>JAEIGF010000418.1:62500-662500 GCA_018903485.1 Drosophila littoralis
TCCTGGCAGAGGCTCCAACGTCGATGGTCCAATTGCGGGCGGCAAACACATAGGAAAGCCAGGCCATTCAACATATTAATCCATGCGACCTGGAAATAAAAATAAATAAAAGTTAATTTGCACCAATTTAAATAATAATTTTCAACAAATCTTCAAATTCGCCCTTCTGGCAAACTTTGTTTACACTTTTGATTCAATTAATATGTTAACTCATCTTTTCTAAAAACCACAAAAGCAGCCCTCCTAAAAAAAAAAAAAGGATATTTAAAAAAAAAAAAAATAAATGAAAAAATCTTAAAGTAAAAAAAACCAAACAACAAACAAAAAAAAAAAAAACAACTTTAAAATTTTAAATAACAGATATAGTACCGCCAACTGCTAAAAATTCAAATAAGCCTGCTAAACATAATATTAAGTAATGTTAAATGTAAAAAATAATTGTTAAATATTTATTTATCGTAATTCGTCACAATTTTGTTTATGTTGTGATATGCATGTAATTTTTCGTTAAATTGTTTCATACATGCCAGTAATTTGTCAGCTAGTCCGTTTCACAATTAGACCTATTTCATTCCAATTCTGTCTTATATATTGTATTGTGAACTAGATTTAAGCAATGAAAAGACAATAAAATGCGACTCCTAGCTTAATCGTTAGAAGTTCGCCGTAGCGCACGCATGCGCAGCAATTAAAAAAACAACCCAAACAACCAAAAACCAACCAACAACAAAGAACTTAAAATGTTCGCCATGCCAATCCAAGACTCTGATGCAAATGAGAAGCGCGTGTATCAAGGAAAACCTGAAAATAAGAAGGATCCTAATGCCGTTGCTAAACCAGCTCGTTCGCAACCCAATCAGAACCAAAAGAAAGGCGCACCAGCCAAACCCGAACAACGACCAACACCTGCCAACCGGGATGCTCCTAAATCCGAAAAAGTAATGTTAAATGTAAAAAATAATTGTTAAATATTTATTTATCGTAATTCGTCACAATTTTGTTTATGTTGTGATATGCATGTAATTTTTCGTTAAATTGTTTCATACATGCCAGTAATTTGTCAGCTAGTCCGTTTCACAATTAGACCTATTTCATTCCAATTCTGTCTTATATATTGTATTGTGAACTAGATTTAAGCAATGAAAAGACAATAAAATGCGACTCCTAGCTTAATCGTTAGAAGTTCGCCGTAGCGCACGCATGCGCAGCAATTAAAAAAACAACCCAAACAACCAAAAACCAACCAACAACAAAGAACTTAAAATGTTCGCCATGCCAATCCAAGACTCTGATGCAAATGAGAAGCGCGTGTATCAAGGAAAACCTGAAAATAAGAAGGATCCTAATGCCGTTGCTAAACCAGCTCGTTCGCAACCCAATCAGAACCAAAAGAAAGGCGCACCAGCCAAACCCGAACAACGACCAACACCTGCCAACCGGGATGCTCCTAAATCCGAAAAAGTAATGTTAAATGTAAAAAATAATTGTTAAATATTTATTTATCGTAATTCGTCACAATTTTGTTTATGTTGTGATATGCATGTAATTTTTCGTTAAATTGTTTCATACATGCCAGTAATTTGTCAGCTAGTCCGTTTCACAATTAGACCTATTTCATTCCAATTCTGTCTTATATATTGTATTGTGAACTAGATTTAAGCAATGAAAAGACAATAAAATGCGACTCCTAGCTTAATCGTTAGAAGTTCGCCGTAGCCACGCATGCGCAGCAATTAAAAAAACAACCCAAACAACCAAAAACCAACCAACAACAAAGAACTTAAAATGTTCGCCATGCCAATCCAAGACTCTGATGCAAATGAGAAGCGCGTGTATCAAGGAAAACCTGAAAATAAGAAGGATCCTAATGCCGTTGCTAAACCAGCTCGTTCGCAACCCAATCAGAACCAAAAGAAAGGCGCACCAGCCAAACCCGAACAACGACCAACACCTGCCAACCGGGATGCTCCTAAATCCGAAAAAGTAATGTTAAATGTAAAAAATAATTGTTAAATATTTATTTATCGTAATTCGTCACAATTTTGTTTATGTTGTGATATGCATGTAATTTTTCGTTAAATTGTTTCATACATGCCAGTAATTTGTCAGCTAGTCCGTTTCACAATTAGACCTATTTCATTCCAATTCTGTCTTATATATTGTATTGTGAACTAGATTTAAGCAATGAAAAGACAATAAAATTCCGCCCTGTCACCCTCCCGGAGGTTAAAGCCCTAATAAAAGGACTAGAAAACAACAAAGCCCCAGGACTTGATAGAATAGATAACAAAACTATCAAAGCACTACCAGATAGAGCCCTACTATACCTAATACTAATTTACAATAATGCCCTACGACTTGGCCACTTCCCACAACAATGGAAAACAGCCATAGTTACCATGATTCCCAAACCAGGAAAACCTACAGAACTCCTTGCTTCCTATAGACCCATCAGTCTACTATCCGGATTATCAAAAATCCTAGAAAAAATTCTCCTAAAACGCATGTATGAATCCAGAGATTTTACCACTGCCATTCCCAGCCACCAATTTGGCTTCCGATACAAACACAACACTGAACAGCAACTAGCCCGAGTTACCCAATTCATACTCAAAGCCTACGAAGCAAATAACTACTGCTCAGCGGTTTTCCTCGACATACAGGAAGCCTTTGACCGAGTTTGGCACCCAGGTCTTTTCCACAAATTAAAACCGCTCCTCCCCCCCATTCTTTATGCTACCATATGCCATTATCTAACCAACCGAACATTCATGGTCGAATGCCATGAGGGAGCCAGATCAACTCCAAAAACCATCACGGCTGGTGTTCCACAAGGCAGTGTCCTGGGACCCATCCTCTATACAATATACACATCTGACCTACCCACCCCCGACACCAACCTAATTAACCTCTCCCAAAACATAACAACTCTGCTAGCCACATACGCTGATGACACAGTTGTCATGTCTGCCGCAAGAACTGCCACTACTGCCGTTTATCAAGTAGAAAAAATGCTCGAACCACTAACCGAATGGACAAACAAATGGTGCATCAAAATCAACCCAAACAAAACGGCCCATGTATTGTTCTCCCTGAAAAATGAAAATATACCCAGACACTCACCCAAAATAATGAACCAAGCTATTGAAACCAAAGATTCACACCCATACCTGGGAGTAATATTAGACAAAAAACTCAACTTTTGCAAGCACACTGCCAACCTTGTCACAAAACTAAAAGCCCGCAGAGCTAAACTTGACTGGCTACTGAACAGCAACAGCAAACTCCCAACCAACTCCAAAATCCTGCTCTACAAACAACTCATTGCCCCCGTATGGCACTACGCACTACCCATCTGGGGAGCTCTTACTAGCCAAACCCAAATCAACCGAGTTGCTGCCTTTCAAAGCACCACGATCCGAAAAATCACAAATGCCCCCTGGAACACTAGGAACAGCACCCTCCACAGCGACCTTAAGATCCCCACTTTCGAGGAAACCTATGACAAATCCTCCACCAAATACGCCAACCAACTAAGCCACCACTCAAACACAGAAATTATAAAACTAATTACCAAACCATACATCCCATTCCGACTAGCCAGAAGCCATGAAAGATACCTTGAGCATGTAAACAAATACATCAAACCTCTACGCCAATACATTACTCAAACACCTCCAACAAATAACCAACTTACGCTATTGCAACAAGCAGACTACTATGAGAGACTGCAAAACCACAAACAACAACTACTACAAAGAACAGCTACACTACGTTCAAGCCTTCCATACGACCCAGACACCACAGAAAGGCACTTCACGCTTCGCTTCCCAATGAGCGCAAATAGAATAAACCAAATCAACCATGAACTCCGAGCCCTGAACAACGAACTACGGACAGTCGAACGAATCATCGAATCCCTAAGGCCACCAAATGGCCCAATCACCCAAACGCTTACCCAACCCAACCCTAGCTTACTCCAAGACATAGCCAGCATACAGCTAATAACAAATCAATTAACACAATAAGGGCACACCAGACTTAACCCACAAAACAACCTGAAAACAAAGCCAAACCCCTCCCCCGCCATAATAATCCAACACTCAAGAAAAATTAACTACACAATACCAGTGCTGCCGTTAAGCACATCCAGCTCTCTACCAAACAACTGCCAACGCAACAAAAACCAGCAGCAATGATGAAAAAACATGACCTAAAACTGGTCAATTTTACTGATGCTGCTGGATAATACACCCTGGCAAGCAAACCAACTTCTGATACGGAGACTCAGCCCAAACAAACAAACTGAGAATAGCCGAAACATTGAACCATCCACACACTGCACACCGTTCTGCCAAGTACCAGTTTCATAAACAGCCTTTCCAATGTTTGACTCGGGTACTGGGAGCTCAGTCTGATTGGAACTGAGAGGCCCAAGTGAGCAAACATAAGCAAAACAATAAACTGCAGACCACTCTGCCAATAACTAACTTATAAACAGCTTTACCAATGTTTGACTCGGGTACTAGGAGCTCAGTCTGATTGGAACTGAGCGGCCTATGTGAGCAAACATAAGCAAAATAATAAACTGCAGACCACTCTGCCAATAACCAACCTATAAACAGATCTACCAATGTTTGACTCGGGTACTGGGAGCTCAGTCTGATTGGAACTGAGCGGCCCATGTGAGCAAACATAAGCAAAACAATAAACTGCAGACCACTCTGCCAATAACTAACTTATAAACAGCTTTACCAATGTTTGACTCGGGTACTAGGAGCTCAGTCTGATTGGAACTGAGCGGCCTATGTGAGCAAACATAAGCAAAACAATAAACTGCAGACCACTCTGCCAATAACTAACTTATAAACAGCTTTACCAATGTTTGACTCGGGTACTAGGAGCTCAGTCTGATTGGAACTGAGCGGCCTATGTGAGCAAACATAAGCAAAACAAAAAACTGCAGACCACTCTGCCAATAACTAACTTATAAACAGCTTTACCAATGTTTGACTCGGGTACTAGGAGCTCAGTCTGATTGGAACTGAGAGGCCCAAGTGAGCAAACATAAGCAAAATAATAAACTGCAGACCACTCTGCCAATAACCAACCTATAAACAGATCTACCAATGTTTGACTCGGGTACTGGGAGCTCAGTCTGATTGGAACTGAGCGGCCCATGTGAGCAAACTCAAGCAAAAGAACACAAACCCACACAGGCTACACACCTAACGAACAGTCTGTTGACTACCAACAAAACGTACCAAATCCCCGCTATACCTATCGGGCCTCCAGGAAAAACTACCGTATCCGCATGGTCCACTAGATGGCGTCCGCGGAAAACCACTCGAATCATACCACTAACCCACGGTTAGCCAAGGTATAGTTTTGGGTCGCCGTCTTATATATATCATCGCAACAGGCAGATATATATTGTTAAAAAAAAAAAAAAAAAAATCGGTAATGGAGCCTTCACAACCACTGCCACCACAGGAAAAGGCATCTACTTCCAATGCCAATCAATGGAAAAGCAAGACGCACTCCTAGAACTCTTTGCCAATCTAGGCCTAAATGCCCACACCCAAAATGATAAAAACGAAACCAGATTTAGAATCATTATCAAGGGACTCCACTTCTCCACCCCAATAGATTGGATCTCAAAGCAGCTGTCCACACTCGGCCACACCGCCTGCCACATCACAAACATTATAGGCAACATCTCTGGTTCTCCAACGAACTCCTTCAAAATTGACCTTCTCCCGAACGTAAGCAACAAAAAAGCCCTGGAAATCACAACACTAGGCACCTACAAAATCCAAATCGTACAACCAGCCCGCTCCCAACCAATTTACCAATGCCGAAGATGCCAACGCTTTGACCATTTATATGAAGACTGCAAACTGCAAGGATTCATATGTTTCAAATGTGCTGGACCACACCCTTCCAATCAATGTACCAAGCCAAGAGAGACAGACGGCAAATGCACTAACTGTGGAAGCAGTCATGTTGCCACCTATAAAGGCTGTCCAATTTATATGGCAGCTCTTAAAATAAAACCAGACAACAGCTTTACGCTGAGAGCAGCTCGAGCTCTGCAATCACTAAACTGGCACAACGAGCCAACCTTCAAGAACAGTCTAGCAAACTACAGCCGCAATCAGCCCAATACATCACGGCCACTCTACACCCCCTCACTAAGCCTCAACAACGCGACAGCATACCCATCAAGCCAAACTGCCAAATTCAGAGCTCCCTGGACTACACCACAACACCGCACTTCACCACCAACCACCAATGCGCTCATGATCCACAGTGGCCCACCAACAAATATCCACGACTCCTTCGCGCCTCCTTTCTCCCTAAACGGCACTGAGAACACGGCTGAACAGATGAGAGCCCTCCTCCAAGCCTGGGATCAAAAACCATTTCATCAAAATAAATAAAAGAAGCAACGTTCAATACCAATCAATGTTAATAACCAACTCTTATATCTACCCTAACCTTAATCTAACTCTTTTCACGAATCACTTTTCAATAACCACCAACTCAAATAAAGAAATGCCTCGAATGGCCAAAAACAGACCTGCTTTTTGTATTATTGTCCCAAAATACAAACAACACCCCCACCTACCTCTTAATTACACTAACTATTAACTCCTCTCAATACCCCAAACTAACAGCCCAGCAGCCTACACCGAAATCACAATCAAACCAACGATAAACCAAGGCCACCAATAAAACACCATGCCTAACAATAATCTAGACCTCAGAATCATTAGCTGGAACTCAGCAGGACTCCGTACCAAACTCTCCGAATTAGAAGCCTACATCCACCAACACAATATTGACATTGTGCTGATATCAGAAACTCACCTGATCGATGCAGATCTAAACTCCATTGCCATTAAAGGATTCGACCTGCACCATGCCAATCATCCAGACAACCGACGACGCGGTGGAGCAGCCATCATAATAAGTCAATGCATAGATCATATCGCCCTCCCAACAATGATCACACAGGCCATACAATGCGTCCCAATTAGTGTCAACCTCTCAGATCAATCACACATCAACATAGTTGCCATATATTGCCCGCCACTAAGAGGTCTAACATCAGAAGCCTTTAAAATAATATTCAAACTCTTTGAACCAAGATTCCTAATCGCCGGCGACTGGAACGCCAAGCACCGATGGTGGGGCAACACTCGCGCCTGTAACAGAGGCAACGAACTCATTTCTTGCCTAAGGTCACATAACTACAACATCCTAGCCACTGGCTCACCCACTCATTTCCCACACGACCAACGAAAAAGGCCATCGGCCATAGACTTTGCAATCTACTGTGGCATCCAACACGATCGCCTTCACATTGAATCCACACTTGACTTAGGCTCTGATCACCTTCCTTTACTCATCAACCTCCTAAATAAACCAAAGATCGTACCCCACAAAAAACCCTTACTACCGGCAAATGCCAACATCAAAAAATTCCACCACTGGCTTAACCAAAATATCCATCTCAACACAGAAATAACGTCTGGAGAAGACATAGACGATGCGGTAGACATCCTCACCAAAAACATCCACCAGGCTGCCGCCCATGCCTTAAATTCATCCTCAAACCTCCCCACAAACAGCCGCTTTCGGACACGCTACACCCCAAACAGACGCATCCGTAATATGCTTATCATTAAACGATACTATAAATATAGCCACCTTGTCCTTCGCAACAACGCAGCCAAAAGATCCCACAGAATTGCCTCAAAACGACTCAGGAAAGCACTACAAACCAACAAAGAAAGACGCCTTGACAGGACCCTTCAAACCATTGACCCCAAAGACCGCTATAGTATGCAAAAACTTTGGAAATTCACCAAAGAAATTAAAAGACAACCAACTCCAAACCTCCCCGTTAGACGCCACACAACACTTTTTGATCAGAATACCCCGAACAATATAAGCCCCTGGTGCAAAACCACACTCGAAAAAGCTGAGTCCTTCGCACAGCACCTCGAGTTAAGATTCAAACCCTTTCTATTAAACTCACTAGAAGAGCGCCTAAACATTGAAAACCAAATAGCTAACCAGAACTCACCAGGAAACTACATATTCCAACCAATCACCCTCCCAGAAATTAAAACGCAAATCAAAAGTCTGCCGAACAACAAAGCCCCAGGACTAGACAGAATTGACAACAACACCATTAAGACCCTACCAGATTCTGCCTTACTATACCTCATACTAATACTCAACAACTCACTACGACTTGGCCACTTTCCACAACAATGGAAAATGGCTGTCGTCACCATGATCCCCAAACCCGGCAAACCAACTGAACAGCTCGCCTCCTACAGACCCATTAGTCTTCTTTCCGGACTATCAAAAATCCTAGAGAAACTTCTACTAAGCCGTATGCTCAAATCAAGAACCTTTGCAAACTCCATTCCCAACCACCAATTCGGGTTCCGATACGAACATAGTACAGAACAACAATTAGCACGAGTTACCCAATTCATACTCAAAGCCTATGAAAGAAACCAATCTTGCTCCGCCGTCTTCATCGACATCCAAGAAGCCTTTGACCGAGTGTGGCACCCCGGCCTATTCTACAAACTCAAACCCATTCTTCCGCCTGCCCTATACGCCATTATAAGGCATTACCTGTCAGACAGAACTTTCATGGTCGAATGTCATGAAGGAGCCAGATCAACCCCAAAAAATATCTCCGCTGGAGTACCACAAGGCAGCGTACTAGGACCAATCTTATACACTATCTACACAGCTGACCTACCCACCCCAGAAAATGTCCTCACTAACATCCCCCGTAACTCAGCAGCCCTCTTAGCAACCTATGCCGACGACACTGTTGTCATGTTTGCCAATGAATACTTCCTCACTGCCATCCAACAAGTCAATATCATGCTCGACGCCCTAGCAAACTGGACCAACAAATGGTGCATCAAAATAAATGCCAGTAAAACAGCACATATACTCTTCTCCCTAAGCGAACACTATGAACTCAGACTGCCCAGCTACTCACCAGTAATTATGGGCCAAACCATCATCACCAAAGACTCCCACCCCTACCTTGGTGTCAACCTAGACAAGAGATTAAATTTTTGCAAACATACCGCCTCCCTAGTAGCCAAACTCAAAGCCCGAAGAGCCCAACTTGACTGGCTAATAAACAATAACAGCAAACTTACTATAAACTGCAAAACACTACTCTACAAACAGTTAATAGCCCCAATTTGGCAATATGCCCTCCCAATCTGGGGTGCACTTACTAGTGAAACACAGATAACCAAAGTATCCACCTTCCAAAACATCACTCTTCGTACCATCTCCAATGCCCCATTGCTAACCAGAAACAGCACAATACATAATGACCTCAAGATTGCCACGATCAACGACACGTTCGACAAACTTTCGGCAAACTACGCCAAAAGACTAAGTCATCACAAAAACTTAGAGGCAAGAAATCTAATTACTACCCCATATATCCCGTTCCGCCTAGCCAGAAGTCGACCCAGATACCTCCAACAACTCAACAAACATGTCAGACCAATACAACGCTGCTTAGCTCCCACAGCCCCTCAAAGACAACCAACACAAAACCTACAACCAGAATACATTGCCACACTACGAAACAAAAAACAAAGTCTACTCCAAAAAATAAATGAACTACGCTCAAGACTCCCATTTGACCCAGACACCATTGAACAGACCTTCACTCTCCGCTTCTCAATGTCCGTCAATCAAATAAACGACATCAACCGAGAACTCAACGCCCACAAAAACGAACTTCAAGAAACTGAAAGACTGATCGCATCCCTCACAGCCCAAGCCGAGAATATGCCCCACCAGCAACAACCACACACACAACCCAACCCAACTTCACCACAAACAACACCAAACACCCAACAAGATTTAACATCCCCTACACTTTGAGTCAACCAAAATAAACCACAAAGCTAGAATTAAATCTTAACTACTAGTACCATACACATGTACAAAACCTAATTATATCTAAATGTATCCATTAGTATTTAGCAATACAGCCAAACCCCTGCATCTGTTTAATATTATATCTTACTAAATAAAATTATACTACCATAATAGCTAAAGATCACTTACAAATGATGCTGAAAATGATAACACATCTTAAGTTATCAAATCACTGATAAAAATTGATCCAAAGCACTGACTAGTATAAAACGAGCTCCTACCTTAGAACCACATAGATAAACCTTTCAAACAACACAACATACAGCCCTACCTGGCCGTCAAAACTGCTTCACTAAACTTGACTCGGATACCAGGGGCCCTGCCAATCTGGCATGTGCAGCCTAGGGGAGCAAGTTGAAGCCACAAAGTCTCACCTGACTCTCCAACCCTATAACATACAGCCCCACCTAGCCGTTAAAACTGCTTTACCAAACTTGACTCAGGTACCAGGAGCCCTGCCAATCTGGCATGTGCAGCCTAGGGGAGCAAGTTGAAGCCACAAAGTCTCACCTGACCCTCCAACCCTATAACAAACAGCCCTACCTGGCCGTCAAAACTGCTTTACCAAACTTGACTCAGATACCAGGGGCCCTGCCAATCTGGCATGTGCTGCCTAGGGGAGCAAGTTGAAGCCACAAAGTCTCACCTGACTCTCCAACCCCATAACATACAGCCCTACCTGGCCGTCAAAACTGCTTTACCAAACTTGACTCAGATACCAGGGGCCCTGCCAATCTGGCATGTACAGCCTAGGGGAGCAAGTTGAAGCCACAAAGTCTCACCTGACTCTCCAACCCTATAACATACAGCCCTACCTGGCCGTTAAAACTGCTTTACCAAACTTGACTCAGATACCAGGAGCCCTGCCAATCTGGCATGTGCAGCCTAGGGGAGCAAGTTGAAGCCACACAGTCTCACCTGACTCTCCAACCCTACAACATACAGCCCTACCTGGCCGTTAAAACTGCTTTCCATTAAAAGCCTCCATTTAAAACGACCGTTGCCGCGTGGTCCACTCAGTGGCGCTTGCGGATACTCCTCGAATCTTACCATTGGTTATCCACTGGCAGAGATTTGGGCCCCGTCTTCTATATGTACCATGCAACAGGCTAGTATATACTGTAAAAAAAAAAAAAAAAAAGTATAAAACGAGCTCCTACCTTAGAACCACATAGATAAACCTTTCAAACAACACAACATACAGCCCTACCTGGCCGTCAAAACTGCTTCACTAAACTTGACTCGGATACCAGGGGCCCTGCCAATCTGGCATGTGCAGCCTAGGGGAGCAAGTTGAAGCCACAAAGTCTCACCTGACTCTCCAACCCTATAACATACAGCCCCACCTAGCCGTTAAAACTGCTTTACCAAACTTGACTCAGGTACCAGGAGCCCTGCCAATCTGGCATGTGCAGCCTAGGGGAGCAAGTTGAAGCCACAAAGTCTCACCTGACCCTCCAACCCTATAACAAACAGCCCTACCTGGCCGTCAAAACTGCTTTACCAAACTTGACTCAGATACCAGGGGCCCTGCCAATCTGGCATGTGCTGCCTAGGGGAGCAAGTTGAAGCCACAAAGTCTCACCTGACTCTCCAACCCCATAACATACAGCCCTACCTGGCCGTCAAAACTGCTTTACCAAACTTGACTCAGATACCAGGGGCCCTGCCAATCTGGCATGTACAGCCTAGGGGAGCAAGTTGAAGCCACAAAGTCTCACCTGACTCTCCAACCCTATAACATACAGCCCTACCTGGCCGTTAAAACTGCTTTACCAAACTTGACTCAGATACCAGGAGCCCTGCCAATCTGGCATGTGCAGCCTAGGGGAGCAAGTTGAAGCCACACAGTCTCACCTGACTCTCCAACCCTACAACATACAGCCCTACCTGGCCGTTAAAACTGCTTTCCATTAAAAGCCTCCATTTAAAACGACCGTTGCCGCGTGGTCCACTCAGTGGCGCTTGCGGATACTCCTCGAATCTTACCATTGGTTATCCACTGGCAGAGATTTGGGCCCCGTCTTCTATATGTACCATGCAACAGGCTAGTATATACTGTAAAAAAAAAAAAAAAAAAATAATAATTGCACTCACTTACCTGTACAGCCAATCCGTTTCCCACTGGCACGGCAGCGGCGAGCCGGCCAACTGGGAATCATGCAACAGCGGTTCCATCCAACAGCCAAGCGACGGAGGCAACCCGAACTTGTAGAGCCGTCTTCGACTCAGCTTGACCACGTGACTGAGCACACTGAGAAGCCGCATCAAAGCTCACTAGCGACGACGCACATACAGCAAGTGCAGCCCGGGGCGTTATGGGCAAACATACGTCGGCGTCCAATTTGCTCCTCCTTGCCAGGACAACAACGACAAGGGCAGCCTGAGAGCACACTGCAGCAGCAGCAAATCCAGTCAGAAGCCGAGCGAGAAACGCCACAATTACCAATAATCCAGTCTGAAATAGCTGAAAACAAATGCACAAAATGTGCTACAATACTAGTGTCTGATAATAAGTGCATTCACTTACTTGTACAGCCAATCCGTTTCTCACTGGCACGGCAACTACGAGCTGGCCAATTGGGAATCATACAACAACAAATCCATCCAACAGTCAAGCGACGGAGGCAACTCGAACTTGTGGAGCAGTCTTCGACCCAGCTTGACCACAAGACTGAGTACCCTGAGAAGCCGCATCAGGGCTCACTAGCGACGACGCACATACAGCAGGTGCAGCCTGAGGCCTTATGCGCAGACATGCGTCGGCGGCCAAATTGCTCCTCCTTGCCAGGACAACAACGACAGGGCCAGCCGGAAAGCACACAGCAGCAGCAGCAAATCCAGTCGGAAGCCGAGCGAGAGACTCCACAATTATCAATAATACAGACTAAAATACCTGAAAACAAATTCACAAAATGTGCCTCAATACTAGTGTCTGATAATAAGTGCACTCACTTACCTGTACAGCCAATCCGTTTCTCACTAGCACGGCAACAACGAGCTGGTCAATTGGGAATCGTACAACAACAGCAAATCCATTCAACAGTGAAGCGACGGAGGCAACTCGAGCCTGTAGAACCTTTGATACAGCTCGACCACTCGGCTGAGTGTACTGAGAAGCCGCATCAAAGCTCACTAGCGACGACGCACATACAGCAGGTGCAGCCTGAGGCCTTATGCGCAAACATACGTCAACGGCCAAATCTCACCTCCCTGCCAGGACAACAACGACAAGGGCAGACGGGGAGCACACAGCAGCAGCAGCTAATCCGGCCAGAAACCACAACGATGCACAAGCGACCATGCCAGTCCTGGGAAGCTGAGCAAGAAACTCCAAAATTGCCGGTGACACAGTCTGAAACACCTGGAAACAAATGCACAAAATGCGCTACAATGCTGGCGTCTGATAATAATTGTACTCACTTACCTGTACAGCCAATCCGTTTCCCACTGGCACGGCAGCGGCGAGCCGGCCAACTGGGAATCATGCAACAGCGGTTCCATCCAACAGTCGGGTGGCGGAGGCAGCCCGAACTTGTGGAGCCGTCTTCGACTCAGCTTGACCACGTGACTGAGTGCACTGGGTGGCCGCATCAGGGCTCACTAGCGACGACGCACATACAGCAGGTGCAGCCTGAGGCCTTATGCGCAAACATGCGTCGGCGGCCAAATTGTACCTCGCTGCCAGGACAACAACGACAAGGGCAGCCGGGGAGCACACAGCAGCAGCAGCAAATCCGGTCAGAAACCATAACGACGCTCAAGCGTCATGCACCATGTCAGTTCTGGGAAGCCGAGCAAGAAACTGGACGATTGCCAGTAACTCAGTCTGAAACAAAATGTGCTACAATCCTAGTGTCTGATAATAAGTGCATTCACTTACCTGTACAGCCAATCCGTTTCCCACTGGCACGGCAGCAACGAGCCGGCCAAATGGGAATCATGCAACAGCGGTTTCATCCAGCAGTCAAGCGACGGAGGCAACTCGAACTTGTGGAGCCGTCTTCGACTCAGCTTGACCACGTGACTGAGTACACTGAGAAGCCGCATCAGGGCTCACTAGCGACGACGCAAATACAGCAGGTGCAGCCTGAGGCCTTATGCGCAAACATGCGTCGACGGCCAAATTGTGCCTCGCTGCCAGGACAACAACGACAAGGGCAGCCGGTGAGCACACAGCAGCAGCAGCAAATTCGGCCAGAAACCACAACGATGCACAAGCGACCATGTCAGTCCTGGGAAGCTGAGCAAGAAACTCCACAATTGCCGGTGACACAGTCTGAAACACCTGGAAACAAATGCACAAAATGCGCTACAATGCTGGCGTCTGATAATAATTGTACTCACTTACCTGTACAGCCAATCCGATTCCCACTGGCACGGCAGCGGCGAGCTGGCCAACTGGGAACCATGCAACAGCGGTTCCATCCAACAGTCGGGCGGCGGATGCAGCCCGAACTTGTGGAGCCGTCTTCGACTCAGCTTGACCACGTGACTGAGTGCACTGGGTGGCCGCATCAGGGCTCACTAGCGACGACGCACATACAGCAGGTGCAGCCTGAGGCCTTATGCGCAAACATGCGTCGACGGCCAAATTGTGCCTCGCTGCCAGGACAACAACGACAAGGGCAGCCGGTGAGCACACAGCAGCAGCAACAAATCCAGTCGGAAGCCGAGCGAGAGACTCCACAATTGCCAATAATCCAGACCGAAATACCTGAAAACAAACTCACAAAATGTACCTCAATACTAGTGGCTGATAACAAATGCACTCACTTACCTGTACAGACAATTCGATTTCCACGGTCCTGGCGGCGGCGAGCTGGCCGATTTGGAGTCGTACAACAACGGCAAATCCATCCTACAGTAAGGCGACGGAGGCGGCTCGAACCTGCAGAGCCGTCTTCGACTCAGCTTGACCACGTGACTGAGTGCACTGATGGGCCGCAGCAGGGCTCACTAGCGACGACGCACACGCAGCAGGTGCTGCCTGGGGCCTCATGCGCAAACACACGCCGTCGGCCAAGTTGCTCCTCCCTGCCAGGACAACAACGACAATGGCAGCCGGGGAGCACACAGCAGCAGCAGCAGCGAATCCGGCCAGAAACCACAACGATGCACAAATGGCCAGAGTCACGGGGAATACGATCCCCTCGGTCTAGCGTGTGGCGACCCGGACACAACTGGAGGCAACTCGCTCATCGAAAAGCACGTCCGCTTGCGAACATTCCAGAGGCACCTGAAAATAAAAAATAATAATAATTATTTAGTAATTAATGTTAAAAAACAAATTTATTGTATTTATGTAAATTCTTTTCTATGAAAATGTTGCCAGACTGTTTTCTCATAGCAGTCGACCACTTCGATGCGTGTGATTAACTTTCGTTCATCGCATGCGGAGTGGCCACCCTAAAAAGTATCGATATGTACACCAATTATATTTGTATATGTTGCTCGATAGTAACGAACAAATAAAGAATAGGTAAGCTGTCGAGTTTCTCATTCGACAGCAAGCCCCCAACGTGTACAAAAGTGCACAGCAACCTGAAAAAAAAAGTCAGCAATCTTCCCTATAACTTTCAACACTGCTGGCTTTAAGGCGTTATAGGTTCATACACGCTGTGTGCCGCACTCATCTCAACCTTGGTTCAGTCTTCTTTTTGTTTCAGCTAGCCACCTGAAAAATCCCTGTGTTTGTACTTCCCTTCCCTAAAAACTAACCAAGAATATCAATAAATAAATCTGAGGTTGCACCCTATATGGGTCAACTGAAACCAGAAAAAAAAAATGCCCCTACCTGCACCGTTACGACGTGACAAGCTGATGCTGGCAACTTATGCAGATGACACGGCCATCTTGTCATCGGCAAACTCGCAAGAAGATGCCATTGCCAACTTGGATTTGTTCCTTGCCACTATTACAACATGGACACAAAAGTGGAGCATTAGCATCAACACTACTAAAACAAAGCACATAATGCACACTTGGAGAAACCTGCAGATGCCAATTCTTTCCCCAAGAATTTTGGATCAACGGCTTGCAACAGAAGAAAGGATTTCATACCTGGGAGTGCAAGTCGATAAAAAGCTTCTTTTGAGCAGCCACGTCACCACCATTGTCGCCAGGGTTAGAGACAGGGCCAAAAAGCTGCACTGGTTATTATCAGAAAGGAGCAAGCTGCCACTAAAATGCAAGGTAACCCTCTATAAGCAGCTCATAGCCCCAATATGGCAGTTCGCACTTCCGGTCTGGGGACCACTTCTATGCGAAGGTCAATTCGAGCGTATCCAAGTAGCGCAAAATAAGATATTGCGAACCATTGCCGGAGCCCCTTGGTACGTGCGGAACCAAAACATCCACACTGATCTGAAGGTAGTGCCGGTGGAAAAAATATACCATGAGGCTTGCTCCAGGTACTGGGCTCGGCTCAGCAACAACAGCAATGAGGAAGCCAAAAATATTACTTTTAAAGCAAGACTCCCACAACGTCACCTAGGTGTTAGAAGAAGATACGCAGAAATGCTTCGGAAACACCTACCTCTGGATCGTCTGGCGCAACAGCAGCGGTCACAGCAGGTCCAGCAGCAGGAGCTACCTCCTCATGGGCAGTCACGTCTGCTCCAACGCTCACTCAGTCTCAGAGACTACCTTGTCTCTGACATACAAGAACTGCTGAGTCAAACTGTGGTGCAGCCCAACTACCTTCAGGACAGACGAAACAGCCCGTTTCCTATGCAGCTGTTCACAACTCTCGCTGCCCCTACAAGGCCAGGAGCTCGCATTTCTCCCAGTCCAGAGACACCAAGCTCGCATCCTAATCCACAGACGCAGCTGGCTGCCACGCATCAGCTCGTGGCCACCAGTGCGGATCACGGAGCAGTGTGCAACACCATGTGCACACTTGCTACACTGTTTATGATGGCAGCTAACCTTTACGTATCTGTTCCGCAGCGAGGGCCTAAGACAAGGGCCATTTGCAGGACTCGGCAACACGTCCAAATGCAATTGGCTGAAAGGCAGCTTAAACAAAGATCTCGTTACATTAACGAACCATTCAGATGGCTCCGTACAACTCGTTGTCAGAGGGTTGCCAACTTACAGAAATTCAGACTGCGACATCCCACACAATGGAAAAAGGCCTGGATGCTTCGTCTCTCACGCACCCATACTAATGGCATCTGGCGGCAGGATCAACGGTGGTCAAGCTGGCGACTCCAGCTCATTCAGGTGCAACGACTATCTGACTGGGTAGCTTCCAGACACTTGGGAATTTTCCCAGTCCTCAAATAATAATTTGACAGCAATCCCCACGCCAAGGCCGGGCAACTTCACTTGATATGTATATAATATGTCACTTAATTCATTGTAAGTACCTGTGTATTAAATGAATAAAAAAAAAACAGTCTGGATCCCAGTCCCCATTTCTCTGTCTGTCGACCAGGCATAGAGCTGGGCTCTGGAATCCAGACCGACATTGCGTTTGTTCCTTTGCGTCGAACGGTAAACAAAAAAACACACACACGCTGTACCGATATTTAACCATGACCTAGTCCAACAGCATATTTGACAAAAACAATATCCGACTAAATTAGCCGGATAAATCAAACTCAAATCAATTATCATAACTGAATTCGAAAAATTATCCATAAATTCATTTACGTCCTAAAGAAAATTCTCTCATTACATTTTTTTTCAATTTTTTATTTTTTCAATTTTCAATTTTTTATTTTTCTGCATGGCACTTATCAATATCTGCTGGCTTATGGCATATATAAATGCTGATGCCGCACACACTCCAACTGTACATTCCTTTAAATATTTTCTCTCTCTTCTCTACACACTTTACACTCCACACTCCATCCTCAATTACAACTACAATTACAATTTCATCAAAAAATTCATTTTCTATCCAAGAGACAAAAAGGAAATGAAAATCACATTAAATCATGCCAAAAAAAATGTTTATTATTAATAAATTTTCTAAAAATAATGTATGAAATATTTGGCAAAACTCATACATGCTAGAAATAATAATAATAATAATAATAAAATTAAAAATTAATTAATAAAAATTATAGTTAATTATAATTTAGCCAATACACACACATACACACACTTTATCATACAATGTACATATGTACAAACACGCACACACTATATCATAAAACACAAAATTAATTCAATTTAAAAAGTTGTCATTTAGTAATTAAGCTAAAGAAAAAAAAACACAATTTAAATTTAAGAAAATTAATTTTGTAACACATTTGTTATCTCAAATAAGTACATATATTTAAGGAGAAATATTTGTTAATCCAAAAAACAGAGAGAAAGAGAATATGAATGTATATCAATAAACTTTCTGGAATGGGTTGCCTGAGTCTGGATGTACGGATCTGAGATGGATTACAGGTGTCCGGATTGTTGGGTCTATGGTCGTGTTTGTGGTTAGAGTTAGATATAATGGATGTTTTGGTGTCTTGCGTGAGACCAGTGTGTGTGATAGGGAGCATGGTTCTATGAGAGTAGTTAGAATTAAAATTGAGTGGGCGCCAATAAAGCCGCCCCACTACGACTCGCTTGCTCCTGCACTCACACACACGCTCACCCTTGTACCATACACCCATACGGTCGATTATATCTCTCTCTCACTCACTTTCACTTCCACACATATACACGCCCTCTCATCTAGCTAGCTCGCTCACGCTTGCAGGCCGATGGGCGGGAGTGCCCAATTTGTCCGTCCCGTTTCCCATCTCGTCCCATCCACGACCCAGCCTCCCACTCAACATTTGTCAACCAGAAAAAAATGTCTTGAATTGTCGCTTGAAGTGAACGGACGTGTCAGCGGACGATCAGTTGTCATTAAAATCGAAATCGAATTTGAATTGTGAAAATTGTGAAAGTTCAGTACAGTGTCCAGTCAAATCAAATAAGTGAAACAAGTGCATACAAAATTGAGAATCAGTGGTACAATTAATTAATTTAATTTAATTGATTCTAAATCGGTTGCGCGATCGCTTAATACAAATTTAATATAAATATATATATATATTATTAATAATAATATTAATAATATATGGTGGCATCTTTCCTGGAAAGAAAGTAAAAAAAGTGAACAAAAAAATAATAACGAGTACAGATAGTGCATATTTTGTATAGTGTATAGTGCATCAGTGCATTTTTATACATATATATATATAAAATAGTTGCGTGGGTACAGGCTCGTATGCGTGTGCTTTGCATATTCGCCCTTGCATACGAAAACTGTATACGTGTATGCGTGTGTGTGTGTGTGCTTTCCAAAGCTGACGCCACGCCAAGCCACGCCAAGCCACGCCACGCCAATGCCAACTCCTCTTTTTTTGGGGCGCACTGTACTCTCACCTTTTATTTTCTATTGTTTTTGAAAAGTGCATCAAATAAATTAAACAAAAAAATAAATCATATCTGAAAATCAATAAACGTCATAACGATCAACGATCAATACAAAAATTAATAAAATAAAATAAATATAATTTAATAAAATTGCTAATAGCCATCCCAATTATTTTCAATTAGCAAATATTTTTAATTCAAAAAAAAAAATAATATTTCGCTACCAATTGTCCGTCTACGGACATTTCCCCAATCACTCACATACGGCTACAAAGAGAGCAATTTCTTTGACCAAAAAAGACAAAAAAATACTTGATCATAAATAGTTAATAATTATAACAATAAATAACAAATATTAATTCACCAATCAAAACGTCCATACAAATTGGTACAGCACAACACCCACAATCAATAGTCAGCTGCAACAGTCAAAGCGTCCAAATACAAGGTACAGCTACAACAATAATAATTACAACAATCATAACGGCCATTAAGGTACAGTGCACAACTATTTTTTATCAATACTAACACATTCAAGCGTTATCATATTCATGACCATCTGCCATTTCAACCCAAAAATCAAAACATCAATTATTTAATTGATATACATACATATATATATATTGCCATACACATATGTATGTGTAGATTGTGCGTGTGCTAAGTTGCTGCCGCGCAACCTGTACTTCATAGTGCACACGACGCGCACTCACTCATTCACACGCATATATATACGCACACATATACGCTTACACGCCCACACGCCCATAGGCTCACACATTCACGAAAACTTGCAAGCTTGCATATCTCGTGATACAGTCACGCGCGCACACATATACACAAGCACAACAACAACAATCGCTCAAATTGCTACAGGCAGACGATTTATGTGTGTGTGTGTCTGTGTGTGTGTGAAAATTGCAAGTGCACTGTACAGAAATATCCAAAATCAAAACATAATTATTTGCCATTGATCTCTTCATAGAAAGAGTGAGAGCGACAAGTGTCTGAATTACTCTCAGGACTTCATTCACAAATATATATGTATATAATTTGTACATCCTAATCAAAACATAGCGTGTCGCCGCTAAAAACAACAATAACCAAAACAAACAAATATATATCGAAGAAATACACAGGCGTGTCGTCGCCAACTTTTCATATATATTTTTTTTTTTTTTTTTTTTTTTTTTCTCAAAATAAATATATGGTGTGTCGCCACCGAATTGTTTAAACAAATAATACGGTGTGTCGCCACCAATTAAACAAAAATTATAATAAAAACAATAAAAACAACAATAATAAATTCATTCCTAGGCAGCTTTTCGGTGTGTCGCCACCAAAATATTTTGCGACAAGCCGGCCTGCCTGCCTGCTTGCCCATTCTCTTGTCGCTCCCATTCTAAACAGAGAGCCAGCGAGAGAATCAAAATCGCGCCAAGCCAGCCTGCCAGCCTGCCTGCCTGCCTGCTTACTTGCTTGCTCATTCTCTTGCCGCTCTGCATTGTAAACAGAGAGCGCGCGAGAGCGTGCGAGAGAATCAAAACAGAAACAAGTGGCTGGCCGATCAGCAGAATCAAAACAAACGCGCGAGAAATCTCGCTCATTTCACAGCGGCCATCATTGTTTCTATTTGCTCTCTCCTTAGCACGGCCTTGCTCCATTTGAGAAATTCTTTTGTTTTGCTTTCTCTGTCCTCTTTTGAGCGCGCCGTTTTTTCGCTAACTCGAATACATTGTCAGCAAATAATTGCCGTGCCGTCGGCAAATAAATATCCATTTAAAAACAAAATTCTTATATTATAGAAATATTGATATTCTGGTGTGTCGTCTCCAGATAATCAATTAACATTGATATTTATATACTATATATCATATTATAATATAATAAATTTTTCAACTTTTGCCGTGCCGTCGGCAATTTACTATATCAAAACATAGAAACTTTAACATAGCGTGCCGCCGCTACTTTTAAAATTTCTTATAAAAATATTATTGTTTTTTCGGGCGTGCCGCCGCCCTTAATATATATATCAGACAATAATAATAAACATTATATACTAATACATATCTATATCATATCAATATATATATATATATACCTACCATTTAAAAATATATATATTAAGTACACATACTTACCATTTAAATTACTTACCATCTGTGAGTACCTATAATTTGAGAAAATATAAATATAAATATAAAAAAAAAAAAAAAAATACATTAAAAAATCTCGGAAAAATTCGAGAAACCATAAAAATATTAAAATTGAACAAAAAATCTCGGAAAAATTCGAGAAAATTCACTAAAATAAATCTGAAAAAATTTAAGAAAATATAAAAATATTAAAATTCATTAAAAAATCTCGGAAAAATTCGAGAAAATTCATTAAAAACCTGAAAATTTTTTTATAAATCATAAAATTAATAAAAAATCTCGGAAAAAATTCGAGAAAACATATATAAATCTAAAAAATTTGAGATATCACAAAAATATTAAAAATTTCACTAAAAAATCTCGGAAAAATTCGAGAAAAATCATTAAACCTGGAAAAAAAAAAAAAAAAAAAATCTGAAAATTTTTTATCACTTACCACAAATATGTCGAATAAAAAAATTCCGTCCTCTGCTCAGCTGCTAGCTGTACCAGCACTATCGCCTGGCCTTTTGTCCGATTTGTCGGACCTCTCACTGTCGCCGATGTCACCAATGCCAACACCATTAAACAATGTGTCGTCCACCTTAGCAGACACCATGGTGCCGGCAGCGGCTATGTTGTCATCATCTCCCCTTGCACCGTCAATACCTGTGCAAGAGGGACAACAGCAACAAGAGCAACAGCAGCAGCAACAACAGCAGCAGCTTAATATCCAATTGGGTGTTCCAATTGGAACATCAACAATTGAAACAAAAGCAACATGCTCAACACCGGCTAAAATGCCAACTGATGCACAAGCTCAATTGGCGCATTACAAGCGTTTAATTGCCCAGCTTGAGTCCGATCAAGTGAATGAAACAATTTCACAAAAACTCAATAGTTATAATCTGAATCACTCTTCTAGTGAGCTATTCGTTGACATTGAGGGCAGCGATGGTATATCATCAACAATGGATGCAGCTCAACAACTTTTAATGACTGCATCCTTACATCCTGTCTCAATTCCTAATGTCACAACAATCCCAACTTCAGCAGCAACAACAACAACAATAGATCCTCCTAATAAAATTATATGCATAAGCAGTGATTCCAGTTCGACCGGTAACACATCCAGTAATGGTTGTTTAGACAGCAATATTGCTACTACCTCAACAACTGGCGCTATGCACTATAAATTGCTCCATCAATCTGGCAAAAATGCTAAAACAATTCGTCGTAAAAATACGCGTAAAATCAATCACCAAACTTCGTCAACCTCTCGATCCATACAACAGGATGCATCTCGAAGCAAGCAAATTGCAAATCGGTTCAGTATCCTATCTGAATCCGATTTTGAGGCTCCTACATTGTCCGAATTGTCACAACCTCAACCTCAACGTTCACAGAAACACTCAGTCCATCCATCACAACCATCTGCAGCAACAGCAGCAGCAGCAGCTGCAGCAGCAACAACACCATCGATAGTGACGACCAACAGTTTGGCCGACGCAGTTCAAGCTGCTTTAGCCTCTGCCAATCGGCCAATAATAATGTCAAACATCAGCAACAACAACAACAACAACAATAATAACATACTCAATCCGATCGAAAATCAAATAGAAGCGGCAAATATTTCAGCTGTCAATGCTACTTCTACGGCTCCCATTGCAGCCAATCCTACCTTTGATTTTCGTCTGCCCCCCACCCCTCTTCTGCAATCACAATTGCAATCAAATCTGCTGCAACAACAACAACAGCAGCAACAACAACAACAACCGATTGTTGATGGCAAAGTTTTGGCTCCAAAGAGCAAAAACTTTAAGCCACCCCAAATATACATTGATTATATTACGCAATCGAATCAAAACGGTATAGACACACTAATCGCCAAACTAAATGACCACAATCCGCCCATAATTGATTATGGGCTCAAATTAGGTGGTCCAGGCACAGTACGAATCCTACCAAAAACCCAAGATACTTATCAAAATATCATAAATGTCCTAAATAATGACAATACTTACCAATATAATACATATCAGAGACGTGAGGAGCGCTCGTTCCGGATTGTGGTGCGTGGTATACATTCTACCACTAGCACAGACGCAATCCGGCACGAGCTAACTTGTATGGGTTATACGATACGAAGCGTATACAACCCACAATACAAGAATCGTAGCGGCTCTGGCATGTATCGTCCGAATCTGTTTTATATAGAGCTAGCTCCTGACCCTATCAAAAACCGTACAATTTTCAATATTCGAACACTCTGCAAATTTATTGTACGTTTCGAATGGCCCAAAAGCAATGACAACAGATTGCCGCAATGCCATCGTTGTCAACGCTTCAATCATACCTCACGCTATTGCCGACACTCAGCGCGCTGTGTTAAGTGTGGTGAAGACCACCTAACACAAGCCTGCATCAAATTGGCAAATCTGCCAGCAAAATGTGCCAATTGTGGCATGAATCATACCGCCAACTACAAGGGTTGTCCATTGTATTTGGATTTATTAAATACAAAACTATTGGCCATGGCCAATGTTAAAAATGCAAAAATTCGGCAGCCTCAACAGCCGAATATACAGCGGAAGCAGAAGCAGAAGCAGCCAAAGCAGCGCCAGCAATCGGTACAGTTGCAAACGCTTGCACAACAACAGCAACAATTACAACCGTTGCTGGCACAACCACAACAACAACAACAACAACAACAGCAGCAACAACAGCCAATGCCAATGCCAATGCCAATACAAATGCAAATGCAATCAATCCCTAGCAACGCAAATAATATTAATCCTAATCTTAATAAAAATAAAAAGAAAAAGCTAATCAAAAAACGCAAACGCACTGATGGACAATTGTTGTTGTTACAGCCGATGCAACAGCTACAGCCGATGCAACAGCAACAGCAACAACAACGGCAACAACAACAACAACAACTGCAACAGCAACAACAGCCAGTTGCAAGCACATCAGCTGCGTTCGCTATTATCAACAGCAACAACATTGTCAATATGGCAAAAAATGCCAAAAAATCTAAACCCACTCACACAATCCCCACTATCAATACTTTGGATCCGCGTGCCAGATGGGCACAGATCCAAAAACTCCAGCATCAACAACAACAACAGCGCCAACTTGGTCAAACTGGCTCGATATTGAGTCGCGAGCAAATAGTTTCGACTCAATGTCAAATGCTAGAAAATTTGTCTAAACGGCGTCAAGTTGCCACTGCCACTGTCCAACAACAACAACATCAACAGCCTGTGCCTATGCAGGTGGATGATGGGCAGCGGCAACAACAACAACAACAACAACAGCTAGAACAACTAGAACAACATCCGCAACAACAGCAGTCCGTAAACGATCAAAACAATCGAATGCTCCTTGAAATGGCGCAAAAACAACAAGAACAGTTAGATAAGATGATGGGCTGGATGTCCATAATGCAGCAACAAATGCAGGGAGTGCTTCGCCACGGTGATGACTCCACACTGCCTGCTGCATCCACATCCAATTCAAATTGATACAATTGCAAATCAAAAAATAATGAATTGAATGTGGATCAATTGTGCCCGGTCCCATTGTTTTATATATCGCTGCTCATGCTCAAATTAATCAAAACAAAAATGGGAAAATTGCTTATGGGATTAAAATATAAATAATCATGATCGAGACACTTACCTCTCTCTTCTTTCTTTTTCTCTCCCACATTATCCTTTTTTTAGTTTTCTTTTAATATTTATTTAAATTTTTACTTACCTTTGTCTACTCACCTTTTCTCTCCATCTCTCAACCCAGTCTCGGATCATAACACTTTTTTCCCTTATTAACTTTATCAATATCTGCAATTTTCATTGCAATTACTAACCAGTATAATCACAACATTAACAACAACAACAACAAACAATCAATCATCAAATGTGTGCGCGCTTGCCAGCGCCTGCCAGTCTAGTGTGTCTCCTAGCATTTTTAAATGCTAGACATCATGACGCCAATATATGCGCACATGCACATGCACATACACATGCTTGCTCACAAATTGTGCGCCACCAGACAGGAAAGCTGCCTCACTCCGCTCGCCCATGTGCTGGTGCACAAAACATACGCACAGCAACACATACATATGCGCGCATGCAAAACATCTATGTGCGCATGTACACACACTTGTACGCATGCACATACACATGCTCGCTCACAAATTGTGCGCCACCAGACAGGAAAGCTGCCTCACTCCGCTCGCCCATGTGCTGGTGCACAAAACATACGCACAGCAACACATACATATGCGCGCATGCAAAAGATCTATGTGCGCATGTACATACACTTGTACGCATGCACATACACACACTTGCGCGCAAACAACAACAACAATCATCATCAACGCTGCCCAACTGGGCGCGCAACACTCTCAACATCGACACGTCTCCCTCCACCCCTCCTCTCTGTGGCGGGGCGACGACGACGACATCAACAATCAACAACAGCAACAACAAATAACAACAAACAACATCATCATCATCATCAACACCATTGTCATCAGCATCATAGATTAATTAATTTAATTCATTAATACACACACACACACACAAATACACACTCATTATCATACACACATTGAGCATACATATCACAAACAATCACAAAAACAATAATATTTACTATTAAATACAATTATCATTTACACATGCACACATATGCATAAACACACACACACATACATTCACATAGATAAAAACCAAATTTACCTTTATCACAACAAATGAATTTTCATCCCAATTTTCTATTTCTTTTTCCACCCTATCCTATTTTCAATCCCATATTACCAAATAGATGCTATTGCCAAATGACTTTCTTCTGACAATTTAGCCAGTGCTCCAACTGAGAGAATGGCACTTGGCGACAAATTTATAATTGTCAGTGGAAAGTAATGTCTCTATTTAAAAATCACTTATAATTGATTTGATGTGGCCTTGAAAACTGCTCAAAGGATGGGTAAAATACTCTCCTTCTTTCATTTGCTTCGCAGAGGAGCAAAAGAAAAAAGGAGAGAATGTTTGAGGAAGAAAAATATTCCAATTGGGAAAACAAAAAATAAAAAAAAAATAAAAAATTCACAAAACAACCCAACAAACAAACATTGGGTAATCAAATACATTGGATAGGCATTGGACGGTCTTTGTTGTGCAATTGTGGAGTGGCCCTGGTGTGTCGTGCATGTGTGTGTGTTGGTCAGCTCTGTTGTCTCGAGCCACCAAAATAACACACACACACACACACACACACACACGCACACAATCGTACGGGAACACACACACACGCTGTACCGATATTTAACCATGACCTAGTCCAACAGCATATTTGACAAAAACAATATCCGACTAAATTAGCCGGATAAATCAAACTCAAATCAATTATCATAACTGAATTCGAAAAATTATCCATAAATTCATTTACGTCCTAAAGAAAATTCTCTCATTACATTTTTTCTATTTTTTATTTTTTCAATTTTCAATTTTTTTTTTTTTTTTATTTTCTGCATGGCACTTATCAATATCTGCTGGCTTATGGCATATATAAATGCTGATGCCGCACACACTCCAACTGTACATTCCTTTAAATATTTTCTCTCTCTTCTCTCCACACTCTACACTCCACACTCCATCCTCAATTACAACTACAATTACAATTTCATCAAAAAATTCATTTTCTATCCAAGAGACAAAAAGGAAATGAAAATCACATTAAATCATGCCAAAAAAAAAAAAAAAAAAATGTTTATTATTAATAAATTTTCTAAAAATAATGTATGAAATATTTGGCAAAACTCATACATGCTAGAAATAATAATAATAATAATAATAAAATTAAAAATTAATTAATAAAAATTATAGTTAATTATAATTTAGCCAATACACACACATACACACACTTTATCATACAATGTACATATGTACAAACACACACACACTATATCATAAAACACAAAATTAATTCAATTTAAAAAGTTGTCATTTAGTAATTAAGCTAAAGAAAAAAAACACAATTTAAATTTAAGAAAATTAATTTTGTAACACATTTGTTATCTCAAATAAGTACATATATTTAAGGAGAAATATTTGTTAATCCAAAAAAACAGAGAGAAAGAGAATATGAATGTATATCAATAAACTTTCTGGAATGGGTTGCTTGAGTCTGGATGTACGGATCTGAGATGGATTACAGGTGTCCGGATTGTTGGGTCTATGGTCGTGTTTGTGGTTAGAGTTAGATATAATGGATGTTTTGGTGTCTTGCGTGAGACCAGTGTGTGTGATAGGGAGCATGGTTCTATGAGAGTAGTTAGAATTAAAATTGAGTGGGCGCCAATAAAGCCGCCCCACTACGACTCGCTTGCTCCTGCACTCACACACACGCTCACCCTTGTACCATACACCCATACGGTCGATTATATCTCTCTCTCACTCACTTTCACTTCCACACATATACACGCCCTCTCATCTAGCTAGCTCGCTCACGCTTGCAGGCCGATGGGCGGGAGTGCCCAATTTGTCCGTCCCGTTTCCCATCTCGTCCCATCCACGACCCAGCCTCCCACTCAACATTTGTCAACCAGAAAAAAAACTACATGCAAGATCATGTTAATCAGTTTGCTGATTGGGCTAAAAAATGGAACATTCAAGTGAATGGCAATAAATCAGCCCATATCCTCTTCACCTTACGCAGCAACATCGCAACTCCTGTCATCAGTATAAATGACAATATCATACCAACTAAAAGCCTTGTAAAATATCTGGGTCTTCACTTAGACAATAAACTAAATTGGTCACGCCATGTTCGCATAACCACACAATCTATCCGCACCAAATTATCCAAACACAAGTGGCTTCTATCTGCCAACAGATCCAAGCTATCACTAAAAAACAAATTACTAATCTATAAACAAATCATTGCCCCTGCCTGGTACTATGGCATTGAGCTATACGGCTGTGCTGCTGATACACACTTACGCAAACTATACAGCATTCAATCACAAGCACTCCGCCTAATCTGCAATGCACCCTATTATGTCAGAAACCGTACCCTTCATAATGACACCAAAGTCCCTACAGTATGGGAAATAATCAATTCCCGTGCTAAGCAATACAACGACCGGTTAGAAAACCACCCAAACAAATTGGCAAGACTCCTACTAATATCAGGAAGTAATCGAGTTCAACGACGACTAAGGCGAATCTGGCCAGGTGTCCAGCTTATTCGACGCAGAGCACCGCCATACCTCATCTAATTCTATCTGCCTGCATCAACTCTACTCTAGCAATGCTAGAATCAGCTACCTTGTCATAACGGTCAAATGATCACTTTCAGTAAGTACTCACAATTCAAACAGCTTCACTAACCTCCTTTTACTTGCATGCACCCTCCCGCGTGAGCATTTGCTCCTGGCCCCCTATGCCCTCTGTATGCAGCAGCAAAGATGACGCTGTTGATCTTGTCCCATTACCGATGCTTTTATGCTTGCTGCTGTATGATGCTGCACTGTACCCTAATCAATGGTCCTCGGAGCTGGTTGCGATGGTCATACTTAATGCCTTATATTGTATGCTATACTTGATACTCATTTTCTTATGCCCTGTGCCATGCTATTGATATATTTGTGCTTGATAACCTACAACACATATAATTGATGTCTTTTGAGTGAACTCCTCTTCACCGATGCCCTTATGCTTGATACTCTGAGATGTCTCTCTGCTTGTTTACAAGGCTATCCATGATGCTTATGATTGACGCACTACGATGTACTTGATACTCTTCTTGGGAACCATATACTGATGTTCAGAACTAGCCTAATGCATATGTATTTTGATGTCTTAGGCTGCTTCCAAGCCTTTCGAGCCCCTGTATGCGATTACCTGGCCGGTCATACTGCTCCCGGCCAAGCCTTTTGTGCCTCTTGTGCACGATCACCTGGCCGGTTTTACCGTGACCAGCCTCACACTAACTCTCCCACACATTATGCACTGGTTCTCCGGCAAGTAGCTTTCTTTGACTGTTCGAATTTCTCCCCAATTCCACCTCAAACAATGCAACTCTTTAATGCACATCTCTGCTGATATACAGGACAAGTTTGTCTCGTATACCGGGGGCCCTGTCTATAAAAAAGGCATGTGCAGCCTAGGTGAGCAAACCGACAACTATTTCTAAACAACGAATTGGACATGTTTGTCTCGTATACCGGGGGCCCTGTCAAAAAAAGCATGAGCAGCCTAGGTGAGCAAACCGACTACTATTTCTAAACAACGAAAAGGACATGTTTGTCTCGTATACCGGGGGCCCTGGCTGAGAAACCATGAGCAGCCTAGGTGAGCAAACCGACTACTAATCTAAACAACGAACAGGACATGTTTGTCTCGTATACCGGGGGCCCTGTTTAAAAACCATGTGCAGCCTAGGTGAGCAAACAGTTTCAACTTAGCTCTCTAAACTTATCATGCAGATGATGTTCATAAGCGCTGCAAGATTTTAGCAAAATTATTTCAGTTTATAATTTTGGTCTAGAATACTCTTCATAGTTATCCTAGTGATAACCCAATGATCTTGAAATCTTAAATCCCGTATCTACTTCCTCCACATGTAGTATACTCTCAATATGAACAAACTCCTGTTTTGCATACTGGAATAGAGACAATGCCAAGACCGCAACCGTGTATGTTCTTGTTATGCTGGCGGCAACTTGCTCATATTACAATCACCCACTCCTTCTAATCTCTTGCATCAGTTATTTGATGTCCTTGCCATTAACCCAGTTGCGCAGCACACAACATTACCCATAAATAAACTTACTCCATACATTAAAAATCCATCGCACGTCAGTCTCTATGAGAGGGGAGACAGTCAAACGACAATGCATGGTAACCAGTTAAAATACTCCGTCATACCTGGCACTGTAGCAGCAGGGTATTCGATGTGTTTTTCATTCTGCCTTTTGTCTCAAGCAGATATGTTTCACCTAGCGTTGCCCTGCACTCTTGCCATTTCACGTCACCTCCTCTCCCTTACAGCACATTATCAGAACAGCCGACTTATGGCATGCCAAATACTAGTAATGCTGTCGTCGCTTTCAATCTAAAGATGTTATGCTCAATTAATCACAATCAACTACAAAGAAGAAAAGAGACAAACATAAATACACTTGCTATGTCATACCGGGATAAAACCCTTTACTATTTTATTTCAAAGAATTGTGATTATATTAAGCTTCAAATTTTGTTAACTGAAATTTGTAAACATCTATCATAAATAAATCTGGACAAGGCTTGGCTGCCTACATGCGGATGTGGAGCGTGTATGTTTGGAATATGTTGATGCACCATGGTCAAGTGGGAACCAATTCCTCCTGTGTGTTCGCTCTTATTTCATTCACCCACTCGCTTCCATCTGCTTGTACGGTATCTGTAAATGCTCTGTCAATATAAAGGAAAGAAACCAATGACATCGATGATATGATATGCCTTTTTATACAAAACCTCAACAATGCTGCGAGAGCTTCAAACTCTCCAACAGCAATCCTACCTACTCGAGGAAACTATAACAATAATGGCACTGACAGTCCTTTTCGACTACCGCCTACCCAAATGAATGAGCGTCTTAGCTTAATTCGTCAAAAACGCAGACTACGCAAACGCTGGATGCGCTCGCGCCGACATGACCACTGGCAAGAATGGCAGCAAACTAGTCGTCAACTAGCCCTTCTGATTCGCTCCCACCGCCAACAATATGTTGATCACACGCTCAGTAACGCTGATCCTTCAAAGAAAGGCGCTTTTAACCTATGGCACGCCACCAAAAATCTCAAACGACAGCCACATGCTCAGCACAGTGTCCGCAATCAAAATGGCCATTGGTGCCAATCAGCTGAAGATCAGGTTGAAGCTTTTGCTGATGAACTTCAAGCGCGCTTTACTCCCTTTGAGCTTGCGCCAACTGCGCACCATCACAGAATACAACGCTTTCTCAATCACACAATCAGTACTAATGGATCTGATCTACTATCCTCCCCCTCACGAAATTATCACCTGCGCCATGTCACGCCTCATGAACTGGACGCCTATATCGGGCAACTAAAAGTTCGTAAGTCTCCTGGCATTGATCGAATTGACAATTATCTACTAAAGCACTTATCTAAAAAAGGCAAACTTTTCCTTCTGCATCTTTTCAACAACATGCTCCGCCTGCAGTACTTCCCATCTCAATGGAAATGCGCCGCAATCAGAATGATTCTAAAAGGTGGCAACGTCTCCACATCTGAACTAAAGTCATACCGGCCAATAAGCCTCCTATCCACTGTTTCGAAATTATTCGAAAAAGTAATTTACGAACGTCTAATTGATGAATTAAAATCACCTGTTGACAATAAACTAGACTGTGCTGCAGTATTACCGGAACACCAATTTGGTTTTCGAGCAGGACACAGCACAATACAACAAGTACACCGCCTAGTTGAGCACATCAACATGTCCTTTGAAAGAGGTGACTGCACATCTGGCGTCTTTCTAGACATTCAACAAGCTTTTGACCGTGTATGGCATGCTGGTCTTCTTTTTAAACTACGAATGTACACTAGTGAACCTCTCTATAAAATATTGAAATCCTTTCTATCTGACCGACGCTTCTGTGTACTTAGCAATAACACAGAAAGTGCAAACTCCAACCGTAATAACCCTACTGCACAATCCGGCCCAATCCAATCGTCTATTCGGCCCATACTGGCTGGCGTACCGCAAGGCAGTGTACTTGCACCACTGCTTTTCAATATATATGTCTCTGATATGCCTTGCATAGCCACACATATCCAATCTACTGATCAACACCCTACTTCAAAAATCAACGGTTTAACGGCGACATATGCTGATGATACTGCTTTTCTGTGTAGTGCCAATAATGCTGAAATTGCCTGCAACTACATGCAAGATCATGTTAATCAGTTTGCTGATTGGGCTAAAAATGGAACATTCAAGTGAATGGCAATAAATCAGCCCATATCCTCTTCACCTTACGCAGCAACATCGCAACTCCTGTCATCAGTATAAATGACAATATCATACCAACTAAAAGCCTTGTAAAATATCTGGGTCTTCACTTAGACAATAAACTAAATTGGTCACGCCATGTTCGCATAACCACACAATCTATCCGCACCAAATTATCCAAACACAAGTGGCTTCTATCTGCCAACAGATCCAAGCTATCACTAAAAAACAAATTACTAATCTATAAACAAATCATTGCCCCTGCCTGGTACTATGGCATTGAGCTATACGGCTGTGCTGCTGATACACACTTACGCAAACTATACAGCATTCAATCACAAGCACTCCGCCTAATCTGCAATGCACCCTATTATGTCAGAAACCGTACCCTTCATAATGACACCAAAGTCCCTACAGTATGGGAAATAATCAATTCCCGTGCTAAGCAATACAACGACCGGTTAGAAAACCACCCAAACAAATTGGCAAGACTCCTACTAATATCAGGAAGTAATCGAGTTCAACGACGACTAAGGCGAATCTGGCCAGGTGTCCAGCTTATTCGACGCAGAGCACCGCCATACCTCATCTAATTCTATCTGCCTGCATCAACTCTACTCTAGCAATGCTAGAATCAGCTACCTTGTCATAACGGTCAAATGATCACTTTCAGTAAGTACTCACAATTCAAACAGCTTCACTAACCTCCTTTTACTTGCATGCACCCTCCCGCGTGAGCATTTGCTCCTGGCCCCCTATGCCCTCTGTATGCAGCAGCAAAGATGACGCTGTTGATCTTGTCCCATTACCGATGCTTTTATGCTTGCTGCTGTATGATGCTGCACTGTACCCTAATCAATGGTCCTCGGAGCTGGTTGCGATGGTCATACTTAATGCCTTATATTGTATGCTATACTTGATACTCATTTTCTTATGCCCTGTGCCATGCTATTGATATATTTGTGCTTGATAACCTACAACACATATAATTGATGTCTTTTGAGTGAACTCCTCTTCACCGATGCCCTTATGCTTGATACTCTGAGATGTCTCTCTGCTTGTTTACAAGGCTATCCATGATGCTTATGATTGACGCACTACGATGTACTTGATACTCTTCTTGGGAACCATATACTGATGTTCAGAACTAGCCTAATGCATATGTATTTTGATGTCTTAGGCTGCTTCCAAGCCTTTCGAGCCCCTGTATGCGATTACCTGGCCGGTCATACTGCTCCCGGCCAAGCCTTTTGTGCCTCTTGTGCACGATCACCTGGCCGGTTTTACCGTGACCAGCCTCACACTAACTCTCCCACACATTATGCACTGGTTCTCCGGCAAGTAGCTTTCTTTGACTGTTCGAATTTCTCCCCAATTCCACCTCAAACAATGCAACTCTTTAATGCACATCTCTGCTGATATACAGGACAAGTTTGTCTCGTATACCGGGGGCCCTGTCTATAAAAAAGGCATGTGCAGCCTAGGTGAGCAAACCGACAACTATTTCTAAACAACGAATTGGACATGTTTGTCTCGTATACCGGGGGCCCTGTCAAAAAAAAGCATGAGCAGCCTAGGTGAGCAAACCGACTACTATTTCTAAACAACGAAAAGGACATGTTTGTCTCGTATACCGGGGGCCCTGGCTGAGAAACCATGAGCAGCCTAGGTGAGCAAACCGACTACTAATCTAAACAACGAACAGGACATGTTTGTCTCGTATACCGGGGGCCCTGTTTAAAAACCATGTGCAGCCTAGGTGAGCAAACAGTTTCAACTTAGCTCTCTAAACTTATCATGCAGATGATGTTCATAAGCGCTGCAAGATTTTAGCAAAATTATTTCAGTTTATAATTTTGGTCTAGAATACTCTTCATAGTTATCCTAGTGATAACCCAATGATCTTGAAATCTTAAATCCCGTATCTACTTCCTCCACATGTAGTATACTCTCAATATGAACAAACTCCTGTTTTGCATACTGGAATAGAGACAATGCCAAGACCGCAACCGTGTATGTTCTTGTTATGCTGGCGGCAACTTGCTCATATTACAATCACCCACTCCTTCTAATCTCTTGCATCAGTTATTTGATGTCCTTGCCATTAACCCAGTTGCGCAGCACACAACATTACCCATAAATAAACTTACTCCATACATTAAAAATCCATCGCACGTCAGTCTCTATGAGAGGGGAGACAGTCAAACGACAATGCATGGTAACCAGTTAAAATACTCCGTCATACCTGGCACTGTAGCAGCAGGGTATTCGATGTGTTTTTCATTCTGCCTTTTGTCTCAAGCAGATATGTTTCACCTAGCGTTGCCCTGCACTCTTGCCATTTCACGTCACCTCCTCTCCCTTACAGCACATTATCAGAACAGCCGACTTATGGCATGCCAAATACTAGTAATGCTGTCGTCGCTTTCAATCTAAAGATGTTATGCTCAATTAATCACAATCAACTACAAAGAAGAAAAGAGACAAACATAAATACACTTGCTATGTCATACCGGGATAAAACCCTTTACTATTTTATTTCAAAGAATTGTGATTATATTAAGCTTCAAATTTTGTTAACTGAAATTTGTAAACATCTATCATAAATAAATCTGGACAAGGCTTGGCTGCCTACATGCGGATGTGGAGCGTGTATGTTTGGAATATGTTGATGCACCATGGTCAAGTGGGAACCAATTCCTCCTGTGTGTTCGCTCTTATTTCATTCACCCACTCGCTTCCATCTGCTTGTACGGTATCTGTAAATGCTCTGTCAATATAAAGGAATCTTTGTCTCTGTCGTCTCCTCTTTGTCTCTGTCGTCTCCTCTTTGTCTCTGTCGTCTCCTCTTTGTCTCTGTCGTCTCCTCTTTGTCTCTGTCGTCTCCTCTTTGTCTCTGTCGTCTCCTCTTTGTCTCTGTCGTCTCCTCTTTGTCTCTGTCGTCTCCTCTTTGTCTCTGTCGTCTCCTCTTTGTCTCTGTCGTCTCCTCTTTGTCTCTGTCGTCTCCTCTTTGTCTCTGTCGTCTCCTCTTTGTCTCTGTCGTCTCCTCTTTGTCTCTGTCGTCTCCTCTTTGTCTCTGTCGTCTCCTCTTTGTCTCTGTCGTCTCCTCTTTGTCTCTGTCGTCTCCTCTTTGTCTCTGTCGTCTCCTCTTTGTCTCTGTCGTCTTTTCTGTCTCTCTCTTTGTCTCTGTCGTCTCCTCTTTGTCTCTGTCGTCTCCTCTTTGTCTCTGTCGTCTCCTCTTTGTCTCTGTCGTCTCCTCTTTGTCTCTGTCGTCTCCTCTTTGTCTCTGTCGTCTCCTCTTTGTCTCTGTCGTCTCCTCTTTGTCTCTGTCGTCTCCTCTTTGTCTCTGTCGTCTCCTCTTTGTCTCTGTCGTCTCCTCTTTGTCTCTGTCGTCTCCTCTTTGTCTCTGTCGTCTCCTCTTTGTCTCTGTCGTCTCCTCTTTGTCTCTGTCGTCTCCTCTTTGTCTCTGTCGTCTCCTCTTTGTCTCTGTCGTCTCCTCTTTGTCTCTGTCGTCTCCTCTTTGTCTCTGTCGTCTCCTCTTTGTCTCTGTCGTCTCCTCTTTGTCTCTGTCGTCTCCTCTTTGTCTCTGTCGTCTCCTCTTTGTCTCTGTCGTCTCCTCTTTGTCTCTGTCGTCTCCTCTTTGTCTCTGTCGTCTCCTCTTTGTCTCTGTCGTCTCCTCTTTGTCTCTGTCGTCTCCTCTTTGTCTCTGTCGTCTCCTCTTTGTCTCTGTCGTCTCCTCTTTGTCTCTGTCGTCTCCTCTTTGTCTCTGTCGTCTCCTCTTTGTCTCTGTCGTCTCCTCTTTGTCTCTGTCGTCTCCTCTTTGTCTCTGTCGTCTCCTCTTTGTCTCTGTCGTCTCCTCTTTGTCTCTGTCGTCTCCTCTTTGTCTCTGTCGTCTCCTCTTTGTCTCTGTCGTCTCCTCTTTGTCTCTGTCGTCTCCTCTTTGTCTCTGTCGTCTCCTCTTTGTCTCTGTCGTCTCCTCTTTGTCTCTGTCGTCTCCTCTTTGTCTCTGTCGTCTCCTCTTTGTCTCTGTCGTCTCCTCTTTGTCTCTGTCGTCTCCTCTTTGTCTCTGTCGTCTCCTCTTTGTCTCTGTCGTCTCCTCTTTGTCTCTGTCGTCTCCTCTTTGTCTCTGTCGTCTCCTCTTTGTCTCTGTCGTCTCCTCTTTGTCTCTGTCGTCTCCTCTTTGTCTCTGTCGTCTCCTCTTTGTCTCTGTCGTCTCCTCTTTGTCTCTGTCGTCTCCTCTTTGTCTCTGTCGTCTCCTCTTTGTCTCTGTCGTCTCCTCTTTGTCTCTGTCGTCTCCTCTTTGTCTCTGTCGTCTCCTCTTTGTCTCTGTCGTCTCCTCTTTGTCTCTGTCGTCTCCTCTTTGTCTCTGTCGTCTCCTCTTTGTCTCTGTCGTCTCCTCTTTGTCTCTGTCGTCTCCTCTTTGTCTCTGTCGTCTCCTCTTTGTCTCTGTCGTCTCCTCTTTGTCTCTGTCGTCTCCTCTTTGTCTCTGTCGTCTCCTCTTTGTCTCTGTCGTCTCCTCTTTGTCTCTGTCGTCTCCTCTTTGTCTCTGTCGTCTCCTCTTTGTCTCTGTCGTCTCCTCTTTGTCTCTGTCGTCTCCTCTTTGTCTCTGTCGTCTCCTCTTTGTCTCTGTCGTCTCCTCTTTGTCTCTGTCGTCTCCTCTTTGTCTCTGTCGTCTCCTCTTTGTCTCTGTCGTCTCCTCTTTGTCTCTGTCGTCTCCTCTTTGTCTCTGTCGTCTCCTCTTTGTCTCTGTCGTCTCCTCTTTGTCTCTGTCGTCTCCTCTTTGTCTCTGTCGTCTCCTCTTTGTCTCTGTCGTCTCCTCTTTGTCTCTGTCGTCTCCTCTTTGTCTCTGTCGTCTCCTCTTTGTCTCTGTCGTCTCCTCTTTGTCTCTGTCGTCTCCTCTTTGTCTCTGTCGTCTCCTCTTTGTCTCTGTCGTCTCCTCTTTGTCTCTGTCGTCTCCTCTTTGTCTCTGTCGTCTCTTCTGTGTCTTTGTCTCCTCTTTGTCTCTGTCGTCTCCTCTTTGTCTCTGTCGTCTCCTCTTTGTCTCTGTCGTCTCCTCTTTGTCTCTGTCGTCTCCTCTTTGTCTCTGTCGTCTCCTCTTTGTCTCTGTCGTCTCCTCTTTGTCTCTGTCGTCTCCTCTTTGTCTCTGTCGTCTCCTCTTTGTCTCTGTCGTCTCCTCTTTGTCTCTGTCGTCTCCTCTTTGTCTCTGTCGTCTCCTCTTTGTCTCTGTCGTCTCCTCTTTGTCTCTGTCGTCTCCTCTTTGTCTCTGTCGTCTCCTCTTTGTCTCTGTCGTCTCCTCTTTGTCTCTGTCGTCTCCTCTTTGTCTCTGTCGTCTCTCTTTGTCTCTGTCGTCTCCTCTTTGTCTCTGTCGTCTCCTCTTTGTCTCTGTCGTCTCCTCTTTGTCTCTGTCGTCTCCTCTTTGTCTCTGTCGTCTCCTCTTTGTCTCTGTCGTCTCCTCTTTGTCTCTGTCGTCTCCTCTTTGTCTCTGTCGTCTCCTCTTTGTCTCTGTCGTCTCCTCTTTGTCTCTGTCGTCTCCTCTTTGTCTCTGTCGTCTCCTCTTTGTCTCTGTCGTCTCCTCTTTGTCTCTGTCGTCTCCTCTTTGTCTCTGTCGTCTCCTCTTTGTCTCTGTCGTCTCCTCTTTGTCTCTGTCGTCTCCTCTTTGTCTCTGTCGTCTCCTCTTTGTCTCTGTCGTCTCCTCTTTGTCTCTGTCGTCTCCTCTTTGTCTCTGTCGTCTCCTCTTTGTCTCTGTCGTCTCCTCTTTGTCTCTGTCGTCTCCTCTTTGTCTCTGTCGTCTCCTCTTTGTCTCTGTCGTCCTCCTTTGTCTCTGTCGTCTCCTCTTTGTCTCTGTCGTCTCCTCTTTGTCTCTGTCGTCTCCTCTTTGTCTCTGTCGTCTCCTCTTTGTCTCTGTCGTCTCCTCTTTGTCTCTGTCGTCTCCTCTTTGTCTCTGTCGTCTCCTCTTTGTCTCTGTCGTCTCCTCTTTGTCTCTGTCGTCTCCTCTTTGTCTCTGTCGTCTCCTCTTTGTCTCTGTCGTCTCCTCTTTGTCTCTGTCGTCTCCCTTTGTCTCTGTCGTCTCCTCTTTGTCTCTGTCGTCTCCTCTTTGTCTCTGTCGTCTCCTCTTTGTCTCTGTCGTCTCCTCTTTGTCTCTGTCGTCTCCTCTTTGTCTCTGTCGTCTCCTCTTTGTCTCTGTCGTCTCCTCTTTGTCTCTGTCGTCTCTTTCTCTTGTCTCTTTGTCTCTGTCGTCTCCTCTTTGTCTCTGTCGTCTCCTCTTTGTCTCTGTCGTCTCCTCTTTGTCTCTGTCGTCTCCTCTTTGTCTCTGTCGTCTCCTCTTTGTCTCTGTCGTCTCCTCTTTGTCTCTGTCGTCTCCTCTTTGTCTCTGTCGTCTCCTCTTTGTCTCTGTCGTCTCCTCTTTGTCTCTGTCGTCTCCTCTTTGTCTCTGTCGTCTCCTCTTTGTCTCTGTCGTCTCCTCTTTGTCTCTGTCGTCTCCTCTTTGTCTCTGTCGTCTCCTCTTTGTCTCTGTCGTCTCCTCTTTGTCTCTGTCGTCTCCTCTTTGTCTCTGTCGTCTCCTCTTTGTCTCTGTCGTCTCCTCTTTGTCTCTGTCGTCTCCTCTTTGTCTCTGTCGTCTCCTCTTTGTCTCTGTCGTCTCCTCTTTGTCTCTGTCGTCTCCTCTTTGTCTCTGTCGTCTCTTTGTCTCTGTTCGTCTCTTGTCTTCGTCTCCTCTTTGTCTCTGTCGTCTCCTCTTTGTCTCTGTCGTCTCCTCTTTGTCTCTGTCGTCTCCTCTTTGTCTCTGTCGTCTCCTCTTTGTCTCTGTCGTCTCCTCTTTGTCTCTGTCGTCTCCTCTTTGTCTCTGTCGTCTCCTCTTTGTCTCTGTCGTCTCCTCTTTGTCTCTGTCGTCTCCTCTTTGTCTCTGTCGTCTCCTCTTTGTCTCTGTCGTCTCCTCTTTGTCTCTGTCGTCTCCTCTTTGTCTCTGTCGTGTCCTCTTCTACGTATTTCTCCTACATCTATTTTAAAGTCACTTTTCTATGTCTAGTATCTTATTTATATGTTGTCCCTTTTTCCCAATATTACATACACAAAAAGACACCCACAAACACACATATATACAATTTACAAACACGCATTTATACACCATGCCTTGGCGCGAGCCAATGACAACACAAACATCCATACACACATATATACAAATCACTATCTACAATTGGCCTGTCTTAATTTCTGTCCGTATGTTTGTCTTTCTATGTGCGTTCCTGCCTATCTGTCTGCCTGTCTCTCTATCTATCTCTCTTTCTCTATCTTTTTGCTTTTTCTTGTCGCTTCAGTCTTGTTCTTGTATTTGTCTATACTTTTCCCGCTACGTTATGTTATGATTCTACTCTTCCTTTTTATGCTAAGCTTCTAATCTAATCCTATTTATTTATCGCCCCTTCTCCGTATTGCATACACAAATACACACCCACAAAACACACATAAATATAATTTACAAAAACGCATTTAGACACCATGCCTTCGCACTAGCCAATAACAACACAAACGTCCATACACAACTACATACAACTCACTATCTATTCTACAATTGGCCTGTCTTAATTTCTGTCCGTATGTCTGTCTGTCTATGTGCGTGCCTGCCTGCTTGTTTGCCTGCCTATCTGTCTGCCTGTCTCTTTGACTATCTCTCTTTCTCTATCTCTGTCTGTCTGTATGTCCAAGTCTTTATGTCTTTATGTCTACGCTTAGTTGCTAGACTGTCTGCCTGTCTGTCCCCCTTTTGCTGTATATTCGATCTATAATTTCCCCACTTCACGCCTAATCTATTCTACTTTATTGTCTTGTCTGTTAGTATTTGGTTCACCTACCCATTGTCTGTCGTTCTCTAAATTTTGTTTATGTTTATGTTATTGTGCTTTCAGTCTTGTTCGTGTATTTGTCTATACTTGCCCCGCTACGTTATGTTATGATTCTACTTTCCCTCTATATGCTAAGCTTCTAATCTAATCCAATTTATTTGTCGTCCCTTCTTCTGCATATTTGCAAACACAAACACACATAAATGCAATTTACAAACACGCATTCAGACACCATGCCTTGGCAGTAGCCAATGACAACACAAACATCCATACACACATACATACAACTCATTATATACTCTGCAATTGGCCTGTCTTCATTTCTGCTTGTATGTCTGTCTGCCTATGTGCGTGCCTGCCTGCTTGGCTGCCAAATACAAACACACATACCTACAACTCACTATCTATTCTACGATTGGCCTGTCTTAATTTCTATCCGTATGTCTGTCTGTCTATGTGCGTGCCTGCCTGCTTTTCTGCCTGCCTATCTGTGTGCCTGTCTCTCTATCTATCTCTCTCTCTCAAGTCTATCTGTATGTCTACGCTTAGTGGCTATGCTGTCTGCCAGTCTGTCCCCCTTTTGCTGTATATGATCTACCTATATTTGTTCCCTCTATATATAGTTTGTTTGTTTTAACGTTGTCCACAAGATATTAATAGTATATATATATAAATCATATAAATATATATAAAAATATAAATATATAAACAAAAATATAAATATATATAATATGTAAATATACTTAATATTTGTAAACATATAAAATATGTAAATAATTATAAAAAAATAGAATAAATATATAAATTTGTCTTTCCTTTTTGTATAGTTACTTCTGTCTATGCTTATTTGTAAAGATTTTTATGTGCAAACATACAGAAAATATTTAATTATCTGTCCCAGTCCATTTGTTTCACACTGTGTCGCACGAATATTAATATACATTGATTTAAAATACTTAGTTTTTTTTTTTTTTTTTATCAGATTTGATGTTTCTATCATGGGATTTTTGTTGTGTTCGATTGAGTGATGCAGCGTACGCCAAGACAAGTTATCTATGATTTAAGCTTTTGTTTGTGTTAATTTTAAATGTCAAGCTCTTAATTTTGCTACATAAATATTTTATAGGGAAACAAACTTGTTTGCTTCTGAACATCAATACAAACGTACATATACATATATCTCTTACAATCGATATACACTTTTAACGATTTTTTCTGAGTATAAAATTAGCCGCTTCTGCTTAATATAGAACCTAACGGCATGTAAACACCAGGGGTCAAGAATCTAGAATTTTTTTTATTACACGCTAAGTTGTATCTAAAACAACATGTCTTTTACGTAATATAGCTTGCGATTGCCTGGATTGCTTTAGCGCTAATTCGTCGCCTCTACCGCTGCAATGTATGAAACTAAGCTAACCTTTATTAGAATACCTTTAAAACTGCAAAGCTTGTTTGCAAAGAAAGAAGCATCTTCTAAGCGGACAGACGGATTTGCGCTTTTAACCAGTATTTTATACTGTCTCAAAATAAACAAAACTTAGCAGTATTGTTCAAACCTATTTTAAAGGTATTTATGAAAATAAGCTTAAATATTAAAAAGAAACGAAAAAGGTGTTCCAAATCGCAATTGTACGTCAACATATAACAGACTTTTAGCAACATATGAGTGAAAGCTATGTACAGTTAAATGACCAAAAAGAAAAGATACTTGACATATATATAATATTCTAGAAGCAACATATCATGTTTGGTTACTCTAGCTCTAATTATTTAACCTATTTGCTCAAAAAACAGGATGTCGAAATAGATTTTTATCGATTTCTTGGAAACGGAGCAAGTTATCGATTATCGGAAACAAACTCGATCAGCGCAGGCACTAGGAGCACCTACATCTTAAATTTTAAGTCTCTAGCTCTTGTAGGTTCTGAGATCCTTGCATTCATACATCCGGACAGACAGACGGACATGGCTAGATCGGCTCGGCTATTGATGCTGATCAAGAATATATATACTTTATGGGGTCGGAGATGCTTCCTTCTGCCTGTTACATACATTTGCATTTTGAACAAATACAATATACCCTTTTTACCCATTTTTAATGGGTTCAGGGTATACAAATTTGTTGTAACTTACCAGCAGAAGAAAATGTTTGCGTGTTTCAACAAAAGCAGCCTAGACATTAAAGAGGCGGCTAAAGAATCATTGGCAGCCTGAGCACTATAAGCAACGGACTTAGCTACGTTTACGAACTCGTAAACTAACTTTATTTTAATTTCACAATGTCCAAGTTGGGACGCCATTTATATCTGCGTAGTAAGCGTTACCTATGCTATTATTTGTTTAGGCAAAAACAATACAAAAGTCCATATGTATATTGTCAAATTGTATTATAGGAGAGCAATCGAAAACTCTAGGAATAATTGACACAAGTTGTAACATATTATAATTCAAATTAGCAACCTCCGGCCTTGGCAGCGCGTCTGAAAATAACTAAAATTAGAGATGCTTATTGCATACATTTTTCTGGTTAAACGCCAGTCGAAGCAATCGGAAAAGGCCTTGTATGGAAATCATTTCGTAAGTTAGTCAGGACAAACTATTTTACATCTAGAGTAGGTCCTGCTCTTTATTCTATCAAGAGTTTCTCAACCAAAGTGTTTAGTCAATACTATATGTATATTCCGTGCCCAATTGACAGTTGCACCAACCAAAGAAACCAAGAAATATTGTTTCGAAGTGTTGCTTTAAAAGGAAGGTCTGCTGCTGCCTAAACATCCGGTGTGCAATTAGTCTTTATGGTGTGCATTCAATGCCTGCCTAAGACTGAAGCTGCTCACGTGTCCGCAGTCGGTGGCAGACCAATCCCAGTCCGTGCTTTAATCGCTGCTTCAAATAATTGTTAATCATATATGTATGTAAATGCAAGCATCACAAAGTTTTATACCTGCTGTCGTCGACCCGGTCCTGATCAGCTGGCTTTCAGCAGTTCAAGAACAGCGTACTCTAAAATAGCGATTTCCTATATGCCTCTGGTACCTTTAATAGTAACCACCACAGCAAGAGCGGAGACCACCGCTGGCTGCCAGTGTTTTCACTTGTTGGTTGGCTTCATGCACAGTTAATCTTTGTCATAGCTTGTATTAGCAGAGTTGATAAGTGTGTTTTGAATTCTGCCATTTGTCCGAGTAGCTAGTTTTTACCGGTCACTATTCCGCACTCTTGCCACACAAACTCATACAAAGCTAAAAAAAAACTTGCATTTAAAGCCAAATACTGAGTTCGTCATGTATATTGTGGTAGTTTCACATGTCTTGTGAAATAATGATAAATATGAAAACCACGACAAGCACAGCGTAATAATTGTTAGGTCTAAAATATAAATACCAACACATAGTAGCAGTACAATACTTTAATGTGACCAATGTAATGTCTTTTACCTTACCCTACGTAAGCTGTTGAAATTAAATTAATTCCAGGTTAGGGTAGTAGTTTTAATGCCCATAATCTTCAATAAAGGAAATAAAGAAAGTAAGAGTTTTAAATTCATTGAGATGAGCGCCTAATAGTCGATAACTATCGAAAACTTCGAGATTATCAGATGTTTTTGACTATCGATTTAACGTCAATATTAAAATCGAATATCAAATATAACCATCGATTTTCATTTGTTTAATATTAGTATGAACGAATTGGAAAAGAAATATACACATTGATTTCTGTTACTTTGCACAGAAACAACAATATTTTTCTGAGAAAATTTAATCCGAGAAATAAAACGAACGCCTAATTTTTAAATTGCACGAAACAGAATCGAATTATGATTTCACTGGTACTTTAAAACCTACCAACGACAGCTTCACCTGCGAGATGGGCAAATTTAATAAATATAAATTTTGACGAATGTTGAAAAAAACGACAAGATGCTGAAGATTTTCAGATTTTCAAACAAACCATATTTGAACACATGTATGTATTTCTATGAATAGCAACAAACGGTATTTTAATACAACAGCTTAATTTTTAGCAGACCGTTTCTATAGAGGTGACTTGCTCGGTAGTCCAATAATGATGAGATGTTCATGGTATCGTATTGTAGCACGTATTATTCAAGCTCAATTAAAAAATAAATAATTAGTAAGTGTGACGATCCGGCCCATACCACCATATTGACTACATCAAGAAGGATCTACGTTAGGTTTACAGTTAAAAATTATTTATATTTGTTTTATTATACTCGGAAAAAGATGGCTCCCTTTAGAGTCTGCACACAATATTTGTTAATGATTAAAAAAAAATTTGCAAAATCAATACATGTTAAATGGTTCTAAGGCTTGGATTTAATCAACGATGTGCCTGAATAATTATAAATTTTATTGTTAAAACAATATTTATATAATACTCTAGGTATTCCTTAAAACATTTTCCAGGATAGATAGAATAATTATGAAGCAATTTAACATGCGCAATGGAGGTTGAATTACTTGGACGATTTGCAGTTGTTAGTTCTACATTTTTAAACTTAAACTTATGTACATCTTACATCACTATCTTAAAAGAACAGCATGACTTGTTTTCACTTTTATAAGTACTCAGGCTGTCCGGCAATCTACCATATGAAATTTAGACTCAGTCTTAGGTATGTTCATGAATTCATAGTTGCTAATTTCATGACCAACTGCAACCAATCCCATCTATTTAAAGTCAATAAAATTGTATAGCCACCATCTTTTAATGGGATCTTCAAGTCTCTTCAGCTCAAATTAGAAAGGTCAACATTCGTAGACAAATCTTAGATTCTAGAAGTACTATTAGTTAGCATGTATTGCACTCTGCAATATATACAATTTTATTCAATATATTGTTTATATATATATTTATATCAATATATTGTATATTGATATATATATATATATAGATAAATATATATTATATATATGAATATATCAGTTAATTTATATGAAAATGTACAAATAAATATACTTACAACATATGTACAAAAACACATATTGTTCTTCTTACATAAATCTCTGGTCGTTTTTAATATTAACGTGTACTTAATATTGTAGTTTTAAACCTTTTGGCAGGAAGATACAATTTATATATTTAATTGGCATCAGCTGCAAACGGTATACATTAATATGCACACCAAGTTATTCTCGGTGATTAAATAGTTCACATTAACGGACATACCTAAATCAGTTTTAGTATTGATGGTAATAGAGATTATAATTAGTTACTGATTCATGGTTCTGTTTGAAATTATATATTTTCACTTTATTTTCTTAATATTAGCTATCTACCCATTCTTCTGGGTCGAAGGTATAATAAATACAAACATGCAGATATACATTGTTATTATAGGTATGCCTTTTTCGGAAGTTTAAAAGCTATAGAATTAAATAATGTAAATAAATACTTTTTTTGATTGAATATATAATAATTTACTAGATTTGCATAAATTAAAAAGGACTAGGAACCAGTACAAAGTATAAAATAAATGTTCCGAAATTAAAATAATTTTTTACATACTTCTGGGAACATATGAATTGAAAGACCTATTATACTTAAATTTTAATATCCATAAACTTTATTCTATTATAAAAATATATGTAAAATAGTATTTTAGTGCTAATGTTTAATCGGTGAAAGATATGGTAATTGAATTGGAAACAAGAGAATACCAAAATCTATACAACTCAATATTTCGTGTGCAATCTGGAGTATTCTGATCAAGCTCTCAAATGTTAAAGAAATTTTCCTGACACAATACCGAAAGTAAAAAAAACCGCCAAACATTTTTAAAATTGCTTAAATATAAAGTTAAGTTTAACTCAATATGGCTAGCCACCTTGTCCACTGCCCATTGATTGTTGTTGCTGCTTTTTCTTGTCGAATATGGATAACTTTGACCTGACTGCCCCTTCACACACCATAATTCGCTGTTGAGACGGCTTCTTGTCCAATTCAAAGCATAACGGATCGGTGTTTAAATGTCTTTTGAAATCTGAATATCGATGCGACTCGCATGACAGATAACTGGAGCCCAGCGCGGAGGCAGCTACAGCAGCTGCAACACTACCATTGCCATTACGAGTATACACCGAAGCCGGCAAAGAATCCTGTCGCTTTCGTTCAAAGTACTCTACTATTTTGGCTATTTGTGCAGAACGCGTACTTGGCAATGCGGTAAAAGAACGATCATCCCAAAGAAGCGAATCCGAGCTGATGTCATCAGAGCTGTCCGTGTAGATGGACGAAGTGCGGTTCTTGCAGTAAAGCAATTGATTCGTGGAAAACGGGCTGCGTTGTAATAGGGAGTGTATCTCCGAATCAAGAGCCAATCGATTGATAATTCCAGCTGTCGCTGGCATCTGTGGATCCGCAACATTAGCACTTACTAATGAGTGGTGACATGTATAACGCCGATGGGATGTGGGTGGAGGTACAATTTCAGGATCCAATTCATCCAAAGAATCCAATGCTGTTGAGGAGGATGTGTTGCCGGCGATTGCTGCAGTTTCGTTATCTAAAAGCAAAAGAGATGATGAGGTTGTGGGAGAATCACTGTGATGATGTGTAACTGCAGCGGCAGCCACTATTGCGGTGGTTGATGTAGGGGTTGCATAGTAACAGCATCGACAAAGACCTGCCAGTTTATCACTGAAAATGAAAAACGTTAAACGACATCGACTTTTACGATCATAAAGTGCTTACTTTAGTTTATGATTTGCCAAAGTTTCAATCCTCAGCTGTGATTTTAACTGGTCGTAGCAGCAGTTGCTATTGTTGCCACTGCCGGCGCAACCGACAACTAGCGATCCGATGCCGCATAACTGTCGGCTGTAACTAGTGGTAGTTGTAGCCGCATCAGATTCTTCATTAAAGCACGAAAAGAAACCACTTTCAATGGAATCACGACGGGTCAGGTTTCTTTTTGGGGGGAGTGGCTCGCAGGAATTTTTTTGTTCATTCGGTTCGCGGTCAGTGACTGCAGAAACTGCAGCGATTGATTTTTCATTCTGAACGAAACAAGTAGGAGTCGGGGTTTTGGAAAGCTCTTTGCAGTACTCGTCCGTATTTTTTTCACAACTCATATCTGCGTTTATTTTAACGGGGGGCAACGTGTTTGTGGAGGTGCTTGTTTTTAATAACGCCGTAACTTCAAGCTCGCTTTTACTGTACTTCATAATAGGTCCGCTGCTTCCACGAAAAAGTGGATGTGTGTACAGTGAGTTTGCGCGATATTTACGTGAGACTGGCATTATAGATGGACGAATAGCGCTGTCATCACTGCTAGACTCAGCATCTGCGCAATTGCCTCCTCCATCAAGATCTTCGCCCTCTGAGTTACAATAATCACAATCGTCAACATCAGTAAGAGCTGATGTTACAAGAGAAGCTATTGCAGCCGTTCCAGAAGCTGCCGAATTGCTGCTCCGTTGAGGCAACTTCAGTTCGACAGTGCTGTACTTTCGCGTCAGTTGTGGGGAGACAGGTAAGCTCTTTGGTTCGCTAAAAGTAGCTGATTTTTTTGAAGCACAATGATTAACTTCGATTTCAGTGCAAGGTGCTATGCTTTTACCCTGCATTGCAACTAGCTCCTTAAAAAATGGGGCAGACATCTCAAAGCACGAGCTAAATAAATCGCCCACGCCCGCAGCGTATGTCTTTGGATTAGCGCCTAATATCTTCTTAACACCTCGAAGTTGTGCTAGCGCCGTAAAAGGGTTTGGTTTCACCCCATTGTGATCCTTAGTTGACGATGGTTTGTATTGCGGATCCTTAAGGCACATTGTTTCACCTACTTTACGAAGCGTTAGAACTGCCGGTACTGGTGGCACAAGTGGCAGTGTTTCCGACAAGTTTGTATTTGGTAAAAGCACCGCAACCGTTTGAGAATCCCCTAATTGTCGTGGTGGCGTCGGTGAATGCGTAGATGATCGCTGTCGTTGCATTTGATGACACCGCGCTTTATCACTGGGTGATGTATGCAGCGGAAAATGTATTATGTTCTCACTGAGTGAACGGCGATGTAGCAGAATTTCTGCTTCTAGCTTCTGTGTAGCACGACGAACGCGTGATTTTAAAATATGTTCGTCGTATTCGCTGCTCCCTGCCAACCAATTAGGTGTGCATGGTAAAGCCGCAGAAGCTGACTTACAACTAATGCCGGTACTGGGGAAACGAAAACCACCTTCATCAACGTCTCGTTGGACGCGCGGTGTCAGCACTCCGGCTGGTGCTGTATAAATATTAGCAACAGTTGGCGCAGTGCCTAAACTTATCCCATTTTCTATATCACTACCGTTCAAAGAACAATTTATTAATTCCAGCGAACTCAGTGGACTCGCGCACCTTGACTCATGCTCGCACTTTTCTAAAAGCAGCGTCAGCTTTTTAGTTGCATCACGGAAAGTTGGTCGACTTTTGGGATCGTACTGCGTTAAAAGAAATTTTAAAAAATATCTTAACATATCTATACATCTTTAAGAACTTACTAGACAACAGTAAAATGCCAGCCTTAAAAAATCAGGTGGTGTATCCATTGGACAGAGCTCAACAAACGCCAGATAATCAAGACCAAATGAAGCAGTGCGTGGCATCAAGTCTGGGTCAGCTTCGATGCGTGCGATAATCTCGCACTGAATAATTCCGAAAGAAAAAACATCACTCGTCTGATCGTACCATTGACCCTTTAAACACTCAGGACTAACCCAGTACGGTGAACCAACCGTCTCTAAACGCGATTTACCTCTGTAAACATATAAATATATAATATTAGGATGCGAAAAAAAGGATTCATATTTAATCATTAACAAAATCAAAAAGTTGACTGCTGTATATTTGTCTAAATAACACATATATATGTACTTAAACATATTATTTGTTTAAAAAAGCTCTTTGAGCATAAAAATTAAAATCATATATAAATAAAAACTTTCAGATATTAAATATACTTACGACTTTACTGGTATTTTAGCAGCCAATCCAAAATCACCGACAACAGCTTCATATTGTCCATCTGCGAGATGACGTATAAGCACGTTCTATTGGGAAAACATTTGATGACTTAAGTCTGTTATTTAAAGACTTTGTGAACTAACCTTGCTTGTTAAATCTCTATGAAAAATGCCAGCGTCGTGAACATAAGTCATTCCGTGGGCTATGCCCAGTGCCAGTCTTACTTTCTGGGCAGCGCTAAGAAATGCCTCTTGGTTAGCCAGCAGTTGCTCTAATGAACCACCGTTAATGTACTCGGTCAAGGCATGTAGTTGTCCTTCGTGCACACAAACTCCCATAAAGCTAAAAAAGTAATTGGTGTAATTATATTATAATCTGGAGCACAAGGCAAATTACAGGGAAAAATAATTAAAACGATATGTATTGAATAGGAAAAATTGTTCAATTTGGTTAAGATACATTGGAAAACAAAATGTTTTCGACACAAAAACTCTTTTTTCGACCTAGTTTCCCGCTTTTGGAATGACCGCAATAGATTCTCTTATAATGCCTATTTGACTTAAATACTGCGCTAGCTCAATATCACATCCGTTTTTTGTGGAGGCAAACTATTATGAAGTGGAGTAATACGAGCTTGAAAGCCAGCAACTCCACCAATACGCTGCTCTCTACGTATTTTAGATTATTGGCGATATTATAAATGATTTCTCTAAAAAAAAACTGACTGCACGTATAAACCGCATCTGTTGTGTTCGGCAGTGGAGACACTCTCTGTTGCTAAGGGTCCCTTGCCTAACTTCGTTCATCTAATGAGATGAGGTTTATATCCCAGGAGATATCCTGTACCCAGCTCTGGGTTGCCGTTACATACACAGACAAGCTAAGACGTCGCACGTAGTTCAGTTTAGACACCAGCTATGCGCCTTCATTTTTTATCGCCCATCAGTTATTCAAGCCCATCAGTTTCCAGGTTTTAAAGCAATCTTACTTAAGCCAGGCATAGACTTATCTTGTTGCAGGTAAGTTGAGGCAGATTGGTTCACCATTTGAAAAAGCTGATATAGACACTCTTGGACCAAACAAATATTTTGAGTATTACATTTATTTTTTATGATATCAAACAAACTCAATTAATACTGCCTGGCTTTATATATATTAAGAAAGTTCTATCAAAATCTGACTACTATATTATATAGAATAATATCAAATCTCTAATTTGCCTGCATGGGAATTTAACCTTTGAGACATCAAAATAATTTTTTTTTATACACTTTGTAAAAAAGGGTTTATCAAACTCATAAATACTATTCCGATTATGTTATTGCTGAAGCAAACCCCAATTACACATATAAAATGATAAACACTTACCTTAATATGTTAGCATGAGACAATTTATTGAGCAACTGGACTTCCCGCAACATGTTAGGTCGATTGGCGCGCAATTGATTCATTTTAAGCACCATCACCTCTCCAGTAGTGCGATGGGTGACCTATATATAAGTAAAATCAATAAATATATAATAAAGTTGTGTATTTTCTGACCTAAAGCCCAAAATTAACAGGAGGACTCTAGCTGGGAGTACTCGACTAGAAGATACCCCGACTAACCATACGCAGCGATAGTGCTAATTCTTCAGCCTGTGTCACGCTATTGGATGTCAAATGATTAATTACTTCTATGCTTGCTGTCTGATCTTTATGAATTTGTTTGTTATATGATATATGATTATATCATCCGATCCGATGATGATCAAATTTTGTATATATACGAGAAGCATAGTGGAACCAATAAATGCAGAGTTTGGTCAAGATATCTTAATAAACAAAAAGGGTTTGGTATATATATGAGGACCATAGTAAAATTTATAAATGCCGAGTTTTGGTAAGATATCTTGATAAACAAAAAGTGTTTACAAGAACCTTCCTTTGGACCGATCGTTCCTACGGCAGCTATATGATATATTGGTTAGATCCCGCCGGTATCGAAATATGTACTGCCTGCAAAAGAAAGTCAGACATATGCAAGGTTGCTAGACGTAAGAATAGAAAAATACAGACGGACATGTCTATATCAACTCGGCTGTTGATCCTGATCAAGAATATGTATATTTGAATATTTGGGTCATCATACGGCGTTCACTTTAAATCTATATGTCCTATCCCAAGGTTACAAACTATCATAAGGAATTAAATATCTATTAGTTAGGAAAATGTGACTTAAAATTTATGTTTTTCTTGTTTAACAATGATGGAGTGTACATTATTTTTTCTATGTCACAGCATCTATTATTCGTAAAGGCGATTGCTGTAGCTTTAATAGTTGTGAGCTATTGTATTTTCACTTTCAGCTAAATGAGAAATAGCCAGTGCGGAAATAAAACAAGAAGCAATTGGCAAACGCCACAAGAAAATCCTTTTTCCACCAAAACCAAGATTGAACAGTAATGCCAAAAACCAGTCGGCCGCCTGAGACATCTATTTGAGGCAAACCTGACAGCAGGTTACAAAAAACCCGCCTTCTGTAGTTTGTTACACGGACAATTAACTTGCAGGTTTCAGCTCTGCTCATACGGGGATATTCCCAAACGGAGAAACAAGTTTTATAAAGCGGCATTGACCACGTTTGACATCGATTGCATCGGCAGCGAAATTTTTTAACTATTTCCACATGCAATTTTGTTTACTGTTAACAAATATTTAATACGATTTAAAGCGGATTTTCATTTTCAAACAAGTTTTAAGTCACAAGTGATTACCAAAATTTGATGATGCCCATGCACTGTAATTTTTTATACCCTTATAAAGGGTATTATAATTTTATCATCTAATGTGTAACTCAAATAAGGAGACATCCGAGTTAATACTTTGCCTAGGTCCATCTTTCTGTTTCAGGCAGTACAAATTTCGGAACCGGGCAGATCGGACCACCATAACATGTACCTGCCATAGGAATGATCGGTCGAAAAGTAGTTTGCTATGAGAAAAACTTGTTTAGCTAGCTATCTTGGCCAATCATGGCTTACGTTTAAAACTGTTTATGTTAAAAATGTTTTTGTATGGCAAAATATTCTGTTTCCAAACATTTTTTATCAAACTCAGCATTAATGAGATTTACTATTCTCACGCATCTGCAAAACCGCAAGACAAATGTTTGCAAGGGTATTAAATAATCCTTTCTTTGTCGTTTAAACGTTTAAAACGTTCTCTGGCTTTATGTTTTTGTCGCACGATGTCATACAAGTAAACATGTACAATGCTCATAAATACTTTTGGTGAGTTTACACAGATATAGAATATTTAACTTAATGGATAATTCACCCCTTGTTACACTAAAATTTAAATTAGTTATTTTATAAAATTTCTATAGAATGGAACTAAGGAAAGAAACAACATAGCTATAGCGCAAACTGCAAACAACCAGCGGTGTATTTGCGTGTGAGTATGATTGTAGAACGCGTGTGAAAGCAGTTCGGTGCGGGGTTCGGGGAATCTGCTAGTCAGGAACTCCCGACTAGAGGACCATTACTTATTTCTTGCTTAATTTCCAGAGTATTATTGCTGCCTGTTCATGCAGGGCTCTATTGAGTCTTATTTTGCAGAATAGTGCTAGACATGGGGATCGTGAATGTGGCTACCGTTTCTGAGTTCTGACCAGTAGATTGAGGTCGTAGCCATCAGCAAAGTAAACAGTTAGACTTGAATGGAATTTGGCCCAGTTTGCTTTCTTTTACGCCTGCCTCGTGTTTGTATCTAGTCTTCTAACTTGCTTTTCGTTATTTTGGCTTTGTTGTGCAACTCATCAACGGCAGAGCGAGCTTTTATATACCCCACTGCTAAGATTAGTTATAAACAAGAATACCTGACGACTAAACGGTTTCTGTTTCTTTTTTTTTTAATTACAAGAATGTTTAACCAGTTATAATTATTTTTGATTATATAAAGTAACATTGCTATTTTCTAACTTATTAATTACCTAACCAAGGAGGGAGGGAAATAGTTAAGTGCGACAGCAATCTTATCTACAATCACAAGCAACATGCAACTGATTGCCTTATAGTAAAAAATAAAAAGTGAGCTTGCTACTAATATATATGTATGTAATTTGGAACAGCAAAAATATTTGTAAATGACTTCTCCGATCAATATTAAACAGTAGGCCCAATAGTAGATAGTAGAGTTATGATACCTATTACTATTAAAACTGTTTGTCCTGACTGCCTGATAGGCGATCAACGCACATCCCAAACCGTAAGAGCTGAAAAGCTGTAATTTTTATTTAATGGAGATGTACACTAAGGCCAATTTTTAAATTCGACCCATCAACCTGAAACTTATTAAAGCACTAAATGAGTACGAGTTTTGCAAATTTGCAACTGTTTTGTTTACCGTCGGATTAGCTTCAAACTCATTTTCAGAGATCTTTGTGAAAATTTATTTAACACGTTTTTCGCAAAATCCACCGCTGTTGGATCGGCCAAATGTTTAATGAACGAAAGTTTACTTTTCGACGATAGACTTTTAATATATCTTCAAATAGACGTGGAGTTCCAGGCTTGCCACAAGCAAGTCCGGAGTATTCTCGCTTTTAGTAACATAACATCTTAACTAGGTAACGAAATGGATGCAAGAATATCTGCACTAAATGCGGTCATGAGAATGCACGCATTTACATTCAGAGCCGAAATAACGAGATTTCTGAGTGGGAGACCTGAACGCTGAGACTCAAATTTGACCGAAAAAAGCTTCTAAAACAATTTGAATACAAATCATTCCAGCTAATTAACTTATAAATAAATATATAAAACGCGTTAAAACTTTACATGTACTCACTCAAAAACACAATACAACATTTTTGCAACATATAGCCCGTGGTAAACCTTACATCGAGCAAAAAGTGAAATGCAGCAAGTAACAAATAAATAATTGCTTTTTACCCCACTCAAAATAGGTACAGTTGGCTGCGCAGTTCAGGCCAACTGCATGCCAACTAAGCCGCGCTTCAGCTCATTCAATTTCACATTTCAAATGTGAGAAAAAATTATTTATTTGTTTTTCAATGGTGTTGGCGTCTGGAAGTTGGTTCGCTCTTTACTTTGTTTGAAACCCCGGTGCCATTAAAATATCCATATATATATATCGATAAGTACAATAACCATATATACACATATAATATATAATAAAGTACAATAACCACATCACCCCCACTTTTTGTACAAGAAATTTTGTTTCATTAATTTTTTTGAGCTGTTGCGTGCAGCGTAAAAAAGAAAGTGTAATTCAAATGCATTGTTTTTCAATTGATGTAAGATAGATGCATAAAACGCAAGAAAGAACAATTTACATTGTAGAGTTGAACACAAAATACCCATGTATACATTATCTGTGAGATTTATTTCTATACTTTGGTGCATATTGGTGTTACTTATAAATACTCAATTTTCATTAGTTAATGCCAGAGTACTTCGAAGAAAATTAATGTTTTCTTATTTGTAGCTATGCAGTGGAGACGGGGATGACGATTGCAAAAAAAAAAGATACTTGATCTGTATGTCTCATTTTAAAAGCTACATTTCAAGTTTGGTGATTCTAGCAGGATTTTTATATCGATTTTTATCGATTGCCTGGAAACTGGGCATACGGACAGACAGGCGGACATGGCTAGCACAACTCGGCTATTGATGCTGATCAAGAATATATATACTTTATGGGGTCGAAGATGCCTGTTATATACATAATACCCTTTTTACCCATTTTATATGGGTTCGGGCTATAAATATAAATAATTACAATGGTTGTCGAGGTGCAGCCGAACTATATCGTAGAAGAAATATATTAAAGAAAATTGTTTTCATTTGTGATTTTCATAAATTATACCTCGGCTAGCTAATTAAATATTTGAACATGGAAAATTCGCCAAAACCAGCATTCAAAAAAAAAAATATATAAAACCATTTTGTACTGATTGTTTCAGTAAGATATGATGAGATAAGGATCGTTCTTCATAAACTTGTACTCCTTAAGTTAATTCTGCCAGCAGGATGGATCGTTGTGATGCGGTCCGACACTTGCTTTTCTATTGCTATTTTCCTTAAGTCGTGAACGATGAGCCCAAATATTAATGCATGCATGTTTGTAACTTAAGTGTACACGGGTAAAAGTTGCTCCTACTAGATTTCTAGTTTATTATTTAATCTTTTATTTAACTGAATATTTTAATTTGCAATAAAAAACTGCTATATTGAAATTTTTCAATAACGACAATGACTACTTGATTTTCAACAAAGCATTTTACTACAGCTATAGCAAATGATAACGGTACTGATCGGACTGTGTGTGTGTGTGTGTGACTGTTATGTAAGGTTTACCATACTTTCGGTAGGTAGATGGTTTGGTTTTCTTATGCTGCGTTAAGGCTTTTGTTATTGAACATGTTTTTGCCGGCCGATTAGTGCGCTAACCATTTTTACTTTTCGCCAAGCTAAGAAATTGTTATGTAAATAACTTCACCTTTCAAATTTCTGGTCTGGCATCTGCGAAAATACTACTACCTTTCTCCACTCTAGCTGTTTTAATTTGAGGGCAATCAAATTTGCTAGATCATTGGCTAAAATGCTGCAAGTGCAAGTGAGAATCAAACCTTTGCTTCTGTCGAACCATAGCCCGATACAGAACTATTAAAGAAAACTATAATCATTAAATACAGCTTATCGTTAATATTACCTATACGCGTTTAAACTGCCACAATGCAATGCGAAAATGTTATCGAAAAATCCAAACGAAATATCAAAACAAGTGAACGCACTTCACACACTATAGGCATGCCGCAGCACGGTGTTTATTAGTCAATGCGTATCTAAAACATATACACAATGGGTAACTTAATATCAAAAAGCCATCGAACGATCGTTCAATGAACTGAATTATAACAGAAATTCGCACGCAAACATCGTCTATTTAAAGCACTAGAAAGGAAAAGTTACAATTCAATTTTTGTCAATTATTACCATTTTAACATCAAAATATGCTCTTTTCCCTACGAAACTGAACCAAAAATACCACATCAATAAAAAACGAGAAAGTCTGGATGTCTTCGGCACGCAGAATTGTAAAGCTCGTAAATGCTGAGTTTGATCAAAAATATCTTGGAAAACAAAATATTTTGCCATTCAACAACACGTTTTTCGACTGGCTATTCCCATGGTGATATATTAAATATAAGTGCTATATCGACATGATTTGGCTCATATGTAAGCGGCACAGTTTAATTAATAAATGCCCGGTTTGGTCAAAAGATCTTGATAAACAAAAAAGATTTATGGTATACTCCAACAAAATTATAATACCTTCTACAAGGGTATAACAAATTATACGCGAAACTTGCCTCCCTTTTGATTAAGAGCCTTATGACTTTCGTTAGACCAAATATTTTATGACATTAACTTAACGTTACCGACAGTGTTGTAGAAGAAAGCATAGAAAGTGTAAAGAAAACGAGAAAGTACGAATATCTTCGGTACTACGAAAATGGAATACCCTTGTATACATTTGCCTTACAACTTTGCAGATGTACATATGTGAATTGTAAAGCTCCTAAATGCTCAACTTGATGAAAATATCTCGATAAACAGATTATTTTACAGTAAAAGAGTTTTTTTTTAACTAATTGTTCCCATAGCTACATGATATAGTGGTTCGATCCGGCCGGTTCCCAACCTATTTACAGTTTCAAAACGATAGATTTAAATTATTTTAAAAGCACATACATATATGTTATACTTATATCACCCATTTTCTATTAAATATTTTTATCCTAGCCCAATAAAACCGCTTAACATGCTAGCCGTCAATTTAATTAAGGAGTATATAACATATAAAAGGTATTTTTAATTGTCTTCTTCCCCCAATGGGCTTGACATAATATTTCTAGATCAATCATCAGTCTTTTTTTCAAATGTACACAATATACATACACAAGAATTCGAATTTTGCCAAACAATATTGCAGATGCCAGCAGTCAAGTTCAATACGTAAACATTCATCTGCGTAAGGTTGGCTCGAGTTATACATAATCGGGTTTTCATAATAACAAAGGGTTTAATCCGATTCTAGACCGGTTTGCAGCCTTGGTTAAGATATCTTAAAAATCAAAGAAGTTCATCGAAGAACTTAATCAAATTAACCAATCTTTTCTATGGCAGCTATGTGGTTAAAGTGGTCTATCCGGCCGGTTCCGATATTTGTACTGCCTGCGGTTTCGTGGAAATATCTTTAGAGCTGAGAGACTAGTTTGCATAGAAACAGAGAGACTTGGTAATGACTCGGTGGCTGTATATGGGATACAAATAGAGTTTACCGTGCTTGAATTAAATAAACCTGGCGGTACCGTACCGTATGTAAAAAATAATTGCTTTCCATAATATCTTAACAAGAGGTTCTAGTCGGGAGCACCCGACTAGGAAATACCCTGAACCCTCTTTGAGGCGGTAGCGGGGAGGTGGCGATAGGTCTAAAATGAAAGATACTTGACATATATATAATATTCTAGAAGCAACATATCATGTTTGGTGACTCTAGCTCTTATTATTTACCCAATTTGCTCAAAAAAAACAGGATGTCGATATCGAATTTTATCGATTGCTTGGAAACGGAGAAAGTTATCGATTATCGGAAACAAACTCGATCTGCGCAGGCACTAGAAGCACCTACATCTAAAATTTGAGCTCTCTAGCTCAGACAGACGGATATGGCTAGATCGACTCGGCTATTGATGCTGATCAAGAATATATATACTTTATGGGGTCGGAGATGCTTCCTTCTGCCTGTTACATACATTTGCATTTTGCACAAATACAATATACCCTTTTTACCCATTTTCAATGGGTTCAGGGTATAAAAATATGCAAAGGTCAAATTTAAACAATTCGATATTTTACAAAATTCAGAGATTATCCACTTACCCTGTAAACTTCTGAGAAAAACCCGGAACCAATTTTTTCCTTGACAAAATCATCCACAGAATATAATGCTGAGACCGCAGTACGCAGCGCGCGACATGAAGGGCCTGTCACAAGTCGATCAGAGGACATCGTACGCATTACGGATGCCGGGGGAAGACCGTAACAGCTAGATCCATTACCAGTACTGAAACTTTTGCCGATACCGTTACTGTTATCACTGTCATTGAATACTGAAGGCGACGAATCAGCCGGCGGTACATCACTATTTGCCATTTCGTTCTGACAAACCTGCGAACCGACAACTCTATAAGGTGTAAACATGCCTGATGTGCTTTCCTGCCACAAGATTTGCGACGAGTCCACTTGATCGCACGACTTATCACTATAGCTGCTACTGATCTCTGGGGGGCCAGGTCCGCTATGTTGATTAAGGCTCATAATTATCAGCTACGATGTATGTTTTTGTATATGTAGATACAGCAGGTATGGAAGGATTTGTTGATGGATTTAGTAGGCCTGGGTCAGCAGCAGCTCTCTTAAGCTGCGATAGTTTAAAAAAATCACATTGGCCACATTCACAACAAAACGGCAGGGTGGAGCAACACGAACACGAACACGAATACGTTTTATGTTAAGCGATCAAATTTTATATTATTTTTTTTCTCAGGCACGACGTAGAACAACACTTTTAAATACCTACTTGGTAAAGTAAATTGACAGCTCAGAGAAAAATTCAAAACTCAATCAAAAAATTTGTATTTTATTGCTCTTGCTAGTTTAGATGACAAGAAACTCCAGTAAATGTGACGTCATTTACAGATCCGTCAATTTGGCACAATTGTAGGAAGATTTTTGCATTGGAAGCGCTCCGGAAGCCTGCGGGGAAAAAAAAAATATACAAATAACTTTTAACATTTTAAATTGTTTGCTTTAAATTAAACTGTGGTAGAGTAACACATAGAAATACATACAAGTGCATTTAAAATTCATTTTAAAAATGTAATAAAGACTTGATGAAAACCCCATTCCATGGTTGGAAAATGCGCGGAATTATATTGTATGGAACGACTTGTTTTCGTTTGATTTTCAAATTACAAATTAATTTTCAAAGATTTATAGCAGAAATTGAAAAAACTCATTGGGTGGAAAATGAAGAATAAAGGTTGTACGGTGATAGTTTAATTTTTGCCAGACCGTTATTGTTAATACAGTGAGAACTCTCTTGAGCGGGCAGGGAATTGCAGGCATTTTTTTGTATTAAACAAGAATGTCCGCCAAATAGAGGGGGAGAATGAGTGTAGCTTGATTTATAATGGTGGAAGAAAATGTTCGTCCAAGTGGAGTGTCCGCCAAATAGAAGGGGAATGAGTGTCCAAGTGAGAGTTACGCCTAATAAGAGTCTGCTGCGCCTTCACATCTGTTATGACAAAAATGGGTTTTGTGCTCTAACAATGCTTTTCTGATTAGACTAAGCTGTATATATTCATACACCAGAAGCACAAAAACTTCAATTTGGAAGTATGCAGTATTCTTTTAATAATTTATTTAGTAATTTTAAGTCCACGATGTTACACAGCTAATTGAAAACGGTTTGCGTTTGAAAAGAATACTGAACTGCTTTTTCTTTTTTATTGTAAAATCAACCAATATTGTTCATTTTACCTATTCAATAAATTATAATTAGAATTTTAATATGGCCTATCCTAGTACAATGAAACTGCTGAATTTCTGTACTTACAACTAAATTCTTCAGAACTACGAAAAAATATTGGTGAGCCGAACTGATGACATAACATATTTTGCTTTAATCACAAAAAAATAAAAATACAACTTGGCAATTTCATTCTCGCCTTTTTATCAGGAAATTTGCGATAAGATAGTAGCAAAAATAGCCAAGCAAATCTACAAATTGGGTAGAAAAAATGGCTTACTTACCAGCAATGAATGCCAATAGATATTAAAATCATACAACAAGCGCATTGGAAATAAATTTTGTTTCCACGTGATTAGCTTGTTTTAGAGATGGAAAAAAAAGATTAAAGCAATGTGCTGGTAAAGGTTCTAAGGAAACGTCTGCTTATGACATTATTCTGGGGGCGCATTTTTGACAGTTGACATAACCGCAAAATAAAAACATTCAACTTTGGGAACTGATTAACAATATATATACCTTCAACACAACATTATATATATAGGATTTTCCGACTAGATATTCTATTCTATTCGAACCTTCATTTACACATACATACATATGCAGATATCTTTTCTATATTTTCATTTGCATCTATATATAAACGAAAACATACTCACGCAGTTTACTTTTTGTAGAGAATGTGTGCCTATTTACCCTTAACCACCACATTTTCCAAGTAGACGTTGCCCAACTATATACATCTGTATCTACTTCTTCACTTCGATTTTTTTTTTTCATAAATGTAGGAAACAGTGATACCTATAAATGCCAAGTTTACTCAAGATATCTTGAAAAACAAAAAGTTTGCCATACAACAACTTTATTTTCGACTGATCGTCCTTGGGGCAGCTATATAATATAGTGGTCCGATCTTAATAGGACTTTGCCTACATATAATGAGCACAGTAAAACTAATAAATGCCGAGAATGGTCAAGATATCTTCATAAACAAAAAACATGTTCATACAAACTTTTCGTCCGATCGTTCCGATAGCAGCTATATATTAAAATCATTTCTTTCTCTTTATGTCCTGAAGCGCAGGACAATATTAAAAGACAGATGGCCAAACCTCCATCTACAAAATCAATGTGTCGATTTTCATATTGGGCATTTGTTGAGCGTATATCGAAGTATATAAGGGCTAGACATGCAATTAAGGATATTTATGGTCTTAAATTGATGTGCTATGTAAAAAATAATTCAAAAATTTTAATAGACGTCTTGTAGCTTCTTATTTATTAATAATGTTGGCAAGTCATCTATCATAACCTCGCACCATGTACAATTTGTTTAAATTACCATATTGGTTTAATTTAGACCTTAGATACAAGTAGAATAGACTAGAAGGCGTACGAGAAAAACAAACGAAAGCGCAAAACACCTAGTATGCAGCAACTGACAAGGCACAAAATAAATGCAAATCAAAAATATGTATTATTCTTGTCGACCACCACGAAATCCAATAAGTATAAACTGAAATACTGACATCAAATGAAGGGAACACATGACATACACACATAAATACAAACTTATTTAAAGACAAAATAAATCATGAAAACAATAATGATAAATAATGGTTTTACATATATATGTGCATGTGCCAGTATGAATGAATTCACACAATAAGAAATGAAACATCTGTCGCAGCATTTGCATTTTCCATTGAAAAGTGGCTTTCCACTAAGCGAAAAATACGTTGGTATTGGAGATCGGCAGACAGTATAGACTGAGCTTCTCATCATCTATGCTAGTGTTAGTTTGCTGAAAGTGTGTGTGTGTTATTTTTACATTTCCGCTGCTTACAAAAATAGGTGCATGAGTGTTTATGTAGCCCTCCACACTAAACCGCATTCCAAGCACACCGACACATACATAAAGCGCAGCAGCATAAAGGGGTAAAAGCAAAGTAAACCTTATGCATAAATCCAAAAAAAAAAAAAAAAATAGTTTAATATATTCAAAATATACACATATTTTTGTATATATGGAACTTCTATACATAATTTGATTTGGAAATATTGATGTACTATCCCAGGCAAAGGTCACATCTATGGCAGCAATACCGACGAAAATGCAGCAGAAAAGAGAATGAAGCATGTACACTCACAAATATATATACGCTCACAAACACGCATACTCATACACGAGCATTGTCAAGCGCAGACAAACATTCAAAAATATGTTTGTATTTATGGCTTTACGAAACAAGTCCCACCAAAAGAAAGTTAAGAATTCTTTTTTAATGTACACATTGATAATATATAACAACCAAGCATTATTTACCAGTTTCTTTAGCTGCTATAATCCAATAAGTATGTAGTGCATGTACATATGCCTTTCTGCCTGCGCTGTAAATGTATTAATATGAACACAAGCACAAACTGGACACATAAGCCTTGCGCATTTTGCGACTTTTCATAGGAGATAAAAATTTCACAAAATAATGCAGTCTTGTTTACTGCGTACTACATACATTCACATAAAAACGTTCATATTTGTGACTATTAGACAACAACTCAAAATTCACTTTTGCGTTTTATACAATGCACTTTTGTCGGTCGAAAAACTTAACTCCATTTAAAGTGTTGACACTACTATTTTATTTTCTTAAATTGTTTCGTTTGGTACATTTATATACCTATATTTGCACTAGTGAAAAATCGTTTGTAAATTGTCACGACGCGTGACCACGTCAAGCTTCGTTTCTGCCCCGATAATTTTAACAATTAATTTAGCAAGTGTGACCGGACTTGGCAACACAAATCACCAATAAAAATCAGGTATTTATATCCCTTAAGACATTTTAGTATTTTTCGCTCTACTATGTTAATACTGTCTAAGATTCATATTTGCTTATCAGTATTCGGTCACACTCTAATTTTGGTTTTGCTCATCGTACTAGTCGAACAAAAATGTATGACAATAGCGAATAGCTTTAGAAACAACAGCAAACAGCATTAATATGAGAACTTATTATAGTTGGGAATTTAGTTTATTTGATTTACAGTTTACTTATTCATTTTTATATATTTCATATACTTTCTGGCATTAAAATTATCCTCCACTTCATCCATAATCTTAACTTTTTTTCGCGGTTTTCGAGCCTCTAAGCGTGACTTCCGCTCCAAATCGGACAATGTACTCAGATCCAATGGCAGCTATATTGAACATATAAATTTGTGAAACACATACATGCAAGTAAACGTCGACTTATATAATTACTTTTATTATTTTGCGGGGCTCATGATACCGAATGTTAATAGTGGATCCGTCCGGGTGCACCACAACCGTCGGATAAATGCGGCAGTATACAGAACGGTGCAACCGCGTTACCGATGCAGTGGCCGAGGACAGAGCACGCGTCTGTTGTAATCCTTGAACACACAGCTTAAGCATTTTACCCAATAATATTGTAAAGGCAAATATTTTAGGCGGATTTACAGCAATTGCTTCCCAAAATTTGTTTTCGATGAGTGTGACCAGATGTTAAAATCAGAAGGAAAAGAATATTGACACTGCCAATCGAATATCGAACAATAGTACTCGATTGCTTTTACTTTCTGAGTCGATAATAATTATTTTTGTTGAAGTAAGTGGTGTGAAAATCGCATGTAAAATAAAACTTATTAAAATTTAGTAAAATTATTTGGCAAATTACCTTTGTACATCTGATACTAGTGGAAGAAATAGAGGATGATAGCTCGAAATAAACATTCTCAATCATTTTATAATATATTAGTTCGTTTGTGCTCTGACAAAATTACATAATTATTGCAGAACAAATTTTCAGTGCGAATTCTGAACTGGGTAGTTAGGTTGTAAAAAAAAATCTGTATTTTCCTTCAGATACTTGGAAGCTTTGGTGCATACCAAACTGGTGCATATATACCTACTGTTCTGAATGTAAAAAACTAAAACTACGGAAACATCCATTTTTGTACTTTTCAGCGTTCGAAATAATTATGGCAGCACGCCGCATCACTCAATCTTCGATCAACTGGTCTGCTCTGGCAGAGCGTGTGCCCGCAAGCCAAAAAAGCAGTTTCGGTGCCTTTAAGACAAAGTCGGACATTTATGTGCGCGCCGTGCTGGCTAATCCAGAGAGCCCACCAAAAATTGATTGGGCATACTACAAACGCTTGATACCCGTTGCTGGTCTTGTTGATAGCTTCCAGAAACAGTACGATGGCTTGTCCGTGCCCTACCCAAAGGACAATGTGTCGAAACTTGTTGATGCTGAAATCGAGGAATCGCAGTGCGAGATATCCAATTACAAGAAAGCTTCTGAGCAACGCATTCAGAATTACCAGAAGGAAATCGCTCATTTGAAGGCATTACTCCCATATGACCAAATGACAATGGAGGATTATCGTGATGCATTCCCTGAGAGCGCTTTGGATCCGATCAACAAGCCAACGTTCTGGCCCCACACTCCAGAAGAACAAGTTGGCTACAAATCGAAAGAACAGTTGGAGGCCGAAGCCCATGGACATCATTAAACGCATATGTGCGAATAATTCAGCATTGAATAAAAGTGTTTTAATTCAAATAAAGAACAATAATGAAGAATTAAATAAATAAACTGAAATTGAGTTGAGTTGGCATTTCGTCATGACTTTTTGCTCACTTATTCTCAACTATCGAATGTTATGGATTTTAAGAATTAAAGGTTATATTAATCAATTATTAATACAATAGAAGCTTAATGCATATATGTATATATAACGAAAAAAATCGAATATGTTGACATATATTTTATAGCTATTATAAGATACATATATGCATTTCATATCCATAAGAAGGCGTAATTTTGTAAATTTTTCAACATTACGCTAGTGATGAGTATCTTAACATTAATTTCGCTCAGGCCATCTCTAATATTTTTGAACAAAGAAAGACTAACATTAACATTTGAGGTTCTGTTAGTCATGCTTAACCCAATTAACAGAATATAATGATTAAGTCTTAATCGCTTTAAAAGACAAACTAACTAGTCTTGGCTCCTAAGTTAGCCGTTACTTGTACAACCTCTCGCGCAGATTATTAGGTTGTTTAGTTTTCGTATATGTTAGAAATTAACATCAGAGGCTAGGTAGCGGAACTAGATGAACGAAAACAGTTCGTTCAGTTTAGTGTGTCGGCCGATCGAACACATGCAAAACGATTTGATACAGCTAAAATATTTTTGATTACACATAATAATAGTTTACAACATAAATTGCACAGTAAAGTTCGTAGTAAACTGAAAACTATAAAAAGACAAAACAAAGTGACACTGAACGGCTAACCTGCATGAACTATTTAACAATTTTGCTGTGCAATCGTAAACCAACGATGCTCTCGCGCCGGAGCAAGGATAAATCACAGGCACATAAAGAGGGCGTAGTGGGGAAGTATGTAAAGAAGGATACCCCGCCGGAGATACCGGTGATAAATGTGTGGACGTCCTATTCCGATCAACATCAACGTGCAAAAAAGAAGTCTTTGCAGAGGTGTGCAAGTACTTCGCCCAGCTGTGAATTTAAGCCGCGCAGCTCGAGTTCTAGTCGGAATACGTATTCTTGTAGTGATGTTCAGCCGGATTACTATCACGCGCGCAGAGCTCAAAGCCAGTTGCCGCTTAACAATCAGCAATCACTGCCACCACAGGGTAACGCACAATTTCGAGGTGGTAGCACCCAGCTATGCCAAGGAAACAGTAACTACGTCAACATTGAGCAAATGGACCGTATGCGACGTCAGCAGTCATCCCCACTGCTGCTAACCAACAATCCAACAAGGGGCTTCCAGCGAAGTTATTCTACCCAAAAGCCCTCGCAACCGCATGGGGGCACAACTAGCTATGACGTCGATCATGGACTACTTAACAGCTCCTACGCAAATATGATACAAATGCCGCGCCGACCCCCATCACCTGCACAGTTCGCAATGCAGCAACCTCAACAGCTCCTACAACACCCTTCCACTACATTTGGATCAGTGATTCGATTCGAACCGTCTACAATACCAACAAAAGATCAACCACGGTACCCTCAGACAAGGTAATGAACTGCTCATTGTTCATAGTTCATACTCAATTTAATTTCGAGTCTAAATTTTCAGATCACCACTAGGACAACATCATCAGCATCAGCAACAACAACAATTGGCAGCGCATATGGTTGGTAGTTATTCCAGCGATTCGTATCCAATTTATGAGAATCCATATCGCGTTTCTTCCATGCGGGTGACGCAATCACAGCGCTCCGAATCTCCAATTTACAGTAATACAACAGCGTCATCGGCTACGCTTAGTGTTATACCACATCATCATCATCATAATTTACCAGTACCCTTAGGTGGATCTCTGAGTGGTCGAGGCGGCAGCTCCGGCAGCATGCGTGGCGCCTCTACTTCAGTTCAATCTCTCTATGCGCCACCTCTCACGCCGCCTGTGTCCAGTACTTCAACTGCTGGTGATACCAACGGTAACGGAGTGTTGCAAAAAGTACCCTCACAGCAGTCGCTTGATGAGAGTGAAGAATTGCCACTGCCGCCAGGTTGGGCCACGCAATACACGTTGCATGGTCGGAAATACTATATTGACCACAACGCACACACAACGCATTGGAATCATCCACTGGAGCGCGAGGGTCTTCCGGTTGGTTGGCGCCGCGTTGTCTCGAAACTGCATGGTACCTATTATGAGAACCAGTATACCGGGCAGTGCCAGCGGCAACATCCATGCCTTACATCCTACTACGTTTATACCACGTCAGCAGAACCTCCTAAAGCAATACGGCCCGAAGCGCCAATGTATTCACCACCTTCACATACACATACCGCATTGGTGCCAGCCAATCCCTACCTACTTGAAGAAATACCAAAATGGTTGGCTGTCTATTCTGAGGCGGACTCCTCCAAGGATCATCTGCTGCAGTTTAATATGTTTAGCCTGCCTGAGCTCGAAGGCTTTGATAGCATGTTAGTACGTCTCTTTAAGCAAGAGCTCGGTACAATCGTCGGGTTCTATGAGCGCTATCGGTGAGTGTGTTTGGCTTCAACTGTAACTCATCTTTTAATGTATCTGCTTTTCTTTATAGTCGCGCTTTAATCCTGGAGAAGAATCGACGCGCCAATCACAACAAGCTACAATGATTCTACAGGCGAATATACCGGACTTGTTATCTCGGCTGTGGTAGTCGCATCAAACTCTACGAATGTGCAATTCGTATACCCGGTGTATTATTATAACTTACTGAGATGTTTTCGTTAGTGCAGTTTGTAAACTGTGATATTATTTGACTTAAACCGAATGAAAAATGGTTTCAAGAAAATAAGTAATTGTGTTTAACTGAACTAACAAATGGTCTGCGCTTGTAAACCTTGTGTATTAAATAACTAATAGATATGGAATAATATTCGGTCCAACAAAGACTGTAAAGGAAGAACTTCGACATCTCAAAAAAGTGATGTAAGTTAAGTTTATCTTATCATATATATGTATGTACTTTCATTGGCAAGCACTTATAAATAATAAATGCTTTCAGTGTACGTGTATTGTCCCTTATGCTCGAATGCTCGATCTTAGAGACTTAAACAAAGAGATACTTAACTTAATATGTATATATTTGTGCTATGTAATCTTTAATTTAAATTGTAGAGTTTCCAGAAGCTCGCTGATATACATATGTCTATATAATTTATATGTGTTCAATCCGACTGCTTATCCGGTGTAGTTTAACGCATACCGGCAATTACTTTATAAGATTATTTATAGAAAACGAAGTTCTATTTAAATACACGATATTCAACTCAATTCAACTATGAAGTGCAAAAACAAAAGTTACAATCGTCGCACGAAAGAGCTGTTGAAGCGCGCCGAACCTTACAGCGGCGTGAGCTTCGTTTATAAGTATTGGCGCTGTGCACAGCGCCTCAGTATCTTGACAGTCGTGCCGTTGTTGATATCGTTAAACATATTGAAGCTACCGACTGGTAAATTATAAGTTGAACACGTTAAAAGTTACAAGAAATGGTTATTAATTCGGTTCGAGCTTGATTTACAGCACTATTCTATAACACGATCAGTGCAGAAATATTCTGTCAATATATAGAGTAGATTCTTTGGCATTGTTATTGTTCGGAAATCAACAGTACTTTCCAATTCACAAGCTTCCAAGTGAAAGTTCTAATCCGGCTGCCAAAGACATCTTAAAATTGGCTTTATATGCTGCATTTCGTATCGTTTATTTATACAGTTGGTTAAGTCAGCAAATGTGGATATTTAGATATAAATAAATTTACGCACATACAAAATACGAAGCATGCGAATGTATTCATATTCATATACACATATATACATACAAACAAAAATATAGAGTGCGATCAGAAATATTGCATTTATGTTCCAACGTGACCAGTTTTCGGTCGTCGCAACTCGACTAATACTTTCAATTCACATTCGATATTCCCATTATTACTAATGAAGTGTCTACTAATTTAGATATTTTTAATTATCGCAACGCATTTATCGTCGTCTGAATTGCCCAATTAAGAGGAACGTGCACATGGCAATAGCCAACAGCAACAACTGTAACAAGCCGATTAGCGTTATCAAAGTAGTGATAAGTGGCATTTCAGGATGTTGTATACTTTTTTAAAACAGCTTTTGCAAAGTCATCTGTTATGCCATAAATGAATAACTTAATGAGTAGTCGAAAAGTTTTTTTTTTATTATTAAGTGTAACAAGCCTTAGTCAAGGCGGCTTATTTATAGAAGCACTGCTATATATTTTTTTCTGTGCTTGTAGTGTTAGTTGATACATTTGTATACAAGCACCTTTTGCTAGAAGTGATACACTTGGATATGTACGTACGTGCGTAAAAATTCGGCTCGTAATTATTGCTGTTAGTTTGGCTTATGCTTGCAAAAACCTCGATTTGATTACAAGCTGTAAAACTATTGTGGACCGTATAAAAATAGTAAAGAAAAGTTCTTTCACAGGCCATTTAATAAATTAGCAACAAAAGAAATATCCGAGGTATTTAAATCCCGTTAAGAATGTTTTTAATATATAAGACTTTTTATATACATATGTATATCCAAATATTCTTTAACAGCCTCTTACATTCATTGTGTGCTTGCACTCTGTACTTTCCTGTTCATAATTGAATGCCTGTAAAGTCTGCCCTGCATGCCTTTTGCGTCTACTCTCAATAAGCGCGATGAAGATATATCAGCTAAAGATTTTTTTTTTTTCTGACTTCAATTGATATACAATCTACAATCTATTGATATTAAGTACTGCAATTTGTAAAAGCTAATAACTTTTAAATTTTTATTATATACAATTGAGACCTCGTACAGATGTATTTTAAATTTCCGCGGCCACTTTTGTCTTTCATTTTAATATTTTTTTAAAATAACGACTTAAAGTTGGAGACTTCTTAAATTCTTTACTAATTCAATTTACACGTTACGATTCTTAAACTATTAAAGTGTTCTTTTAAAAACACAAGGTGTAATTATAATAAAATGGTAATGGGACATTTAATTTGCAGGTGTTCCAAACAAAAAAAAAACCGAATATTAATGAAAAATGGTACTTTGCTTGAGTCATTTACGGCAAACGCTTGTAATATTGGCTGGTAAGTTTTAAATAAGTGTTTTAACAAGTCAAATGCTCAAATTTATTTTATAAATTCAGTTGGTTTTGGATACGCCCAAGAAAGTAGTGTTTTTACAGTAAATACACATGACCTGACGGTGCTGGTGAATGCCAATGAAAGCTTCGTGATTTATGCGAGGTGAGTACTTCATTAATATTGCTATGAAAAGCCTTTTATCAGGCCAATTTTAAATCCTACAGCAACAACCTTGCAGATACTGTTAACTTAACGTTAGTAAAACAACATGAAGATCATGTGGATTTGGATCCTGAGTCCTTCGTGTGCCGCGCCGGTATCTCATACAATGAAACTATTGTTGTAACGGGTCGAGCAGCCGGTCATGTAGAGATCACTGCAAGTAGCAATTCTAGTGACACGTGGATGTGAGAAAAAGTTCAAATCATTTGACATTTTTATATGTGTACACTCTTTTCAGCATTGATGAACTTTTTGTGCGAATCGTAGTGGCTAAATCTCAAGCTATTATTTACACTTCTGTTATTTTTGGTTGGATTTATTTCGTGGCGTGGTCAATTTCTTTTTATCCACAAATATGGATCAACTATCGCCGCAAATCGGTTGAGGGGTTAAACTTTGATTTTTTAACCCTGAATATTTTTGGATTTACACTGTATAGCTTGTTTAACTGTGGACTCTACTTTATCCAAAGCTTACAAAATGAATACGGAAATAGACATCCTCGTGGCGTTAATCCAGTTCTATTGAATGACGTGGTATTTTCATTGCACGCTATGTTTGCAACAAGCCTTACTATTGGACAATGTTTTAAGTATGAGGTAGTTGTGAATCAAAAGTAAAAGCTCGTCAAATTAACCCAATTTTGTGTTTACATTTAGCGGGGACAACAACGAGTTTCAAAAACAGCTTATGGTCTCTTGATAGTTTTTGCTCTTGTTGTGGTCATATCAGCAGGGTTAGCCGGAGGATCTGTAATTCATTGGCTAGATTTTCTGTACTACTGCAGGTACCAAAAATGAAATTTTAAATATTTCTCGAGCCTAATATTATTTTACTATGCAGCTATGTTAAGTTGACGATTACAATCATAAAGTATATACCACAGGCCTTAATGAACTATAAAAGAAAGAGTACTATAGGGTGGTAAGTAAAAAAATATTCTCTTACAAAGTGTACATTTGCTGAAACAAACCACTTTCAGGAGTATTGGCAATATTTTATTGGATTTTACTGGTGGCATTCTGAGTATGCTACAAATGATATTAAATGCATATAACTACGGTAAGCTAGCATTATTAATATGTATAAACTGAAACCGACTGATTTTGTAATTATTTTCAGACGATTGGGTTTCAATATTTGGTGATCCGACTAAATTTGGACTTGGTTTGTTTTCTGTGTTGTTTGACATATTTTTCATGCTCCAGCATTACGTATTTTACAGGTACATATGTTTTTAACTAGTATGCATTTCAGTCACAAGATATCACTATTTTCAATACATTTTTACAATTTAGAAGCTGCTGTTAGCTTTCCCTAATGATGAAACTTTTTCTGTTATTCGGTTTTTTCAGACAGGCAAATAAGTCTTCAATTTCTTCTCTTACGACGGACACCGAGGTCCAAAATAATGGACAACTGGAAAGGACAATTGAAAAATAGAGTTAAGCTAACTTAAATATATTGTTGACAATAATCTTACGAGCGGAAATTACCCTCAAAACGATCTTCACAGAGAGATAACTAAGAAGTATAGTTAAACTTTCTTAATTATATTGTTGACATTAATCTGTAATGCTTAATTTTAATTTGTACAATATTTTTTAATCTACTTTAGCAAATGACAAGTGCCCATGCATTCAATAATACATTATGTGCTAACATACGTAAATACATATATATTTTGTTTAAAGAAATCTTAAGCACAGAAAAAACTTTTGGGCGGACACCGATATTCGGGTAATTTCAGTTCGGCCTACAGGGCTCACCTAACATGGATGGAATTGGTGTGACCCGATTTATAATCTACCTAAGCGGAGTGTCCATCAGAGTAGTGCTTGCTATATATATAATTTCACTTAATCCCATAATCGAGTCTGTATTTGTAAAGTTAGGCTTTGCGCTGGTTTCGCAATTTTTGTACTGTCAAAGTAGGTACTTAGGTTAAATGCAGCTGCATTTCAACTACGGCCATCCACCAAATTTAGTAGTAGCGCAGTAGGTCCTTTTTTGATCATTCGAATCATGGCTCATGCAACTTCCAAAGTCTTAAAGATAAATCCTTAAATCGCAAAATTTTGCATGACTATTAATACAATCTTAGTGGCAGTAAAAATTATGACCCAAGCATATGCCTTATATTTTTTCATAAAAAGAAAATAAAGAAGTGAATGCCTAAAAACGGATGGGGTATGTTTGTTATTTTGACTTAATATCGTATTTTATTTATTTTCTAATTAAATATCAAGTTAAACTACTTTTAATCTGCTTAAATTTAATAAAGAAATAATGCATGGAGTACCCTTACCAAAAAGTGCATTTATCGACAACAGCTGTTTCCGATAGGCCAAACTGTGACTTTCGAAACGGGAAGAAGAAACCACTTGTTAAGTTTTTAGAATATTAATACTTATTCTTAAAATATATGAATTCATATGTATGTATGTATGTATAATATTTGTTAGGAAGGATTATTTACATTACGCCGGCAATGTCTCGTGAGAAAAAAAGGTATTATTGCTAGATCGCTTCCTATGTATGCATGTTGATACACGAGGTGTAATGAATTGTTTGTGAATTTACGGGTGTGCATTAATTTTACATTTTTAATTGTGCAAACATGCATCCATTTCAGGCAAAGCACGTTTTTTCTGGAGGAGGATGAGGAGGAAACTTTTGAAACTTCTGTCTCAACGTCGCAGGAAAATATTAATATTGAAAATGTTACTGACGATATGTAAGTGTATGTGATTTACAAGTTGAGTTTATTGTTTTGTAATGCGTTTACATACAAGCATAAATATACAAATTTAATCGACTGCTTTTTGTACAAGTCATGAAAGTAAAAATCATTACAAATAGCGTTTTTGATAAATTCGAATTAGAGTAACGTAGACAATTCGACTTTATCTTGGACTAATAGTACCAAAATGGTAAGAAACTTGTGCTTTGCAAAATACAGTTTGGTCAAAATGAGCTATGCAAAAAGTAGTCGAAGACCCTAATGAACTGTTGTACTTTTATTTATACTTGCAGGCCCATTGAGCCAATGGCTTTTCTACAAGGCCTTCACGTAAGTACAATTGGCAATAATATAAAGGTTTTTATCTGATTAATTAGTTTTTATTTTCTTGCAGTCAGGAAACTTGATGCAGTTTAGTCAGGTAACATGTGCGCATATAATTAATAAAACTTCCTATGATTGCTTAAAGCGCTGGGACAGATCTGATTGAACAAGTATGAGCGAAAAACTAGCTACTGTAGAAATTACGCTACTTATAAGCGAAATGTCAATTTCAAAAAGTCCCATTGGCTTTATTTTGTACTTTATCGTGTCAACTTGCAGTGAGAATGCGTGCACGCATTGTTGAAAGCGCCAATCGGCTTGTTGTAATTTTATCTCTTGCAAAATGATTCCTGTCGTTCGAGTTGCAATCAAAATGTCGTTGCTCACGTACGTCAGCAAGGCTACTTCAGAGATAGATATGGCTAAGAACACTAAATTGATTAGTGCACCGAACGCATCGTACCGTTTGCCTCCAATAAATGACTCAGCAATAGCGTAATACTGATTATAAAATCCCACAGTGATGCCTAGCAGATGGCAAATCAGCGAAAGCACTATTGAGAGTGACATCAAAGCCATGTACTTCGTAGCCTGAATGCATATAATTTTGTATTTCATCGCCAGCACGTCGAGCTCGTCCGCTAATGTGCAATAGCGCTGAATGTGGTAATATTTCGAGTATAGATTTTTATGGATTTCCTGCTGCATGAAATTCACCCGTTGTACTAGCATTTTTAGTCTCTCATTTAAGGTTTCCATAATGTTCTTCGCTATGATCATTGCACCGAAGTAGCAATTGTTTAAAAAATTTGAAATTATCATTGGAAACAATTTATAGAGGGACCAGGTCCAATAAAGCTGAGGTTCATATCGTTTTTGCTGCAACACCAAAGCCATCTCCAAGACAAGCGGGAATCCAATGACTTTAATCAGTGCCAAGATCACCGATTTCTTTATTTTGTTGATGTCAATATGAAGTTCATTTAATGTTTCAAAAAGGGGCACGTTGCTCATCATTCGCGCCACCTTCTTGCTCAATAGCATTTGAGTGACAAAATTGAGAATAGCTACTGTTGTATTCATATAGCTGTATAGTTTGACGGCGTCGCGTAAATTAAGTTGTGCATTTGTGTAGTCAAGGTACATCTGACGAATATATACACTTGTAAATAAGACAGTTACTAGCATAGCATATGCCAAATATTTCTTTGAAAATACGAAACGTTTTCGACCACGCCAAGAGTAACGATTGGCGAAAAGCCCGAACAATGTTAGCATAAATATGAGTGTAACAATCAATAATTGGACTAGCATGTTTTTCCCCTGAATGGGCTTCCACGAAAAGAGACCCATTGCAGATGAAAGTTGTTTTTTTACTGACCTAATATTTTATACATTTCGTTGGTATTTTAATTGTTCCTTTTACCGATTAATATTATCTTGATGTCTTGTCCAAGTCCTAAATGACGCTAAACATCAATGTCAATCAATCAATATCAATAGCAACAATCACCCTGTGTTTGGTACATGTTTGCTAACCAACTGAATGCGTTATGCAACGCATTATGAATTAATTAATAAGAGAAAACAAGAACGACCTATTTGTCTCAAACTTATGATGAACCCATAAAAAAGCATGCGATTGTGAAGGATGCCGTAAAATATATACTTTGTTCAGACCGTTAAAAGCTACATAAATATGGTTTATATTTTTTTTGTTACAACCTGCAGATATATATTTATATAAACATTTTCGCATGATATTTTTTATATTCAAGCAATCCGTATTGCGTGAAATGATGCTACAAGATATCAAGACACAGATTAACTCTCTACCCAAGTTGGAAAATCACAACAATGGTGACTATCATTTTGGCATGGTCCTCGAGGAGCCGGCAAAGTCGCACTGGATGTTTTCAATGCCATTAAACAAGCTGTACATCCGTATGAATAAGACTTTTAATATTGATGTAAAATTTAAAACAAAAATGCCTATTCAGCCACTGAATTTGCGAGCCTTTCTTTGCTTTGTTAAGGACGTCAGTGGACCTGTTCTGCGCTGTCAAAACCATTTAAGCACAGATCCCAGTAAGTAAATAATAGTTGCATAAAATATTCCCCTATCAATTATTGGTTTCCTTGAAGTTAAGGACAATCAAAGTATGCGAGAAAGTTTACTACGATGTGAAAACCCGAATACTTCTTATTGTGGAACATCCGAAGGAAAAAGTATTGCAGAAAGATACTCCGTGCTTGTGCCATTGAATATGAGTCGTTCTAGCCACGAAAGCGGTGGATTCGTTCGCCAAACCCTTGCCTTCAGTTTTGCCTGTCAGAACTCATGCTTTGGTCGCAAGGAAACCTGTTTGGTTTTTTGCTTGGAAAACATGAAGTATGTTATTCATTTGCAAAAATTAAGTTTACCCACATAAACTATATTTCCAGCCGTGACATATTGGGGCAGCAAGTACTTTACCTTAAAATTTGCACGTGTCCAAAACGTGATCGCAATCAAGACGAACGCCACCTAGAGAGCAATAAAAACAAGTTGTTTTTCGATGCATCGGAAGAGGAAGAACTTGACGCAACATGTGCCAAAAAGAAGTGTCGCCGCACTATGAAAAACGAAGTTAAAGACGAAAACGAAAGCAATGATAACTCCGATGTTCAACCTGTCCCAGCTGATTGGGAAGTCTCCCGTGCGATAGATGGTGATTACCGACTTGTCATAAAGTTTTCAAATAAGGATTTGTTATTGCGGAGCATCGAGGGTATTATTGAAAAGACGGCTGTCGCAATGGTACGGAACCCGCAAAATTTAAAACTACATCAACAAACGAACCATTTGCTGAATTTAAAAAGTAAGCATTATCCGATTAAAGGGTTCTTTCAAATTTGTTTAAATGTGCCATATTTTTGCTTACAGAATGTGCATTAATGTTGTCCTAATGTGAAATGTAGCAAATACAATGAAAAATGCACTTAATCTACATATTTTTCACAAGTTTGTTTTTGATATGTAATCATTCCCATGGAAATGTTTCTGCACTATAAGTTTTGCCATACATCATACATCAATACATCATATTTAATTTTACTATATCACAATATGCCTAGTTACAAATAAGCATTTTGATTTATTTGAAATAGAAATTTTATTTTTGTAAAAAAATACAACATAATACAAATAAACCAGTGTATTTTCTTAGTGACAATTTTAGATTTAAATAAGCTTTATTTGAGACAGATAAATGAATGTACAAATTCTAAATTTCACATCATATGGTCAATGCATTTTACATTAATGTATAGCTAATTGAAGGAGGCGTCGTCAATAAAAGGCAGATAATCTTTTCGTTGCCATAGAAACGATCGGCAGAGAATATAATTCTTAAAAATAATTCTGGTTGTGGCCGATATCTCAACTAAACTAAACACGATAGCTTACCTAAGCTAAAAGCTTTATTACTATCCTTACATATGAGTAAATTCCATCTGCTGTATTATATATTTATAATTATATATATTTATATTTATATTTATAATTTATAAACAAACGAGTCTTTGTATAAACGTGTCCATTTTATTTATTTTATAAAAGATAGATACACCAAATTTGGTATAATGACACAAGCAGAAGAAACAGCGATAGAATTCAAATTGGGCTATATTTAAATTTAACTTAGTATGTATACCTACCTTACGTGCATGTAAGTTGTCATGGAATAGTGAAAAATAATTAAGATTCATGGTATTATGATTTTGACGGCTTTCTATTTTTAAGTTCGAGAGCTGTTGTTTAAAGGCTTCCTACCTGTTTGGAATAACGAATGAATGAGTGAATTCAACAAAAGCGCAAACTTTCACTCAAATAAGAAAAATTGAGATACATTTTTGTACAACACCCTGTATCCACAAATAAGTGAACAGTGCTTAGGTTGTTCAAAAAAAAAAAAATTTGACAAATGTTTTATGCAGGGTGTTTTATAGTCGAACATTCTGCACATTTAGTATTTTACTTGTTTGGTACCATACATAAGTTAACTGTTTATAAAGTCAAGACATCAGGTGAAACTGCCTACACATTCATACTCCATTGTAAGCCACTGAATTCCACTCAAAGCTCGGGCACCTAATCCATCGTCATTGAAAGCATTGGGAGAGGTGCGCCGACAACGACAGCTACGGCAACGATCGCTTCTCATTTTTGCAGTCGCTTGATACAAAACAAGATAACTCGACGACAACGATACAAGTTGGCAGAGAGCGATCTCCAGTTCTCATAGAAAGAGTACGAAAAAATGTACGCGCAGTTTTAGTTTTGTTTGATATCGGTTGGTTAACGCACGTGCGATTTCATTACGGAAACGGCTTTAAAAACATACATACTTACTTAAATAAAGTTAACGTACTTATCGTTAAATAACAATACTTCTGTTGCTGCTGCAGCAAATTTTTGTTGCAGTTGTGTTAACATGGTGGAAACGGCTACAACAACAACTATCACGCGTACGTCTTCCAGTGCGTCGCCGAGCAACGTTGGGTCACCGGCCACGCCCACTGCAGCGCTGGTGCATCGCAACGACGAGACAACTCGCGGCATTTACAATCTTAAAATTATTGTTTTTTTATTGTTACTGCCTTTTGTGTTATTTGCTGTGCTTCTAAAACATCTCTTGGACTACCTATTCGCTCTGGGACTTAAGGAAAAAGACGTGAGCGGAAAGGTAGCACTGGTAAGGCCAGGCGGTCACTTGATTCAAATTGCTGACGATATTATTTTTTTGTATATTGTTTCTAAATTCTCAGTTCGTTTGACTCAGGCGTATATACAAACATACATACATGAGTATGTAATTGAGTTAATATAAACATACAATACATAAATTGTAACGTCACGCAGTTTTCTTCTTTGGTTTTCCACTCTTGACATGTAGTCCACCGAATGGGTGCGGCTCGGTTGCGTCGCTTACCCAGCATTTTTTTTTTACTCAAACAAATATTTTCGCCTGGCTTTCCAAAAATAGTCAACTGGTTATGTACATATATACAATATGTATTTAAATGATGTATTTCCCTTTTTTGGTTGCGATTTTTTTTTTTTTTTTTTTAACAAATGAATAACCGCCGCCATTTTAATGTATCTGTATATATATGAATGAATATGTATATACATGAATGAATACATGCATACATTTTTATATAATTAAACGGGTTTCAATGTCAATTGACAGTTACGGCAAGGTCAAGTCGGCTGCCAAAACTGACGTATTTGTAGATACGATTGGGAGCGCTACGCATTAGGTAGTTGCCCAACATCTTATACATGGAATGTTTTTATTAGAATTCCATTCGAAAGCTGTAGGTGGGTCGGACGTAATACAAGCATGCGTCATTAAAGCGCAGCCTGTTCTATACTCTGCCAATCACTGTTACATATACTCGGCATACAAAACAGGTTTACTTTGTAAAAAAGGTTATAAACTTCACTTTTGTTTTCATTTTATAAAAAGCAAATTTATGTGGTTATGCTTTGCTCCGTCCGGCAACAAAAATGAAAACAAAGATTAAAAGATTAATATGCAATGAAGATACGAGATAAAGAATATTATACAAGCAAGTGTTGTAAGCATATTGTTTTGTAACAATCGCGCTTCAGTGGTAGAACGTCAGATCTCACCCCACACGTACACGCTTTTAAAAAATGTTTAACTTCATTGTCTGACTTAAGTATATACAATATATCTATATAGATCAAGTATTCAACTGCAGCCCAGCTAACGGGTCACGTTATTTTAATTACTGGCAAGAGCTAGGTCAACTATTGTAAATACGCCGCATGCTTAAATCAAACATAATCAGTTTTTGGATGCATGTTTATGCACACATATTTACATGAGCAGCCTATTGTTTGCAAATAAAGCCAATTAAATGGGACTAGTTTTTTTGTAATGAGTAGTTTAGGGCGTTCCTAATGTTCATGTGTACGAACATACACGAATGTATGGATGAGAAAGTGAACGCACATTCATATATGTATGTACTTTTAAGGTGACAGGCGGTGGGAGTGGCTTGGGTCGCGAAATTTGTCTGGAGCTGGCAAGAAGGGGATGTAAGGTAGCTGTCGTGGATGTTAATTCTAAAGGCTGCTATGAGACAGTGGAGTTGCTATCTAAAATTCCTCGCTGCATGGCAAAGGCTTATAAGGTAAGCAAGTGGTATTAGTAAGTGCTGCTATAATGTTAATGTTCCTTTTACTATAGAACGATGTTTCCTCGCCACGTGAACTACAGTTGATGGCTGTTAGAGTGGAAAAAGAGCTGGGTCCCGTCGAAATTCTGGTGAACAATGCCTCCCTGATGCCAATGACATCGACACCGCATCTGAAAAGCGATGAAATCGACACTATCTTGCAGCTTAACCTCGGCTCCTATATAATGGTATGTAATAGGCTTTCACATTAACTTTATTAATTTTAATTGAATGCGGATTTTAGACAACAAAAGAGTTTTTACCGAAGATGATTACGCGTAAATCAGGTCACTTGGTGGCAGTTAATGCATTGGCAGGTCTGTGCTAATGGTCTTTCAACAAATGATTTTTTTTTATTCGGATTACATATATCCCGCAAATAGGACTGGTTCCGCTTCCTGGCGCGGGAATCTATACGGCAACAAAGTATGGCATTATGGGCTTCATGGAAGCACTACGTGCGGAGCTGCGCCTTTCGGACTGTGACTATGTGCGTACAACTGTCGCCAATACTTACTTAATGAGGACCAGCGGAGATTTGCCGCTTCTAAGCGATGCGGGGTAGACTTCAAATGTTATTAAATTCAGCAAAGTTGTATGGTTAATAATTCTAATTTTTGCAGAATATCGAAAAGTTATCCCGGCCTTTCTACTCCCTATGTGGCAGAGAAAATCGTTAAAGGCGTGCTTTTAAATGAGCGTATGATCTACGTGCCAAAAATATTTGCACTTAGTGTATGGCTTTTCAGGTAAAGTGAACTTAATTGAAATGAACTTTTACGTTGAGTCCTCTTTTTTCTGTTAACTTTTCTTCATCAGATTATTGCCGACTAAATGGCAGGATTATATGCTGCTACGATTCTATAATTTCGATGCGCGCAGCGCACACCTATTTTATTGGAAATAAACCTATAACATCTAGGGTAATGATATTTAACTAATGCATTTTTCAATACAGTTAAAGACAGATGTCCTAGACGAAATTTGAAATGTAAGCTTCTAAGAGTATTTATTTATATAAAACGAAATTGATTAATTTTGATTGTTTTTTAATTCTTTCAAAGGCTGATTTCAGCGATTATTCCCTTAAGAGTTTCCTGAAGTGTAACTGTTAAATGTTTACGTAAATGCACTGTATCAAGCAACAAATTGTCCCAGAGGGCGAGTCATTTTGTATGACTTCTTTATACAGCAAATATAACAGATTATCAAAAGCAAATTTCAATAAGCGAAGGCCCAAGTGCAGGTTTTAATTGAAACACTGAGGTCGCATTAAATAAAGTAAGAGTTGAGATTCCCTACACCAGCTCCCGCGAGCTGCGCACTTTAGTTTCAATATATCCTCAATTGTTTTGAAATTTATCTGAAGTTACTTCTGTTCTAATTGCCTGGTCGATATTAAATGATTTACCAGCGCGGCTTTGATATGATTAGTAAGTACCAGTGCAGACAGCAGTGGTTGAACTAACCGAAATACTATGCCGTGGAATGTATCTGAAAGTCCCTGATTACTACACATATGCAGCATCTCAGAAATAAATTCTAATTTCAGTTATGACATTTGGTACAGCACGGAAAGACCCCCAGCACCTGACAACACAACACAAGAACATGTACACACATAGCCACATGCGTACAGAAAACACCCATCTCCTTCACTGCGCATGCGTAGCTGCTTTGTTCCATAAATAAAAGGGACTAATTACTTATGTGCTAGGGTTACAATTTCAGTTGCATTGTCGATCAGGGCCATGCATGAAAAACCGTCGAGTGTTTTATAGTTGCATTTATGTGCTCTTGCCCCCGCGAAGTTGTCTTTTCATAACATCGATTTCATGCTGCGCCTATGTACATTTACATATGTATATATATATATATATACAAACATTGTTTGATTTGCACTGTTCCTGAGTTTTGTTTATTGCTTTGTTAGTGGTTGTCATTTTCCCCAACTTGTTTCAATGCTTAGCCCTCGATCAGTGCCTTTCTAGGGCTACAAGCAGTGCATCACATGTGCGCTGGAGCGCAGCTACGTGAGCCAAGAAATTGTCTGCTTGCCGCTCCATGTGGTCTAGCACTCCGCCCAGGATCTTTGATGTTTGCTATGTTGTTCTATAAGAAGTACATAATTGTATTCATTTTTATGACTTGTACCCACAGAATGGAACAAAAGGTTTAAATATCTAAGCAGATATACCTTCCAAAGACTATATTCATGTATTAATGATCAGCAAACACAGCTTTTTTATTTCCTCATTTAATATATTATGTTTATTTTGAAATCTGGTATCCTGTTACTCTATGTGAGCAACTTTTATCAGAGTGACATAATTACTTAGCTTAGCGAAAATTGTGGATTTACAATTAGTTTAACAAATTAGACATATATACATATATAAACAGAAACATATTTAGAGGTATTTTAGCATATATATATATATATATATATCGATCGACTAGGTCAGTTGAGCAATCACAGCGAAATCGGCTCTTAGATCTTAGAGACTAAAGGAATTGAATGCATCAATTATAATATTAATATATCTATCTTTTATAACTTCATATCCTGCTCCCATTAAAAAATATATTCAAAAGATATGAAATTAGTTTAGTTTAAATATATATAATAATAATAATATATAAATATATTCGTCCTCTAGTTGTTTTTTTCCATAAATTGATTTTTATATTTATTAAACATTATTCCTGTTGCGCTTGCAATATTCATCGACGCTCTTCAAAATGTCAACTCGAAATAGAATATTATGATCTTTTTATGCGACCGCCAATGGCATGTCTGAGTTTTGTGAACTCTAAAAAGTGCATTCTAAAAATAGGCGGCATGTATGGAGCACGGCAGCCAATGTAAAAACCAATTTTGGCCCCATACTGCGGTTGCATTACACATATTTTGTATACACGTTCTAAATATAAAATGTGCAAGGTGGGACATGATAGGGAAAAATAGAATAATTTTTTTTCAACAAATAAAGAAAACATTATTTAATATTATTTATTGGTAATCATTTTGATAATAAATTAAATTTTTCGAAAAAATTGTTATAGTTGTGGGAGTTCATTCCTTGACATTTGGAATACTTCAAACTATTGAAAAAAAAATTGTTGACACATTTTTTATAAAACCTGAGTATTTTCGAACCCGCATGGTACATTCCCTAATATATACAAAACAAGCATAAACACACAATTGTGTTTATGCCAACCTTGCCCGGCACAAATGTATAATTTTGATCATACAAGTGTGTAATTTTCTTGGGAGGATAAGTAAGCAACCAATATACAATGAAACTGAACATTTTCATTTCGATCTTTGAACCGTGTTTAAATATGTTAATAAACATTATTCACGCCTTCCTGTCAAAGTCAAAGCCAAAGATAAATAAAAAAAGGCAATCCTTAGCAAACACCCTGAACAGGAGCTATGGCAGCTGTGTTTCGAATATCCTTACAACATGCCACACATTTTAAACTGTTAAATTATGACGTGCAACTGTCACTTCAAGTACCGTTGCTGGTGCTGCGTGAGAAAATGTTATCGTTGTTTCCAAACGGATGCATTTGCATTGTTCTGTGCATGTTGTAAGTGTGCTGCAGTAGCATTTATCTTTAGCTACCTGCCGTTGTACTGTCCTGGCGTCGGTATCAGGTTGCTAAGTATTTTTTTTTCTTATTTTTTGTGAGCGCATTGTGCGCCCAGCTAATTTATTTACTTTTGGCTTTGCTTAACGATTACTTCAGCTTTTTTCTAAATTGAAACATGTGTCAAATTATCCTGAGTTGTGCTGAGCGGCACAAGAGCGTTTCACAGGACATTATAGTCTTGTCTCATTGGGTACTATGCGACATTGTAACTTCCCGTGATCTTTTTCAGCACTTTAAATTGGTGTTGACAGCCGTGCTGAGAAATTGTCTTACCCTTTCCACTTTTGTGGTTTTCTGAGTGCTCTATATACATTGGAAAAATAAAAAAGTAATTAACATTAGCGATTCTAAGCACGCCTGCATGACACTCTTCATTTCAAGCACATATTTTCCTCAGCTGCAACATCTGTTTCTAAGCTATTTCGTTTGCCGTGGGAAACTTTGGAGCTCACAATTAACTATGCTTGTTTAATAATACTTTAATCGAAGGTAAATCAAATCATTGCTCATCTTTAAATTGAAGTAAAAGTTAAATATGAGCGTCGCCTTGTATAGCTCTTTGTTGGTCATATATTCTTATGTACTAACATTTACATATCATAAGCCATTAATTGTAATAAAAATAAGGAGACATTCTCAAAACTAATCGACTTGGTTTTGAAAATCTAAATGACAAAAATGTTATCTATCAATCATAAAAATAGTCAATTAAGACACAAAAATACGGGCACTTGGAGGTTTGATAAAAAATTGAATTGAATCAAATAAGCCTTTACAAGCAAATGCAGCGGTGACACTTACACATATATGCGTTAAGCAATTTTCATTTGCGGTGAACTTGAAATGTGAGGGTCAGAAAGGCAGCTGTTGCACTTGAAACCATCTCAAGTACTCTAATGTGCTCGGATAAATTATTATGACAACCAAGTGTACAACACAATTGTATTTATGCTGATGCTAGAGCACCTCAGAAATGTTGTTCCATGAATACAGCAACATGTACTCGCATAAAGGCAAACATGTAAGAGGTTCTAGTCGGGAGCTCCCGACTAGGGGATACCCTGAACCCTCTTATTCAAACACCAACTTCAGCTCGCTACGCGCTCTTTTAATTTAGTAGTAACAAAGATAAATTAAAAAAAAAAAAAGTTCCATTGGCAGGGTTCGAACTTGCAACTAACCGCACTACTTGCCGCCGTTTCTACACAACAGCCACACCAGCCAAAAAAAAAAAACAAGTAAGAGGTTCTAGTCGTAAGCGCCCGACTAGGGAATACCCTGAACCCTCTTCTTCAGACACCAAATGCAGATATATATACTATACTAGAATAAACATATCAAGTTAAGTGACTCTAGCTTTTAATATTTACCCAATTCGCTCAAAAAACAGGATGTCGATATCGATTTTTATCGATTGCTTGGAAACGGAGTAAGTTATGTATTATCGGAAACAAACTCCATCTGCGTAGGCACTAGGAGGACCCACAGCTAATTTCAAGTCTCTAGCTCTTATAGGTTCTGAGATCCTTGTGTTCATACATACGGACGGACGGACAGACGGACGGACGGACAGACAGACGGACGGACAGACAGACGGATATGGCTAGGTCGACTTCGCTGTTGATGCTGATCGGACGGACGGACAGACAGACGGATATGGCTAGGTCGACTCGGCTATTGATGCTGATCAAGAATATAAATACTTTATAGGGTCGGAAATGCTTCCTTCTGCCTGTTATATACATTTGCACAAATACATTATACTCTTTTTACCCATTTTTAATGGGTTCAGTGTATAAAAATATAAAATGGTATTTTGTTTAATCAAAAAAAAAAAATAAGAGGTGCTCGAATTTGCAGACATACCCAAACATCACGGAGAAAGCTGCGCATTTTATCAAGACGTCAGAAAGTATAAGATATAGGCATCCACCCTTGCAGTGTAGTGTTGGCAAACTATACGTTTCTGTACTAGTTGTATGTACTATTTATATACATACTAGCATATATATTATTTTTATTGCATTTTAGACTCAACGAATAAGTCCGACTTATAATAAATGCAATTAAAATATTGCATCGATTTAAAAGCAGCTTAAGCTTTAAAATATCTTACCTAGTTTGTTAAGCAGCTTAGGTGTTTTTAGCTTCGCTCTCGTAAACACTGTAAACAGTCGCAAAGTGCACACATAGCTACGCGGAGCTATTTAGTCTTAAAAAAATATTGCTCTTACATCATGTCTCTACATAGCGCTCTGCTAAAACTGCAGGCCGCAGTGGCCTTGTCGGTCCTTCTTTGCGCCACTCCAGTGCTGCTTCTGGCAGCTTTGGTGGCCAAAATCTGTGAAAGTTTCTATACATTCTTTGTTCCGTCCAGAAAAAGTTTTAAAGGCGAGGTGGCTTTGGTATGTAGTTATCGAGATTTTCAACGAATTTAAACCAAAGGTTACAAATTATAGTGCTTTAGTTGAGTGCCAGACTGGGGGACACCCTACTCAAACAGTCTTACATTTCTGCGTTGTCCAATCGTGTTTTCTTGAACTGTTTATACTGTTGGTGAAATTTGTTGCAAAAGTTGGTTCACTGTCTAAAAAAGAACGGCTGAAAATGGAATCTGATCTTTTTATTGAGAAAAGAGAGCTATTTTTTTTTTTAATATTCTAAAAACGACGACTGACGGACATGAATATTACAACTCAGTTCGGCATGAAGATACAAAATATATATATATATATATTCTATTAATCGAAAATGTTTCTTCTGCATGACTTTCCAAACAGCTTTTAAAATATTTTATATTATAGCCCTTAAACAATATTTGAAATGAATACATTATAAACAAAGTTCACAGATCAAGTACAGACCTCCGCCCGAGTTTAATGTCCTACTTAACTTGTTGACGGTTGCCAAGCATTAGCAGATTACGTTTTATTAACAATAATTACTTGAGTAACTTGTTTTTTACTTAAATATATATAGATATGTACATGATTTCAATGATTGCATATGTAGGTAACTGGAGGTGCTCACGGACTTGGCCGCGCTATATCTCTTGAACTGGCTAAAATGGGTTGTCACATGGCCATAGTTGATATTGATTTACAGGGCGCCGAAGAAACTGTTAAACAAATCAGTGAGACTTTTACAGTGCAAGCCAAGGCGTATAAGGTCAGTAAAAGTAAATTTGTAAGTTTAAATATTAATTTTACGACCGACCCAAGGTGAATGTGGCCAATTACACCGAAGTTAATGATCTGAAGTCAAATATCGTCAACGATCTTGGACCAGTTACGATTCTTGTTAACAATGCAGGTATTCTTTTGCTAAATAATTCTGTAGAGCCTGAGCCAAAGGATGTTCAGCGTATGATTGATGTAAACTTAACATCCCATTTTTGGGTAAGCCTATATTTACGAAGCAGCATGTACATATGTAATGCATTAACCTGTTCTTGAATTCCCCACTAGACTAAAAGTGTATTTTTACCCACCATGAAACAACTGAGCAAAGGGCACATTGTCAGTATAAGCTCTCTTAGTAGTAAGTTTGTATTGTCTGTGTATCAAGGGAAAAATATTAATACTTTTTTTTTCATTACAGGTATTTTTTCCTTACCCTACAACAGCCCTTATAGTGCCTCTAAGTCTGGGGTCTGCGGGCATATGAAGGCACTTCGCTTGGAGTTAGCTTTTGAAAGGCAGCACAACATTCATGTCCTCACGGTAATGCCTTCGTTCCTCCAGACCAATGATGAGATCACAAAGATTGCGGAAAATGTACGCTTTACTGATTACTATCCACTAATCAGTGGACCTGACGCCGCCCGTCGCATTGTCCAAGGGATGCTTCGTGGCGAGCGCGAAGTAATCCTCCCAGGGCTTGCTTCTATAATGTATCGTGCTCTAGTGTAAGTTTATATTCTGTAGCATGTTATATTTGTGCCTTCATTTTAATCTTATCTTTTGCAGTCTGATACCGGTCAGCTGGCAGGATAATTTATTTCTATTGATGGCTAATAAGCAGATTCATCAGTTTTATAAGCTGCGAAACTGAACGCACCAAAAACATAATGTTTGGTGGCAGCTTACTTTCGTTCTTAAGTATTGTAAATAACGATATTAGTGTTTTGCAGAAAAATCCTTTTTGAGCTTCTGCTCACACTCAAAAAACAATAAAAACAATAACCTACATCTATTAAACATCACCTGGAATGTTTTTGGTGGGTACACCGAAATGCAAACAACTCATTAAACGAATCGGATTTAGATTTTATGAAACCATTGTTGTTTACCAGCCTACTGTAATATGGGCTATAACTTATGTAAACATAATTTGACCATAATTCGGTGTTATCCGATTTTTACGAGGTTTGGGCATCTAAGTGAATGCGTGTTTCAGCGATTTGGGAAATTTCGCCAGCAACAGTGATACATTCTGTTACTCATTTTTAAAGATCTTTGAGAGAATTTAGTTTATACATATCAAGAGCATGGCCTGGGTATACCCGCTAGTGTATGTATATACATGTATTTATGTAGCAATCATCGACGTGTCTCACTGAACGCCTCATTGGCAGGCTGATTGAAACCCAAATGTGGTGGTGTCAGCGCGTCAGTTTGTTTGTCTATGTCTTTAGCGCGCACTTTTTAATTTAAAAGGGATTCGAACCAACAAGGGGCTTAGGTTCCTGATTATCGACCGATCCCCCACTGGGAGACATTTGAATATAATTTTTTGATGAAGTCGTAAATATTTAGCTATTGATGCGTGGGAAGTTTGTAACCCTTTGCGCCTAGGAGCCAGTCGAGGCGACTTATCTGTTAATATTAAAAGCTAGAAACAACCATAAAGTCAGTAATTCTGTGCATTCTCAGTCAATGATGCATCCTCTTTTGCAAAAGAGTTTTTTATGCAAAACTGTGGTTACCAAAAAACCAAATCTATTTTTTTCTTAGCACATAAATAACATGATTTCTATTAACGTAAAGGTAACAATAAGGCATCGTTTATAAAATAACATTAATTAACGTAACTGCTTCAGTTTAAGGGCAGCATGGTTGGGATAATGATCATAAAACGAAAATAATAAAATTGTTTTGGGGGCGTGTATGTATCGTTTGGCTGCTCCTAATATCATTTTCATTCTGTCAGACCAAAAAATGTTTATAAATACAGTCAATTTGCTGTCATTTTTTGAACTAGTCACACATGTTCTAGCTCGACTTCGGTATTGCGGCAGTTAGTTGTAAAAATGTCAAGAAGTCAAAGTACTAGTATATTATATTATGTGCAAGCGGGACAGAGTGACAGAATGACACTTTTTGAGCGCTAACAAAAATTTTGTAAAATGGAAAATATAATTGTGCACCAACAAATCACGGACAAATAAAGCAACTATAATTGCGACCATGACACGCATGTCAGCGAAATCATTTGACATTTTGACAGATATATCCCTGTGTGTTTTCGTGTAAGGGTCTGGTTAAGTTCAAGTCGTAGGTCAGATTACAACTATAATTTCGCAGACATTTATTTCGATTTGAAGAGAGTTCAAGAAGTTGAAGTTCTAGTTCTAAGGGATGGCTGTATTGGTGATGCGTCAAGTAGCTGGTGAAAAAAATAAATTATTTTTAACGATAAACATGCTAGACGTGCCGACTGTGTGTGTTTATGTGTTGATATATTTAATGTAAAAGAAAGGCCGACAGAGCACTCTTACTTATTATGAATACAATTGTACATGTGTAAATTAATTTTATTATTTATTATCTGGGCAAAGAGTATCTTAAGTCGAGTACTTTTGACAAAAAAATAGATTCATATATTTTGATTTGTATGTATTTATTGAAGCCGTCATAAGTGGAACGATTTATTGTATACCCTACCCATACTAAAAAATTTAAAATTTAGTGGCTGTATTTCATATAATCTGCAACTGTAATTTACCTGTTACAGACTAATCGAATAATGGAAACCAATATTTCAAAACATCACCGCGCGTCATTTTCTTAAAGAAGAAACAGTTTTTTTTGGGTTGCCAAACATTCAATACCCTTCACATATCATCAATATAAGATTTATTTCGAAACATATACATTTACGGTTGTTTCTAATAAAGCCGAGATCTATTAATGTCAATATCTTTCTTAAATGTTAATGATCTTTCATTGATGGTTATAAAACTGAAATAGACAGATGGACATGGCTGTACTAGCTTAGACTTTACAGAGTTGGCAATGTCTTTTTCATTGCAGAATATATTTCTTGATAAAGTTATACACCCCCTGTAAGGGTATTTAAATAAAATAAGATCATTTAAGAGACAAAGACACGAGCGTTTACCTTAGCCCCATCTTTTGCACAAGTAGTTCCAACTGCTGGTCCGCAGCGACGTCAAAATGTCCACTAATTTTAACAATGATGTAAGTTGTCGCACTTTGTGGGAAAAAGAACATGCAAGTCCGTGGAAATGCCTACACTTTGGTTTTGGGCATGTGCCAAATTTTTTTCGCGAACACTCGTCTGTCGAGCTTATAGCATTGGTATCCTATGAACATGCATATAAATGACAAATATTCAAGTGTTCATATGTTCAGTGTTAAGCGTTTCTGAATGGACGTAATGCGAACTAGTGGGGCAAACAGCTGTTATTGGCCGCAGAGCGTGTGCCAAAATGCGTTGTATGCCAAAACATAAATTTCAATTAAGTACAATGGGATGTACTAATATAAGTTCACGTATTGACAGATTTGGATATGCAGAGGCTATTCTAGCCCTGTTAGATATCGGATATATATCCACAGACGCGTTGCCGGATTTTATAATAATTAAACTCTATTGAATTAATAGAAAATTGGTTTGTTTTAAGATTCTTAATAGAATACAAAATTAAACATATTGCAGTTTGCAAAAATAGTGCGGAAAACGCATTTTTGTATCGCAAATTAAAAACATATTGTCAGGCCGTTTGCTCAGCTGGATAAAGAACTAAAAATAGCAAAAAAACAAAAAAAGTATCGTAAAGTTATGCATATGTATGCATACACTTGCAAGTGAAGAGGAGAAGCCGCATGCACTTGAGGCCAGGGACAGGCCAAAGTGATCAGCATCAACACTCTTTCCGATTGCCATGAGTCTGTGTCTGTGTCTGTGCATTTTTGCCTCATGCCGCAGATGAAATAGTTGTTCGGAAATGAGTTGCCTTAATAAATTTAGCTCATAGTCTCACTGTATTTTTTATGCTCTGGCGGTGCCTGGAGCGACAAAATATTATGTAGCAATAAAAAATAGTGCTAAAGCATTCGACAAACGCTCACCGTCTATCTGGTGCACTCCGGCGGGGGCGAGGAATTGGAACCTAAAACAGACTGGCACCATGTGTGCCTGTGCCAAGACCGTTGCAGTGGTTCGCTGAAAAAAGGTCCCCGGTCACGCGCTCAGTTGGAAATGTAAATATAAATGCACACAGTTTAGAGTAATCCTCTTCATTACTTGTTGTTTTTCGTTAGTAATGAATATTTACGTTTTATGCACATATGCAACAATCCAGCAAATTTCCTATCCGCTCAGAACTATACGATGCACAATTTCTTTATACTCGTGTGCTGATCAGGGAACATCACGCCGGGCATAAAGGAAAGGAGAGGAAATAACGAAAAGTATTGCAGCAGAAACAGACGCACATGTTCTTATAAAGGAGAAAATCCAAGCGTATTATAAATACAACTACCACCGATCATGACAGGGTGTCGCAGCGGCAGAGTCGGGAGCAGAGCCCCAGCTCAGGACCTATGTTTCGTTCCGGGCATTTAAATATCGTGCAGCCACTGAACTGCGGGTTATTGTCAGACACAACGCAGTGGCGTAAACATCACAAGAAATACAAATCAGTACAATATTATTGAAAGAGAACACTTTAGCGTTTGTGTGCGTGCGTTTGGGTTGCTCTGTTTTGGGATTTCCCGTGCTCGTCGTCGAATTTGGCAATTGGCCGAGCCATTAAGACAGACAGTTTTTTCATGAAAAGTGTGGCGTTTCGTAAATGTGTGTAATTTGCCGGTAGTGCTTATGTGACAGCGACTGAACTTGGTGACATTTCTATATACATTTAAAGTTCAAATGTCTTCCACAATGAAGTCACATCAGCTTCCACTGACCATTCCTACCCACTGCGAGAATATGATCGGTAAAAATAAAGCGACGTTAAATAAGACATTCAATGAAAATGGTTGCTATGATGCTTTCATGTCGCCACCATTAAGTGCTTGTATCAGAAATGAACACGATGGCTTTCAGGCGTCAAAAGTATCTTTTTCTGGGAGCGTAAACAACACCAATTTTATATGCGCCGAATTGCAGTTTCCGGACTTCTCACACCCTTCATTCACCACCGACACGCCAAATTCCGCTTTTAGTGACTACAATAACTACACAGGGTCTGAACAGGACAGGGATGATATTGTGTGTGCTTCCTCGGATCAAAGAGGCATGCCCTATCAGCAGGGTCAGTACACCCAGCTAAACCGTGAAGACGTCTTTCGCTTTGAGCCAGAGGATATTGCTCGACTAACAAGCGAGAGCGCATATGGCGAACTCGACGGGTTAATGCAGGTGCCACAAACCCCGTATACACCTTGCAGTGCGCAAATCACTCAAGTAGGGGTCCTGCCAACACAGGTGGAGCCACCTGAATCACTTAATCAGGATACAGATTATTTTAACTATGACGAAGTTAATTGCCAGTCAAAAAATCAATCACCGTGCTCTTCGCCACATTTGGATGCCTGGTTGAATTTCAACCTCAGTGAATTATCTTCGTCAGAGGCAGCTCAAGAATCGTCACCAAAATTATGCAACATTTACGAGCAACAGCAGTCGCAAGTGAAAGTAGAGCAAACGCAAAAGAAGTTGCCGTCAATGAACTCAACTTTCGGTACACCAAAGTGCACACCCATGTGCAATAATTATGACGACTACTCCAATCTGTACAACAGTGCGGAGACGTTACAAAGTGTAATATATGACTATTCAAATGAATTTTCGGCCGATAATTTTCAAAATAATATTGCACAAACTATTGAGAAACCAAACCGTGAACACAAAGTTATTTGGACAATTGATGAACTTGATGAACTCAACGCCGCGCTGGTCCTTGACGACCAGCAGCCACAACATCAGTTGACTTCAGCGTCAGTTGACAGGGCTAATTTTTCAGGAGAACATTATCCAGTTTCAAGAGTTGAAACGTCAAATGCTGATGCCGCTGGCGGCAGCGGCGACACCGATGACAAGGAGGATGATGACATACACGAGGTGTTTGCCACGCCAGCCGAGAGCGAAAGGAGGCTCAACTATTCAGACTTAGTGGACGGTGAGCCTGAGCAGCCCGTTTCGCTTATCTGCCGCTGGACTGCTTGCAATATGGAGTTCGGCCACCAGCATGTTTTTGTAGAGCACATCGAAAAGTGCCACGTCGATGTCCGCAAGGGAGAAGACTTCTCTTGTTTCTGGCTGAACTGCCCAAGACGGTACAAGCCCTTCAATGCGCGATATAAGCTCCTCATACACATGCGAGTGCATAGCGGTGAGAAGCCCAATAAGTGTCCGGTGAGTTGATAATTTAGAATTGGCCCTGTAAAATACAGTATATTCGATTTCTTTCAGTAATATATTTGAGATTTGCATTTTTTTTGAAAAACTTATGTCTCATTTGTAGACCAATCATATACATATTGTTGTTTGCAATAATAGTCTGTCAATGACCAAAAAAAAAAAAAAAAAAAAAAACAAACAAACAAACAAAGTTTGCCGCGAGTATTTTTTTATCACAGAGTCAGTACAAACATCGTTAAGCATGCAAGGCATCTGGAAGAGTTGCGACGAACCCTTTTTAAGCCACTTGAAATAGAATCGTCAATGACAATCATAACATTGCTGTATGTTTGGTTGTCTGCAATTCTCTTTCAAATGGATATTTTGGTGAACTCTTGAGTAAAAAAGATTCTGTGCCGGCACTTTCAACATCCACCACATCAGTGGCTGGATGCGAGCCAATTAGAATAGATTTGCCCAACAGTTCAGTTTTTGTCATACCTATGCCCCCTGAGTTGAGAACATTTGCTTTCCAGCACCCTGTACTCTATCTGATATATGCGTGCCATGGGTTCGCAATTTCCTACGCCTAGTAATAGTAGCATTCAATAATGCAATTTTATCACTTTTCATTACAGTTTCCGGGATGCAATAAAGCATTTTCACGTTTGGAAAATTTGAAAATTCATCAACGCTCGCACACGGGCGAGCGTCCTTATGGCTGTCAATATAAAGGTTGCCTCAAAGCGTTCAGCAATAGCTCGGATCGTGCGAAACATCAAAGAACACACTACGATACGGTGAGTATTCGTCTCTCTGGATGTTTTTGTATGTATATATGGCGGTGTGCGCGTATGCTGTACAAGCAATTTGCTGCTCGTGTCAAAGGAAATTGAAGAGCCCGTGGCATTGGTCGCCTATCCGTCACAGTCCAATTTAAACGCAGCTTAAAGTTTAAGTCATGCTGCAGTGTTTAAGCTTACGCACGCGGCAAAATATAGCGCCACTATAACTAAGAGTTCTGTTTTCTAAAAATATGCGTTGCTTCTCACGGGAAGCTGTTGCGACTGTCGCTGCTGCTGCTGCCTCCATGGCATGTGCACATTTGCCTGATTGATTTATAGATTTTACGTGTATTTGTGTTGTGCCCAACCAAAAAAAAAAAAATAGCAGCGTCAGTAGCAATAGGTCCAGCACTCACGACAAAGAATTATAACGTCATAGCCAACATAAGAGGCCAGGCAAAGCTCACTGAAGTTTCAAATGTCGAAAGAGAAATTGAATAACCGAAACGTGTTACACCAAGGCTTATTCGCATGTTCCATACAATGAGTAGCAGCCAATCTGACCCACACAACTTTGATCGCGAGAAACATGATTGTATGGTTTGCCCTTGTTCCTGCTCTGTTGCAACTAGGCATACCGGTGGTCTATACCCTGAAAAAGTCTAGAATAAACAAGGGCAACATTGCGTTTTTGAACCATTTCATATAGAATATATATCAAACGGCTAGATGCTTCGCTCGGTGGGTGCTGATGAGTTGGACATTTTGTTGCTTTTTAACACCGTTGCCAAATAAATTGATGGATGATTAATTGGATTTGAAAAAAAAAATATAATATTTCCTTAACTATGTTCTCTACTCAACAGAAGCCATATGCTTGTCAGTTGCCGGGTTGCACCAAGCGTTACACGGACCCCTCAAGCCTTCGCAAACATGTAAAGAATCACGGACTAATGCGCCGCAAGTCCGCCAGTGGAACGCTTACTCTCTCTAGCAAAAAGGCGGTCAAGACACGCCGCAACTCGGAATCGGCTGTATCTTTGAGGGAACCGTTAGGTTCTGGGGAGCAACGTCCGCAGCGCAGCAGTAGCTGCAGTGAGGCAGTGCATCTGATGCAAAGTGACGTACACAATAGGGACATACTTATACAAAGGTTAACGGATGTAGTATTAACTCCGCCTACCGAACACCACAAGCCCTGCAGTAATGACAACGTTGCATCTAATAACAACTCAATAAAATTTAATGAATTGTCAAATTGCATTGAAATTGCTGAGCAAAGCCAATCCGGGACGACAGCAACCACAGTAGCTGGCCGTGAAAGCCAGGCACACCGATACAATACAGTAGTTGAAACTGCAGCAACGGCAACAAATGACGGCTTTAGCTATTATGGTAGCAAAGGTGAAAGCGAGAGTGTAAGCACATACGCTGCGATGGAAAGGAATACGTTGAGCACTTGCAGCATTAACAGCAATAATTACATTGCCAACAGCTATGACTGCTGCAACAACGAAAATATTAATAAATTTAACGATATTGAACAATTGCTAAGTTCTGCAACGGTACCTAGCGAGCTGCAAAATGTTGGGACTGTTTTTAATTCTGGTGCAAATAAATGTCAATTAAATGAGTTCGTATCATTTGAATATGTGCGAAAGTATCTAACGGATGCGCTTGAGTCTCCCAGTGCAAAGAAGCCAAAGAGCCCAGTTACAAATTTTCAAGAGAATATTCCGATTCTAAATGATTTCGAAAATTATGATATTCAGTTTATTTGAGTATTTTATCTTTAAGTGAGATTGTTTGTCAAATAGTTCTAATTAATCCGAAGATCTCAACCGTATTAAGTAAGTCTTCAATTTTGTAAATTGTGGAAAAAAATGTGTATACTCATTTGTATTTGTAAATAGAAAATTATTTTTGTAGTTTTAGGAACTGTAAGCTAACTTGTGTTTCAGTACGCTGGATATGTTTGTATAGGTTTATGTAAAGCTAGTCGAATTGACGAACAATAAGTTTTGGCATAAATTAGGCCAAAGAAAAAGGACTCGTATAAAGTTCCCCAGTTTTACTTTCTTCAGTGATTAAAAAAGTCTTCCCAAAGAAAATTAGCGGTAACTATGCATATATTTTTAAGATATAGTATTATTATTATTCTTCGTTCTCAATAGAATTACAAAAATACACTAATGTTTTTAAAAACTTGCAAGGAAATATATATAGAAATCAAATTTACATAGTAATACGCCATTAATTAGCGTAATGAAGCTCCCAAAAAATGATGGAATCTAAATAAATAATTTTCTCTGAAACAAATCTAAATTTATCTAAATGTATAGCACTTCACATAAAATGCTAGTGCTTTCTTTTATTTTACAAAGAAAAAGGCCTCTCTTTAAGGCCTGGGTGTTGCTCAGGTAGAAGCCGAATACCGCAATAATATACAAGCTATAATAGCCTTTTCAGCATCTAACCGCCGAGTCGATCTAGTATGTTCGTCTTATTGTCACTCCGTTCGTCTGTACACCTGTATGAACACGTATTGGGGAAAGGAAAAAAGGAGTACACCATCACAATGCATTTTGCGATCAGTTTGCGTCGTATATGCTTGTACACATACTCAGGTGTGTTTTTGGAAGTTTGGAATTGTATGCAGCCTATTTCCAAGTCGAGCACTGTTAGTAAAAGATATTGTTTTTACACTACATCCTGTTAAAAAGCTGTTCTGTTCTAAACTTTAATATTAATAACCACTTATGCTTATGAAAGAGAAAAAGCAGTGCTCCAAAATTGCGTTTGCCTGCACCCACATCCATACCTTCTGCCGCTCCCGTTTAAGTGCATACTGTTACCCTGTTTTCGTTGTACGACAATAATACTAAATATGCTTAGCTTAGCGATGTTTTGGGGGGAATAATGAGCCACACCATGCATTTAAAAGCGTTCCAAGTGTGCCAGTTAATTTGCAGACCGAGACTGGTCTTCATTACCAACCACTCACACATACAAACACACGCTGAAAAAAAACAACAAAATGTAAAGCAATTAAAAGCAGTGCTGCACAACATGCAGCGCAAAACTAAAATATTCATAAAACATGGACAGCAGCCCAAATTTGACCTTTCGCGTTTTATATAACGGATTGCCTGCTGCGGCTACATGTGGCCCACGATTTTGTATTTGAGGTTAAAGTGCAAAAATTGCAAGCAAGTGTGTATCATAATAGTTAATGGGGTTAAATATTTACGGACACGCACAGTCCCGTTTGGGATTCTCAATGCATACGCTTCAGGTAATATATTTTTATGAAGATGACACTGCGCTGTGCTAAATGCTTCCAGCTGCTAAACCAACCCGTTAAAAAAATATAAGTTTATCAGAGAACTTTTCATATAGAACATTTATGTGCATATAACATGCGTAATGTAAGAAAATGCGGCAATAATTGTTTAATATGTGTAAAAATATGTATTTTTATTAAAATAAAATATTCATAAAACATGGACAGCAGCCCAAATTTGACCTTTCGCGTTTTATATAACGGATTGCCTGCTGCGGCTACATGTGGCCCACGATTTTGTATTTGAGGTTAAAGTGCAAAAATTGCAAGCAAGTGTGTATCATAATAGTTAATGGGGTTAAATATTTACGGACACGCACAGTCCCGTTTGGGATTCTCAATGCATACGCTTCAGGTAATATATTTTTATGAAGATGACACTGCGCTGTGCTAAATGCTTCCAGCTGCTAAACCAACCCGTTAAAAAAATATAAGTTTATCAGAGAACTTTTCATATAGAACATTTATGTGCATATAACATGCGTAATGTAAGAAAATGCGGCAATAATTGTTTAATATGTGTAAAAATATGTATTTTTATTCTGTTTTTTTTTTTTCAATTAAAAAATTGATAAATCGGATTTTTTCACCATGCCGACGATTAAATACTTTTGCAAATATATTGCTTAGAAAACTGTACAAATATAAGTATGTAACAAAAGCAAACTGCTAGTTTCATAGAATTGGACAGACGGACTTGGTTTTACTAACACTGCTCCAAATGCTCCTAATTGAGTTAAATATCTCTTTCAATGTGTTACAGTTTTAGTGACGAAATCAAAATACCCTCTGCAAGGATATAAAGAGCTGGTGCACGGTTGGTGAGTACATTTTATCCCTCCCACGGAGGTCACAAACAAAAGCGCGTCGCTTAGTTTTTCATTTACTTGGCTCCTCGCTTTTCCCTGAGAAAGGGTTGGCCAGCGGCCGGCCGGAAAAACTGACATCAGGCCAGTATCTGGATTTTGTCTGCGTTTGGCGCTTTCGTTAGCAATTATGCAAATAGGGAGATTGCCACACGATGATATGTTGAAATTCCATGCATTTACAATTTTCTAATCAATGAATTTTAATTTATGTCTCCGCTCCCAGTTATTGTTTGTACATTTTCGAATGCTTCTCGCGCATAGTTGCAATTTTGTAAATTGTTATGTTTTAAATATGTAACAGTTATTTGACTTTTTGTAGAGACGTCCAATGCGTCTCAACAGAAAATGTACCTTTAAATGACTTTCTGCCTTGGTGGCTGCTTCTGAAAATGATTATAGATTTTAAAATAACTAGAACAGGCGAGGAAGGTAGTACTAGGACAAAAAAAACACGTATCTGATCTGTAATTAAGTTAACGTTGACACCGCGATTTTTTCAGTTGTTTTATATTTCATAAAATGTGCAGCATCATCAATATTCATCACGAATCCAAACAATTTAACAAAATTGGCGTCCTCTTTTAATTTGTCTAGCAGTTGCGTCACGTTTTAATTCTTAATTAAATAAATGATTTCCATTGACGACATTAAATATTGGCACAAGGGAAATATTAATATAAATAAAATGCGGCCCATACGCCAACATTTTATTTTCCGTCATACAGTTAATTACCTGTGCGTCGCAAAAGTTATGGACATCGGCAATATTACCTATATATTCAAACTCATTTATTCAAGCACGTAAGTAAAGTAACTATTTTCCTTGTGCATATCTACATCATGTATGTATGTACATCAGACTTGTAGAACAAAAAGTTGTTCCATGAGCGTAATTAGAAGGCTTACTGGACTGAATTGTTGCTAGCATCGTGCTTAACATGCTCTTTTGGCGTTAAATTTATGACAACCGCACATGTTCGTTGCTGTCGCACTCAAAGGCAACAGCCGACGCATTAACTATAGCAAAAGCAGCCAAAACTAAACCAACGGTGGCATAAGTGGTAACAAAGGCACCCACACTTTAGAAACTGTCCAAGAATGTGTGGTTACTTTAAGGAAGCAGCTGCGTCATTAAAAGATGTTTAAAATTATTGCACTCTACCGGCTTTGGCGGTAGCCACATCGTTTCGATACATAGGCGTAAGGTGCATACGAGACAAATTCTCTGTTAAGCACTTATACGCCGAGTAATAAACAACCTTTAAGATTTACTTTTTTGGTGGAATAATTTGTAAAAACAATCAAAACAAACAAACAATCCTATTTTAACTTTGATCTAGCGTCTTTGATCAAGCGTCAAAACAAAATCTTGAATATGATTGTGTCATCAAATCCCACTTTACAGTTTTAATGAGGACTAAAATACTTGGCTCTATCGTACAAACGTTTCTATCAATGTCATTAAAATAAATAATTGCAATATGAGAGAATCGCTACCTTTCCTGTTTATGTTGCTTGGTGAAAACAATTAAAGTGGGTGCCTTTTTTTCAATTGATAATGAAATGCAATTAGAAAGTGTGCAGCATGCAATCTTATAAACAGTGCAAACCACTCGAAAAGGAAAAATGGGAAAATTGATGGTGCTAAATGTAACAGTAGCAGTAATTTACACAATTTCCTTTTTCATTCGCATTGCCTTGCACGGCAACGTAAAGCCAACATTGAGCCTGAATAATAAAGCATGGAGTCCGTAATTAAAGTTTGTCGAAGCCTGGCGACTGCAGTGTTGACGACGCCAGCAGCAGCATCACAAAGCATCATCAGAAAATCAATCCCCGCATCACGACACCGCCACTGTGGAAAATAGAATTCAATTAACGCGCTTAAATTAAACTGCCACTTCCGGTTTTGATGACGTTTTAATCTGAGCCTGCATTGGGCAGACAAGAGAAAATTTTGCGGTGCGGTCATTCAGTTTGGCCGATCCAACAAGTGACTGTTGCTGACAACAACGGCGTCGTATCGCCTCTTGCTTGACACTTGGATGCTGACGTTGTTTTCTTAAAGCCAGGCTTGGGCTAGCCACACATTTTTTAATTTATTTCAACTCATGTTTAAAAATCATTTAAAGTGGTCGCAAACGGGTATAATCGTCAGTGTTGACTGTGTGACGTATCGTTCGTTTAGTTCCCCTTGATGCTTATCTTTGTATTTAATTTACCTCACAAACATATAGTATTGGCTGTACCAATATTTTCATTAACTCCGAGAATAGAATTGAATCGTTAAATAGCTTTATTTATTTAATTTCAATCATGAACAGTTCATTAATAAATTGGTGAAGGCCTTATATATTTACATATTAAGAAATGCATTTAAGTTGAGCTGCAGCAACACAAAGAGCCCTATCATTTCCTTTTGTGTCAGTCATTTACTCTGTAGCTGTGGCTGGGGATTTATATAACAGGTGGTGCGTTTAGAGACTTCAACAAAGCAACTTAGATTGAATTAAATTAGTAAAAGAAAAACTTGGGCTTTAGTCAGTGTCGTGCAACTACCAAATGTTTAAAGGGGGACTTGGGCGAGATTATTCAAAGCTTCGAGCTGTTACTTTTAGACTGTGACCACAGAAGTTCTAGCTAGTTAAAGATCCCTGTCTTCTTTCTCCGGCAAGTCGCGAGCTGTCGTTCGAAATTCATTTGAATTTTGTATTGCTTTCTTTGTTACTATTGGGTGCAGTTGGCTTGCATTTTCAAGGGAACTGTCTCGCGCTTGAAATATTTTGCCTATAAATTTATTTATTGGTATATCGATTCGCTTGCTCAAGGTGCCTGAAGATGTTTTCGTATTGGCAGTCGTCAAACAATGATCACAAGTTTTAGCTTTTATTAATGTCATGTTGCCAAATACTTTATGACGCAATTTACCTTCCCGTCGGCATTGCTTGAAGGCGGAAGCAATAATTGAATAAATCTCTTCGGCGATAGTTGAACGAATGGGAGTAAAAAAGCCGCGACAGATGGGACATTTTTCAGTGCGAATGCGGCACTCGAGACAAAGCACATGTCCATTCTGGCACTGCATAACTGGAGGTGTTATATTAGAGTTGCACACAGGACACTCTATAGCCTTTAGAATACTGTCCACAATAATGACCAGCCGTTTCAGACTGGTTGGCATGGGTACGCAGCTGATGCTCTGTAAAATACAAAAATAAATATGAAATTAGTTTTATGCTGGTGAGCATTATTGGAGTTCTTACGTTCTCGTCGCAGTCGAATTCATTGTCGCTATTCCAACACAAAATTGTAACGTGATCTCTTTGGCTTTTAACAATTTGGGCAACTTCGGCTATCTTCATACCAAGAATATCTACACCGTTAACCTGAAAATTAAAAATTTCAAATAAATGTAATACTTTAAAATAAGTTATCCCCAGTTGGGATAAAATCCTGTAAATGCCGGTATTTTCAGTACCTTTTGTATATTTCTCTAGAATCTAAACATATCTTTATAAATGTTGGATAAGAGTCGTACATGTGTGACATACAATTTTGGTAAATGAAGTACTAATAAATCATTCGTTAGGTTAAACTGCTTCTCGCTGGACTTCATTGTGTACATATTTACGTAAAGCAGTTGCACTGCTTAATTTCTGTTGAACGTGTGTCTCTGTTAACCCAAAGTAAACTGTAACGGCTGTAATGTGCATATTGTGGTTTGATATTTACTAAACACTTGACTTTTTAGACAAATTTTTGTTAAGATGCCTCTGCCACCTTATTTGTACATCTAACAGCAATATTTATAGTTAGCTAAGAGTTAGATCTAACAGTAGAACAAAGGAAAAATGATGCCATGTAAAAAGGTAACATTGAGATATAATTTATTATTTGACTTTGAATATTCTGTCTAATAATAATAATGGCAATTCAATCATTAGCCGCATAGACAATAAATCCTAGCATTAAGCGAACTGACCTTTAAAATGCAATCACCGGCCTTTAGGCCACGGAGAGAGGCAGGTGTGCCCACCGCTACCTCACAAACCTGGACCAAATAAATACAATTAGTGAATAAATTTTAGAAAAATTTCAAAGAGGGTATAAATTTTATACCCAAGGATATGGGTCCCATTTGCTGCGCGTCAAACAAAATCCGTAATCCTCAATCTTAGGTGCGGCACGTGGTATTGTTAATAGACGCACGGATGACTCTTGATCTTGACGGTACCTTTCGGTATGACTGGCATTAATTGTGTTTTTGCCATTTGCATTTAAGTTGCGCGCTTGCATTAGACACGTTTACTCAGTTCAACTCTGTCAGAACTTAGCCGAAAGTTTTAATATTTTGTGTTTTGTATTTTGAGCAACACAAGCCGCGGAGCATCAAAATAGATACGTGTTTAACGCGTGCTCATAATAAACATACTGCCTTAGAGTTTTTACTCTAAACGCCCGATTCGCACTGCCTTTACTTTGTTTGGCTCGTAGTCTCTCTGTGTAGACGCTACGCTGGTTAACGCTCGCAGCATCCACAGTTGTTCATCACTGTGTATTTATTTTGGAGATTTTTGTAAAATACTCGTTCATATGAGGTTAAGAGCGGCTTATTGTAGTCGTATAGAGCATCCGGAGGCGTAAACCGCTACCATGAAAATTAGTCAATCCATTAGTACAGAAAATATATAAGCTTTTAGCGAGTTCTTGAATAAAAATTAATATAACATACTCCCCGCAATATTTACACAGTTGGTATGAGTTGTATTAGGTGGCGGATATAGCTGTTGTGAATGTGATAAAAAATACATATTGTAGTTTTATTAAATTTATTTATTATGTATAAATATTACTTTATCAGATATAGATTTTAACTCTGCGATATCCATTCTGCTTTAAAAGGATTCACGCCTAAGATAGCATATTCGGTCCTGTAAATTTTTTACTTTTTCTGAGGACACACAACCTAGTAAAAGAACGACTCAGTTAAATAAATGGACCGAATAATTTATTATGAAAACACAGTTTTCTGCCATTGACTTTGAATTCGCTACGGAGTTAAAGTACTTAGTTGGTTCTTTGCAAAGGTTATTTTAAACATTCAAATTGCCAATTATCGTACCGCACAAAATAGCTAGCTCCCGAAAACGCACGGGCGGTTAAAGTTTCGATTGAAGCTTTTAATTTGATTTTGTTTAACTCAATAACGAAATTCATAGCAGATGTTGCGTTTTGCCTGGCATTGTTGCTATCAAGCCCACCAACTACCTGTAAAGCTTGAAGCATAAAATTTAATGTTTTCAATTGGCTTGGTCACAACAACAATTGGTTTTTATTAATTAGAAGGCAAACAACTAATTTCAAGTGCGGCTACCACACAAATGGTATAGGAAAATTTACATTTTTAAAAGACCTACTGTCAGATTTGTAATCAAATTAGTTAAACACACAAATTCAGTCGCAAAGGGGAAATATATTTTTTTCTTCTTGAAAAATAAAAAATTTATGTTTCTATTTCCTTATGCAGTGCTTACAAAGCTTTACGCAGTAACGACAGTATAAGCTTTCTGCAGGTGGCGCTTTGGAGTTAAGGTCAGCTTTCTTCGAGCCGTCTGTTGTTGGTTAGCGAAGCCACAGTTCACTTTTAGCTCTTTGAGTTTGCGCAGGTGCCGCTTGCAAGTTCCGTTAACGCGAAGTGGGAGTGTGGTACCGGCGCAGATTTAACGAGTGCCGTTAATCACATAAATAATATAAGCAGTACTACATACTTAAACAAGTTAAAGTAAGTTGCAAGAACTATATAAGTAGTGCTTCAGAGCCACGGACTGCCATTGGGCTCGGAGTAAGCTTTTAGTAATGAATTGTGTGCTTGCTTTGAAAGCGGTTCTAGACAGTTGTATTTTTTTTTGTAATTATGACTGTCTAATTAGTAAAATGACCTTACCTGTGGCTAGATACAAAGCTTTTCTGCAATTTAATTAAAATGGCGTTATAAGTTAAATTAAAAAAAAAAATAAGAATTTATAAAATAAATGAAAATTAAATGTTAAATATCGATACGCGCCAACGCACCCTGGCGTTAGTTACGAAAATGATCAGGAACTAAATGTTATAAGTTTACAAAATCAATGAACGTTGAAAATATATACATAAACTGTACATATATAGGTAATTGCATACATACATGTTATTGCTGCTTACATGTGTATATGTTAGTGCTGTTAAAGCGGGCAGCGTTGCGGTGGCGCATGCGCAGCAAGTTTTGACTGTTTGGGGTTTCTGGGTCTCTGCCGAACGTTTCGTTATTTTTTTTTTTGAGATTTCTCTTGCTGCTGCATTTGTGTAACTGTGACGCAATTCTCGTGTGAAGTTGTGTGTGTTTCGACTTGTTGGCTATTGGATGAAAATAAAAGCGGCAAAACCCCTGTTAATTGTACATTTGTACACACATATGTATACTGTACTTATGTATGCCGCCGATATTGCTTACATTGCAAAAGCGCACAGCTGTTTTAGCATTCAGCTGTTTGGCAGAGTGTCTGGTTTGTTAGTTATTATTTGCGCGCGCCAATGATTAGTTCATTTAAGTTGTGAAGTAAAGTATAAAGCTTCACTCTGAATCTCGTTAATTTAACATATAAATTACAAATAACGGTAAATATTGCAATTTTTAATAATTCAACTTATTATTGGAGCACATCGAGTTGGTGTTGAAAACAAATTACAGTGAAAACAATCTTTGGTGGACAGCGACCGTCGGGCATTTATTGTACCGTCAAGAAGAGTCTCCGCCTTATGGAGGCAGATTGCGGATACTGAACCTTTCGATTTTGAAATGGTCTATTTTATTAAAACATTTGCTTTTCTTTAAAAATTTACTTTGCTTATGGTTTACTACATTTTGTCTATGTTCAAACCCTATGTAGTCTTTTAAAATGTGATTTTATTTGAGTGTACCACGCAATATGGAGTATGTAGTATTTGTATCGTAATTACTACTCTATCCCTAGCTCGACCTCTGGATAAAAGAACTTTTTATGGCATAATTTGGCCCTTGCGACTGTTTCTAAGGGTCTCGCGTAATTTTAAAACGATTCATACAAAAATAGTCTCTTTCCGGTTAAAAGGAGCTCCGTCCAAGTGAGTTAAAATGGTTTGAGAGAAAATGTCCGACCAAGAGAGAGGTCCACCGAATAAGGCGTCTATAAGGTGTATATCGGCTAGCTAATATACTTTGATTTTGTGTCGGTTCTGGCTTCCTCTTTCTTGGCATTGAAAACTATTTGTATTTAAAATATGCTAAGGCAATTACTCTGCGTTTATAATAATTTAATTTAAAGCTAAACTACCAAGTTACATTATTATTGATTTACTTTATAAGTCGATGTGATCAGAATCGGCATTATTTGCTAAGCTTTTATTTTGATACAATTTTGACATTCGCTATGCCTTTCGACTGCGAGCACTTTACGTTTTCGACGTCACACAAATTTCATGGCCAATGGATAGAAGTGAAGTGGGCGCTCGTTTGACTTAAAGTAAGTTCATTATGAGGGTTCAGGTCTTTCCATGTATGTATGTATGTAGCTTTTTAAGTTGCACACTTATAAATCGAAATTTTCGATTGGAAATAATAAATATTTTCTTATTAGTTAGTAATTAAGATAATAGTTACATTTAGTACGAAGTGACAAACATCATGGCTGGGCAAACACCGATGAGTATGATAATAAATATATGCAAATATAAACTCGTGATACACGAAATCACATTCAGTCTGTTTTGTCTTAATACCCGTAAAATATTTAAAAAGGAAGGAGTTATTGAAAAACACATAAACCAGATTGAAGGTGTCTAATTCTTTAAGTCCCTTAAATCGGTTTATAAAGCTCGTCTTTATAAAGAATAATTTATTAAAGAGTGTAATTGTTCAGTTACCGCTTTCTGTGGGTACAGGGTATCGAAGTTGCTTTGCTTGGCATGACAACTATTAAGCATTAGCGGATGCTGCGCACAGCGGCCTTACTGCGTAGCTTGATGTACTTGAACTTGTGTTGCCCGCACTACTCATTCATAAAATTACATGGACTCAGTATACGGAGCTGGTTTGATTCGCACATTTCCGGCTGTGGCTGTGGCCAACTACTGCTAGATTTCATGTGTATATACCTTCGATCTTAATTGATTTAATTCGTTTTTGTATAAGTGAATGCAATGCCAAAGTTTAGCCACCCCTTCTGATTTATATGCGTAATTTTATGCTATTTTGCTTGCGATGCCTGTGGCGGTGAACGCGACGTATGCTTAATTACTACCAGTAGGCAAAAGTTTGGTCTGACGTTGGCAACTGTGCAACTTTCAACAGCCTGCTAATTAATTGTGTTTCGAAGCTGATGCCAAGAGGCAAAGAATTGCCAGAAAGGTGCAAACATTATATGCGGCAATATTAAAGTCCAGTGCCCTCTCATAATTAATACTACACGAAAAGAAATAGCCGTTGAGTTAGGTTTGTAAGCGAATTGTACGTGCGGGGCATACAAAACAGGACCTTGAACTGAGGTTTGCTAACCGTCTTTACGCCCACTTAACTATTAATAGGGCTTTCCTATCATTTTTAAATATATATGGATGTGCTTAAGAGTGTCAGATCCAGTGAACATCCGCGGTGCGTATGCTTATATAAATTATTTGAAATACCTTAGCCGTTCGCTCTTGAACGTCAAAAAAGTTTAGTTATATATGGTTAGAAATCAAACTCACACAATTAAACTCTCGTTTTATTTTTAATTTATTTTTTCAGTTCCGTTAATATGCTGCAGCAATGCACTATTAAGGCACCCAATGGTGCCTTGGGTTTGAATTTGAGTCGTGCACCATGGGACCCCTATCCGTGGGTCAGCGGAGTGCAGGATGAGTCAAATGCGCAGCTGGGTGGCGTTTGCATCGGTGATACGCTGCTGCAGCTAAACGGAAAGGATGTGTTAGGCATGAGGATCAGCGAGCTAGCCACTCGACTACGCGAACACTGGCTTACCGGCGCTGAACATGTGACTATGATGATGTGGCGACAACAGCCAAGTAACTCGATTTCGTCTGGCGATTCGCTGGAATCGACACACGTTGTGGTAAGCCGAAAGCTTGCATGGTTTCAAAATTGTTGAAAAAATTCTTACACTGGTTCACCCATCATACAAGTAATTTATCATATTTAAATATTTCACTCCAAATTTGATACCCATTTAAAATTGAAGCATATTTTTGCCTGAGGGCGTCTGCCCCCGAGGTGTTTATCTGACAGTCATATTGCAGTGAATTTTATTAAATTAGACACTTTGTATGCAGTACATCATTAAAAATTCGATTGACCTAAATTTAGCAAGGATGCAAACATCTTAAATATAATACATGACGCAATGCCTCACTTATGCACTCTATGACAGTCTGTATTACAAATCCATATAAATTTCAATCAAGGTAGCCTCCAAATGGTTATGGTTTAACGCTAGGGTAAACGATTTAATGGTTAAATGTATATTTGAGGTGTGTAAATTGGAATGTATGCAAGCAATTAACAGTATAAACTGTTCAGTTATCAGTCATTGACCTAAAACACATTTTTTTTTGGCTAGGTTGTATACTATAAGATATTTTTAAGAACAAATATTTTTAAGAAAACATTGCGTACGCTTTAATGCACGTATCTATGCTAAGCATAGAAAAAGTTCAATCAAAATGCAAAATTAAACGATCTTCATTATTTTCGTAAATTTCTTTGCAGCACCATGGCCTTAACCAACAATCGCTGCAAAAGTTTGCAACATGCCTACAACATATTGCCCAACTACTGGAGTGTCCTGTTTGCTGTGATGTAAGATATTAATATATACATATATACTTTATATCTATATACATACAAGGGGGTTTTTCCCGGCGTTGCCCGTGGGAGCTTCGTGATTTAAATTTTAAATATAACTTTCTCCCATTTCCGCCAGTAGAAAATGTTAATCATGTACTGAGAATCTTAAAGCCGAAAAAAAACTTTCGTACAGTAACCCTTTGACCCGAAATTCCATCTAAGTCCGGTGAAATTGGCGAAAAGCGTATGAAATAAATTTTCACAAAGATGACTTTGTAGCCAAATGGTTTTTCTCTATTTTTACAGTTGGGAGTGGAATTTCCCAAAACCCCGCCTTAACGTAAATTTTTAAAACATAAAGCAACTGCAGCATCGCAGCTCTTACGGTTTGATCTGTATGTTGATCACCAATCAGTCAGTTCCCCAGCTTTATATGTAGAGATATATATTTATATTTGTATGAGATTTAAACAAGAGAATGGTGGATGCTGCCATCGGCTCTCTTTAAAACGGGAATGTGAGTTGCATATTGATTAGGTCGATGGTCTTTTGGCGTGCATCGTCAGTTGGTTGCTAGTTGCCGGTTTTAGTTTTAGTTCGTCATTATCTAAGTTAACCTAACTCAACTCTGGTCGCAAAACTTAGTTGGCAGTTGCCGCTTGTTTGCCTTTGTGAGCCTCCAGCATCATCATACACCGCCACGCCCTCGCCCATGCTGCTCTTCCGGCATTGCGTTGATTTTGCTGCGCAAGTTTGTTGCTAATCACTTGACCGTGCATAAAGTTGAAACGTCGAGCTGTACCAGTGATTGCGTGGCCATGCCCATGCTGCAGGTATGCTGTCGTGGTATTGTTTACACAATTACTTACAGCCTGACGCTGTCATGACTACAAATAACGGCCGATGTTGTTAGTTAATACCCGTTTGCTTTGTTATTACTATGCTTATATTTTCGAAGCTTTATTTTTATTTTTTAACGTTCCATTTGTGTGTGATATAAGTATATATGTACACATGCACATATATATATATATATATATATATATATATATATATGGACTCAAAATCATATTTTTGGGATGCTTCTTAAATGTTTGCTATTGCATGTGATTTGATTAGCTTTGTCCGCCTACCTGCCGGCACTTTTGCGAAATATATGGAGCATGCTAGCATGATTGATTACCAAATTTAAAAGTCAAATATTGTCGATTAGGCATGACAGGCAGTACGACCGGCCGGGTAATTTTTTTGCGGCACCTGCTCGGTAGTGCCCAAGTGCCCTATCTGTACTCAAAGCTTGCGCTAGAATTTAAATTAAAGCTACGGCCAGTGGCAGGTGAAAAGTGCTAAGCTGTAAATTTGTTTATAGCTAGCATGAGAGCAAACACATACTTTAATTAATTAGACAGCATAAAATGGTCGGCACCTCCAGCCCGGCATATTTTGACTTGCATTTAAATATTAAAGTTATCTTCTAATGAAATTTAACATGCAAAAACACAGTGCCATTTGCTGACCATAAATAGAGCATAAAGCATGTGGCATGTGGCATGAGAGCAAATCAGAGACGCACAGACGGCTGCATTTGTAGATTGGACAAGCCAACACACATACTACTTACATAGGGCTTAGATGGGACACTCCGGTTCTATTGGAGCAGCCTGTCAACTACGCTGAAGGCATTGCGACGACTGTCTCCTGTTTTGTAATTCGCTAATTAACCCGAAATTAGTTTATAGAAAGCATCCTTTAATAGTGTCTCAGTATGTATTTAGTCTAGCCTGTGGCCTACTTTGGCGTTCTATATCATATTTGGCTACTCTTTGTGCGGCACGAACAAGCCATCACATTCCGGGTATATAAATCCAGAATTTATATGCTAGATATATATGCATTTAAAGTAGTTATGCCAATGTGTATGCAAACAAGCAAGTCCATTAAGTTATTAAGGGATTTGTTGCGCTAGATTTTCAATAATTCTATAAAAACACACATTTCATACATTTGTTTAGTAAACTTCAGTATGCCTCTACCTAATGCTAAATTCAACCTATAAATAACATATTGAGACAACTTTGCGCATTTGGTCGTCCTTATCTCTCCTTTGACTTTAAATAACACCCAAATCGTAATTTCATTCTATTAAAATATGCATAAATTTAAAATTTTATAAGTTGCAAACGCATGCTGAAGAAATAATTAGAATAGTTATTTTCCTGACTAGTGGGTATTCCCTTGCCTGGCCCAAGGCTCCATTTCCCGCTAACAGACACTACCCGTGTTTTTATCCGCTGAACCCATTAAAAATGGGTAAAAAGGGTATATTGTATTTGTGCACAATGCAAATGTATGTAACAGGCAGAAGGAAGCATCTCCGACCCCATAAAGTGTATATATTCTTGATCAGCATCAATAGCCGAGTCGATCTAGCCATGTCCGTCTGTCTGTCCGTCCATCCGTCCGTCCCTCCGTCCGTATGTATGAACGCAAGGATCTCAGAACCTACAAGAGCTAGAGACTTGAAATTTTTTTTGAAATGTAGGTGCTCCTATTGCCTGCGCAGATCGAGTTTGTTTCCGATAATCGAGAACTTACTCCGTTTCCAAGCAATCGATAAAAATCGATATCGACATCCTGTTTTTTTTTTAGCAAATTGGGTAAATAATAAGATCTAGAGTCACCAAACTTGATATGTATGTTGCTTCTAGAATATTATATTATATATATGTCATATATATATATATATATATATTATATATACATACATATGTCAAGTATCTTTCATTTTAGACCTATCGCCACCTCCCTGCTACCACCCCAGAGCTATAAATCAAGTTAATAACCCAACTTGTATTGCCAACTAATTTAAGCCACAATTTAAATGCAATTGACTTTTTCAGAATACACAAATATTCTATGGTGCAATAAGATATACTGTAGAAAATTTCATTAAGATCGGTTTTTGTTTTGATTTTCGGTATTTTGACTGCGCACGTGTTGCGACGCAATTTGCAAGAATTTATATATACATACATGTACAGTGTACAGTGTACATGTACACACACATTCATGCGCGTCTGCTTCGAATTCTGTCTTCACTGCGATTGTTTTCTGTGTGGCTATTTAATTGGTTTTTCTCAATATTACTCAATTATTAGTGTGGATGTTGAGTAGAGGCAGTGGCAAGTGGCGCAGTCTGTCGCGAGTTCGAGTCCTATACCGGGGGAAAGTAAATATACGGTCAGTTAGTTGCGAGTTTCAAACCCTGCCAATGGAACTTTTTTTTTTTAAATTTATCTTTATTAATTCAAACGAGCTCCATTTGGTGTTCAAATAAGAGGGTTCAGGATATTCCCTAGTCGGGAGCTCCCGACTAGAACTTCTTACTTGTTTTTAATTCCAAGTTTAAAGTTGTATACTATTTTAGACAAGCAAAAATAAAGATGAAAGTCCAAGGACGTCTCAAATGAAATTTCAAAAAGATCCTTGGCCCCTTTTCCAAAACGGAATATGCTCTACTATGTGATATAAGACATCTATTTTCTTATATATTATTATTATGGGATTGGGAAGCAAATCGGTTTACATTTGTAAAAATTGAATTTCATATTTGTAAATGATGGCAAAAACAATCCAAGCTGCTATACAAAATTGTGTCTTTATTGCTAGATATTTATAGCTGCTCCTGTGCACATGGAGGCCACGTACATACATGCATTTAAATACGTACACGCACAACGCATCAATTGAATTCCTCTACTGATATTTTTATTTTACTTTTTGAGAAAATTCCCATGTTTCTGTGATTTAATTTTTTTGTAGGTCCTGTAGCTTGAAAAGCGCAAAACTGTTTTGCGTGCACTTAATACAGTTGTATTATTTTAATCCGCTTGTAATATTTCCTTTTTATACCCTGAACCCATAATAAATGTAAAAAGGCTATAATGTATTTGTGCAAATTTATGTAACAGGCAGAAGGAAGCATTTCCGACCCCATAAAGTATATATATTCTTGATCAGCATCAATAGCCGAGTTGATCTAGCCATGTCCGTCTGTCTGTCCGTCCGTCCGCATGTATGAACGCAAGGATCTCAGAACCTATAAGAGCTAGAGACTTTGAATTTTCGCTGTCCGTCCGTCCGTTCGTCCGCTCGTCCGTATGCATGAACGCAAGGATCTCAGAACCTATAAGAGCTAGAGAAATATTAGCTGTAGGCCCCCCTAGTGCCCGCGCAGATTGAGTTTGCGATATTCGTTAACTGGCCCCGTTTTAAGTAATCGATGAAAATCAATATCAAAATCCGGTTTTTTGAGCAATTTTGGTAAATAATATGAGCTAGAGTCCCCAAACTTGACAAGTAGCTTCTAGCATAGTATAAATATTTGCATTTGGTGTTGGAAGAAGAGGGTTCAGGGTATCCCCTAGTCGGGAGCTGCCGACTAGAACCTCTTACGTGTTGATATTCAATTTATACAGAATCCTTATATTCTTAAAGTATTGAGAATTGTGTATTTAATTCAAAATTTCAAAAACGTTGATTATAAAATGGAGGGCAACGATTTTATCATTGTTAACGTTTCATTATAATTAATATTCTCTCTGCATAATTTCATATCTTTATTTAATTTGGGCTGTGCTGCCTTCCTGCTGATGGCGACTTTGTAACTGACCTCGCCATCATGTTTGTCGGTTACCTTGATTTTGCCTACTCCGACTGCATTGGGGCAACTGCGGCTACTGGAATACAGGTTATTAAACCACCTGGCTGGCAGTGCTGCAACGGACACGTGCTTTGCAATAATTGCCGTAACCGCTCTGAAAAGTGTCCGGTTTGCAGAGTGCCTCTGGGACCACGGGGACGGTGCCTGCTGTCGGATAAATTATTTTCGCTGTTGGCGGAGAATTTCCCTTGTGATGGTCGTAAGTATGGCTCATTCTTAATAGTCAAACAGGCAAGTGTGCCAAATGTTGTTGCGAGAGAACCTATTAATATGTCTTCAGTGCGCCAGTTGTTGGATAAACTTTTGGAATATCTGGTAGTAATCTACCTAAAATGGTGCTTAAATTAGCGTTGTCATTAGTATAATGTCTCTGCCTTGGACCATACCTTGCCTTTGCTTTAGTTTGACCCAAGCCAAGAACTTCGGATTCCCATTCACATTACTTTTACGTAACAACAGTAAAAGGTTCAACAAAATTACAAGGGAGCGCTATTTGTCAATGGCTCGGTGCAAAAGTTTCCCCTCCCTAATAACGGTTAGAAGCAAAATTAAACTGGTGTCAACATTTTTCTAAATCTCGGCACAAATTGAAAAAAAATGAAAAAATTAAAAGCATTTAGAGTTGAGTAAAAAGTCCTTAGGTCCTTTTTAGGAGAAAGAGATTAGGCAAAAACACATTTTGTAAAGATTAGAGTATCATGCAAATATACCAATCATATAAAAAAGGCTATTCTGTTTTCTTATTGTAGTTGTTTTTGTTTATTATATAATTATTTCGCATAAATTGCAAAAGTTTTTTACGCTTTTTGCCCTGCTTGCTGGATACTTTTTCTTGACATTGCTTTCTAGATTGCTTTTGTTGTTTTATATGACGGTGATGGTTTTTGTATCTTATACCTAATGCTTATGAAATGGTCACGAATGGAATAATAAACTTTTGGGACTGTATCCACAGAATATGTAATCCGTCTATCTGTATGCAAGGGGACTAAAAGGGGTATTATATATATCTATGAGCTTGCACTTTTGATCAAGAGTTTCGTTTTCACAAACAAAATTATTATTAATGTATACCAAACAAAATTAGATTGTTCGTGTTTTGACCATACATTTTGGGATATATTTTAGTTAAGCATCGCCCACTAGAGCACAATATGTTAAGATATCTTTCAATCATCCTAATCGTATTTCTGCAATTTTCAATTTAAGAATTTCCATACCATACTTGCTAGCTCAAAATAATGTGAAGTTGACAACGTAGCTAACAAACGACAATAAAAGAAAACAAGGACGTTGCCTTTCTAAAAGGCGAATGCATTTGCTCTTACTTGTTGAACTTTCTCGGTATTTTGCTGTCTTAGTACTTGCCTCTAAATTAAGTGTGGCTTCTTTATACAAAATTGCTTTAGTATTTTCACAATCACATGTTTCTATATATGTAAGCTTTTACTACGTATTTGTATTCGCCAGTCCCTTCACGTTAAGCTCGTGCAAATGGCGACCATGGCTACGAGTCAAAAAGGACAATTTCAATTGGCCAACAACAACAGAAATCGTGCAAGTGCTTAGGTTAAGTGTACCTCTTTTTTCTGTAGGTAAATTTTCTGTGTTAAAACGCGTTCGAATAGATATGTACTTATAAATGATCAAATATATTTTCTTCTTTTTTTTTTTAATTTTTAGTTAAACAAGACAAGAATACTGGCGTGGCCCCCGAGTGCAATAACAATCACATCAGCGCCAATAAATGCACAAATGAATATCATAATCAACCAAAAATGGCATTGCCCAAATCAAATTCTGTAAAAAAGTCCAGAAAAACAGACAGTCAAGTGCAGACGGACACAGAGACTTCAGTTGTGAATAATGCTCGGGAGGAGGTCAGGAAGGAAGTTCTGGGTATGCCGAAGGGAAATGAGGAAAGTGTGCAAGTACAAAATAATGTCAACGATGCAAACCTGCAACGTTGTGTGATAAAAGAACAGAAGAAGGAAAATGTCTTGAAGGAGCTTCTACAGGACAGCAACAATATGCTCGTTAAACCAAAGTTAAAGTTGAGTAAGAAAAGTTGGCAGATTACAGGCCAAGATCAAGACGAATTGCACAGCAATGAAGTTGCAAACATAAATAATGGCCAACAGCACTTACTGGGACCGGAGCAGGTGTTGAAGCCAAGCAAAAGCCACCAGAAATATCAAAATTATCATTGCCCGACTGGGAAATCATGCAACAACCAGGCGAAACTTTTCCAGCCAACCAGTGCCAACAAAATGTCAACCGCCAAACAAGCGACCACCGCAGACTCCGAAAAAGAGTTGGATACAGGCGCTGAAATTGCACTTGCTGCTGCAACAAATAGTGCGGTGACCTTATCAGCGGGGACCCATAAAGGGCAGCCCGAAGCGGAGGCGTTGGCCAAGTTGTTGAACAGGCCATCAATAAAAACGCCGCTACACACGCACCCGGATGCGTCCAAGTGGTTACTACTACAGCATCCGAGCCCAGTACATAACTTGGCTGCTGTGCACATCTATGGCACCTTTGGCCAACGCTTGCATGTCCAAATTCAAATGACGCCTCAGGAGAAGCATGTCTGTCTTAGTCTGAGTGAGACAACATCACCCGATGCCAGGTCTATTCAGGTGCATACATTTTTCTTAGCTGTGGTGGCGATCGGCACAGTTCGGAATGACACCTATGCAGTATTCCTCTGGCACCTTAACCCGGACCAAGAGGTCCAGCAGAAATTTCAAACAGTCATCGAGTCGCAATGCAGACAGGTCAAATGGTTTGGCACAGCTCAGCCCCTCGCGCGGAGTTGGTCAGAGATTAGAGCTGCAGGCGAATTTCTTACATGGACCGTCAAGGAACAGAGCTCCTGCACGGGTTTTGATATTACCGTGAAACGAAAATAGCGCTATATTCTTATTTTAAGTTAGTGCCATGCTTTGATTTGCCAAATTCAATTGTAGATGTGTACTGATTTTTGTATGGCATGTAGCAATAATAAATTTGCACGAGTTCACAGAAATATGTACATAACTAGTGCGAATGGTAAAAGGATCAATCGAAAATAGTTTGCATAACGAACATATGTATAATCTGTTTTTTTTTTAGCAAATTTGAATAATGAAAATACGAGCTCCTTCCCTTTTGAATTGCATACTATGTTAATTATATTTGCATTTTTTCATCTCGCTCAAGCCGTGGTTTTAAATATGGAAAATACAATTTTAAATGTGTTAAGTCAGCTGAATTTTTAATTAATAAAAGCATTTAGAAATATGCTTGCCTGGCGTGGCAGGTACCCGGCTACATCATGACACGATTGCCCATTAAACTCTTATCCGCGAGGAGTTATTTTTTCATTTTGTATACCATATTTGCATAAAACCAACAACATCAGACTGCCGCTGCCTCCTGATAATTGACTTGCACGCAAATTAATGTTTTTTGCTTTGCACATACATATATACATACATATACATATATATGTGTTTATTATTGAAATTGCAGCTGTGAGTGCGACTGTTAAATAGAGTACATTGCTGTACCAATTCATTAGTATATGGTATATGAACTAAAAAAAAAAATGCTTTAGTAAAAAAAAATCATAAGGTTTTGGTTTTTGTTCATTGCTTAACCTCTGGATCAATTTGGCATTTAAATCTGGCAACATTATTCTTGGTCAAAATGCATGTGAAAATGGTACCCTCAAATATCATATATAGACATGGGCCAAAATTTGCCTCCCCCATAAATCGGTCAAATCTCATCCGATTTTTACGATTTCATTGCTTGGCTCCCTGATCAATTTGACATATAATTCTGGCAACATTATCCTTGTTTTCAGGTTTTTAGGGAAATTAAAGTTACATGAAATCTATGTATACGTATGTACATATGTAAAATGTGTATTTAAAGGCAGTCTTACCTTTTAACATTGAGTAATAAATGTTATTACTCAATGCGCGTGCGCTAAGGCGATACTAACACTAACACTTTAAAAAACAACAACACTATTAAAACTCCTGCTTCTACCTACACAATTGAGATAACTGGATCAAAGGCGTTAAGACCAATAGCGTGAGGCCTGTCTTAATAGAAAAAAAAGACTAATTGACATACAGACATGGTTATATGGTCTCGGCGTTAATATTGATCAAGAATTATTGATTAATAATATCATATTTATGATTGTAATATATTTCTGCATAATTATGTTAGTTGTAGACTCTAGACTCAGTGCCGTTGATCAACAAGAAGACTCAATGCTTTGTATTCAATCAGTTGACTCAAAAGTAGGTGCACAATCGTAACGCACATGAATCGTATCACACATGCTTATACACATTTACACACGATATACATACATATGTACATAGCTTCCATTCCAACTTTTGGAATAACAGCTGTTCACAACGCGCATTTCTTTTATTCTCTCTGTTATACCCTTTAAGCAGAGTTATGTAAGAGGAATATAAGGTAATGTATTCGCCACAAAGATATTTTCCTATATATATGTGAGTATATTTATACATGAACTTTAATATACTTATTTACATATGAACGTTTTTCTGGCAGCATACAAATATATTAACGTTAAAATATACTTGACGATTTAAAATATTTTTTAAGTATTGGGTATTCCTTAGTCGACTATGTAACACGTTTGACTCGCATTTGTGCTCTTCAATTGTTCTGTCGGTGTGCTCGTCTGTTTGCAATTAGTTTTTGTCGATGAGCGTCTCAGTCACCTCTGTTCCGCGTTAATTGTATATACATATACGTAGATTGTTGGTGTATAGTGATATTTGTTTAATTTGAGTTTATAATTAATTTGTTAGCAAACAATAGCAAGTGCATTTTTAGCAAAAATAATAAGATTCTTTGTTTGTCGAAATTTCGAAGACTTAGCAGACAATGCGGCCGCCATTGTCAGTTGTTCCCCAATATCGGTGCTCCGCTGGCGTCGCTTAGTTCATTTGTTCTCTTGTCTTTGTTACGTTCACCATTCTCGTTTTCGCGCGTATTCTTGTACTATTCACTCGCCATTCGGTCCGTCATTTAATTACGCCACATATGTACATACTTATGTAGATGAATGTGTGTGCATGGATTTTGTTGTTCTTTTTGATGTGCTAGACAATCATGAACAGCGAAAGTGGTGAGTAAATGTGTTGTTGGGAATATTATACAGTTAAAATTCAACAATGCACGCTACTCTTTGATAAATGCAACACCCAAATTCTCAACATTGTAGATGTAACATATACAAATTAAATTCTTGCAAGATTAAAATATATGTATATTTCTTATTTTTCAAAAAATTTAAATTAAATTAGTTCGATGTTATTAAATTGCAACTAAAAGCCAATCGCTGTCTTAAAAGCATATTCGTTAGCCACGGATTTTTCTTTAAACGCGGTGTTTGCAATCGGTCCGATTTACATACATATGTATGTACATAGTTGCGTTTAGCTAGAGTGTATTGCATTTGTATATACAGGACAAATGTCCGCTTATACAATACATATGTATGTACATGCATATGTATGCCAAAGAAATAATAAATACATAAAAAACCGAAATCCCTCATATTTTTGCAAACATCCAATGTTTACGTTAAAGATAAAAGAAAACAATTCTATTTGTTTAAAACAATATTAACTAGTCGATATTTCGATATATTCTACAATTTCGTACAATTGTTATTCTCGAAAAAAAATTATTTGTAGAGATTTAAGTTCTAAAAAAGCGTGTGTGTGGTATAATGGATATACATATGTAAATAATTAATTGTGTGCATTGTACTTAAACTTATGGTGAATTTAGATGTTTATGATATTGTGGCGACTAGTGACGGACCAAAGTTACAGGGCTTTCGCAAGAACACTTTAGATGAGTTGTACAATTCTAAAGTGCAACAGGAAATTGAGTCCAATTCGACACCTGTGCAATTGTTGCGACGTGTCAGTGGGACAGTGACACAGAGCATACTCAGTGACTTGGAGCCGGAAACGCAACACTTGCTGGGTGGAGCTGTGGGTGGGCCAAGAGATGCCCAAAAACGCCCGCAGCCCCCACCACGATCCAACACAAATACCAGGGGACAGCAGAACCCTTTCAACGAGAGTGAAACAGGTGAGTGCATTGCTTTCTTTGCATACTAACGTATGTATGCTCCGATGTGTAACCTTATTTACATACTTGTAATTTTACGCGTGCAATAATGTGTAAACACGCACACAAAAAAGCGATTCATCCTCATACAGTTTAAAAAGTTCCAGTTGTATCATATACATACATATGTATGTACATACATACATATTTAAAGAGTATATCGCAAAACTTTGCAGTCAATTATTTTCTCCGGAAATGAATTTCATGCACATGCATGATCTGACGCGTGCACGCAGGCTCAGATGAACGCAGACCAAGTCGCTTAAAAAAGACATCGGCACCAGGATGACACAGGCAAAAGAGCAGACATTCCTTCGAGATTCACTGCCATCGTAGCTATTTTGCCAACCAACTGATGGTGGCCTCTTAAAACACGGGTACGAAGAGAAAAAGAGCAAACGTTTATTTAAAGTTTTTGCCGCGCTCAGCCAGTGTTTGGTTCGATTTTTGACTTTGACTCTGCTGATTGGGGTGTTACCGGTTTGAGTGGAAATTTGGTTTGTATATTGCTTATGCAGGGACATACAATGACGTGAGCTTTTCAAAAGTAGTGCATCCTAACATTGGCGCCATCAAGGCGCTGCGGCGATGTTGTATATTTGTATCCTTGAAGACTAATGTTTTATTTAGTAAATACGAACTGGGTATCTTCCAGTCTAGCATTCTCGAAAGGCGCTATTCAACTTGTTTAAGCCCAAGGTTTTTTTTGCTGTTACAGCCGCGCATATTTCCATGGCACTAACATAGTTAGGCGCTTGTTGTTTTTGACTAAAATAACTATTATTATTATTGTTACATTGCGATTGCAGTCGCTTTTTTATTTTTGATAATTTTTGCTTTTTGGCATGCAGAAATTCAGTCCACATTTGCATAAAGAGCAAAGCCAGTAGTTTCTGTAGTATTATTATACGAGCAAAAGTGTATGTATGTACATGTTACAGCTAATATATGTATGTGTGTATATGTGAAGTATATTGGATGAATTAATACGTTGAAATTTATTTGTATGCAACAAAATTGTTTCGCTGAGACTCAGACCATTTAAGCATTCTTTTTAATGCGGCGCATGAGTGTTTTTTCCGCTGCCTGCGAAAATGAATAGCTTTATAGCTTCTTCACCATGCCTGTTTACTTAAATATGTAAAATGAAGAACGATTTTCTTTCATGTACTAACCATTGATAAATTTACAAACGCGACGCGTCAGTCATACACACATATGTATTGACATTTATACATTCATATGTGTACTTATATGTATATTCAAATGCAGGCACTTGCAGGCACATGCAAATGTTTGCATGCACGTACATATGTATGCAAATATACATAACTGGTGGTATATATATATGTATATACTTATACGCTGGGCCCAATAATTAGAAACGACTAAGTCAGCGGGATGTTTGGAAAACTTTTTCCCAATGAAAAGGAAACTGTCAGCATACAGACACAGCGTACAGTGTAAGTGCCAAGGCAGACACTCGGCGCTTCATTTCACTTGACCCACAAAATCCATTTCTTACTACTTATGTACATACATACATATGTAGTTGGTTTTACTTTGATCCCATTTACATTGAATCACTTGCGTTCACTGTACACACTCGTTTTCGTCCCCGTAGCATTTCGCCGTCGCGCATCTCACACAAGAGGGGCTTTGATTTGCCCGAAGTCATTTTACTTGAATCAAAGCAGTATGAGATGCGCCTCGACAACTGTGGTCATTGGGCCAATTACAAAGACAAGGCTTAAGAGTGCTTTTTCCTTTTACCCTAAAACTATAAAACTTACTTTCTTAAAGTGCTTTCGTTTCAAAATTTGTTCCTGCAATGTTGTATTTCACTTTATTATACCCATGGGAAGAGTATTCAATTTTTTTTATAAAATGTGTAACGTATAGGAGACACATATTATCAGCATCATATTCAATCAGTTTTAGAGCTATCGTATTCAAACTTTGCATAGATTGGTTTTTCTATTGCTGGCAGAACATATGTATGTCGCAACCGGCCGGACCAGACAACCGATCGGTAGAAAAGTTGGTTCTTGAGTGGCAAAATATTCTGTTTTCCAAGATATTTCCATCAAACAGGCCCTTCGAACGTCCCTGTTCGTGGGCAAAGCCAGAAGAGCCCCGACCCCATAAAGTATATATATTTTTGATCATATAGCCATGTCCGTCTGTCCGTCCGACCGTCTGTCCGTCTGTGTGTTTCTATGCGAACTAGTCTCTTAGTTTTAAAGCTATCGTCACTCTTTCCCATATTTAAGCAAACCCTATCAATATCTGACCACTATAACATATAGCTGCCAAGGGAACGATCGGTCGCCAATGAGGTTCTTGTATGATACAATTTTTGTATTTCAAGATATCCTTACCATACTCGGCATTAACTATTTTCCCTGTGATTCTTAGATACAAGCAACGCACTTTGAACATTATAAAAAGGTTCGGTATTAAATCTTCGGCGTGCCAAACATAGTCCTACTTTCTTGTTTTTTGTTAAAAAAGTTTTGCAATAATTGAAATCAAAAATTGTGTTCATCTAAGAAACTGCTTCAAAAAACGTTACATTATTTTTATTCTTTGCCATTTGACACTTAAAGAAAATGAAGCAAGTTAAATGGCAAAAACACCCGTAAGCTCAATGGCAATGAAGGCCAGGGTGCGTAAAAAAAAGCAGTTAGAGCAAAATTCTTACTGACCGGAACTTAAAATGGACAGCCAAAGCAATAATGAGAGTTACTGCTCGGCTCTAGTGTAGGTGTACAAAAAACGTCAAAGCGTAAATCTTTAAGTTTCTGCATCAGAGTACCTTAATGACTTTGGCAAGTTGCAAACCTAAAGTTCATAACGGTTTTTTGTGTAGTGTATGAATATGAAATATTGCAATTGTAGGCCACACATACAAATGCACATTCCCGTCACACGATGGCGGTAGCCAACTGAAACTAAATTCCCGTCTTACCTGCACTTATGCACTTCTTGCTATCTTTGGTGACACCTTGTGCAATTTATGTTAAAAATTCTAGCAACAGAAAGGCTGAAAAAAATGGCTCCGCCGCAAAACTTTTAAATGCGGTACATTATTCATAAATGTTGAAAGGAGCGTCGGGCTAAAAGTAACCAAGCGAGAGGAGTCGGTTATTGCGTCGTTCAACGTGGCGGTAACATTTAAAATTAATTAACACAATGTTAAATATTTGTTGCACTTCAAACGCGAAATTCGAATTGAACTTGTAAATATTTTATAAAGTACATACCAAGAACAAAGAGCAGAGCAACTAAACTGAACTGTACCGAACTGAAATGGTCAATATTTACTGTTGATTATAGCTAATTAATTAATAAGCAAACACTTGTAAACATAATTTTAACTCAGTGTGGTTCGGTTGTGTGTATTATCTGCTGCAAAGTCACAGCATCTCAACTAATTGCCCTTCTCTAGCCCATGACTCAGACTGCTATAAACGTACATATATTTTTTTTGTAGAGGGTATTATAATTCTGTCATGAAATATGTAACGCTTAGGAAACATCTCCACCCCATAAAGTATATGCATTCTTGATCCCCATCAACAGCCGTGCTAATATAACCATGTCCGTCTGTCCATCTGCCCGCTTGGTCTTCTGGACCACTATATCATATTGCTGCCATTGGAACATACGTTCAAAAATTAAGATTTAGCATAAACATTTTTTTTTGCATCCAGATATCTTGTTGCACTATGCTGCTTATGTATAAACCACCCCTAATAAAATAGCCATTCTATATAAAATAGGAAGAAATGTTTCTGAATCGCAGAATATACTGTTATTTCAGCATGTTCAGAATTAATCGCTAAACTTCTCTCACATATTTGGAAGTCCGCAAGGCTAATGCCTACAAGGGTCTGTTGATGGTCATATAGAATATATACTTTATTTCTTCACGAAAAAATTCGGTCGGTGCACAAATATATATCTGTCTCGAAGCGTATTTAATATTGGTATTGTCGAAGTTTTTTTTTTTGCTCTGCTTTTTCTAATATTCAAATAATTGTATATATAAACATCGCTCGTTCATTGGCTTTGTTTGCTGCTTGCTTCTATTGCTGTAGTTTTTTTTGTTATTTTAACTAATTAAAAGAGCGAATGCCCGAGTGTATAGCTGGCACGCGATCATTCGAATGAGCTTGAGAGAGTGTAGTGGACAGTTTCGCTTATGTTTTTTATTAGCATAAGATATTGCAGCAACAAACGTAAATATTCTCCTATATCTATAGATGTTCGGTGCTTTTCGTGAAATTAAAATGATTCGTTTGGAGCTATGTCAGTTGTACCCCGCCGACTGGTGCGCATCAGATCTGAGATTAGTCAGATTTTTTCATTTAATCTTATCGTCTCGGTGCGGTAGGTAGACAGAAATTTGTCCGTTATTCTCAGTTGTTTTCTATCAACCTTGGTGAAGTGCGGTGAAGTGTAATTTGTAAATTGTTTATTATACTTATAGATTACCCAGAATTTGCACTTATTTTTCAGTACATGTTTTTACAAAACATTTGTAAATCGGGATTTTCTGATTCTGTGTTAAAGCATCTTTCAATAGAATGTGGACTTCCCAGGTGCCAACAAATTGTGTTGATATTCAATGAGCGGTCAGTCGTAACTTGTGGATTAATAAATGTTTGTTGATTTAAATTTTCAACCAAACCACACACATATCTAGATGACATTATACGCCGCTCCTGAAGCCAGACTTTTAATTATGCTGAATGCCCTATTCACCCAAAACTGTGAAAAGCTCAACAATTTTCCATACCCTCCGCATTATGCAAAATTCAATGTTTCATAATATGCCACAGTTGTAGATTCGCTACTTAATAATAGATAAGTGTGTTTTAAGTTTATTTAATTTTACTACTCAATACCTCAATTGATTACCTTTCATTTTTCTATTGGATTTAATTAAATATGTTTTGCATTTGGAAGATTTTGAATGTGAGAATCAACTAACCTTCCCAATCACTAATTTGCTAGTCGCATGATAGCTTGATCCATAACTGACACGTGATCATTTAACGCAATCAGTCATACTAAACTGGCAAAAATTGACACCAAATATTTGTAAGCAATTATCGTATCGGGGCTTTGTGATAAGTGGCGAGTCGATTGATTTGTCAAAGCAAATATCGTTCGGGGAAATAGAATGGTAAACCGGTCAGAAAAATCAAATCAAGTTTGGATTATTTATAATAAGCAAAATCGACGTTGGACTAACTGTAACAGTACTTGTACCTTCTTGCAAATGTAAGCCAATTTTAATTGAGTGGCTTGATTCCTTAAGTCATTTCAATTATTAACTATTAAAGTAATCTCCTAGAGGCAGTATACATCAACTATGGAAATATTTATGTCTTTTACCACCCTAAAAAGCCCCTGTCGAAGGACAGTGATGGATTGTTGTGCAACTATAATGCCAACTCTGTCGCGTCGACATCGAAGACAGGCGGCAATTGGAGCACTTTAACCAAAATCAGTCCAAGACCTTTCCTTGTTGCTTTCGACGTCACCTTTGCAGCTGCCGTCACAGTTGTCGCTTCTTCGGCGCAATCAGCGACTGTCAATCTTTGTTGCAATCTTCAGTTTGCCATCGGAGCGCTGACTTCGCGACAACGTCTTGAGCATAAAGGTTGCTGAGACTGCATTTTACAATTTAAACGCGATACATGACAGGGGGTTGCTGGTTACGCAGGGCAAGGCAAAGCTGGCGTTGCTGTTTACGTTGCAGGTGTCGATGGCGTCGCCGACGCCATTGTGTTTGTTTAAGCTTTTGCCATTTAAGTTATGCATGAGTTGCACAGATGAATGCAAAATGGCTTAAATGTATCATTCTGGCACTTATAACCAATTTGGAAGGTCACAGGTTAGACAGGCAAGAGCAAAGTAAGGACAATAAGGGAAAACGGTAGCACTAAACATACATGCATATACTACAATTTCAAATGTTTAAACCTGTTTGCTACTTACAGGCAAGCACGTCAAGCAACTGCAAAAAGTGCAGCTAAACACACTGGCGCACAGTGACAACATGACACAATGCGGCAACACTTCTGGTAGTCCCGCTTCGAAATCACATACCAAATTAGACATGCACAATTTCTCGGAGGACTACAATAATGGCTCGTATGAAGTCGTTGGCGAGAATGTTGGCGAGACGGCACAAAACGCTGCAACAATAATTTTAACGCCGACATCATTAAATTTAACAAACACACTGCCAAATGCGCCCGGTGGCGGTGGCGCTGGCAACATCCACAACAGGGCAAACGCAGACGTTGGCAACAATGGCACGGGTTATCCGGCGCACAACGAACAATACAAAGGACCTAAATGGTAAGTCAAAAATGCATTGGGGCAAGGGCGAAACCTTCACATTTTTGGGCGCCTGATGAGCTCCCAAATGTGTGTATATGTGCGCATTTGTTTAACTCTTTGAATGTACTTCCGTTACAGACAAGCCTACATTCACACGTGCATTGCACGCGTTTTTCGCATTGCCGATTTGTTAAGGTTCTTGCTTATTGTTAAACATTACATTTTGTTTTGTATTTATTGCAATTGATATAAACGTTGCCATCGTCCTCACGAGTCTGGCGTTTCTTTGCTTAGCTTTATAGACAGCGTAGCTGTGGTATTATTATTAACAGCAGCAGATATAAAAAAAAAAATCTTAAATTGTGGCCTGTGTTCTTGTTAATATATTGAAATAGAGTTGGTGTTAGTGCTTCGTATAAATATTGTAAACCTGTTGGTTAGTTCTGGTACCCTTGGTCTACTTTGACAAATTTATAAGCAAAGCCAAAAAGCTATACGCGTTATTAATGGTCTGCGTACAAAAAAAAAAGAGAACATAATATATTGTCTGTTAATAGCTTACTTTATAAAGCGTACCTTCATAAATATTGGTAATCCGATCTCAAAAAATACTCCCGCACGCAACTTTACGGGTCGTTTTTGAAACTCCATGTAGCAGTTTAGAACTTTGCGAGTGGTAACAGAGTACTGTAACCAATTCGTGTTAAATACGCTATTTGTAAGCTGATTAGCACACACGGTTAGCTCGTTGCCGTAATAACAGGGCAAAAATATCTGAATGATCATCATGCCGACAAACTGCACAGTGGTCAGAAACACTCCCGGATTTCGTTGCCAGCCCATTTGTACTAGCCGGTAACCACTAAAGCAGATGATAAAGGCGCTGAACACAACTTGGGAGAGCACGTATGGGGAAACCAACAACTCGCACTGCTTTGTCAGGATGCGCACTCGATTGTGAAGCTGAAAGATGCGTCGCAATTCTGGGAGAGCCTTCTCTTCGGGTGCTTCCTGCAATGCAAGGAATCGACGACCTATAATGCGGTAAAGCAAACCAATATGAAACATAAAGTAGCAGCCCATCGTGTCCAGAAGGCAATTGGAAAGGCAGCACAGTGTCATGGCCAGGACGTTGTAGCTCCAGGCATAAAAGTAGCCCTGCTGGTTATGCCACTCGAAAGGAACGTAATAACCGAATGGAAGTTCGTATGCGTCCTGGTAGAGCACGCTGATGTAGCCTTGACAAGCTACAAGAAAACTTCCCCCAATATAACAGTAGAAAATTCGCTTAAAATGGCTCTGTTCGTGGCGCCAGAACTGGACCTCTTCTTTTATCAGTTTGTAGTGTGCATGTTTTTCCAGCTCATCCATTAACTGCAAGGCTTGTGCGCCCCTGAACCAAATGTTAAAGACCTTTATGAGTAAAACCAACTCTGTCACTGACATATACAAAACATTGCCGGCCTGTTCCATCCCGTTAGCACTGAAGACTTCCAACCACATAAGCGCAATGTAGGTGAATGTCAATGGAAAATGTAATAAAAAAGGATATATGCTCTTCAGTAGGCTCCAGGAATCGTTTTCATTCCGCCACCTCCAGATGCCTAACCAACGTTGAACTGTGAGGACAGTTCGTATACCGGATATGCGATCCGTAGATTCAGTCGTAGACATATTAAGTGTAACTCGTGTCACCTAATGATAAGCTTGCAGCTATAAAATACCTGCTTTTATAGACTTGCTGAGCCTGAATTTCATACAAATTTTATAAATACCCCTTAATACGTATGTATATATACATGTACATATGTATGTATATACACACCGATGGCATAAAAGCTGACCTCAGAAGCGATGTAGTTCACCCTTGTCCCTTTCATAATGATAGCTGTTCCGGATTGGAATTTTCTTACTTCAAATGCAATGCTTAGTACGGCTTAAGCGAAAAGAACTAGTTCCATTCGTTATCTGTGTTCACGAAAGCCAGCCCTGCTCTGTTTTTTAATTGGTGTTCATATTGACAAATTTAAAACCAATGCAATTACAATAATTAACATGCTACATAATGATAACGTTAATTGGTATTAATCGTATATTTAATAAGTCACGCAATTTCTGTTTGATGTATTTTATGTACGGTGGCTTAGCCGCAGTCAGTGCAAGGATAACTCTGACATAAACAATATGCCCGCGTTTAATCGTAAGAGTACAAACAATACATTCCCTATTGTTTCTATTAAACATTTAAGGTCAGTTTTCTTGCTGATATTTTTTACAAATTGTATAAATGTAGGATTGAATTTAATCAATCCATTTTTTAAGGTCTGAATTTTGTGGTCTAGGGAAACCCTAAACAAATATAATAAAACTTTGACATTCATTATTCGAAGGTCAATCCTTCAGTCCTTCCTATCAGTCTTCATAATTATGTATATCGATGTCAGGACATGGAAAAAGGGATTCTTTATGGGAGGTATATGTTTAGTCCTTAGTATATGATTTATTATATTATTATATATATATTATTTAAATAGCATTAACATGCGCTTTAAAAATAAAAATGAAAGTAGTAGGTTTACAGTGTGTTTATTAAACAATAGCCAAGCCAACATTTTTTTATAGAAATTTTTTAACATTAGAATTAATAATTAAGTGTAATTTAAAAAAAAATTCTTGAGTTTATTTTGAAACATTCAGCAGAAGCGCAAAAAAACTGTAAGCATTATTGATAGTCTGCAAAAATTGAAAAGATTATTGATGGGAGAACTGCATTAAAAATGTAGTCTCAACCAACCTTAACAAAAACAGGCAAACCAACTTCGAAGAAATAACCAGCACGAATTATAACAGGCCTCTTGAGATGTTCCATGTAAGCAATAAGCAACTTGCAGGTGTGTTTTTCGCACTGCATCCAGTTGGTGTTGTATACTTCGTTGGTCAGCTTATGAGCATAGACCGTTACTTCGTTTCCGTAATAGCAGGGCAAAAAAATTTGAAGGACCATGACACTCAGAAACTGTAGCATGGCTATAAACTGGCCGGGACTGGCTTGTATCCCAACGTGCTGTAAACGATAGCCGCTGAAGCATATGATGAACGCACTCAAAATGATCTGGGAGAGAATATAGGGTGAAACGAGGGTCTGAACCTCGAAAGTTAATCTGTAAAAAGTTAATCAAAAAACAGAGTTCTATATGCGCAAGCATGCGATGATCGATTAGGTGACCTGCGTACGCGATCATGCAACGTGAAGATCCTCCGCAGTTCCTGCTTAAATTTCACCTCGTTGTCCACGTTCTTTAGCTCTTTCAGTCGCATGCCCAGCAGTCGATATATTAACGATAAATGGAACAATAAGTAACATCCGATCGTGTCCAGGGTCACATTTGAGACGCAGGTCAGTGTCATAGCAGCCATGTTGTAACCGTAAGCATAGAAATAACCCTGGTCATTTTGCCACTCAAAAGGCACAAAATAGGCAAATGGAAGCACATAGTCCTTAAGAAACAATACTCCTATGCTGCTGCTGTAGACAACTCCTAGACTTATAAGCAGGTATAAATAAAAGCGCAATTTGAAGACGCGCTGTTCATGGTGCCAATTGCTGTGTTCCTCCACCGATCGCAGCTCATATTCGGACGAGTGTTGCATATGGGTTATTAATTGCCTGGCAGATGTACTTTGATACCAAATATTTAGAATTTTTATAACGAGTGCCATTTCTGTAATAGACATGTATAGGACCTGTCCGGCCTGCTCCAAGTTGCTTGATACAAAGGCTTCTATCCACATGAGCCCAATGAAAGTAAATGTAATTGGAACGTGTAGTAAATATCGATAGTTTTTTTTTAAAAATACCAGAATGTAGGAATTGTTTTTAGTTGTATGCGGCCAGGGCCAGACCCCGCAGAGTTGCATGATCCACAGGATCCAATGGATAGCTTGTGTGCGATGCGAATGCTTTTCCATTTCTGCTCAGCATTATTCAATACGAAGGGTTTTTATTTACCGATGTGACAGGATATAATTAGCAGCAATTAGGGTGTCATGAATTAAGAAACATGCACGAATGGCCATTTACGGAAATTATTTCTGGTCGTGTTTTGACGTTCTGCTAGCGATAAGTTGACGAGTCATAAAAATATTACTTACATAAGCCAAGTTTGTTACTCACAATGTAGTTAATGCACTTATTTTTCGAAGGTGGCGGCACTTAGTGGTACACTGGTCGCTTGTGTCGGAGCATATTGCCCTGCTTATGATTTTTCTAGCGCTTTGGACCTTGGCCTTGGCATTGTTACCACAGTATGCTGTACCTGAAACGGTGATAATGCGCATTATACTACTTTTCGTTGGTGCTCAAATATCTGGCATATTGGTTACCTTCATACATTTGCCAGACATGCTGGGCATGCTCTTCTTCGGTGTCCTTTACACTAATGTTGGCTTGGCCAATTTCGAAGGCTATGAGCGCTTTGAACTATTTTTAAGGTAAGTGTAGTGTAGAAACCATCAGGTTAAATGCTATCACTAATTAGTTGAATTTGCAGAGAACTGGCATTGACTAATATCATGCTGCTAGCTGGTCTCGGCCTCGATGGTAGTGCATTTAGGCGGTTGTGGCTAATGATTCTGCGGCTCACACTCGTTCCGACAATAGTGGAGGTTGCCGTTATAGCTGTGCTGGCCTATTTTACATTGGCTATGCCCTGGATGTGGGGGATAGCTCTTGGGTAAGTACTTAAGATGCATATTGGTTAAAAAATGTATCATGTGATTGTATTCTAGCCTGGTCATCACAGCAGTGTCACCCAATGTTGTCGTCACAGTCATGCTCAAGTTAAAGGAGGATCGCCTGGGTCTAAACAGTGGGATACACACCCTAATATACGCTATGACCACGTGCAATGACGTCGTTGCTATCTTCATGTTTGGCGTTGTAATCAGCATTATATTCTCCACAAGTACGTGCCACCCAAATACCAACTCTCTGCTGTAATGCAAAAAGAGAATAAGCATGCTTGCATACTTTCAGGCTCACTGACACAAAAAGTATTGCAAGGACCCATTGGTATTGGTATTGGACTTGTTTTCGGCTATCTTTACGGCATGATGCTTCACTATTTGCCGTCGCGGAGTGCGGTAAGCCATGGGTGGACCTCTGCACTGTTTCTAACGGCAGTACAACGCAGTTATAATATACTTTCACTGCATCGCGGTGCACTAAAAAAGTACATTCAGTGAACACTTACTACACTCAATCAGCGCATTTAATGGTACAAAACGCGCGACACCGCAATGTTATTGGGTGGCGTAAGATTCCGAAAGCTATCATACATACCACAATCCTTTCTTGGGAAACGTTGTGTGATGCTGTATATATATATATATACGATGCTATAGATATTCAACACGTATGTATGTTATATACGTATATCAGAATCTGTGTCGTTGTGTGGGTTTGTGCCTGGGCGAATTTTGCATAAAAACACGCTTACATCCAATGCGACGACGATGTCGACGTTGTTACTGGAGCTGGAGACATTTGCGACGACAGTTACTGCCAGCGTCCATGGAACTTATGGCAGTTGTGATGCAGGCAGTTGCGATGCAAGCAGCGTGCGGCAACACAGCTTCGTTGCAGCCACAAAACTCATTGCCGCAACTTACACCGCTAATGGCGCGCATAATCAAACGCCATGGGTGGGACTGAATGGCTTTGAACTCGGAAATACACACACCCTCACACATGTACATAAACATGGATCTTCACACACAAGCATATACATGGACCCCTCATAACTTTTTTTTTTTTTTTTATAACCACTACGCGAAACTGCCGTTTGTACAAAAATGTCATGCTGTGTTCCTTTTAAGATGCACCACTTGCATTCATGCATATATTCGCAACTATCACTATTTATTGTCAGTGTGTATGTGGCTGCCATCAAGACCTGGTATTTTTTTTTTCTTATTCTGTTCACTAACTTGTACATAGTGTATTAGTTTTGTACCCGTCTTGCTGACCGCCCGTCGCTCTGTATGTTCGTCGTCGAGACTTCAGTCTTGGAATATACGCCAAGAGCAAAGTATAAGCAATTAGTTTTTTTTTTAATTTACTTAGAAAAAACATTTAAATGCAACTAGTGAACAGTAATTTAAAACATCTGATTCGCAGAAATTCGATTCCGATGTCTAGCAAAAAAGGGGAGATGGACAGTCGTCTGCAGATTTCACTGTATGTTGTATACTTAACTAAAATTTAAAGTGCGTGGTCCGCGTTGTCTGAAATTTCTTGATTTTAATATAGTACTCAGTTGTTAACTAACTTCACTTATGTTGGCACACGTCATTTATGATAATGCAGTACATATTGTGTTCATTTAAACACCGATACCCAACTTATTGTTCTGTAGTACAGAGAATATGTTAAAGGACTTTATGCATCTGCAATAGCTGATGTCTGCTTGTATATGAATGATCGCCGCTAGACCTGTTCACTATCGACTTAGCACACTTGCTTATCATTAAAATTATTTTCTATTTCATCTATTACTTCCAGGTCTATGCAGATGGACTGCGCTTTGCTATGACAATCCTGGGTGGCTCAATAGCTGTGATGGGCAGCCGAATTATCGGCTATACTTCGGCCGGTGCCTTAGGTTGCGTAATGTTGGCCTTTATAGCAGGCATTGGTTGGAAAAGGGAGGAGCTCAAATTGACCGCACATCAAATGCAAGCACATCAAATAGTAAGTACCCAGCTCGTCAGTGTTGCCTTTTATAGCATATTCAGTGTACAAAGATAAGTTTCTTTATTTGCTGAAACTCCACAATTCATTATGTTTCGTGAAGATCATTTGATCATTTTATTCTGGTTTTATAACAAAATATTGCGAAATGTAGTAACAATTTATAAAAATATTTATAGCACTTTTGTATTTTATATTTATTATTAGTTCTCATAAACGAAATATTTGTTTTAGGCAAGTGTTCCTAAGCGTCTGGATCTGCTGTGGAAATTTCTTAAACCCGTCTCTTTTGCACTAATTGGCAAGGAAATCAATTTTGCCGCGCTTGAAGGTCGCGTAATTGGCTATGGAGCGCTGCTGGTACTCCTTGGAAGTTTGGTAATTGTTCCTCTTTTGTTGCATGCAATTAGTTTGTGTATGAAAACATTTTGTTGGCTTGCCGGCGTCTGCGGCTGTCGGACTGAAGGTTATGCACTCAATTTATTGGACAATACCTAAAAATTTAAATTTAAATAATGGCTGCAAAGCAACGCACACTGTTAAGAATAGTAAAATCGTGAGTGCTTTCTCTCTTGGTCTCGTTTCAGCTCCGCTTAGCTTTTGCATATTTATCTACATATGGCGGAAATCTGTCGAGAAAGGAGCGTGCTTACATTACAATATCCGGTTTTCCCAAAGCAACCGTCCAAGTAAGTTTACCGTTTCAACTGCAATGACGACGCTGGGGCTGCTGTACTAGGTATAATGACAATGAGAAAGTGCAGCTTTTTATTTTAGTTCGGCATGGTTACTGGACATACTGATTTTGGCAAGCCATTATTTGGGTTATGTTGTTTTGCTCAAAAGCCACTTGTGTTGTTGTCTGAAGTTGCAGCGCAAGACGACATTTCGTTCGCACTGCGAGCGCAAACATATGTAAGAGTGTGCGCCTTGTGGCGTACGTGTTTATGTCGCGCTTCCTTTTGTGGTTAGCCAGAAAGAAAATGTTACATTTGCTTAGCTAGAGTAACCTGCTGTTTGCGGCTTTAACATACTTATTGTTTGTACTTCTTAAATAATGTTTAATATGCAGTCTGCATTTCGCTGGTTGTGTAATTCGTCATGCCTACCTGTTTGTACATTAATTAAAATTTTATTCATTTGCGTTTGCACTCGCAACTGTAGCAGGCATTCAGATGGGACAGCATAAGCAGCCTTCATAAAATTGTAAGGATGTACTATAATTTAAAATGCTATCTCTTCGCAGGCTGCCTTGGGTCCGGTTGCTTTAGACTTGGCTCGTTCAACCAAACTCGCAAATGATTTAACATTGGCTAACAACGTGCTCATAATTTCGGTTCTGGCTATTATTTTCACAGCGCCGTTGGGTGCTATTTTGATGCTTCGTCTTGCGCCGCTTTGGCTTAAACATGGAGATCCTGAGGACATAGCTGAAACGCCTGTGACACCCGGTTCATCGGAACCAGGCCCACTGACCAATGTGGGTGAACTTAATTCGGCGAACGGTCAACAAAATATAAAGTAGAGTAGCGAGAGCGCGGCAAATTCATCAAGTGAGATACCAATGAGTAAAATCACTACCTTTCTGTAGTTGTTTATCCTTCGTAGTTAAACATAACCATTAGTTATTAATACTAACATATTGCCAAGAGCGTAAGGTGAGGGGTAGACCTAGTAAGTTGAAAAGTTTTTAGATATCCCAACCAAAATGTGTTTTGTATTGTACTTACTTTTCTTATTTATGTACTTATTTACTTTTGTAATACAAAAAATATTAAGATGGAAATCAGTATATAAATATTATCATTTTGGTATTTCTAAATTTACAGCTTGACCATTCGTGGAAATAATTGGCCTGGGTGAGTTTTCGATACCACTCGTATTAAACTTAAATGTACAAAAGTTTTTGTTGTACAAATATCTCAGTTACTCAGAAGTTTTCTTAGTTCGAAATTTTGCATAAATTATCAAGGCTTAGCAGTAATCCTAAAAGACGTAAAGCCCTCCTACAAAACGGCATTGACAAAAAAATTACCAAGAGTTCGCAAATAGTAATTTTATTGTTTTTATTGAAATGCTAATTATGACGAGATTTGTGTTAATCTCCTCTCCGACCTGAATTTTGGTAATTGGGTTCTCAATTAATTTGAGGGGATTTGCATCCTTTGCCGTGTCAACAAATTTTGTTATGTATGTATATTTTGTGTATTGTGTCTGAACATTAATACTGTATGAATGTGTTTCTGGAAAATTAATTGAAGTAATTTCATCATCTAAAAATGTGAAGGTAGAAATCTACTAAAGTCCATGCAACATACCATTTGAATTTTATTTAATTTACAACCAATCCATTTAAAATTTTTATTTTTGTACATATAAAATAAGAAAGTGATAAAAACTTTTTAAAAAAGTAAGAGCTTCTATAAAATGAAAGATACTTGACATATATATAATATTCTAGAAGCAACATATCATGTTTGGTGACTCTAGTTCTTATTATTTACCCAATTTGCTCAAAAAACAGGATGTCGATTTCGGAGTAAGTTATCGATTATCGGAAACAAACTCGATCTGCGCAGGCACTAGGAGCACCTACATCTAAAATTTGAGCTCTCTAGCTCTTATAGGTTCTGAGATCCTTGCGTTCATACATACGGACAGACGGACGGATGGACGGACGGACGGACAGACAGACAGACAGACGGACATGGCTAGATCGACTCGGCTATTGATGCTGATCAAGAATGGGGTCGGAGATGCTTCCTTCTGCCTGTTACATACATTTGCATTTTGCACAAATACAATATACCCTTTTTACCCATTTTCAATGGGTTCAGGGTATAAAAAGGGACTGTGCTAACATTCTACCGAAAGCGAATACTATACGTGCAATACAAAGGACTTAACAAGAGGGCATTTTTGTTGCTGATTTTGCTGCTATTGTTAATGTCCCTTTTAAGATGACAGACTTTGTAAATGAACTGAGCTGCGGCTAGTTGAAAAAAAGTACACATTTGGATTTCCACGTCCATAGACCTGGGAATAAGTGAAAAGGAGTAAGAATTCATCAGTGCATGACATTTTTTTGATTCAGTTTTATTCTTTCAGCTTCGCAGATTTTACCTCTGCTCCGTTTTTCCGCATTATAGGAAGAGCGAGCTGAAAACTGAAGGTAAATTAGTGTTATTAAAATTGCTGCACTGAAATAATTGCGCAGCTTAATGAGAATTTTAATGAAAATTCTTTGGGTTTGTTCAGTTGTCGTTGCCTTCTCTGTTGTATTAATAGTTGTTTTTATTTGCGTTATTTCCTTGTGCTGGCCTTTGACTACAAGCTGTGCTGAGTATTTTTCAGTTCACGGGGTACTTGTGAATGGTATTTAAAATGCACAGAATCTCATTATTTTTGATGTTAGCTAAATTTGTTGTATGAAATGTTTTATTTTTGACTTGTTTTGTAAACGAAGGAAACCAAATAAAACGAAGCTGCGCATGTTAAGAGCATAACATTTGAATCTCGTAAAGTGTACAATTAACCCCAAGCGATTGAATTATGTTTCATTTCAATCACTTTCAAATGAGTGCTTGGCACGCCCGTAGGCTTAATCCTTAAAAAATCATTGCCCTTATCGCAGTCCATTTGAATTCCTGTAGCTATAGATCAAGCTTATCAGCGCAACATATTTTCCTGTATAAAATAAATGTCAGCAGTTTATTATTGTAATTCGCATGCCAAATTTCTATAGAGGAGCGAGCCGAAACCAGGCCAAAGTATACTACCATTGTTGAAAAGACAACACGCATAACACAAATACCATACAATGAGCAACAAAAAGGGAAGCAGCGGAGTGGTAGAAAGCAAAAATCAAATCAAAAACTTCACAAATATGCCAAAAGCAGCAACAAGGAAAAAACACAACTGTGCAACACAAAAATTAAGTTATAAAATTTTAAGGGCTAAGTGCGGTTTAATTTCCAAATGCCACGCCAGACCCAGACACAGGTGGGCTAGGCTGGGTTAGGGGTGTGGTAGCGTATGGATGGTTGGAATTTTGGTTTGGGCTGATTACCATAAGCCCAAGCTAAAGTAAACTGCTAGGGTTCAGGTTCGTCGTCGTTCTCTTCGTTGCCGGCGTCGGAAGCGGAAATCAAGAAAACAAAAAGAATGAGCTGAGTCAAACTTGGTGCCCGCACAGTTAATTAATAAAGTTAGTTGCGTTTGACTTGACTGTTAAAATTGTAAGTTACAAGCGCACAAATTATGGCTTACAACAATGTCCCAACAGCCAACTAATAATAACAAGAACGAGAATAAACTCGTCAAAGCTAAACAATTAACATGACGGAGTCATAAAATTCCTTTTTGCCAGTCGCCTGCCCTTTTTCAGCTGGGTGCGCGTCATATTAACATTTGAATTCCTCTGTGGAAACATGCGTTAATCACGTGATAAGTCGCAGTATTCGTCTTGTTTTTGTCTACGCCTTGTCATTTGCTAATTTTAATACTTGTCTCTATATTGTCCACTCATGGGCCTGGCCAAAGCATAGTAATTTTTTAATAAAGTTTACACGATTAACATGTTACAGAACATCACAGTTACGTTCGTTAAAATTTGTTAGTTTTATGACTTGTTGCTTCTGTTGTTTTTGTATAAAAAGAAGACAACATAGTTGGAACCACGGCACGCCACCCTTAGATTGCAATTCTTTAATTGGTATTTCGTTTTACTTTTATTACTCTACATTACAGTTTCAAAGTTCTAGGTTAAAATGTCGCGAACGGTACAAACTTGATTTTTTTGTGTCTTACTGATCAGATCACCATATCTCACGGCAGCGCCCACGGCTGTCAGGCAGATAGCCTGGCTGGCAGGGAAAATCAATCATAGCAACCTCCATTATTTTTTCGGTTGTTGCTCCACCATATGACGATGGTTTTGTAGTAGTTGCTTCGTAGTCAGCCAACACTTGAGTCTCGTCTAGCTCCACGCATTGATTAGGCTTACCGCGAATTACCTGGTTGTTGGGGCACTCTATGCGTTTCAGGCAATACTTAACGCATGGACGTGGTGCTGCCACATTTGTAAGCTTCTTACTACATGCATAATGTGCAATGCATTGCGCCTCCACGATTGGTAAGTTGTTATTTATATAGAGCTGATTGCCTGTTTTCTCTGAAGTCGTCGTCGTCGTCGATGATTTTGAATCCCGGTGCAGTAGGCGTGTTAGCAAGTTCCCCTCAGCGGCGCTTAGGAGAACGCCAGTACAGAGCGCCAATACAAAAAGCAAGAGTTTCATTTTCAAAATGTTTACGCTTGCAGCCGTCGACTGAGAAATGCGACCGCTGGTTCCAGCTATATTCAAATAAATTGTAATCACCGAGTTAAGTCGCAATGATAACATGATAACCTTTAACCGCGCGTCAGACAGACCTAATAAAAGCAAACAAATATTCGTTCAGCATTTGTTTATTGACTTGATTATCAACAATACCGTGTGCTCATGAAATTGGAAAATTATCTTATAGGGCTTAGGAGGCAATACCGACTCTTATATAAATATGCTTAATTAGATAATGCTAGTATTTTTATACCCTGAACCCATTAAAAATGGGTAAAAGGGGTATTATGTTTTTGTGCAAAATCCAAATATTCTTGATCAGCATTAATAGCCGAGTCGATCTAGCCATGTCCGTCTGTCTGTCCGTCCGTCTGTCCGTCCGTCCGTCCGTATGTATGAACGCAAGGATCTCAGAACCTATAAGAGCTAGAGACTTGAAATTTTAGATGTAGGTGCTCCTAGTGCCTGCGCAGATCGAGTTTGTTTCCGATAAACGATAACTTGCCCCGTTTCCAAGTAATCGATAAATGTATATCGAAATCCCGATTTTTAAGCAATTTTGGTAAATAATAAGAGCTAGAGTCACCAAACTTGACATGTAGCTTCTAGAAAAGTATATATATATCGATTATCTTTCATTTTATACCTATCGCCACCTCCCCGCTACTCTCTATCTATAAGAGCGCGCTGCATTTGGTGTTGGAATATGAGGGTTCAGGGTATCCCCTAGTCGGAAGCTCCCGACTAGAACCTCTTACTTGTTCATCTTAAAACGGTACTCAGATGGTCAATCTCCGGCCTGCTGTAAATATGGCTATCGGTAGCGTTTAAACTGATTAAGCAAATCTTTATGCCAGAGGGCAGGGTATTTTCTAATCGACAATGTCGAATTTTTTTTTGTTTTGTATAAGAGTTTTTAATTCGTTCCTCCCAATAGCTTTACTGATTATGTCCGAAAACATGCAAAACACACTCAATATGCATTGTTTTCCCATCATACCCATCATTGCCCCAATGCAAAACCCGTAAGACAACTTTCCAGACATCTTGTTTATGACGTTATTAATGAATCATAATAAATGTGCATTAAGATTGCTGTTGCACAGATTTTGGTTGCAGCGAAACTATTTGAATAATTGATATAAATTATATGCGAATGCTGTCAAAATGCATTTTATGTACAAGATTGATGATGATTATAGGAACCAATGAAAACCATTCTTTAAAGAAGTTCGAGCAGATGAAAACAAAGGCAATCATTTTACTTGATAGCGAGTTATTGATGACAAGAGCTTGTTTATTTTTATGGGCCCTCAGTAGAAGTTTGCTGACCGTTATTCCCGAAGGCATGTACCTAATAAGTATTAACATTTATTGCCTTGGTGAGATGCCGTGCATAGACAAATGGATGCTTAGCCAGTAGCATACCGGAAATTGCCAAACACTGATACTTCCGCCGGAAATAAGCTCAATTGTTGTTGCTTTTCTTGGTGTGAGAATTTAAACGGAAGTATAGAAGCCAGAACTATGCGAAAAACATGCTTTAAGAAATTTCACTTTAAGTATAGTGAAGAGCAAACGCTTCACTGTTTTATAACAGTGAACATATAGTTAATGTAATATTTAGACAATGGGAAGCTAGCCATAGACTTTTCGCACTTTGCATCAGTAACGACACTTTTAACATTCTTCATATAATACATGAGGAATAGAGAAAACCGTGGACTCAGGAACTCATTGAAAACAAATATAATGTTGAAAGTTAAAGTATATATATCAAGTATAAATTATAATAATAAATAATCAAAGTCATGGAACATATGAAAAACCATCTTGACAAATAAATACATTTTGTGACCACATTAAATTGTTCTCTCAGGCATATTGTCAAGGCTCTGTGCAGCTTGCAGAATAAACCGATCATAATTTTGTTAAGAAGTTCAGAAATAATAACTGAAAAGTTAAAAAAAAGAACGCGAATCTTCTTTATTGTTGTATTGACTAGAGCTGCGTTAGTTCCTGAATTTGGATAAAAGTGACACGCTTTTAAGAACTTGCTTGCCAACAGTTTAAGACCTCTCTTAGCACAGATATCATCTTTGTTTTATGCATATTTATTTTAAAGTATAAGGCTACTTTAGTTTTCATAGCCACAATTCATAATGAATCTATAACTATATTCTTTATTGTAGAGCCTATCGCTATTGCATTAATACTGAATGGATATATTCAATTTAGGCAATGGGTAGGAACTAATGAAAACTTACGTTTATTAGATTGCTTTACAAAATAATGAATAACTAAGCTATTTAATAACTGAAAAACTTCTGTCATATATTGGAATTATTTTACTCACTTTTCAAAACATTTTACCAGGTTTATATGAGGTTAATATGTTTATTTAAATTTAAATCTAATGTCGAGGAACATGAATATAATATGCAATCCATCGGGCACTAAATTGCATAAGTACATACGCACGCAAAACTGATTGCTGAAATGCTTTACATAAATGACCCGATGGCATTGAATTAGCGATAAAAACATAAATTATTTGCACGCCGTGTTTAACCACAAAAGCAGCGGCAGCGGTGGCGCTTGAAATCGATTTTAGATTGGCAAATTGCTTTGTGGGCTTCTTAAAGTGGGTGGTAGCATTAGCCCACGGGTTTAAATGTGTACAATCGATTATTGCAGCAAAGTGTAACGTGCTTGTAACAACTTTCATGTAAATTTTAACTTTAGTAAAATGTAATTGCATACAAACAGGCGCATACAGATTTAGTTGATTAGCGCCCAATTAATTGTAGAGATATTTAATTTCAAACATTAATGCACATTTGTAGAGTCAATGCGGCCATAACGATAAAAAGGGCAGTTTTGTTAAAGTGTCTGCCTGTTTCCAAAATTGCAAATCATTTATCAATTTGTTTTTATAGCTTTATTTTATGATTAAGTAAATTATTTAACAAAATATAACTCGGTTTGGCTCTTTGTTTAATTATTTTTTACTTACCACGGACAAGGCCGGGGTATACTCGCTAGTTATAGATTTTTGTTATGAAAACTTTTTTTTATTTTCAACGTAGTTTGGAAACACATTTGTATAAAAATTTGTGCAGTAATCAAGTGAAAGAATGCGGGCTGGAACTCCATGCCATGCCTAGAGCACGACCAACGCCACTTAAGTTCAATTAAAACCGCACTTTTATTTGTTTGCACAACAAACACACTTGACCAGCTGAGCGAACATCCAGAGGACACTAACTCTTTCCAAGACCCTTTGGGGCTACTCTACTCCCTGCTTTCATAGCCTTTCAGCAACGTAACTCTGAGCGAATATTGTGGTAGCGAAGGAAGTGGGTGTTCAGAGCTTTCAATGCTAGCCATTGTTTAACAATTAACCGCAAATTGAATGCAATTAAATAAATAACGGTGTTGAACCCTTGCGTAAACGTTCGTAGGCGTCGTTGCAACTTTACCTTTGTTATGCCAATACCGATGTTAAAGTAAACATACGCACATGCTCTGCACATGAGCACCCAGCTGTGTTGTGCAAATGAAATGAAATATTACGTATACGTCACATTGGTCCATTTGCCAGTTCACCCACACAAAAACAACAATGGCTGGTAGTTGAGCCGACTACTGGTCGAGTATTTGTTTAAGGTATTGTTGTATATGTCGTTCGACTAGTGGCAAATGGCACAGGCTGTGAAAAAAACAATTTATTGAAGGCAGCAACGTGCCAATCATTAACAGCGAGCGTCGATTATTTGCGGGCGAATGAGGCCTGAAAAGCAGCAAGCCCGTATTTAACCCATTGTAATTTTTTGTAGCGGTTGTGATTTTGATTGGATTGGGAAAAGATTTGCACACCTCTATATTGATTAATCACGTATTCTTTTGTTGTTTAAAGGATGTGCAATTTATGCTCATTTAAAACAGCAATTGCGTTAAAATATTATTGTGACCAATTTAATAAGCTACTTGCTATTCCCAAAACATCCAAGGATTCTATGTCTTTTATCAAGTTGAAGCTCTTTTTTTCTTTTTACCCATATACTATTTGCAAGCTTGTTTTTTTTCCGCTTACTGTTTGCGTTTCAACTTCGTTTTTATTTTCACAATATCCCTGCCACAGACTTACAGTCTATAGACATAGGTGCATACCTTCCTAAAATAAATAGAAATATTCCATAAAATGAATGAAGAGGTCAACTTACTGGCACGAAACACGAAGCGCAAAAGTCAAATGTCAGTGTGACATGCAAAGTGATTGTCACACATTACTCTTTGTTTGATTATGCGACGGTGGTGGCCTATGTACTGTTTGCAGTCCCAGTTTGTAAGTCTGCCCTTTGATGATTGTTACAAATTTAACTCGTACATTGTCAGGCTTACATTAAAATCAGTTCGTTTCAATGGGAAAGTCAGATGAGGACACCTTATATTTGCATGACAATTTATTAGTTGCTGTTTGATAAAATTGATTTGATCCGTGGCTAGAAAATTGGCTTACAAATGAAATGGCAATTGTTTTTGTTGTGTGAATTTGAGTCGCACATTATTAAACACAAAAGATTCTCTAAATAAGGAAGCCCCTTCTTTATATATAGTTATCTATAGTATAATTCTATTCTATTGTCATCTGAACTAACACATAGGATATAGTGGCTAATGACAGTATTTACTTTGTACTTTACTCATTGGTGTTAAGTATGACGAGGCAGCTATTTTTGTGATTATTGTGTGCCAATGGCAGGGCATCGATACTTGGGCAGCCTTTGAAATTGTTTAATGGCTATGTGTGCAAATACACAGACATAGGTCGAATATGCTTGGGTAGTTAATATTTTTGGGCATCCATTCAATTGCATTGCATGTTGTTTTAGTTTGCCCAACGTTAAACGTGCTCGCTTAAGTACTTGTATTATTCTAGCGTTTTAGGCCTTAAGTAACCTTCGCTAAACAAATTATAGCTATAATGCAGGTAATGTATTATTTTTGTATAATATGGTAATTTGATTAATCTGGGAACTAAATTAATTTTCCAGATACTCGCGTGTGCCCTTAAAAAATGCTAACTACACGAATATGTTTTAACTAATGAGAAGCACCTAATTCAAATTTCCTAGCAATTTTAGTAACCAAGACATGTAAATGAGGTGACTATACTCAGCTCGGCTTGTGCTCAATTATAATGTAATAATATAATGATAAACGTCGCCGTGAAATGTTGATTTAAATGTGAATGATGGTTTTCATAGCCTTTATAGTAGGTTATACCTGAGTAGCCTTTCGTGGCTTGACAGTTGCGTGCGTTGCTTACGAGAGGCTTTCATGAGTTTCGGGCTGGAATAACGCCAAACAGTATATTGACTTTTATACCAGTATATAGGCATTTGGTTGAGCTTTAATTCCAATTAGATTCTCTCGTGCAAAGCGGGCATGATTTCGGCATATGTGTATGTATATGTATATATATATATATATATATAGATGAACCACTTGTAAGTGGAATCATATTCCACATGATCCTTTCAGTGTATACGAACCGACCGTATTGCAAATATCAAAATCTTATCGCACGACTAACGAAGTAACGCCATTAGGTGGCATGACCTTTACGACAAATAACGGCACAATAAACAAATAATAATATTGCTAGTCTGGAGTGCCCGACTGGGGGATACCCTGAACCTAATACTACCACCGCTTCATATTCCGCAGCCATATCATTGATTGAGTTTCAAGGACAAATTTAATTACCACGGCAGCATGGCCTTAAATATAACAAAACAATCGCAATTGCAATTCTGTTTACAAAATTTCAATCTGAAGCGTGATTTATTTAATTGATTTTTAGCAGGGGCTGACGATGCTTTATCTGTATATACTTTTCTAGAATGTCTAATTTGGTGATTCTACTTCTTAAAACCTAAAAGATTTGCGTTAAAACCGGAGGTCGATATTTATTAATATCGATAGCTTGGAAACGGGCGAAGCTTTTGGCTACCGGAAACAAACTCGTACTATTCAAAATTTCTTCTAAGATCGACGCGTTCATACATACGACTATACATACGACGGACATGACTAGATCGAGCAAGAAAATATTTACTTTATGTGGTCGGAGATGCTTTCGTTGGCCTGTTACACACATTTGCACAAAACCATTATATCCTTCTTACCTGTTTTCAGTAGGTTCAGGGTATAAAAAGGCAACAACCGGTCATTAAGCAATAACAGTAGTGATGAGGGCGGGGTGAAGTCTAATGAAATTCCGGAGAAACATGTTCTCGCCTGATAAGCTACCATTGGTCAGCTGGCTGCAGTGTAAAGCGGATGGCATGCAATGTTGTCCCAAATGTGCACCACACAGGCAAAGGCGCGGAAGCGAGCGTGACGTTATTGGGCGAGAATGGTGGGTTAAACCAAATAAAATATGAAAGCCACAAAGGCACATGGTTCAAGTCATTTTACTATAGGACATAAACATGAGCTTGAAGGATTAACCATTTTCTCTGTAAGGATCCTGGAGAGAATTGAAGGTTGTGGTCGTAGTTCTACCTCCTTGGTATTGTCTTGAACAATTGGGCTGTTGCTTGGCCAACTTTTAAGCATTTGTGTTAATGAAAAGAAAACGCCTAACGCGCAAGGTTTAACATTCAACGCTCACCACCTGGCGTTCAACATAAGCGTCATTGTTTTATTCTTCACGGGCACACCCCGAAACGCTTCCGTCGCATGATTCTGCGCTGAATTTTATGCAACGATTGTCAAAACGGGCAATCCCACCCAATCCCGGCGCTTGCTCGGTTTCTTTGTGTAGGCAAACAAAGTACGAGATAAACTTTTGTTCTGGATGAACTTTTCCGTCGCTGCTGTTGCTGTGCCATTATATTTTTTGCTTACTTAGAGACAGTTCCTGTTTTTTCGTCCACACTTTATCAAAATTAGTTAGCATAATTCACTAGAATTTTTTAAATGTTTTAATTTTTCTCTGATGGTTGTGTTGTTGACGCAATGACAAATATTCTATTGACATATTTGGCTTTAAATTATTGGTAAAAGCTTGCGATGTTTCAGTCACACAGCAAGCCTCTTTTAATTATTTCTTGTTTTTTTCCATTTAATTATCTGCTTAGTTCTTTTTGCTATAATCTGGAATCGATACATGCTTGGGTATATGGTTTTAACATGCAGAGTATTTGCTTCTAAATTGTATGCTATTCAATTTACCAGCCTTTGCTCCAATAGATGTGCAGAATGTGTTACTGTGACCAATCAGACAAAAAGCGCACCAACACTTATCCTGCTCAACCGCTCAATCTAACTTCGCAACCACCAATGCTATGAATTATGTAAATCTCAAGCGGCTAACGTTACAGGCACGACCTGAAAGCCTGTCGAGAAAAAATCAAACAAAATCGATTGATGTACAAATTTTTTTAACATCCGCAAACAATTTGCTTCTGCCTGGAGGAGGCAGCCTTTTGATTTGTGCCCTAGTGTCAGGCGGACTAGGAGTTAGAAGTGTTGTTGCTTGAAGCCTGCTTCTAAATTATGTAGATTTGTTTCAGCATAACGCTTGGGTAAGTGGGTTTGTGTGTGTGTGTTTTTTTTCTGAACACAGAGGATCTTTGCTTTGCTCCGACGTACAACATTTTAAACCGTCATTAAGCTGCGCCCATAAATATCAGGGCGCCTTCTCTTCTACGGCTTTCGGTTTTGACTGTAAAATTATGTAAATTTATTGGGCAATAGCATTGCCCTTTTGCTGTTTCTTTAGTTTGGCCTTGTTTTGGCCACTGAGTAGACGCTTGTAAATTGTACCGAATCATTGCCAGGCGGACACAGCAGATAGTTAGTTTGTTGTCGCAGTTCTGTGTCATGCGTTTAATGCCTAGGTTCGATATCAAGGATATTTTACTTTAATTTTTATTAATCTCCTTTTTGTATTTTGCTAATTAAACTTTTCCTTCTCGACAAGCTATTAGCGCACTACATTTGACAGCGAAAACTTTTTTGCAGTTTGGAAAAATCAAATCAGTTGAAAATTAATTTAATTCGCACTTGGCTTCAAAAGTTCTTCTTTCGTGTAGCTTTATGATTTTCCTGCATCTATTTCTTATTTGCTAGACAAAAAAAAAAAAACAGAATGCAAATTTTTAATTATAAAAGTTTGAATCGCACTTGTCGCCTCGCTGCTAGTCCATCTGTTCGTCACTGAGCACACTGAAAAGTAGAAAGCAGCGCTAACCATCTGAAATTGTTGCTAGCTCACGCATTGAGTGCTGACGGCGCCCTTGCCAATTTTACCAATACTAATTATGATTTTATTTTCAGCCGGTTCCTAACTGTTAAAAGTGCAGCTTTTTGTTTCGTTTCTTTTTGTGCCATTCCTGAGTTGCTCTGTTGAAAGTTTGCTTCTTGGAGCTCTGAATTCCAAATGTAGTTTATGTGAATATCCTAAGAGTTTGCTCGTGGCGCAACTTAATTAATTTTACATTGCTTTGAGTTTTCCGCGATAGCTGTCAGAAAAGTGTTCAAATGATAAACGAGCTAATTAATATGCGCTCAAAGTTTACACTCTACCCATGCTAGCAACATAAATGGCTGCAACTGTCGCTTGTGGCTGTGCAATTATCCATTATGCGTTTTGCAAAAATTTGTAGGACTGCAATTGCACACTCCAACCAAAAATGATTTCTGCAGCTATGCCAGTTTTTATGCCAGCTGCTAGGTCGGTCAACGACATTGTTGGAGGCACTGCAGCAGCTGGATACGTAAATTTCATTAAAATTCATGTGAAATATATTGAGACTTGCATGCATAATGGTCACTAAGTTTGAAATGTGCAGAAACTTGTGTCAAGTGTGCCTCTACATACCGGTGCAGGCCTTGCTCAAATATGCAAATACCACCACGGAAATGGGAACGTTGCTGAGTTGCAATTTTAAATAACAGAATTTTCCGGGAATGGTAGCTTAACTTGGCGTCCTTGCTTTCCTTTCCGTTTTTCTAAAAATGGAGCTCATGTTTTTCGCTCTAAAAAATTTTATGCATAAACTTTAGAAAGTGCTTAAGATTTTATAATTTAAGCCTAGCACGTATGCGGTGTCCACTGCCGCACAAAGGCGCTAAGAACTGTTCGAGGTAGTTTCTTACTGCAGGAATATGTATGTATGCTGTTGAACAAAAATGTTATTAATCCCTGAAACCGCTGAGTGGTTTTGATTTAAACGCTTTTGCTAACATTTCAAACTCTTTCTAAGTTATATCTGAACTAAAGTTCTTGTTATGATTGTTATTAGTGACATTCTAATGTGGAATATAAGTGAGTTTTAGTTCAATTTTGTAGATATTTGGCAAGCACATAATACATAACACACAATAAATAAGTAAATATTTGGAATCTGCAACATAAATTAAAAGTAGTTTTCATATTTTATTTTACATCTAATGCTTTATTTGTATTTGATTAATTTAGATATTTTTTATCGGTAATGTTTCTTATGCACAATAATCATATAAGTACCACCATAATTAGCATATAACTAGTTCGAATTTATTGAATTTTATAAATATACTTTGGTTGCCTCGGTTTCATGAACTTTTGTGTTTGCTTTTTAGTAAATATATATGCAGGAAATACATTCTAATGTTATTATTTTTACTTGTCCGATTAACTTGAAGCTACTGTAAATTGTCGATTTGTTAATGCTTTAATTACAGTTATTATATCATTACCAATGCTTACGAGTTCGCTTCTTAATGGCAATATATTATACACACATAATTAATTTACCTCTAATTCGACAATTTATTTATTTCAAGTGCAACTACACAAACATCGTATCCGTATGGGTTCATATTGCATGCTTAAAATTAGCTTGGCCGTATTTTGTGGCTTTATGAAAATGAGAAATATACAAGTACGATCGTACAACTGCTAGGTGCAAAAGCTGATCAAATACAGCGCTCAATGTCCATGTTTTTGCAAGTACTTTAGTTGTTGCTTGCTAAAATGCGTTTGAATTTTATATTAGGGTTATTTTAATTTTCTTGATATTGGTGGTACAACATGTTTTCTTAAATGCTAATTTTCATTCGAAACGTTAGTCTAAATTAATGTTTTTGGTGCACTTACAACTAAGTTGAGCGAAATAAATAAATACACAAACAAAAACAGGAATATTAAAAATACCTTACAGCTAACATTTTACAGTGGTGTTTCGTTTGCTATTCATAGGTATTTATGATTTCATTTTAAACTAAATAATATCACTATATAATGCTTGCTTAATTTACATATATTATTTACGCATTAAAGTTTTTATGAAATACTTAAAATGTAATTCACATTCAAATATCTAATGCATATTTACATGACCTAGTTCGAGTGGATTATCCTACTATGGATTTGCTGCTTTCATATTTCCATATATTGCATTCGAATTTTGCCCTTTATAATACTTTTTTGTATTACTCGCATTTTTTCTCTGCGCTCATGAAATAGCTAATTTAATGGCTGATAAAATGTTTAAAAAAATTTTTACATTGGAGGTTGTTAAGTTTTTGCCTCTGTAAATAATTGATTAAATTCAAAGGTGGTATTAAACGCAAAATATAAAAGTAGTGAAGTAGTGAATGTAGTTAAATAGTGAATGTGTTTTACAGATGCACATTTAAAAAAATGGAAAAATGTTGAAAGCTAATATAGTAGCTTGTAAAGCGTGTTGTTTAGAGATGGCCTTCATTTTGGCCTTTTTGGCAAAGAATCAAGTTAAAAAATACAAATTTAGCTTTATAAGAAATCAAGTTTCTCGGCATAGCTGACGCTTCATTGCTTCGTTGAAGAATGTAGGGCTTACCCCAAGCCAAAACGAAGTCGGTCAAACTGGCTATTCCGTAAGCCAAAGGCAAGCAAAAGTGCTCCACGAAGAAGCAAACAATGGGGTATAGCGTTTTGTAGGCTGCTGAGGGCGCCACTGTTGCTGCGCGACTTTGAACTGGCTACCACTTCGGCATCCTCGGGCGCAATATCCATGCTGTTGCTGGCAACGATAAATTGGAATATATCGCTGACCTGCAGGAATGACAGTAAAAAATAGGTAGGATATATTTGCACAAATAATGATTAACTTTACGGCTATTACTAAGTTATTAAACTATTTGAACGTAACCCGCTCCTGACTTACCTCATTCCAACCATATCGGTTTTTAGCTTGCACAATCGCTTCGTAATATGCACCTGGATGTAGATGCTTAATAGTGTAAGACATGATATGAGTAAGGGGTTCAGAGGCTGGACGATGCTCGGGAGTGAGAATAAAATCGTGCCATCTTCCTGGCTGCTGAAATGTGTCATTCATCTAAGATAAATAATAACAAATGTTATAATGAAATTAGAATGTTTATGGGAACATTTCTCAGTTCTACGTTTTGACAGCTTCTCTATATTCTAACAGTGATCTATCATGTACTTACTAATACTCGTCGATAGAGCAGGCGCACCTCCTCTAGAGGGGGATAACTATCGATTTTCCATGTCAAATTGTAGCTATCAGAAGAACGTCCCCACTTTGGCGAGTAAAATTCAGCGGGACCAGGCCGACCAGAGAGTTCCATGTACTTGCGGGAGCGTCCCAAAGAGTTATCAGCTACGCAACTGTATAAGTGCAAATAAAATCAAATTTCTTTAGACTGTCTCACTCTACTGATGTAATATTTTTTTAAATTTTTGTATAGGTACTATTGCTTTCAATAATTTAAATGATATTTGTTTTTACATTTAATTTTTTATCGCATTGCGTAGCTAAACCAGTAACCCGTCTGCTACCAAAGTTTTTGCATTGGCAAACAACTCTCAAAGGATGTTGTGGGCGTGGGGCAAGCTGCGCGTCCGCATTTGGAAAATTGTGTCAACTTAACTAATCTAATCACGTCTATGTCAGAAGCTACTTGCAGTCAAAGGTAGGTGGTAGTGAATTTCCCACATAGTTGCCGGCAAAAACAAAAACTTTGTATATGAAATATTGTGTCAACGTGGCGAAACTTCCACTTCCTTAATATGTTTCAGACAGATTGACAGTGACGTGGCAGAACTTGTTTGCTTATGTAATGGTCAGGACACGGAGAGAGAGTATTAATATATAACAAATAATAAAGAGACAATAACTTATTTGTAAGCCCAGGCAACTGTCCATCAAGTTTTATGGAGAAGGTTATAGTAAAAGTTCTTGAGGTTTTTTGTTGTCGTATAAGTGGTCTGTTTGTGCAGTACAATCAATGGCTTTAGCTGCTCAACTTACCTGTAGTTGCCAAAGTCCTCCTGCTGGATGTGACGTATGGTGAGTGTGTGTCGATTGGCTCTTGTATTCATAATTCGCCGGTCGGTTGTTTGAATCGGAAATGAGTTTTGGTACCAGGACACCTGCAGTTTGAAAATGCCAAACAATATAAAATGTAGAAAGCGAAACTTTGAACCCCTTTTTTCGTTTGTCCTTCTGCCTATTACATGTATTTTACACAAAAACCTTATACCCTTTTTACCATATTCAATGGTTTCTGGGTGTAAAGATATGTGTAAAATTATAATATAACGTTTCATTAAAAATCAGACCAACCGTTGCGACCGGATCAGCGTAAACAATGCAAACGAGTTTTGCCTCGAATCCTTCACCAGAGTGTATCCACGATTTTTCCACTTGAATATCCGGTGGGTCTGCTCCCATTGACACAAATACAAAACAAAACACGTGAATTGGTTGGATTTCCAATCATAAGACATCCGTCAAGCCGCAAGTTTAAAAAGGAGAGTTATGAATTATTTAAAAAGTTCTTAGTGGAGACTTGTGTTTGTTTTGACTATGTTTAGTTAATTATGTTCTGTATGAATGTATTTTACACTACTTACATAAAACATCCAGTCGCATATCCACCGTAACTGGGTCGCCTACGCCATTATCGGCAGTGCATTGATATACCCCCGCTTGTTGGCGCTCCAATTTGTCTAAAGTTAGTATAGGCCCATCACCAATTCTAGCCGGCGATTTACCAGTGCCACTCTATAAAAATACAATTTTAAATTACTTTCATTCTTTTTTTTGCATTTAGGCAAAGTTCTCGAGGGTGAGTAAAAAATGATAAAAGTCAACTGCAATTGGCAGCTGGAAGTTAAAAAGAAATGAAATAAAAAGATCTCTTGACTTCAAGTACGCTCTGCAGGAGTTAACCTGGTGTCCTTCTTTCGGTTACCTTACACAACTAGAGGTAAACACCAAAAGAAGAAGAGAACGATAAGACACAAGGGGCTATGTGGAAGTCATGTCTAGTACTTGTATGTATGTAGCCAGTCAGCTTTTGGTTGCGACCATCTTGTTTTTGGCCAAGTGACGCCAACGGGGAAAACGTGTCGATGTCTGCTCTAAAGGCAAGCAGAACATCGAACTTGGATAGAAGGGGCCGTGTTAAGGTGGCGGAAATGACAGTAGATTGAAGCGAAATTAAATGGCATACAACTTACTAGAAAGGTTTGAAAGTCAACGACTGCGTTTACATATGGAGCGCAAACTATTTGCTGGAACATGGAGAAACCGAGTGATTGAGCTTCGCCCATGTCAAGAGCAAGGCATGCTAGCAAAGAAATCGAACGGAAATGTCTAATGTGCCAAAGTGCAGAAAGGCAAACAAGAATGAGCAGGGCAGAAGGTACACACACACATATTTTTTTGACCATATAACGAATTTTGCCACTTGTTTTATTAAAAGCTTGCTAACTCTCTGTTAAAGTTGTAGGTTGTAGGTTACTTCTGTTTGACATTTGCCAATATATACTGTTGTATCAAAACGTTTGTGGTTTTATGCAACGCCCCACTTTCTATTCAACTTTAATTAAATCACGCTTGGGTCTGCGTGTGTACGTGGCAAATGATTTCGGGTTTAATATTTTAAATGTTGCGTTAATTTGTGTATGGCAGAGATATAGAATTTTTCACATTATTATATTGTAAAAATTACCGAGTGGCGTATACCCAAAGAAACTTCTGAGATCTATTGGTTGCTGCTTATCGAATAGTTTGGTATTGACAACTTCTTTATTTTGTAGTCTGAAGAACCACACTTACCTTTTTGGTCCAGTAAATTGATGGTACCGGATTACCGGATCCCTTACATTCTAGCGTAATAGGTCCGCCCTTGCGTGCCTGCAGCTGTCCAGATGTGGGGATAGCGCGAACGCTTGGAGGCACTGTTTGTATAGAAAATATTAGTTTTAAAGATTAAAATGGGCTTAAGAAACTATTTACATTTATTTAGATTTGATATGTTGTAAGCGTACATAAGTGTACTTACCCAAAATTTCGACTGTGTGTACTTGATCACGATTTATTTTGTCACTGATTTGGCAAACGTAATCCCCTGCATCTTGTGGCTCCAAATCTGATATCTCTAAATTATAACCATCTATCAGTCTTACGCGCTCATCCCGTGTTACCATGATGTTGGAGGCGGTAAGCACATTTGTGCCTCGGCGCCACAACAAGACGAAATTGCCTGCAAGAAAAGCAAGCAGAGGGCTCAAATTCAAGAACAGACAAAATATTAAAGGCGCATACGAAAATATCTTCGCCGGTTGTTGGCCTCCTTGTTAGCTGGAAAATTTATTGTGAATCGTCACAATACAAATATAAAGCAACTAACATATACATATACTTTCAAGAAGCTAAATAAATGACATTAAAGCGGACAGAAGGTTCACATTGTAGTTGTCGTCTAGTCTCATAGACAAACACACATTCATGCAGGCATATACAGATACAGACATCTATCTAAAATGCTATCCGCTTTGCCAGGCCCCAAGTCGCTTGGTCGGTTTGCTGCGCTGTGTACAGTCTACATATTCCCTTTTGCTTGGCTATCCCATTGCTGGCGAGATTCCGAGTGTGACCTAGTGCTTTCATCTATTTTTTAGTGTGTTTGTTCATATAAATGACATAATTTCGTAGATGTTGCTGGCAGATTTTTCTTCCATCTTTTTGCATATTTAATACAACTTACAGTTTTTATAGCCGTAACAAGATATAAATTTGTTATACGAGATTACAAAACATATAATTTATTTATTTTTGCATAGGCTTAGGCTGGGAATGTGCATCCATCTACCGACCCGCTTCAAGAAAAGTTAAACACAATAATTTCGTCAGCTTTGTATTAACTATTTTTGTACACAGTCATGTACATTTTGTTGGACTCTTCTTTAAAGTTATTAGAACATAAATACGCTGGTATTTTAATTGCTTCCTTCCTGACTTAATATTAAAGGCTTAAAATATGAAAATCTGCTTCTAGAGAAAAATTAGATTTTTTTTTGTTATATATGGGCAACCTATTTCTTAGATCGCATTATTTATAAATATAAAGACACTAATTAACCGAAAAAGCTCTACTCCTTGATACTCGACTGTGCGATAGCTTGTACTAAAGCCAGCAAATGGATATATGACCGGAGTTTTCTCCTTCCTGATTATGACAATGCATTTGCAGAAAAGGGACACTATATCGTTGAGTGTATAAAGGGTTGTTATATGTTCACAACAATTTGAATTTGCCACAACATATATGTGGGGTACATCAGCCGCAACGCCATAACCCATTTAAAAATAAGTATATGTTAGAGGACCACGTACATATTAACGTGAATACAAGGATAAACGTTGTCACATTGAATATTTCATCAAAAAAAACTGTCTCTTATAATTTTTTATTTCTGCCCCTCTTCGTCCGTCTATAAAGTCGTCTTATGCGAATACAATCATCTTTTTATTGCTTTGATTATTATTGAATCGGATTAAGTTTTCCCGTAAGTGTTGGCCATTTTTTCGAGGCTTACCGTGCGAGGTTATTTATATTATTTAGCTGAGCAAAAATTGTATTCATTGGGTAATAAGAATTGAATTTTATAGCCTTTTTTTATAGACACAAATTTGTGCAGAAGTTGAAAGGGTTGGCTAGCAAATTGGACTCCTTTTTAAACCTTTTTTAAAAGAATTGTGCATATGTATGTGAACGGCGGAGAGAGGTAACTCCATAAACTATTTATATCGGCACAAACAGTCATCAGATATAGGTTTTTAAGAATAGCTCGCAGTTCAGAAGCGCTAGAAACACCAAGATAAAAGCTAACATACCATATCCCAGCACGCTTTTGAAGAGAACCTCAGTATTTTTATACCCTGAACGCATTAAAAATGGGTAAAAGGGGATTAATGTTTTTGTGCAAAATGTAAATGTATGTAACAGGCAGAAGGAAGCATCTCCGACTACATAAAGTATATATATTCTTGATCAGCATCTAGCCATGTCCGTCTGTCTGTCCGTCCTATATTTTTATTTGGTGTTGGAAGAAGAGGGTTCAGGGTATCCCCTAGTCGGGAGCTCCCGACTAGAAACTCTTACTTGTTTGATTTATACCAGCATTTTAATGTCGTCTTTTAGCCCAAAAACTGTAGTATTGTAAATGAATATTTCATAGTATGAAATTGGGGAATATTAATATCAATGTAAGTTTCGGTGTTTTGGAAATCGGCTCAGGGTGTATCAAAGTATGCTCATCACTTTCTGGGATTCTGTTAATTGTAAAACTTTATACTTAATATCGTGCTATTATGTTGTATTTGCAAGTTAGATTCCTCATCCCCTAGATATATTACCCCTCCTTATATCCGGTCAAAGTTTTTTTTTTGTTTTGATTATAATGTTATTGATTTGCATGACGAAGGGCTTCATTGACAGTTTGATATTTGTTTTCTTAATTGGATTTAAACTATTTTGTCATGGTGCCCTTTGTCTGTTTTTCAATTGTGCCAATTAACCATGTTTTCCGTTTGCCTCACTTGGCGCTTTTATTTGAAAAGAGTAATTTAATACTGCAATTAAACCTTCGCCGTCCCGCAATCATTAAAGACTAATACGGATTAAATGTAGTAAAGAAAAGATAGTCACCGTAAAAACAGTACTCGTATGTACACTCGACACTATTGATGTGTATACACTGTGAGGTTTACTTTGCTATTAGTTTTCCAGCTGTATTTAACATTCGGTGTGGCCGGAATAAGCAACGACGAAAAAATGTTCAAAAGTCCTCGAGATTATTGAACATCTCTTATATTCATATTCAACTATTTTAACCTTGAACTAACTAACTCAGCCGAAGGTAATTAAAGCAATATTCTATAGTCTTAAGTATGACATATGGTTGCATGTTATTAATTGTTTTCGTCGTCCCAGTCACAATCATATGGCATTTTTTTGAACGTGTATCCCGTATATCTCCTGCTGTCTCCAATACGTACAAATGATAACTGACAGGCTGAACAGATTTCGGTCGCATTGTCGTCGATGTCGTCAATGTTCAATTTATTTTCATTTTGCTGCGAACGGTTTATTGCATTTTATTTATTGGCTTGTCAACAGCAGCTGCAATTAAAACTCTTTACAAGTTTTCCTTTAAACTAGGTCATGTTAAAGTGTATGGGGCCCAACAATTATTGTTTATTGAAAGTACAGTGACTACGTTTTACGGAAGTTTTGGACCCATATTTTATTTGTTTTTCTGCCTTCGCTCACATAAATGATATATGTAATTGTCCACAGCAAGCTATTTTCTGCATGTTTAATATCATATAAGTTTTTTTGTATGTTTATGACATTTATTTATATTATAAGGCTATTTATTAACTCAGGAATTAAAATTAGCACTTAATTGCTAATAGTAAACATTTTTGTAATGCATTGGAAAATTCTACTGCATGTATACTATGCAAAGTCTTGAATACTCTAAAAATAATTGCACCATATTGTGATTTTCAATGCATGTCGTTAGAATTTTCAGTATTTATTATTGGTATGCGGAACCAAAATGGAGGTTTTAATTATTTAATTCGATTTATTGTTAGTGTATGCATATATGTGTGAACATAAATTTATAGATGCCGTTTGATAAATATGTTGGTTAGATGTGCCCCGCGAGGCAACGCATGAAAGCATCAATTGGCAAGCTGCTGACAGCTGTTGGCTTTGCATTGTTGTGCTGGTGCTGCCATCGTTGTTAGTTGTGTTTATAAAACTTATTTGGAGAGACATTTTGCCTAAACATATTTGCATATTATTTTGCATAATATGTATTAAATGACTATGCGGTTATCGGAAATCAAAATATCCTCCTTTGTTTTCAGGCTTAGTTTTTGCTTTTCCCATCAATAAATTTTAATAATGGACTTTCAATTATGCGGAACTTACCCAATCCGGGAAAATAAAGCTGAATTTTTAATTTCTTAACGGCTTACTCACCCAGATTCTCAACCTGACAGGGCAAGACAAGCGTGTCACCCACTACTGCCCGATAGGTGTGCCCACGGGAAAGGAAGCGCGGTTGCGCCGCAGTCAGCGAGGTGGAAGAGGCCGCAATTAGTTGCTGGGCATTGGTCAGTGATCGGGTATTGGTACCTGAAATTAAATGTTAATATATGAATAATAAAAATATAAGAATGTAAGATGTGTATTCTTGTCAAAGTTGGCTCGCAGTTCAGAGGTGAACATGGTTTCGAAATCGAATAGCTTTAAATTAGTAAGAAAATCTATGCCGGTTTCAACGACGTTTTAAGAAGATTTGACTTAGGAAAGCAGCAATAAGCTAGACGAGTCATGTCCGCTATTGGCATTAACGACAAATGTGCACACCGACGCAACTAAAGTCAGCTCTCTAAAAATTAAGCGCTCTTGCAAAAGTTGCTGAAGTTCTCATCTTAAACCCCAACGAAACGTGACAAATTTGATTACAATAGCAACAGTATGTTCGCGAACAATAAACTCTGGCCCCAGAAAGCGCCCCAAGGAGCAAGTGACTGTTGGCATGGATCACACCGGCACTCAAAAGTAAAAACAGCAACATCAGCAATGGTTTTCCCCGTTTCCTGCATTCTCGAATGTTATGGCGCCGAGACACATGGTCTGGACATTAACACCGTTTTTGGCGTCACATACCCACGCCTACCACCTTAGTTGCTGTCTTGGTCCTAAGCAAGCAGGTGGTTCTTCGTGGACTTAGCCTTTATTCGCCAAGCTTGCTGTGGTTGCTTAACTTATACTTGCGGGTCATCATTTCGTAACTGAAGCACGAAGGAAACGACAAGTATGTGGTGAGTTTGGCGATTCTGTTAGCCTGTCCTAGGTTTTGTCACCTGCATATAAAATTTGTCAACAATGTTGAGGTTACAGAAAGTGGCTGGTTTACCAACATTTTGAAGTCCAGAAATTGGGAGTTTTATGAAAATATTGACAACATTTCTAGCTTTAGTTGCTTTAAAACCAAGCTTAGATTGAAACAAGTGCGATAGTGTGATAGAAGTCACAGCAGGGGCATTAAATTTTGGCATCCATCCCAACAGCGCTGCATTCCCCCTCTCCTGTGCTTACAGCTCTGTATAGATTTTATACAAGTCAGGCCTCCTCTCAGTCCAGTATTGAAAATGGTCATTTGAGTTTGGCGACCCAGGTGAAATACTATGCAAGCAGCCTTAAATATCATGCATGAAATTCATAACAAATAAAGCAATGTAAGTCGGCAAACTATGAATGTTACCAGAATGGGAAATATTGAATTTTAGGGGCCACACAATGTTTATGCACCCATAATTTCAAATCTTGATTTAGTCCTAGCAGATTATAATTTTTTGCTAAGAAGTGTACACCTTGAATGCATTTCGAATACTACTTACTTCAGTCTAACCAAAACGAAATCAAAAAGAAAAAATCGTCATTCCTACTCATGGTATTTGAATGAATACACTTCCAAGTATTAATATGTAACTCATACCAGTAGTTTTTCGTCAAGAGTATTTAATCTGCGGTGTCTGTTTGAGAGTAATTCCTTGTTCTTCTTGGTTTAACTTTATAGTCTTTCTCACCCAGTATCTTAACTGTTACTGTTGGCGCTAACAGTGCTGAAAAATGAGCTGCAATGTGTTTGCATGTTGGAACTAGGTCGCCCACATAGCGGGTGCAAAAATTGGAAAACTATTGCACACCTTGTTGCATATGTACATGTACACGGACTACATGCATATCTGGTGGTGCGGTTACTTCACTTTTTATTCGTTTGCTTACCACAAATGCTGTCGTCTGCGTCACAACACAGCAAACTCAATTTTAAAAAGCGCAGTTGTTGCTTGAATAATTTATCTAAAACAAACACATTTTAAAGTGTCATCAGGCAGTAGGCAATGGTTACAAGCCAAAATACTGCCACCGCTCATTGTGCTCTGGTGTTACTCTTGACAAGGTAATGTTAGATTTGACTGCCTGTGGGGTGAGTGCTAATGTATTCACGTGGTATTAGCGATTGCTTTTGTTCATGAAATGCAGAGGGGTTCTTCGACACAGGGCTTTGTTATGCACGCACCTTGCCACAGCAGCGCAGCTTGACATTTAGGAAATCTGCATAGCTTAGATTTCAATACGAATGTCGCGATTACTGTACAAATGGCTGCAATCCAATGTTTTAGCTAGCTGTAAACTTTATTGTGCATGAGGTTTTAAGTTTTTCAAATATTCTGTAACTATTGCTAAAAACAGCTGTAACTACCAAACATCATCTATGCACGCAAGCTATGTGTTGTGTGGAATTCTATTAACTACTTTACCCGTTCGAAGTTATTTCCTAAATTTATTCGATTTATTTCCGAAGAACATGGCGCTCAAAAAAACAGCTAAAACAGTGAATTCGCTTCATTATTTTACTCGCCCGCATCACCACGTGCATGTGAGAAATATGCATAGTGCACCTTTTCGTTGTATCGGTATCTTTTCTCATTTCCGGTGGGTGGCTAACAGTTGACGCCAACAAACTTTGTATGGTTTTGTGGTAGAGTCTACACGCCACGACACCTTTCCAACTGAACATTGGCGATGCTCTGGGAATGCTAGGTGTAGACTTGCCCACTTATACACGTGTACACCAAAACACCCGTCAGAACCGCATTTTGTTTCATTAAAACTTCGGCCGCATATGTCGAACAAACATATACGGGTATGTGTGTGTGTGTGTGGTTGTATAACGTGGGGTGTTTGCGATCAGCATCTTTGTATGTTTTGCTATAAGTTTACTGTTTACTTTTCTTTGGCGCCTGCCTTTCAGCGCTTCTCCATCTGCAATTCACTGCGTTTTAAACTATGCACAGAAAGAAGTCGAGCAGGAAAAAAGTCAACAATAATAAAGAAATGTACTATTAGGGGTGCCGAAGCTAAAATACCCTTGATAACATTAAGTTAATTTACTGAATAAAAATATATGTCAAAAACATAAATTTAGGTCCGAAATTGCTGAGTATAGTTATAAATTCAAATGACATTATAGTATTAACTGATTATTCCTAAAGGATCTATATGTATCATTTACAGCATTTACACCTTTTACAGATATTGGCATGTCCCGGTAGCTTTTAAGCTGGGACACTATTTTCCACAAACAAAAATATTCAGATTTATTATACACGCCTTTTTCAACGCGTTTCACATTTCGCACTTAAATTTCAATATCCTTTGCATTAATGTATAAATGGGAGAAAAACAAAAGTGTTCATCTCCTCCCAGGTAAACTGTTTGCTTGTTAGCTCACATTTTCATGCACATGGAGGCGAAGCCCGCGGGCTAAATTGCCACAGCACCGGCCTAAACATATTGTGTTTTTTTCTGTTGTTTTTCAAATGCATTTTTAATGAATGCAAATTATTAACGCGTAGACACCTTCAATAAGGTATTCGGCAATAAGAGTTCTGCTTACGGCGTAGCTCTTTCCTTTCTTCGGGTTTTTTTTTTTTGGGTTGGAATTTACTAGAGTAGCTTGCACGCCCATTGACATAACAAAGGCACCTGCTACTGTCAGTTGCCATAAGATGGTGCCGTCTGAGATACTCACTTGACTTCCATATTGGAGCATTTATCAAAATCTGCTCTCCTCCGCGCTGTGAACTCTAGATCGGGAAAAGCATCGCAATGTCAGGTGCCGAAGTCGGCTTTCGTGCAACGACTGCGAAGCTTGGCACACAATCTCGCAGCAATTTCGGAACCTTCAGTGCAATGTCATTCAAACAGTGAATATGACACACATATATACACGCCGAGTATCTACATATGCGCGTGTGTATAGTGTGGAGGAGTCAAATGTGACACCCAAAATATGCAAATGTTTTCAACTTGTTCTGCTTCCGCTTTCGAAGGCCCGACCCTCGCGCAGACCGAGAACCTGTCAAGCGTTTTCGTATGTTGATAGCCAATCTATTCATCTTTCTAACTGCTTTCACATTTGAAAGCTGGGAGTCATTTGGGTTGCTCCGGGTGCAGTATATTCGTCGGTGCCTAACAGATGCTGTCACCAGGTGGGCGGTGAATCTGTTGACTTTTATGCACATATCATTTGCATGACATTATTTATCTATCCGCCCAGTGCATTAAATTTTAAAATTCAAGGTAAATCCGCAAGTAAAATGCTTTTCACGCTTTTTTACGTTAACTCTTGCACTCTTGCAGCGCAATGCACTTTGGTAAGTTCCTGCGCATCCGGTTGTGCATCGTTCAGTTCTGTGGCTGATTGCAGCTAAAGGTAGGTCCTGGCTCTGACATTTGCATCTTGAGCTGATGCTCCTTTGACTTTCTCATGATTTTTTATGTGGAAAAAGTCCAATTGGTGTTGCGCAAAACGGAAATAGATTTCTGCATTTCAAGTTGGTACACCTGTACCATTAACCTTATTGCTCTTCAATTCATAACTTTCAAAACCTACCTATATTTATATTTTAACCATCCTTCTTTTTTAATTCACTGAACAGTATTATTCATCAACAGTATTAATTAATCACAAATTCAAATGAAATAAATAATTTTTTTTGCTTTTTATTCCTTTAAATACATTGTAATGTGGAGAGATTGTTAAGAAAGTCCAGAAAGTTTTCATACTATTCGGTTAAGCCTGAAGCTTTTGCGTGTTCATTTTCGTATTAGATTGGGTCGGTTGATCTGCTAAGTATTAGTATTACTTTTAAATTATGTGGTATTTTTACTTGAAAGCCGCTTTCAAACTTTAATTGGTTGGAAAATTTCTTACCGACTTTGACAGTCAGGCTTCCGCTCTTGCTGTTGCCCTCTGTGTCTATTAATTTTCCGCGCCTAAAATTGTTTACGCAACATTAAACAAATGCAGCGCCAGCGTAAAAATCGTTTTAAATGAACGCTTGCTTGGTTCTCGTTGCAGAAGGGCAGCGTTAGACAGTCGTGGCTACATACTTAAGTAGGAGTGAGAGGCAATGTGGACGACGCAAGATATCGCATTAGGAATTTAAATTAATTAAATTAAAATGCATGGTGTATGTGGTTGCGTTGTTGTTGCTTTCACTGATTCTGCTGCTCTGGGACAAAGCGACGAACGAAGTAATTGGCTACATAGTGAGGCTGACCACGAGAAAAGAGTCTACTGCCCGTGCGCATGCCCCGGGCTGTTAAAGCTGCCACAGCATTTGCATAAAGTATAATGGCCAACATCCTGCAGGAGTTATACGACAGTCGGCATTCAATTTACCGCTTTTTCCCTGTCTCTGCTGCCATCGTCTTTGAACTTTTCCCATTTCTCGTCTTGGCTGTCGTGAAACATTTGTTCCACACTTTATACAAGACGTTTCTGTGCCGCATGTCCAGTTCCTGGTGGTAAGTTACTTTGGGCGATTTTACATTGGCTCTGTGAATTTTCGTTTCTCTGTCTTATCCATTAGGCTTTGATTCCAAACGCAGACTATGGCGCGTAAAAATTCGATTCGCTTTTATTTGTTTCTTTTGGCATCAGAAAGTTTATTTTATGAATCAGAGCTAATTAATATAATTATATATAATTTTTCTAGGAAATTTATCAGGAAAACCGCTTATATCGTTATATATTATTAACTATTTAATTTTGACGTACGTACGTACGTATTTGATTATGTACGTACGATTTATTTTAAAGTAGTACATTTCTTAAAAGGTCACCAGCTTTTTCGTTTATTAATATTTAAACCAATAGACAAAAGATGTTTGTATGCTCGAGAGAGTTATGACTATCAATTTGATATTTCCAAATAAAATCAAAATATATGTCGAACCAAGGTCGCTTTTCCATTGCACTGCACTCAATCGTATATTTATGCATGTGTATAAAACGGAAGTGTGTAACGCTGAATGGCGACTGCCAAGTCTAGGCCAGCCAAATGCTGTCTGCACAGGAACCGGAAACAAGTTTTGCAAGTAGAGAGGAAGGAAGCAAGCGCGCCATTCGAAAGCAACTAAAGATTGTCCTCCTAAGCAAGACCACCATAAAATTCGGTTCGCCAATTTTTTCGAGAGTTTTGTAATAACCAGAAAATAAGGAAGGAAAGCTTAGCATCCTTAGTGTTCGGAAGTTACCTTTGGTTTTTGGAGTTGCTTACATGTAAGCTCAATTGACGTTCTAAATGACATTGACGTTAATGACCTCCATAATGACAATGGAGAAATCTCGACACTAATAATTTTATGTATCCTGTGTATGTAATTCAACATATCAAATAAAATTTAAAACACTACCAAGTGATTTCATGAACATATACACAAGCTGCCGCTTTTTTACTTATGTAGAACTCACTGGCCAAAATTTAACCATATATAAATGCGAAACCGCAGGATAAAATATATTTCCCAGCTTTGGTTTCTACCCACGGTGTATAAATACATGTATAGGGCTGTCATCAACAGAGCCAGAAAAATCAATGCAATCTGTGCAATTAATTGCAGTTTTAATTAGTGAGTCTGTGTTTCACATTTTTGTAGGTGTGTCTGGTGGAGCTATTTTATATTTTTAAGTATGGTATTCTGAATACACTTACACAAGGAAAGGTAAACAAAATACCTTTGCGTAAATAATAAAAAATGTGAGGTGTATTTTTATACCTTTACAGATTGGATTATAGCTTTGTCACTAAATATGTAACGCGTTAAATGAGACGCCTTCGTAAAACATGTATACATATATATTCTTGGTTCGTACCACATCCGCGTATTCGTCCGTCCAATTTCTAAGCTTCTGCTATGAAGCATATCATGGGTCTGACATTTTGATGCGTCGGTCATATCGGACTTATACTACATATCGGAAATTTCAAGTTTTACTATTTTTATAACATACCTGCAAAAACGTATAAAATTGGTTTGGTATATAGGAACAATCGGGCTGATTAGAAACTTTTTCCAAAGCACTTCTATATTTTATGTCTACAAGAGTATTTAATTTTTAGCGTGTCTCATTTCGAGTTTTCATTGTTTTTGCTTGGTTATGCAAAATAAATACATATCTATATACATATATATATTTTTAAATTTAATTAAATGCCTGTTGAAAACGCATAAAATAAACAAAACAAAATAAATATATTAACGGAATTTAAAAAAGTTAGGCTATAGAAAAGAAAATACATTAAGTTTATGAAATATATAAATTAAAATAAATATTTAAAAATCAATCGCTTGTGTTATTATTGTTATTATTGATTTAAATTAAAAGTAGATCTTAAAATATTTAAAGCTCTTTTGAATTGAGATATATACATATACAACAAGTTGCATTAGTATTTTTTTCTTGTTAGCCTCTTTAGTCCACACAAACGTTCATATTATTTTGCACTATTCATCATCAATGTGTTTGACTGTGCCTGTCGCTGCTGTCTTTTCCCAGTTCTATAAAATATTCGCTCTAAACATGCACGCTTAATTTATAAACGAAAAAAAACGTAAAAAGTATAATGTGTTGTTTTTTTCCCCTCGCACATTAACCTACGCCGTAGGCCGATTCTTTTGCACGATTACCAGCCTTTTTTCCTGGACTCCTTCCAACTGCAGGCAGTTTAATGTGTGCTCGCCATTTATCAAAGCTCGAATGGTGCCTTTTGTTGAGGACATCAAAGGGTTAAATCTCCTTTTGTAAAGTGTGCGATGTAGAAATTTGTATGTGAACGAGTGAGCCTTGCGGCGTGCATTGTGTATGAACAATCCTTCGGCTAATAAGTGACACGCGTCGATAATAAAAACCGTATAGAGGATTCAACTTGAACTCCACGGTTTAGTCAGGTTGTGGTTTCGAAGGCAATTCGATCCCAACAGATAGAGTGTGGCGTATTTCTGAAGCTCATGTCGCATACAATTAATATACAAACTATTAAATAAAGAAGCCTGAAAGGGCACCAACTTGTACGGTCCATAATATTTGTATAATAAGCTTAATAAGGTCTCATCAACGGTATAATAAAAATTGCTTAAGGCTTATCAACATATGTTTCGCGAGTAGTTAAATTTGTATTTATGTAGGCTAAGCCTGTAGCTATGAAGCTATAACTTTAGACTGACGAAGCCTTCATACCATATTACTAGAACTGTATCTGACTGAGAGAAAAAAAATAAAAGAGGCTAGTATAAGTGTATGTGCTTCAAATACTAAGCACAAAGTGCAAACTGTTACTACTACTAAAGTTATGCATTCTTATACCCTGAACCCATTAAAAATGGGTAAAAGGGGTATAATATTTTGTGCAAAATGTAAATGTATGTAACAGGCAGAAGGAAGCATCTGCGACCACAGAAAGTATATATATTCTTGATCAGCATCAATAGCCGAGTCAATCTAGCCATGTCCGTCTGTCTGTCCGTCCGTCTATCCGTCCGTCCGTCTGTCCGTCCGATTGTATCGCCTTAGAGCAAAATATGTATCATCATTACTATATCCTCTCCCTCAACCTATTTCAAAGCTGCACTTTGAAGTAAATCCTGAGGCGGTTTTATTAGCAACTAGTGTGTCTCAAAACTGTTTGCATATGTTTTACTGGCGCCCACTCTCCAATGTTTAAAAAAAAAAAAACTTATTTTGTTTGTCAATCTCGGCCACTGGCTGACAGCCTTACTCAGCTGTTCTTGTGTATTTTGTGTCTAACAAGAAACTTCAATATTTTTTTTTTGCACCCAACAATAAACAGCAAAAGAGAATGGAGAGAATTGGCTCAAAAGAATGCCAAGCAAATATTAACCCAGGGCTATTCATTACGTAGTCTTTTGCCCGTATGCTTCTGCCTATACAAGTTTATGTCCTCTAGCTACATAGCCTTTGCGTCATTCGGGTTGTGTACTGATGTACCCAATGTTTGCGTTTGATTAAGGTAGAGAAGAGTGGTACTCATCGTAGTACCATTTGTACCTCTTTAAGAAGGTTATATTTACGGTGTAGTTAAGATTAAAACTTAACATCTAAATTAAATTCTGGTGTTTCTCATTTTAAATATTGCTGGAAAAATTTGCCAGCATTGCTGCCCATAAAAGATTTCTTCATTTTCGCTTATTATGTCTTCTGTCTACAGCTGTCGTCTGGAAGCATTAAAGAGCTTAACGTTGGTGCGCTTAGTTGTCATTGCTGTCCCCCTCTGTGTTCTCTACAGGTTTATTTACCCGTCTGAAAGTCTGGCGTGTATAAAACGCACCTGATGTACAAAAACTGCTTAATTGAAACATAAGCCGCAATAATTTTGCCGCATTCAGAGCCAAACGATAGTATTAAATTATTCAAATTTGCGCTCTGCATATTAAGAGGCAAGTTCGTAGCCCCCGCTGATTTTGTCTGCGTTTTAAAGTCTGTGTGGCAGAATTTTTGCAGCTGTTTACAATTAAAAGTGCCTAAATCAAAATATACGTCTCGGCGGTTAGCTAGAGCTTAAGCTCTTTTTATTTCATAACGATCTAAACGATTACAAATAATCCCATTACTGTAGCAAACGGACAAAAAGACATACGAATTTTTGCATCAGGCTGGTTTTGACCTATTTGAGTGAACGTTATAATGAAGGAGTACTGTCGCGCTTTTTCGCTTTTCAGCTGAAGTTTTTTAAGCTGTCACCTTCATGTTGGCTTAATGTTAAGGATAACGTTTTGTTCTATATATAACCACCCGAGTATAACAAAATTATCGGAGTGTGACAATGTGCCAGCACGAAAAATTCGCTTGTTATCTTAATATACCCCACATCTGGCCATTCCTCTAGGCGATTTCATAATTTTTGCAACCGGGCAGAACCGGATAGAAAAATGCCGGTAACTTTCGTAACTTGTGTAATGCTTTTGTTACGAATTGAGGTTCGTGCTGGTGTTCATGGCCCCAACATACTACGAAGCTAAAAGTGTGGAATCAGTGTGATGCGTAGCATCTCAATTCGTTATGGGTGGGTAGTTATCTTAAGATGTTGGCGAATGCGTTCTTCTCGTAATTTCGCAGTCTCCAAATCCCAAGCGACTGCTTGAGGCTTGGACGTTGTTGCTACACTTAAGCTCTACATTTTTAACAAGGTAAACATTGATATATTGTCTCTTAACTGTACATTTCGAAGTCTACATAAGAACCATCATCTGGAATTAAAACTTCCACTGACGCAGCTATAATATGCTTAAAGTACGTCTATTTAATATATGTGTCCGTTTATAATAATTATTAATTTGGCTTTTGTCGAATGAATCTTAATTCCTTGAATTTTTTGTAAATAATGTGTGCAGTATGTAGTTTTAAATGGCTTCTGTAAAAAAAACTTTAAAAGCCTCGGACTAACTCAAATTTTGTAAAAAAAATTAATATAAATACTGAATGTGGCCGCAGCAGAAAACTTTTCCAATCTGGACGCAGACCACACAGGGATACACAGCATATACAAAATGTACCTGTGGCCACGCTCCAACTGGCACATGTCTAACTAAACTTTCCAATCAGACAAACGTTGACCTCTCCACCTTCTGGGCCCAATTTGAGAAACAAACTAATCGATATGAAATGCTCGAAACGACAGCCTGCACAAATCCGAATATTTGCGGCTCGCCTTTAGCAATCTTGTGCACACAATTATACAAAATTGTTAACCCCTGAACTGAATTTCAGGTAAATTAGCGCCGGTTGCACTTTAAGCGTACTGCCAACATGTTATAGGAATCTTTCTTGAGTTACGTGAGTATTAACCAGCTTTAAGAATTTTCAGCTTAGGTACGCACAATATATTCCATTGGGAAAATGCTTATTAAATTACAAAAATCAAATCTCAGACAATTTGCGTTTTTCACGATTCTTACTTAAATACCTTCAGAGCATTTCATAGTATATTGTGCGGTTGGCAAGAAAACGTGTCCCTATGTTAGGCATCTGATCCTGGTCTACACTCTAATTATCGTCATCTAAATGATGAACAAAATGCGGATACAACCTTTTTTGTAATTCGGGGCATTGGGCCACACGTTTTGAAAGGATACCCAGTCAAAGGTTTTTGGTCAATGTCACCAGATTGTAGTTGATAATAAGAACATGAGGTTAGAAAAGTCGGATAATACTCGTGCTCAAGGGTCTCACGTAAACAGAAGGTTCATGAAGGCGAATTCAGAACGAGTATGCAATGTTTCTGGTCATTTTCGGTGTTATTATTAAAGTTTTTCATATTTAAGTTGCCGCCTTCAGCGTTCAGACGGCATCGTGTACTAACGAGCAGCATGTTGTGCAAGCCCGTACCGGTCTTCCGGTTGTCCGGGAGTCTGTCATTACATCAGCGTCTCCTGCTTGACAGCAGCGGCGTGGCAAAGTCGTAAAGTACATTTTTTAATTAGAGTCACGAGTAAAACAAAGCAATTAGTAGGGCTGTCAGAGCAATCCCTTTACTTTCCTCTCTGTCCCTATCAATTTCTCCTTTCTGTCCCGTGTTTTTAATTTTAATTTTTCCAAATTTACGCGCGGGTGTGTGAATTATTAAAAAATAAATTACGTAAAAAAAGAAATAAAACGACTGGAAGTCGGCGGTTCAAATCGTTCTCAAACCTTTCCACTTAATGTATGGCCTGGAAGTAACACTTGCTTCCCATTAGTGGTTACTCGAGTTGATAAGTTGGTTGTCAAGTATAGCTTTATATAATAAAGACTCTAACAAAACTGTCTGATACTGTGGGGCCGCTTATAGAAAATTCGATTTTGTATTTCATGCATTTCTCCCGTAAATTAACGAAATCCAAAAATCTATAGTCACATATAATAAAATAGACCAGAGTATGTCACAGTCGGCAGCTCTCAACTGCATAGTGCTTACCTTTTGATTTAGTTTTTAATTTATATTTTGGTTGAATGGAAATTTCCAAAAGTTTCAGAAGACAAATAAACGGAAAAACTCGCATAACTCTTGGTCTGAAACGAAGAGTGCGCCAGGCTCCGGTTTGAAAGTTTTGAACTATCCCACAGTCGCGTGGCTTACAAAAAACTAAGTTATTAGCACCAACTGTTTTCTGTTGGAGGGGCGGCTGCAGCTTGGTTGTTGCGGGTGTGGTCTGCTACTTGTTGGTGTGGCAGGCAGTCAGCTTTTAGTTTATGTTTAGTGCATTTTGTGTGTGAACGTGCGGCAAAAATTTTTGCGTTGCTTTGCGCAAGCACCATGTGAAGCACATTGACATTTTCGGGTACTTGGTGGCCTAGACCCAGTGAATTTAAGCAATGGGTCCACTGTATGAAAGAGTGTCCCCGATACCATGCCGGTTGTTGCTTGCTTTAGTTTTTGGTTGCAGCTGCAGCATCCCCCGTTTACAAAATTTATTACACTTGCACTTTGCAGAAAGCATTTCCATTTTATTTTTATTTTTCGAATTTAATTCTTGGTTATTTTATGAAGTTTGTAACATTTATCATACGATCTGGCATTGTGTTAGTCGAAATAACTTATGCCAATAGCATACATAGGTATGTTACTTTTTATTATTAAAACATAAGTACAATATCCGATATACGCTTATTTCTTTTAGGAAAAGTTAATGTTAGTTAATGTTTGGCATTAATAAAAATAAAAACACAAAATGTCAGCAAATAAAACGAATCCAAATGCTGCTACTCATCATTTTTAGTCATCCTAAGCATACACTAGTACAACAACTATATTTTAGACGGAATATAACGCTTACAATCTTTGTTAGAGTAAAAAGTTTTTTTTTTTAAGTTTTTCTTGGAGCCACACTTAATCCTCTAAGCTACATTCATAGTATTTTTACTCAATATGAAGGCTATGCGCAAAGTTAGTAGAGTCCTTCTGAAGGCAATTGAAATCGCCTTGCGAGGTTAGTTACACTGTAGAAGCACTTGAAATGAGTAGCTGAATGGAATGAAACGACGCACAAAAATTAAACTGTATTGATTTATGAAGTCGGTGTGTGTCGTGTGGCGCTCTAAAAAACTTTGTCCTGCAGTATAGAAAAACTGAAGGCGAGTGCGACCAGGCAGCTGGGCAGCGGTGGGTGACTTGTTCAAAGTTCAATGAAGTATGGACTACTCGACTCTAGCCAAGTGCGCAACCAATAAGTGGCGCAAGTTGCTTCGTCGCTTGGCAGGTTGAAACATTGTCAAAGTCAAACAAAAAGTCGCTGAGCATTGACAACAGTCAGGGTATCTGTGAGGTCGTCAACTGGTCTGGCATTAGCAGTGCATTAGTTGATGGTACATTATTAATGTTCAGTCGTTTGATTTGTATACTTGTTTGGTTTTATGTGTGTTCAGCCCAACCTCAATACTAATTGGGTTGGATTATTCGACCAACACAAAAGTTGCTTTGACTTGGTCGCACCTGGCTGTTTCATGCCTGTGCCAATTATTGTATAGAGATAAGTTTCAACGTATGCGTGCCAGTTTCTTTAGCTGTATACGACCCTACCGACTGACCCCGTAACCTGTTGCATGACGCTACAAACCGCAGCGGGAAGTTAATTACTTTGATTTATTTGTAAATTATTTAACTGCTGCACGACGCTTGTAGGTGCCTGGCTTGTCACAGATTTCAAATTGCACTTAATTACGATTTCATGTACGTACAAATTGATAAAATTTCGTAGGAGTGAGTTTAGCTGGTTTGTAAATCGACCGATGGGCACACAGCCAGACCTTTAAAGAAAGTATAAAATTATCAATAACAAAAGGCAAAAGTGATTCGCACACTTATATGAGAAAATAAAAAACTTTACCGCTAAGTTGTAAAGATAAAAACATATTCAGTAGTAACGTCCGATATTATCTCCATTAAACTATGTTACAGCCGGGAAAATGGTGAAACCGAGTTTTCAGCGATGAAATCGCCAAAAAAATGATTACTAATGAAGCAATGAAACTAAAACTATTAAATATAAAATATATTATAATGTCAAATAAGTCGATTATAAAATCATTTTATATGAATTGCAACAAACACATTTTGTTAGCACGATTTTATGCTCGACACATTGTCGTTGGTTTTTGCACAACAACAGAACATATCTTTTAGCTTCCGTTCTCAATATTTACGCTTCGATTCTGCTAGAGTTTTGTTATTAGAAAAGTTTTAATGTATATGATAAGGGCGCGAGCAAACCTAAAGCAGAACAATCAAACAAAGCAGAAAAACAACTTATACATGAACTGTACAAGTATGCCATGTTTACTATGGTGAAATGTAGTTGGAATGGTTGTGTATATCAACTCAAAATCTATAATATACTTAGAGAGAGTCGAGAGCCGATGAGTAAAACAAAAATAGTGCTAGCTTAGTGTTTGGCAAGGTCAGTCGAAATGTTTATTCATATTTCACAATTTACATACACATAGAACTTAAACCATAAGCTTCTACTCCTTGTTGTGTGACTCAACTTAGTTTCGCTTTTAAATTTGGTTCAGCTGCTCCGTCCGTTGACGTTTCTTGTCGCCGATGCCGATGAGCTTTGCGTACGTAGGTTTTGTAATAGAAGTCAAAGAATAAGGCAAACATGAAGACGTTCTGAATAAAGCCGATAAACGCGATGAAGACTGGAAATTGACAAGGATTGCGAACGATCACAAGTAAAAAGTGCAGTGATAAGTAGCCGAACTGAACCAGCTGCAGCTGCGTTATGTGCCGCTTCCACCAAAGCATCTGTTTCAAGGCCCCCAGTGAAGTGGCAAAGTAGTAGGCGTACATTACAGAGTGCACCAGAAGGTTGATCAAGCCAAGCATAGTGCAATGAGAGCCCGCTAAGAAGGTCATAAAGATCGAAACACCGAACACCATGCCAGCGTGGTGATATACATGTAGAAAGCTCACCTGGGAGTTCTTTTTGCGCAATACTATGAAGACCTGAAATAAAATGTGAGTTAGATAATTCAGAGACGTTCTGCTTTTGCTGGGCTTGTGTCACTTACAGTATCTAGGAGATCTAGATATTTGAGAATATAGTAGCCGTAAGAGGCATACAGCAAGTGCATCATTTGCGGCGTTCTATTGAGATGTTCGACAGGCTGGCAGATAAAGCTGAACTCAGGTTGGAATAAGGTGTAGGTAATCCCGTAGACAAAAACGATTGAATTTGCCGCAACCTGAATAACATTGTAGAGCTGCATCACAAGTTTGAGCTCGAAAGGTCGCCGCTTTTCCATCCATTTGGGCCCAAAATGTAGTACAAATGCCAAATAAACGACGATAATTAAAGCCACACTCCACAAATTGCCAGTGAGCGGTAAATGGGCTACGCGTGGATCTTTGTGCTGTTCGTACAGATCTCGCACCGTATAGTACACATAAGCTACAACATTAGGCGCCATTTCAACTCCCACACTGTCACAGGATTCTGGCTTTGCTTTCCTTTGTTCCTGTTCAAATTTTCAAAATAGGCGTCAGCGTTTGCACACCTTGAATGTCAGTATTCATCTGAGCAATAATCACTAACATGGCCACGTGCTGAAGTTTGCGACCACAATATACCTCTGTCCAGCGCTTGATATGGTAATGACCGCTAAATGAGAAGCGTTACGCTCGCCCAATTGACCTATGCAAAGCGTCGACAGCATTACCTGCCGTGGAATGTATGCGAGTGGCATTGGCCACGGCGACGAACAATGACAACTATGACGACAAACTATGACGTTGTTCTTTCTGGAAGGTATTTACTTAAATTGTTTTGCTGAAACAACCAATGGTTGAGATTTTATTAGAATTACTATTAATGCGTTACCTGAACGCGTGATGATGATTTTAACTGCTTTCGCACAAATTGAAAGGATATTTACGGAATCTTCTGATGTTGGCCATTATAGATAGGGTCAGCCACGACCTTGTCTGCACTGGCGTCTTGCATGACACTGTTGGTGTGCAGAATTTGAGTCAGTACCTTCTAGTTGGCTAAAAACCATCATTTGCATTTTCTTCGCAGCTGCGGAATATGACAATAAACGGGCTGCAGCTCATTTACACAAATAAGCTATAACCGCATGACTGTTGGCGGCCATTTCCATCTAGCATGCTCGCTGTTGGATTGGGCTTGGGCGCGGGAACAGCTCGTCGGCAATGTAAAGGGCCGCTGGTAGTGTAATAACCATAATGCCGACGTTTATGGCCACAGCAAGCAACAAAAATAATAATGGTAATCATTTTGCCGTTCGCCGGAAGTATGCAAATATACGAGACGACTACGATGATGGCCATGGCGATGTCGATTCAGTTACTCAAGGTATATGGAGTGAGAAGGCCGTGAACTGCTTCAAGGATATGGTCAGGTGTTGGGTGGGATTCGCCAAGGACCAAGTCTACAACCTTGAGTTCTGTTCTACAAATGATGCGTTAATGAACGTGACACATACATATAGCAAGTAAACAGCGGGCCGAAAGCAAATATACTGTCAATGCGAACGTGTCTTACCGAGCCATTTTCTCTGTGTGTCTGTCTTCGTCGGTAATCATGGTTCACTGAATGAAAATAATAATCTCTTTCGGCAGGAAATGAAGGGAAATTCAACAGGAAGCTTTCGTGACGTGCGGCAAACATTCCATGTAAATAAACCAATTCTTTTAGTACTAGTGCCTATTTGTGTGGCAGTCTCTGTGGAGGCATTGAATAGATAAATTTAATTATCTGGTTTCTATAATTTCATTTTTCGAACTTTGGACTGTTCAACTTTGATTGTTGACCTAAAACGTTGCCTGCCTATACGGTATTTCCGGATTTGACTTACTCGAAGAGAGCTCTCTTATAAATGTATTGCCTTCATCATGTTATTTTGATGTTGGTGTTTTTTTGCACTCGTTGTATATTCCCTGTCGCACTTAGCAATGCAACTGCCAACTGTTAACTGAAATAAGTTAATTGCTTTTAAATTACTAAAATTATGACTGTGTTTTTCGCAATTGCATCTGATTTGCTAATCAGCTTTCTTTATACAATATTTTTTATGTATCATGCATCTGGGGACTGTATGACCGGCTCCAAGTATGTTACCTTACATTAAACGTAACTTTTTAAGTTCGATTACCTGTCGCAAACGCAATTTATATTGCGATGACTGAATGTCAGAGTCCTGACCGCGTGACTTTGAATTCTCCTCAGGGTCCCCTTTAGTATTGGCACGTGTCTGCCCGAAGACAGCGCTGAGCTGTCACCCCAAAAAATATGTGAATATTTGCTTTGATTGGTAAAATTTTAGAAAACCATTTGAATGGACGCTAGTAAGCCACTGAGTAGCTGTCCATAATAAAATTTATGACGATGATTAAAGTTTTTAGAGACGGAAATGCCAATCTTTTTCACATATACACGGAGAATATCCTAGGAGATCTTTCTTCAATAAATATTTCTTTTCAGCATACCTTATTTTAATTGTCGATTATGCTACTACCCATCAACAGGCGGGGTTAATATAAGTTTGCGTAAATGAGAGTCCAGTCTCAGCACTGTATATCAATCATTCTAGCGCTGTCAAAGTGAATCCCCTGGTAATAAGATATTCATTTCTATTTCCTCACGGATATTTTATTATAATTTTTCTTTCTTTTTCATTGCGCTATTGTATTTGTATACACGAGTGCGTTAATACAAAAACAGAGATATCGTGTAAGTGCACATAGTTACACGGAATCTCAAATCAATCGGCCTTATTCCGTTAAAGCCAAGTGAAGGACACATGTAAATTCGCCTTATGTTGGTTGTTCCATAAAGCTATGTCCCCTTTTAGGGTGACAGCCATAAGAGCAAACCAAAGAAACAAAAAGGCAGTAATAGAAACGATTTCGTAAAAATATGACAAACAATCAAAACGTATTCGAAAAAACCACAACACAGCCAACAAAGCTTGCCAGCTGAGCCCGAGATTTGTTACCCAGCAGCAGACCCAGCAAGGCAGCCTAGTCAGCCAGAGTGCTGGGCGGTGTTGTAGTTAATGGAGATGAGGCGCGGCCGGCGTGAAGTAGGAAAAATAGCTTTGCCGTTCGTTGCACAGAGGAGGACTGATGAAAATTTATTGCTGCCAACATACCCATAGGGATTCGCAAATATAATACTACAACCACAGCGGGGCGGATCCAACAGTTGGACAGATGAGCGCGCGAACAGATGGCAAGAAGGCGTCGGCGTCGGCGGCGGCAGCGGTAGCAGCGACGTCGGTAGCGAGGCGACTGCATACAAACACGTACAACATGTCATGCAGTTTGCTCGGTCCCTTGTTGTTGCCTGGATCTGAATCTGGATCTGGTCTATGCGCTCGTTGCTATGCTAACATGTTTGTAGTGAGTGTGTGTGGAATGTGTGTTGGGTCTGTGTGTAATGTCTGTACGCTAGATGGGCGTGCGTACGGCAAAACTAAACCTATGAAAAATTCTACAAAGCAAAACATATAAAATGCGGTTTTCGCAGCACTCCGCTGTGAAGAAATCTGTAAAAAATCTGTTCAAAAATATATACGTGTGTGTATATGACAGTCAGAACATGCTGCTTTACCCTCCACCTCGACTTCTATTCAATCTCATGTAGTGTTGTTGTTGTACATCGGGCTCAGCTTAGCCGAGCTGCATGCACGCACTCTTCATGTTTTGTTATGAAAATTTAAGTGAAATCACTAAAAATGCCAAACAAAACTGCCAGATATGCAGATATACGGCGCAGGGAGCGGGGATAAACGTATTTGTATTTGTTGTTGGTGCAAAAGAAAGCCTTCGGGTGGAAAGCTTTTGCTGGCTATGTTACGTGCGTTCTTGATGCTGTTTTATTTACGCTATTAGAGCACATTTATGAAAAACTGTAGTCAGTTTATAAAATGTGACTTGATGTAAGTTAATGTGCTTCCTTTAAAGACAACCGAATGGGTAGTATAGTGCAACAGATTACAGAGTAGGCGACAGCTGCTGTTTTTATCGTAGGACGATATCACTTGTAAATTGGGTCAAGCAAAGTTCATGTTGTACGATTCTCTTGCAGTGCCGGACTGTTGTGCTATAAAGAGTTTTCAGCTAATGGTTTTGGCTACTCAATAAACATTTGTCAACGACGCAGTGCGCCCACCCAAGGCGATGCCGCCAATTTGCTAGGGGCATCCGTCCTTTGCTTGGCTGCTTGTGAATCGTCCGTCCTTCTATATGTCGATGTCAATAGCTACGTTTTATTGCCTTGTCCTTTGCATCCAAAACAAAAGCACCGAAAACAGCAACGCAGCGGGAATGGGTATGACACTCACAAAGCTAGTTCAAAAATTTATGATCAGTGACAAAAGCACATTCCCACCTGTGATATACTTTAACTGCTGCTCACTTTGTGCGCCAGTGCTGCTGTTATTGTTGTGTGCTTTGTTGTTTTCGTTTTTTTTTTTGCTCAGTGTACACGCCTTTTCAGTGCCATTGTTACACACACGCCCCGCCTTCAGGTCGACAGAAACGTTGGCAATTCCACGGTGCGCCACGCATCGATGGCCCCTTTATGCGCTTCGCAGTTTTCACATTTTTTGTGCGCGTTTGCCTTGGATTTTTGCGATAATGGAGACAAATGTTGGGCTCTTAAATTTATCGATTGGTTGGTTTGTAAAAGTTGCTAAGGAAAAGTATTGGCCTGGCATGTGAATTTGTTTTTATAGGTAGGTTAGCTGTTCATGTGATTCCATTCCAAGCGCTGCACCGATTTAACGCTTTAAGTCGAGCAAAGTCCAACGACACACCTGATCTTTCAATTTATTTCTTGTTTTTCATTGCCTAATAGAAGAAAAGCAAAGTCGACGCCCAATAGCAAACAATGAATTGCGCTCTGCCCAAGATAAACTTGCGCCAAGATAAGCCAACTATTTGTGCAATGTACCCTATTACCTCGCTGCTCTTGGCCATAGATCCGAAATTTGCAATTCGCCCGCCGGCCTGCCTGTAGAAACTTTCAAATTGAAAGTTCATCGCATTTAGGCAGCTGTTCCGGCTTGGGACTGGGAAGACGCATCTGGCAGGCAAATTTTTTGGACATTTGTTGGTCTCCCTCTCTTCGTATATACGTATCTGCATCGAGATCTGCGATGCTTGAATTTATGCACTCTTTATAAAGGTATTATGGGGCGCCAGCCAGTAGCAACAACAGCTTGTGCTGCGGATTAACTATCAGATAAACGCAGCATCTGTAGTTTGTTTGCTTAAGCGAACTTTTAATTTTTCGTGCTCACGCAATTGCAGCGTTGTGGTTCGGGTTAGGCGATTAGGGCTTAACGTTAAACACTGCAACGTGCTGAAGGTCCTCGGCGACCGGATTTATGCATCGTTACATTGGCATTTAAATAGGGTCAGGATTGTTGTATAAAGCGCGTTTTCGCATATTTTTTGCAAACTATTTTCTTTTATGTAAAATGATAAATGCTACTTAGGTTGAATGCTGCGGCAAATAAAACAAGTATTAATTTCTTTTGTCAAAAAAGCTTAGCTAGGAAATGCCCAGTATCAGAATACTTAAATTAGCCTTATTAAACAAAAAATATAACGTTAAGGCATGTCCGATCGTTATGAAATTTCCAGCCAACAGTGGCTTGGGGAAATTAAAAATTCAATTTTATGTCTGCGTTACCTTTAATTCCTCATTACTCACTTTAAAGGTACAGGTTACACAAATGTGGAGGGAGAAATATTATAGATATAAATATGAGAATGTACTCGTACACGTTAAATGCATAAGCTCAGGCGCAGAGCACCCATCAGTTCCCTTCCCATAGAACAACATTAAAATGCCTGCGGAGTCATGCTTTTAGTGGCTTGGAGCTGCCTGTGTACGCCGGCTGGCAATATATATATATATATATATGTATATATATTTGTAAATATATATAAATTGTATCTACAACTTGGTCTGAAATTGCTCGCAACTAACTGCGAATCACTTACCTCGATTTGAAGTGGTGGCATCGGCGTAGCAGAGGGCGGATAGCAAACATCCTAGGCTAATTACAATCAAAATGGGACAATTCATTTTCAGCGGCACTTGGTTGCGGGGACGACTGCACGCTGAGGAAGTCGCACCGCTCCCGTGGCGTATGCTACGCGAAATTATTTTCATTGTTTTACGTATCTCGTGCTACGTATACGCACCCTTTGTTTTAAAATTGGTTGAAGTGGTCTCTTGTGCGGCGCGAAATGTGTCCCGTAATTGATATGGTATGTGAAAAACAATGCCCTGTTTCGTGTCCTCTTTAAGTTTTAATTTATTAGAAGCTTACATACTTTGCATTAAATTCCCACGCTTGTGGCACGCACTGTTCCGTTTTGCTCAATTTTAGTTTTATTTTATGTTTTTTTTTTAAAAGCGCTCTTTGCTTTTCCAGCTAATTAGCAACTAGGCACTGAGCCGCAGACGTTTTCTGTATTTATATGAGTTCTGTAACATATATGAGTTCTATTAAGCGTCCAACGTTTAATTGTCCTTGACACTTTCTAAAAAAAGAGAGTAAATTTTAAAATGTTATTAGTAAATTATATTTAAATAGGTAATAAATAAATGATTATGTCCATTACAAACTTTTGTTCAGTTCCCAGTTCTCAGCTCAGACAAAGATTTGACACTGAACATTTTGCCACAAAGTACAATTATAATTCATGCGCATTTAGGAAAACGAAAGTTTTAATGTTTTCTTAATTTCTTTCCCTTGACCACAAATTTTCAATGTACAAGTAAGAAAATCCCATATTTTACGAAATTAACGAGGAAAGCTTTGAAGTGCCTCACGGAGACGGGTGGCCAAAGGAAACTAAATTTTCACGCTTTAGCTCATAGCCAAATAACGAATTGCTCTTAAGGACATACTCTTGCATGTGCACACATGTACACTTGGGCACCTCTATTATGATCTACCCGCTGTCATATTTCAAGGAAAAGTTTTGCATAATTTAATGAGTTTGTTTTTCATAATAGGCCAGCAGAAGGAACGAATGTGCGGCCTGAGGGTGTGCCAAAGAAAAACAACTAAGCTGAAAAGTTCAAATTATTTCATTATCACTTCCATGCAGGGCAAAACTCAAGTGCCAAAGAGTCCAGAAAAAGTGCTTTACAGCTACAGAATTTTTTGTTTCGTCGTTGGCAAGACGCGGCTGCTCATAAAAATAAAGTTATAAATTTAGATTAAACCATGCAGCCGATACTACTTCCGCAAGAAAAAGGCAGTCGGGGAACACGGCTAGTTCACTTTTACACACGTCCATTCGGTTCAGCCACAAGGGCGAGCACGAAACCCATTAAAGTCACTGCGCTTCTGACGTTGTATGCGTGTTTGAGAGTACGCCATGTATAATTATCTATCGTATTCATTATTGCCATGGGCAGCTAGTGCTGGGTCGACGGCTTGGTAACAAGAAGACCCTACGCAGAGCCTGCCCGTTGCTTCGCCGCATGTCCTGGAGGGGCGATAAAATATTTGTATCCATTTTGTACGCTGCACAATCGACTTGAGGCTTCGTAGGTGGTAGGTGCTGTAACATTTAGGCGCTGGCCATGTATTGTAATTACTCAAAATTATTCCAAGTATTTTGCAGAAGCGGAGTCAACAGAAAGATAAGAGTTTTATATGCTTTGGCCAATGCTATCATGTAGACGGTAAAGAGTCATAAATAAACAGCCTGGCAAGCAAACGGGAGAAGAAGGCAAACTGTCGACGCCATAGCCATTGTCCATTGCCATTTTTGCAGCCACCTTGGCTGGTATAGCATTTGGCGATGTTGTTGTTGGCCATGGTTATCAGTTTTATGGGTGCTCGGCCATCCAATTTATAGCCGAGCGTCGCTTATTTTAAAGCAAGATTCTGCTTTCTCTTTAGCTTGGAGAAAATGCTCTCTAAATAATTTGTTAGCCTATTTGTGGCTTCGTTGTTGACTTGTTCCTGGTTCTCCGTAGTCAATTCACCGTTCCTTATTTTTGCGCTATCCATTTGATATCTAACCTTAACTAATTGCGACTTTCGCTTTCAGAAAACTGTGTGCTGCGGGCTATTTGTAGTTGTGGCTGTTGGCCGTATAATTTCAAGCTAGAAGTTGCTTGCGCAATTAGTTTTAGCTGGTTTCACTGTTAAACTGATTTTCTGTCAGCAGTCGCTGAGCGCCACTGGGACGTGCATAAAAACGAAACAAGACCAACGAAAAGCCACGTCTTTTGCCAGTTAGTTTCTGTGGTCGACAAGCAAAACTTTAAAATGGGTTAATTGCATTGTAAACTAGACATACAAATGGCAAACAAGTGCCGTAGAAACTGAGCAACGAACAACAAACACTGCTGAGCAGCTTCGGTATTCGCAAGAGCCTGGTGCAGATTCGATTCAAACAGCTGATTTTTATTTTTTAATCCATAGCGGTTCTCTTGTAGGATGCCTTGCAACTGAACGAGCTGCGAAGTGCATAATTAAAATTAGCAAAACCATGTTTAAAAGTCTGCTAAAGACGACAACCAACCAGCAAAGCTCATTTCATGCTCTGCTGCAAACGCGTTAAGCAGGATTGGTTGGCAGTTTAATCAAGCCAGCAGCCTATGCATCAGCAACGACCTTACTCAAACATGCAAGCGTAACCCCTGGCGAACAGAAAACATGTATTCACAGCGTAATTCTGTTAGCTGAAGGCCATCACTCAGTCCGCTAAATTTGTTAAAATTAGATTGGGGACGAAATGTTGCATGTGTACTATTTTGATATTGAAATGATACATACTTCAAGAGCTAGCAGAAAAAACCGACGCATACAAGGGCTTAGTTCAAAGTTCAAGCTATGCCTTTCAAAAAGTTCGCCAAGTCAAGGGGTACTGACACTCCAACAATGTGCGGAGTTGGCACACACGCTTTCATATGCTGACACAGAGGCCTAATATGTTGGTCTTGTTGAAACATTTCTCGGCTAAAGAACTTTTATTACAAAAGATCTCGATAAAAGATTATTAAAATTTTCCAAACGAGTGGCACAAGTTCACTGCAACAGTTCTTCAAGTGCTTGCGGGCTGCAGGCTATCTGCAGTTTCTGTGTCCCACAGAGGCATACTCTACTTCAACCTAAGTACATCTGCGTCTAGAAAGTTTGTTGCCAGTCTCCATGTTTCAAAAGCGATGAATACAGTGCACATCAAGTTCTCAAGTTCATTCGCGGATTTTGCGTAACGGGGCGACATAGACATAAATAGTATAATAAAATAGTTCCTCCTTATGTCTGGCAGCAAGTTAGAAGGATAAGGCAGCTAGACTGCCAGCTAGCGACTGGTCACTTACCAATCGATCGATAAACGTATGAAATGTGAAAAAATACCTTCACCATATTAACTACACATATGATGGTTGATGTTAGGCTTAAAAACGTATTTTGCCTGCGCCTTGCTTGCTAGAAACCAGCCGACTAATCCTATGCATTTTTGCTGAAGCAAACATAATTCATTTTTTATGTACAGTGCGCTGGTCCTTGCCGGCATGGCGGCACCTACGTAGTTGACGTATGTATTGGTTTTACGGGCCTGGGGCTGTGGATTCACTTAGCATTTACTGCTTTATTTATTATGCCGAAATGAATTATCCCTTACCGCCACGGGATGCAATTTCTGCTTGCGTTGCTTTTTGAGCTGTTCAGAATATTCGTCTATGGATAGCACTTATGTTTGCCCCCATTGTTACCTGCCCCTATGCTTGTTGCCAACGCGCTTATTTGATGTCAACGTCATCAACGTTCAGTGATGCCTTAAGCGGAAATAAACACGATTGCAAAAACAACAACGTAAATGTTTTCTGTGTGTGCACCGTGGCTAGCGCTGCTGTACCTTTGGCATTAGGTCGTACAGTCATGCTTACTTGCTTTCAATATCAATTTATAAAATATTAAATATAATTTAGTTAAGATACAAGATTTTATTTTTATATGGCACTGCTTAAATATAAAATCTAGCCCTTTGACCAAATATCGAACACAACCAAATCCATAAATCAAACAAAATGACAGCTAAAAAGTTGCTAACATAAAAACCACAATGTAAACCACTGTAATACATTTATAAAAGGAAAAAAGTTATTTTAGAAGTCGTAAAGTCCTAACTGCGTTGAATGACAGTCAGGATTTTTAGAAAATTCAACCACACAAAAGTTACATGAACTTGTGACTTTGACACTTGTAAAAGGTAAATATTGAAGTAAATATTGTTAACGAACGTACAACGAAGCAAACATACTGAAACTAACCAGCTGTACCAAAAAAAAAAAACACTAATGAAAAAACCCCATATTTTTTTACGTTAAATTATTTACCACTCACTTCAATATTGAAAATAAATCCTTGTGTCACAAAATATTACGCATCACAAATACTGATTAGGCGTTGAAGGGAAAGCCTTCTGAAGTAGCACAACTTAAGTATTTTTTTTTAACCGGTAAGGCATGCCAAGATGCATGACCAGGTACATACTAACAAAGCAAAATCGGTGAGTCTTACCAAGAAGTCTTTTTGTGTTACGATAAGAACGGCAATCACCAAATGTTATTGGAAATATTGATTGTCAGGACTATGCTGTTCGAATTTAAATTGACAGTAGGGTAAAAGAGGTATGCATTGGCTTTGCAGGGATCTAACTTCTGCCTTCATTTTATATTCAAGTCCTATTGTGTGTGTGAGACTATGAACAAACGGAACGTAATTGGTATCTCATTAAATGAAATATCGCTCTCTTAATCAAGGTCAAGAAAGGATTTAATTTTTTTTAAATTATCATAAGCAATTCTATTAAGAAACATAATGCCACCGCTAGACTAGGTGACCAATCATAAAGGCCCATATAATGAACAGCTATGAAAATCTAAGAGAGTCTAGCCAATGCATTCAACCATCATTTTTCTTTTTTTCTGTTAACCTTAAAGTTAACATACTCATTCATTTTAGTGATTTAATTTGTCCTCACACAGTGCGTGAACAAATTCCTGATATACCTCACGTATAGAAATTAGAAAAATTAACTAATTCTGGCCGGTAACTTACAAGGCTTGTTAACCGACTGCACAATAACCGCCGGCCTATCTGACTTGACATCGCAAATTGACTGAGCGCCGGTAGCTGTCGTACCCAGACAGGTTGCAATGTTCACCTCTGGTTTCCAGCGAGAGTTTAAGACCAAAGCACACGATGTGTTGTGACGGATGACAAGATGTTTATGCAAAGTCACTGTTTAGATTGACGGACAACTTGAAGATGAGCTACATTTCCTTTACATATCAATAGTAACAAATTTGTAACATCTGAGGGCCACTTGACGAAAATGGCCAATTAGAAGTTTTTTTTAGTTTCACACGGAAATTAATTGAAATTTTAATTGCAGTGAGTCTCAGCTGGGCAAAAAGATATGTGTTCAGCACTTTTTTAGCCCCAGCCTGCGGCAGCCTTGCTTATACGTACAGCTCGAATTCAACGTGATGAATCCACTTCCTTCGGCTAAGCGGAGAAAACTTTCAACCACAGACTTTGTCCTGGTTGTCAGCACCACTTGCTAAACGCTTTTCCTGTTCTCCTTTGTTGTAGTAGTTTTCATAAACTGCATGTGTAAGTGTGTTTATGCATGTGTCTATGGCGGCACAAAAGCTGTTGCTTTCCTGCTTAGGCGCTAGCTAAATGCTTTACCCGCAGGGGCAAGGCACCAGACACGTGAAAGGACCCTTGTGCCTCTCACAATGCATGCTCTTGGCCACACCAGAGATTTTCTTTTCACATTTCTTTCGATGTTGCCCCTTGTTGCTTGTCGCAGTGGTTCTTTCAGACCGTTTACTTCCTAGGTGCTATTAACTATAATTACCGCATTAAACGGCAAAGTGTCTTAATATTCAATTATAAGTTCTTTTTATCCACAGGCCCTTCGTAAAATACATTTATGCGTGTTTTGTGCTACTTGCGGGGGTCTATTGGAAAAGTTTCACTTATATACATTTCGGCTGACTTTTTCATTCTGTCTTTGTTTACTCTTCTAGGCTCTAATGACGCTTGAGTGCGTACAAATTATATCACTAAATCTTAATGATTGTATTGCTTTTGATTTTGTGCCAAAAAGCTGTTCGAGTTTTGTCGCCTGTTTGTGTATTGATCGACTGCTAGCCAATGCGCGTTTTGCTGCCACTGGCCATTTGTTTTATTGGTGCATCGATAAAATAAATTGTATTTCCTGCCTGCCGGCGCTGCTAATGGCCCAGTTGAAAGTTTCGACATCAGCAACTGTCTTTCGGTTTTTTGACAACAACACATGCCACACACAGTTCTAATTAAATTACGAGTATGCTCCTTTAGCCAGCCCCTTTAGACTTAACTGTAATAAGCATCTTTCCAAATCGTTGTGCAAATGCAATCGAAGCAGCTCACACGCACTTCAATAAACTAATGAACACTATTAAAGTCAGCAGCGTGGGCGCTACGACCTCATTGCTGGCACCAACAGAATTTTAATTAACAAATTGTAAAGCGCTAATTTTGCAAATTAATAAACACACACACACACATAAACACACTATACAACAGAGCTCCACAGCACAGACGCCTTTAGTCGAGCCTTGGACTGGGATTATAAGGCTGGGTAAAGCACATACATAGACCTGAGTACGACGCAACACGCACTCAGGGGAATTAAATATCCTAGTATATTTTGCTTGCATGGAAATTAATTTAAATTCTACTTAATGCATGTGCAAAAATCTATTTCACTAGAAGTCAGGCAGATAAAAAAAGAAATCTCACTACAATTGTAATTAAATTACATTCAAAGTACGAAAAATTGCAAAAAGTATACTTGGAATTCTAAAAAGTACACTCGGAAGAATACTTATTGTAAAGCTACGTTAAGCTGCCATAGTTGTTCCAATCGACAATCTTAGATATAATATATGTTTCAGCAATGTGGCCGTACATATTTATGATAAGCTCTTCAATTCTTATTGAATAATTATTTTCGCTTACGAAATTATAGAGAATCCTTCTGACAGTTTCAGCAATTAAAATTAGAACTAGCTTGTAATTATAGTCGCCCACAAAAATCCACCAACTTACGGTATTGTTACCTAGATTCAATTTTGCCTGATTTCACTGATTTAAATTCAAATAGGATATTTTATTAGCATCGTTTGTTAAGCCATGGGCACAATAAACTGTACGCTTGCAATTCACTTCTATTTTTGTATCCTCTTATACATTCCTCTTTACCATCATCTATGCTTTGATTAAATTAAATTTATATATAGAAAAAGCTTTTCTGTGTAACTTATTTTGCACAAGGCACCTGTCATAAATAAGTAAGCAGGTCAATAACTTGCACTTAAAGAAAAGAAGAAAAGAGTGTTAATTTCCATCGGAAATATTGAAACTTCTTATCCACAAATGTTTTTCACATATTTGATATTTTTCAAATAAAAAAGTGAAAAGAAGAAATGACTATAAAAAAGGTGCACATTTGACGGCGACTCATTCGCATTGTGTTCTTGATTTTATTACAAGCCTTTTATGTTGACAATAGCAGCAAAAAGGTCGAATAGCACCCGTTAAGGCTACTTGTTAACCTATATAAAATAACAAAAAAATTGTGAAATGTGGAAATGTGGTTCAGAAAATAATTTAAATGCAAACTCAACTATTCCTTGACGACTTCCTGCAACAATAGAATCCACAACAAAAGCTGCACCAGAAGATTTAATAAATTAAAGCTGGCTTTTGAGCTGACAAAAGTTGCGCAAAAAAGTATGCAACAAAAAAGGAACAATACAATCCCAAAACAAAATTTTATATTTTTCTAAATAATTTACATAGAGATGTTTTTTGGTAAATTGCTAGACGACAACAGCGGAAACGTCTTAAAGCGCCAAAATGGAATTTTTTGTTGCAAAGCAGCGAACGAATAAGTCTTTCATTTAAATGCTTCCAGGCACAACAACTTAAACAAGACAAAACGTGGCTTGACGCAAAAAGGCCTGGATAAATACGATGTTGTGAAAATATCTCCTGCCAATCTGTCAGCTAGTCGGTAAGTGAAACCCTTACAAGGATTTGTAATATGCCTTACGAGCGAAGTTTTGCGCGAGTAAACATTGTAAGTTGCTGGGGTAGAGCTCAAAAGCTGTCGGAAGAAAAAACTCGTATAATTAGTAGAAACTTGACTAAAACCCTGAAAAATTGCTTTAAACGGCGCGTGAAAATTGTGTTCGGGGAAATCCATTACAGCCTCGGGAGTAAAATTGGCATAAGCTGAGGTTCTTGGCTAAAAATATATTTGTACAGTTTCCTCCTTGTTTGTTCGCTATCCATGGGTCATACTTGCAAACTAGTTAATAGTCCACTATTCGCTAGTAAATAACTTGTTACGTTAAGAATTACAATTTTCTGGTGCTGTTTATAAACATTTCCGAAACCAACAGTTGCAAAATGAATGTGGTACTGCAGCATATGGCAATAATATGTTAAAGTATTTCATCATTGTAAGCAAATTATTTTGGGTATACGATCTCCAGCGGGTAAATATTCACTGACATAGAGCTTTTACAAATATTGTAAAAATGACAGCAAAGAGTGGGAAGAAAAAACATGTTGAAGGTTACTTGGCAATGGCAGCCGGCAACTGTCTTTTTCTAATAGCTGAGAGGAAAGACTCATCATGCCAGTTCGAGTATAAAGTCTGAAGCGGGAGGTGAACACACAAATATTCGTGCAGACATTCAAAAGTTAGCATAAAATTTAATTAAAAATTGTATAATAACTACAGCAGCGCTGTAAGGAAACTAAAATTAGAACAGAGTAAGGCCACATATATTGCATCTCTAGTGGGTACAAAGGAATGCCACATCCGTTCTCGTTCTAAATTGTCACAACTATCAAGTTGTTAGTGAAATGCGTTTAAAGACATTCGCAAACCTCAATAAAAAGGAAGTCTGTAACATATCCCATTTGATAATAATAACAAGTTTTGCCTTTATTGTAGTATGTATAGTATGCCGCAAGCGAAATCGAAGATATTTAAAGGTCTGGCTTGTGCCGCTCGTTAACGGTCTAATCGCATTAAATTAACACAAATAAAGCTCTTGGCAGCTAACAAAGCCAAACAATTACAAGGCAGATAGTAAAAGGCAGCTTAAGCAGGCGATAAAAAAAGTGTTAGTAAAACAACTAAAAAAAAAAAAACAATCTAATAAAGTTGTTGCTGCTCTTCCTTAGTTTTGCTTGCTAAAGGCATTTATAAATTACTTAAATCGTTTAATGCGGTAAAAAAAAAAAACTGGAGGCGCAACAGGAACATCCTACCCCAACAACATCCCGAGAATCGAAGCAAAGAACAACTTGTGCTATGACCACCACGTACGCACAACTGCAGCAGAGCAATACGTTTTTGCTGCCGCCCTGAACAAGTATTCTGCACAAGTCTAAACCACAGCCAGACAAAGGACTATGAATAGAGAAAAGAAAAGCTGTAGGCGTAAGAAAATCCTCTCAATTGATTATCAATCAATTTTTGTGCCAGTGTGTGGAAAACAAAAAAAATTGAGGCTAAGACAAGCCAATGGTATGAAACAATGTCTAGCGCCTTAGATTGGGACTACTGCGTACGATTGTGCTAATGGAATTAAAACTGGCAATTTCGGCAATGGTAGTTGTCAGGCTGCCTTGCTAGATATTCGTTCTGTCTTGGGGCATACTACAGCTTTATCTTCGCACAGTAAGATAATTGACTCGTCGAACCAAATTAATGAACACACATAAATTGCATTAAGCGATAGATAGTGCGTGTGTCTGTGCGGCTAGGCGCTCTTAGGCTTACCTAAGAATACCATACATTTTGGCTAACGAAATTGGGATAAACGCTAAGTTCAAGCGTTGGCCTATTCGGGTGCTCAAATTAATGCTAACCAACAGCTGCTAACGACTTATTTATGCATTACAAAGTGAAATACGGCTTGGGTTTCGAGCTTCTCATAATAATTAAGGATTATTATGCGTCTTCTCAAGATATTTGCTTTAATCTTCCCTATCTGTGAATTCCAGGAGGCATTTATTGCTATAACAAAAGCAAAATAAAAATATCCTTCTGCATGTCGGGAAATCGGTTGTGTGTCAATTCTATGTGTTGGTGTTATTAGAGGCAGCGCACCAAATATTTGGGCTATTTTCCGACAACATCCTTTGTTGTATGTCTATTCAAGAAGATATTTTTCGCCCATTGCTTGTTTTGTTCTTCACACGTCGGCGCATGTGTTTATTTCACATCTCGCACTCAGCTCGGTTTTGCCTTATTTCATGTTGGCATTTGCACAATTTCTTGCCGGTCTTCTTGTGGGTTTCGGCGTCTTGATGGAAATTTTGCTTTACTTTTTGGTTTTCCACATTTCGGCGCCTTGGCATTTCGCCTGCGTAGTTGGTGGAAGCGCCTCAAGCCACCGCAAAACAATGAAAATTGGTTTTGTTACTTTACTTATTTTGCACCGGCTGTTGGCTAAGTTTTGTGGTTGGCAATGCGAGTGCGGCTAAGACTGAGCCTTTTGCCCAAGACGTTAGCCTTTTATTGCTCGTGTTATTGTCGGAGTATTTATTTGGCAGCCGTAAATGTAGCAAGATATGCAACTTTCTGCGTCTTTGGCGGTTTGCGTACCAACCCAACGTTTTATATTTGCGCTTTGTTATTTTTTTATTTCTGTTTATGGTGTTGGGCATTATCTCATAAAATGTAAAATGCAAACACTTGTAGGCTGCCAGCCTAGCTGCCTTTGAGGCTGGTTGGCTGGTTTTGTCCCCTTAGCACGTACACGTTTATCTCCTATATGTGATATTCAGTGTCTTCGTCAGACGTATTTTACAAGTAGGTCCCGTTCGGACGAGTTCCACGATAAGTGGGGCTATTGTCCACCGGCTTCAGTATTTGTTTTCCTAAGTATATATCATATATTTTGCTAGTTTCATCAGAGTTCGCATTGAAAATGTATTACCTTATTGTAAGGGGGCCCAATTTATTATAACATTTCGATACACATTCGTATAAGTTGTTCACTTTTTATACACCTTTTATGGCTTACTGTTATTTAATTTGTTATCAACTTTATGTGTGTTATGCAAGTAATTCAAGGCTAGTTCGAGTTAATTAGCCTATTAAGTCTACCTTCTTGGCAGCTTAAGTACGCACATGCATAAGTGACAACACAGCGAAACTGATTCACTCTTGGGTCAGTATCTGAATCTATTACTCTAGGTATCTTTTGAGCAGCAGGGTACAAAATCGCGTACGCGCGCGGAACGTGTCAACCTTGTGTCAGAGTTTACTTTCTACTAAACGCTTTTTGCTGAGCGCGTGCTGCCGATTACCGTTATTTGCTCGGCTGGCTGTCGGTAATGCTTCGTGTGAGGTCGTAGTCAGTCGTGGTTGTTTCTCGCAACTTGAGTCGTTGAGCGAGAAGTCGAATTGCGTTCTCATTTGTCGTAAGGACAAAGTTCGGTGAGCAAATTTAAGGATGCGGCGAATTTAAAGGCAGGCTTGAGGCTTGCCGTGCAAAACCTTCAGTGAAGGGGCATTAGGGTCATATACGGCGATCGTCGTAAATGTATTAAAGTAAAAGAAATATATATTTATATATTTTCTTTGTTTCAGTCTGTAGTATTTTTTTCAGATTATAACATGTTATTGTAAAAATTATATCCCGCTGTAGCACTTTGTATAGCTTTGAATATATAACTTGTAAATCATCAAGTATCAGCTAACAGATTAATCATAGCTATGGCTTTGTGCTCTCAAAATGTTATCCACAAGTTATCTCCAAAGCGTTTGGCCGACAGCTTCACTCCGAGTATTTAAGTGCCAAGGGGTAATTTTAATTCGAACATTCCGAAGTGTGCCTGCAACATGTCCGTTCCAACATTTCGTTGCAACCAAACACAGCGTTGCGTTCGTGGGCTCTTTCTTCCGAACCTTGAAAACAACAAAAAGATTGTTTTGCACATGCATGGAACAGCAACTGAGAGTCAAAATAGTGGAGCATGACCAGCAACCAGACGCGCGTGTAATTAAAACCAAACAGATTCGGAGAAGCAACCTACCGTGGGTCAACCTGATAAGAACCGTCGCCATGAAGACTTCGTACGGCTCGTCAGCATTTTATTATTGTTGTTCAGCAATAAAGGGAAACAGAAGGAAACTCTTCACAGGCTTGCAGTTATTATGGTGATGATGATACTGGATAGTCTAGAGGTCCGGATTAAAAACAAAAATAATGGTGGGTGGGCATAAGCAGCGACACGCAAAATATGACATTGTTCTATAGGAACGGGAATGTAAAATATAAAAGCCGTCATAAATTTAATTTAAACATTTTTCAACCTTTCTGCTCCTGTGCCGCTTTTTGATATAGCTGCGTTGCTGCTGCTATCTACGGGGGCTTTGACTTAATCAGAAACAATGGTGGACTTTTTATGATGACCAAATCTCCCCTCTTGGTGTGTTAGAAATTTGCATATATAAAGTAGTAGAATGCGCAGGTCGTCACAATTTTCAAGATACAAAAATCACGATTGGCCTGGCAGCTTGCTTTTCTTATTTCACTTATCCAAAATTAATATCAGTAGCGGCTGGACAAGTTTATCGACAAGTGAAAATTTAAAACGAGTACGCACCAAGTTCTACTTTGCCCAAAGAAGTTTGCTAAGAATACTGTATACTGAAGTTCTCATTCATACAAGTAAAGTTAGGCCACAAATATTGGCTGGAGGATTTGTCGCCATTAAAACATTTCGATTTTTGGTGCCATCTGATTAAAACTAACTAAGGTATCTGTTGATGCACTCAGCTGCACTTACATGAGGACAAGCGGATTATGTGTCAGTTTGCTCGTCGGCGCATAGGTGTGTCGGGATGGCTATCCATGAAGTCACGGGGCGTTTAAAATGGGAAACCATTGAAAGAGTGGGCGCAGGGAAAACAATGGGAAGAAGAACTACAAACAGACAAACAAATAAACAAGCAGCAAATAAACATGCCGCGCTGTGATTGCCGGACAAAAAGGCAAAACAATTGAATTGAATTGACAACAGCAGTACATACACCAGAGGGTAGTCGAGGGCTTAAGGGAACTGGCCGACAACGGTGCTGATAGTATTAAACATACCTCTCCGAAGTCGCCTGGTATGCGTGCAGCCGAAAGTCCTAGCCGCCAGTGTTGCATGTCCAATCTGTGTGTTGTCTGTCCGTTGCCGGTTGTTGTTGCTCGATGTTGTTTGCGCTGCACTCGAATGCTTTTTGCAATGTAAACAGCTGCTCTCGACCACCCTCCACTGACACTCGGTCATATTTTCACTTTTTTATTTTTGTTTATTTGCGTTGCTGTGGTTAATTTTCTCTTTTTGTTTGGGTGTCCGCAAATTAGTTGAATTTCAGCAAAGCCGACCAGGCTGCTCTCAGTTTTTGTTTAAGTTTGCCGATTGGCCCGACCAGATGTGACATAGGCTGCGACTGCCACCCCTATTTTCACTCGTATACCCTGAAAACTACGCCGTCCTTCTACTTAATCCTCTTAAAATTTGAAAGTGCTAATAGTTTTTCATGTTCATCCCTGACTTTTGGGTTGACAGAACCATCCACCATTAGAATATTACTTCTCTCTTTTTGCCAAAAAAGGTGTCAAAGCTTATAACTTATATGCTTAGAATTATCATTTACGGCGCGGCATGGATATGTCCTTGCTCTGTATACTAATCACATATATTGTGATTGTGGGAATTAAAAGTCTGGCGCTCCCGACTAAAGCAGTGTCACTTGTTTTCCGTTTTTTACGAAAATTTCCTGAATGTTTCAAAGAATCTTTTAAAAAAAGATATTTTTCCGTATTTTGACACGTGTGTTAAGGCTAGGCCTTTCGGCGTTAATGCATTTAATGTCAGTTCTCGACCAATACTATATCTACCCATCTGCCTTACATTTATTTATTAAATAAATATTAGCAACAATCCCACATTTGCACGTACATTCCCCCTAATTGTGTGAATACACAATTATGGAAATTCATATAGAAATTCCGGTGATAAATATAGCCAAAAAAACAAATTTTGTGCATTTGTCACCACAATTAATCACAAAACAAATTGCACACGGAATAGGTATGGCAATATTCAACAATGCAATAAAATAATACTTTAGTACGCTCATACACCCATTTCCTAATCTATGGGACGTGGCTGGCTGCTGCGATATTACATTATTAATATTTTTAGCACTTAGCTAGGCATAGCAAAACTTGGCGAAATTTGACGGGAAAATAATAGCTTTGTGACAACAATAACAACCACATATGTGCACACAGACACCCATGCGAACATGTCCATTGAGCAGGACACATGTCTGGAATCAGGCGGACATCCTGGGGTGTATTGAGCCATGGTGGCTTGCTCTTTTATTTATGATAATGTCTGGCCATTCGTTTGGTTTATTGTGCTAATGTGCCGCAATTAAGATTAAGAAGATGATTTTCCTGTTTCCGAGCCTGCGTCTGTGGCGCCAGCCAGCACGTGTGCGAACGCCCACGTTTATACTCTAATGCATTGTGCACTTTTGGTTACCTTATATTTGTATATATAGCTGGTGCCATTAGTAGTCAGCAATAATTTGAATTCGGACATTTTAAAATAATTTAAAGATTTGGGTAAAAGGGGTATATTGTATTTGTGCAAAATGCAAATGTATGTAACAGGCAGAAGGAAGCATCTCTGACCACATAAAGTATATATATTCTTGATCAGCATCAATTGCCGAGTCGATTTAGCCATGTCCGTCTGTCTGTCCGTCCGTCCGTCCGTCTGTCCGTATGTATGAACGCAAGGATCTCAGAACCTATAAGAGCTAGAGACTGAAATTTTAGATATAGGTGCTCCTAGTGCCTGCGCAGATCGCGTTTGTTTCCGATAATCGATAACTTACTCCGTTTCCAAGCAATCGATAAAAATCGATATCGACATCCTGTTTTTGAGCAAAAAAATAATAAGAGCTAGAGTCACCAAACATGATATGTTGCTTCTAGAATATTATATATATGTCAAGTATCTTTCATTTTATACCTATCGCCACCTCCCCGCTACCACCTCAAAGGGGTTCTGGGTATTCCCTAGCCGGGAGCTCCCGACTAGAACCTCTTACTTGTTTTTATCAAATTTTGCGTTTTAATTAAAATCGTAGCAGTCTACCTGCCAATCTAATCTAGTAGTTTCTCAATAAGGACGTCATCTGTACAAATGGCCTCGGTTTTGAATTTTTGCAGTGCCGATTTGTGATTAATGACTTGGGCAAAAGGTCTCCCACCAATCTGTGATGTCGCGCCGTACGAAATCGTGCGATAAAAAGTCTTAAACATCAATTTCCATTGGCTTGGGCCTTTCTGGGAACCGTAAGCATTTATTTATGACAATCATTTATCATGGCAAAAGAACAAGGCAAGTTTTACGCGATTACGTTTTACCATTACCCTGCACATTGGGCCTGTCTCCAAAAAAGTGCTGGTGGAGCTCATCCTTTTCCTCTTGTTAAGTGCACAATCGAATTTGTACTTATATTCAATCCGTGATTCAAGCTACATTGCTGCCTTGCTCATCTTTCTGCTCTACATTTATGTTTACTTTATGTATTTAAGATTAGTTGAATTTCATTGGTTTTGGCAGGTAATTAATTTATAGTTTATTTACTTCGTTGTTCATTCGAAGATACGCTGGTGAAGGGTACTTAATTTCCTTAGCAATAACCAAATAGATGAAAGCTTAAAAAATGTTTGTAACAGAAATAATATGGTTAATAAAATAACAGTCATTTCATCTCCCAAGTTGCTTTTAACGAAAACTCATCTCGTCCCAAACACTCAAATGCAATTTAAATTGTTTTTATTTCCATTCCATTATATTTCATTTGTTTTCGTTTCATTAAATCCATTTATTTCTCGAGTATCATGATACGTGTATCCTTCTATTTAATTGCTATACAAACCTCAGGGGCAATAGGAAAATCGGTAATCATAGATTAGATGAACATTTTGTAGTTACAAAACTTACGCAAAGTTTCGGCCAGAAATGATTTTAATTGAGATTTTTTGCACACACAGAACATAGAACATAGACACATTGCCTGATTGTTTGTTTGCTCCTTTGCGAATGCGTCGGCAATTGGCAAAATGGAATGAAACATAAATATTACGTATGCGTTGATGCAAACCAAATCCATGGGGAAACTGCAAAAGTTGGTCCGGGATTAGAGTTTTGACTGTGCAAATAGCTGCATGATAAATTAAATTGATGTGAGCACCGCCCCTTCACCTTGATTTGTCTGTTATGGGTATCTGTTGCAGATCTTATATAAGTGTATAAATCGAACAGTTTCGTGGAGGTTTCACTTACAACTTATTTGAGGCTATTATAAGGTTCCTCCGAGATGTCAGAAAATGCTTTGATGAGGCACTGTGTATCAGAGCAATCATCGGGGAACTTTCAGAAATTGAACGTGCGGAAATTGCGCGCTGAACTCTAATTAGCTTTGTGGGTGTAGCCGCAAAAGTCAAAATGCTGAAATTATACAATCTTGCCACAATCATTTTGGGCTTTTAACAGCAAGTCTCTTGTGTCCCAAAGCGAATAAATAAGTGGCTGTTGGTCGAAATCGAAATGGTTGGTAGCTATTTATTGCACATTTGACTGTTACAGTAATCACTCCGTTACTTATGAAAGTGGTTTTTTGTGCAGCTCCCTGCATCGCACTAACTTAATGTAAAATTATACGCTACTGAGATGTGGGCTGAGATTTGGGTCCGCACAGATGCAGAAAGTTGCAACTCACGGCGGCCAGTCGTCAAGTGTCTCTCAAGTAAGCGGTAATGTGGGGGTGCACTGGGTTAATCGACAGTCATTGTATAGCAGAACCACAGTGGACACAACCGAGAGCACACGGTGCTAGTGTCTCGGTCCCTGTTAAGAAGCAATCACGCATCGAGCGCTGAATCGGCAAAGAGCAAGGAGAGATGGGCATGAGTCAGAAATTGGCATGGAAAAAGTGTGGCCGCACGTCCAGGGGCGGGATGTCGATTTTCTGCAATATCATCAACTATAAATTACGAATATTGACGCACAAGAACTGCGAGTACGTGGCGCGATAATGGATATTTGTCAGATATGTGAACATTTTAAACTCCAGCCTATAGCCGCCCGGTGAACCAAAACGTTCTGACGAGCAGCCGAGGGTGCAAGGGTCATGGTTGTTTACCCGTACAGATTGGACCTGGAAATAAACATAAAAAGGTAATATGCCGCAAGGGATTGTTGGGCAGGAAACAACCAAATATTCGGCACTCTGATTGCAGTGAGTGCACAATAAACGTAAATAAGGCCGGCGATATAAGATAGTAAATATACGAAATGGCGATGCCGAATGTTTGGCAATGATTTGGCAGGATTTTTTCGACTATTGACAGCCTTGGTGTGATGGAGGCCTATTGTGATTAGCTGGGGCAGTAGCACATAAAGAAGAATATACAGAGCTCGATTGGTCCGCTACTCAATATCTGTGCACGGACGGTACTGAATTTGCACAACACTTTTATATTTTGTTGCCTCGTGTAAGCAACAAATATTATTCTCACATGATTGTGTGACATTGAACTTTTGCGATAAACTTAAAATTTTGCTTATAAATTCATGGCCTTCATAATGAATACCCCAGGCTCTCATGCTTGGTCTTCTTCATGTACCTCACAAAAGTTTTAGTTATGATTGTTTTCAACTTTCCATAAAAATAGACACAAGTATGATGCAAACTTTGCATTTCCTGCTCATATTTTCTTCGCATTTTACAACAGTAACTTCCTGTTTCCGTTCCGAAAATATAAAAATAAACCAAAACAACCATTATCGTTGTTGCTGTTGCTTTTGTCGTCCTGTTGCCACTTTTCAGCCCGTTTCTGCAGCTTGTCGTCGAATGAGTGCAAAGAACTTTTGTACTGACACCACCTACTTTCTGCAAGGCTGGGTTATCTAATCATCAGTATTATTACGAATCTAAGAATGTTATACGTGAATTTGTATTTAGATTTAATTTTATAGTAATTGGTGGTTGTTTTAAAGTTTAAAATGATGTGCGTATAGTAATTTAACATTTGCAGCATAGTATTGAAAGGGACTTTCCTAAAAAACATGTTTAAACACTGAATAGCTGACCCACAAAAAATGTCTGTCTCCTTTGTGTTACACTAAAAAAGGTGGCACGCAGTAAAACAAGCATTAACAAATATATTTTATTAATTGAACCGCGCAACTTGAATTACATTTATGAAGCAACCTAGCGCACCCAAAAAAATAACACGTTCCGCAACAGTAATGAGGGCTGGACACAAAAAAGGGATTAACAACCCTTAGCAATTCCGATAGCAACGTGTGCATGTCTAAATGCCAAATAAAAGCGTTGAGCTAAATGAAAACAAATTACCATTGCATGTGAAGAGAAGCCAAGGGAGGGGCATTTCGACGGCCATCGTAAGGCTTAGCCACCTCTAATGCAATATGCTTTTGCCTGAAGGGTGACTGAAAATGCAACAAATGCTTTTCAGGACTTTAAGCACGCAAGTGCGTTATGATATTGCCGGCGCTTCAATAGCATGAAGCAAAAGGCAGAAAGCAAAAATTAATGAACGCAGCCTTAAATGAGCTCAGTTTTTCGATAAATGAGTGTCTCTCGGTGGTAGGTGGTCAACGGGGGGCTTAATGACAGAGCAGTTAGGGAGTCAAATGAAGTCGCGACTGGAATTCGATATTGCTTGTAGGCGTGGTGGCTTTGGCTAATAGCTTACAGTGTGCGTGCTTCGTACGGCGGTGTCATATAATTTTCAGCTGTCGAATGAGCCGTGTTCCGAGAGGAATGCAAAATATACATTTTTTAGCTATGATTATAGTATCATTAAAGTTTTTCCACCCGCAGCAATGATAAAATGCTTGAGCAAATGCCACAAAATTCGTTGACGGTATTGAACTTGGTGCAATTTGAATTTCTCTAGACATAAGCCCTGCAGTATCGAACCACAGTAGAGGATTTGCTAAGGCGATTCCCTTTTGTCAAAGTCAGACACCACCGGCTTCCTGCGATGCATAAACCTTTATAAAAACAACAAGCAGTGTCTGCCAATGTTTTGCAATAAATCACAATAAAGTTCACGCGACAAGGCATAACACGGAAAACAAACAACTGTTGGTGTCCCATCCCCCAAGAGTATAAAAACACCCTCGACAATTTAAAGAAAGTACATTTTAAATTTGATTATCGAATGAGTGTGACGACGACGACGATTATATGATTTGTGTATTGTGAGAAATGTATTTGCAATACGAAACTCCGTGTGCCAAAGCAATGGGGGACGCACTCAAAGTATGGCATTAATATGCACATGTGTTGCCATTGGGGTTGTGCGTACTAACTTTGTTTATGTTATTAACAAGTTTCTAATGCGGAAAGGGGAGCGTGCAGCAAGCGGAGTAGTTTGAAAACTCTTTGGAAGTTTTGATTCTCTTGCCTACGTTTCCACCCCTGGTGAACAAGACACGCCTTCTTTTTTTTCATTGTTTATCAATTTTCTGCTATTTTGGACACCTCAAAGCGTCGCTTTGTAATTAATTTTGGAGAGCTGCCAAGAAAGCATAAATATGAATGAATCAGAATCAGAATAACGATGATTTTGAATGCATTCGAGTACAAGGATAGCCAAACTGTTGGCAACAGTCTCGTCTGTTCAGTCTTGTCTAGCTCCCCATGCATTGGTCCAGACTGGCGAAGACAAAGTTTTAAGGCAACTTCCTGTACGGGTGGCCGAAAAAGTGCAAGCTACACAAAGGCGAAGAAGAAAAATCTGAATCAACTGTTCATATTTTTGTCTATCCTCGCAACAGACACATAAATCTCACAGACAATAAGGTTACAGTGTATCTATATAGCATATACTGATTTGAATTTATGAGAAACAGATTACGTTCCATGCAGCTGGAAAAAAATATAATCAAAACGGAAAGCGAGCGACGCAGGCGACAATTCGCCATTGAGACAGTAAGATATATGAGTGCACGCCGCGTTCCAAACAACTATCTAATACATACATACATATGTCTGCATATAAGTGAATTGGATTAGAATTTTAACAATCCCAAGTGCTGCCTTATAAGTTCTGTAGTCCGTAGTTCCACCCTTGTTTGATATGGTTCGGCCACGTGACTAGCGCCATGCGGCGCTTGAGACAACAAATGCAAGCGGAAGCCGCAACAGCTTTCAGTATCAGAAACACTTATTTGAATCTTATTGAAAGGTCAACCAAAGTGTTGCAGCTACTTAGTTGTTTCGCCTGTTGGCCAGTATTTATGTTGGTACTATTCATTTGGTTTTTTTTTTTTAAGTGAGAGTCTACGAGAGCCCTTAACAAGCTGGAGGGTCGGTTGTACAATCAGCACTTCATTAGACGCGTGGCTAGCCGCGTTATAAACAGCCAGAACGCGGCAGGGCAGACAAATAACAACAAGCAGAACAGAACAGAACAGAACAAGAACAAGAACCAAGTAAGTTGAGGACTACAACCCTTACCCTTTCTGGCTCAAGCTGTGCGCTGAAGTGTGGCACACACTGCGAGAATCGGGGTCTACCTTGTCGTGGTATTCCAGGGCAATGGGGCACTTTTTGTTGCTTTTTGCTTGGCAAATTTGAAATTGATATTCGCATGGCGTGAAATCAGTTTCAGTTTCAGTTTCCATTTCGTTTGTCCATTTGCCATTTGGTCTCCCGTCCGGCCGTTAACTATTTTTACGGCGCGTCTATATTGCGTGTTTCTTTTCAGGGCCGGACAGCTCGGCGTCCTTTTTCGGTGACGGTTACAATTGCAAGGGCAGACCTTTAGATGAGGTACTTGATTTATTGAGTTGCATAAACAGAAATAGCAACGCAATCATGTCGCAACCGGCGTAAAGTGAACGCCTTGCCGTCTTACCCAGCTCACTCTCACCGTTACCCGGCTGTAGCTGAAGGAATTTACCGAGTGAGCTCAGCTTTCAACTCAATTGCTTCACAAGTCGTTAGGCGTCATCAAGAGGTGTACGCTGGGAAAGGGCAGTGGGCAACTTGTATAGGGCAAGTCCTGCACTTTACGGTCGTGTGGCAGCGGCCACCCTGCAGTTCTCCCCGCCTTTGGGGCACAGTAGACATAGAGTCTCAAGCCACAATTTTTGGTTGCGGGTCCCTTTCAGCAGCAACAGCACTAACAGCGCTGGTCATCCCGCCTTCACAATGTATAAATCACAAATAGATTTCCTTCGTTGGGCTTTTTAAACCCCTTGCCGCCTGATGCTCAAGGGCTGATGGGCTAAAGTTTATGTCGGTTGCTATACGAGACGTTGGTGGCACTTTGTGCTGCTTTTGTGTTGCGCTTCAATGAGGTCGAAATGGCTCAAAAATAATGTGAAAAGTTGCCTTTAACCATTTTTTCACTGCAGCAGCAACAGCGTAAAAAAACAATGCCTCCAAAGGAAGAAGACAGACACACGCACTTACAAACAAACAAAGAGAGATACTCAAATGTGTCTTGGTGAGCCTTTTGGGGCTAAAGGATTCTCTAGAATTTACTCCTTTCATTGCAGTACGACTCCTTTGGTTGCCTTTGCTTCGTTGAAGTTATGTGACTTAGGGGAATTGTCTGCTCCCTTATCACCCTCGGCTCCCTACTGCCCATTCTGTTTGCCACTTTGGGTATCGCTTTGCTTTACAGTTGATTCTTTGACTTTTACAAACTTTGTTTGTAAGTCTTTCACATGGTTGTTGCTGCTTACGAGTTATGCCTGTGACTTCTGCAGCCCCTTATATATTGATAGTGAACAGTTGAGGAACTTCCGGTGGCTAATGTTGCGGAATGTAGCCATAGTACTGGGGATTTAAGGGTACGTATGTGTATTTAAATCAATCAGTTTACATTTTTAACTGATGTGTCACCACATTTGGTTTCAAAAAGTCAAGAATGATTGCAATTGGCCTAGAAAATGGAACCGACAAAGCGCACAGTCAATTTAAGCAATTAGCTCTAGACAGTTGAATGCGAAAAACCAGTTGGAAACAAGGCCGCGACAATTATGCTTTAAAATAAAATGAAGCCACAATTGTATCATGAATGGCATAGAAAAAAATAAAAGCAGTCCGCGTAGTTTTTGCCCCTGAACAATGTAAAAGCTGCTGTAAATATAAATGGCGGCAGCAGCAATGCCAGATTATCAACTGCCTATCCGAGATAACAACAGAACAAAGAGACATCAATGAGAGCATGCCTGTACTGTTGATTTTTGGTGTCCCTGTGCCACCAGCTCAATTAAGATGCTTTAATTGGCCTAATTAATTTACGCTCAAGCGCTCTGGAAGTCTAAACGTGTTTTGCACAGCCTGCGCAGTCGTGCGACGTGCTTTGAAGAAGGGTTGCGGTTTGGCCGGTCTACCGGTTGGTAACCCTGAAATATGCATTTAGCCGCAGATTTGCCACTCGCAACAAAAGCGACGACAAACGACGGCTGTAATTAAGCAGCAGCAGCCGACTTTCTTGCCCTCTCAAGAGTTTCTGAGCTGCAGACGAGCTTGAGGTTGATCCGTTGCTTGTCAACTGGCAAGTTATATGTGAATCTGAAAGATAACAGTCGCCAGCAATCAGCAAGTCCTGACTTTTTAAAGTATCAAGTTGTGCGTTTAATGAGCGGCACGTGCCGTACATCAACTTCATAACCCCCACCCAAACAAGCATTGGCCTTGATTGTGGGGGCTTGGTATTTCAATGGCGCCTTTAAACTATTGTGTTTCAATTGCATAAAACTGTACTATTGTTTAAATATATGTTTGGTTAATGCTTCTTAATTAAAAGTCATATTTTAATTGTTAGATTTATTTGCATGTACCAAGAACGCTTTTTGTTTTAATTAATAGTTACTTATGATCAATATCCACAGCCCAGCTGATTTAGCTATTTCAATCTGTCAGTCTGTTTGCCTTAAAACCCTTCGATCTCTCAAATTATAAAAAAAATAACGCATAGGCTGCTTTTAGGTGGCATTTTATACTTATTTCGTCAACACTCGATTAAGCAAATATTTACGAAAAGGTTGTCTAAATTAAATTTACGAACTTGTAGTTAAAAATACTTAATTCGGAAATACTTCGTAATGAGAAACTTATGAGAACTTAAAAGTATCGTAAGCACATTAAAGGCAAGCTGGTATAAACAATTTTTTAATGTTTTTTAAGTGAGTGACAGCAATAAAAGCTATGGAAAAATGAGTGATGTTTAATTACTGAAGTATCCAGGCAAAAGATTATGAATATGCATCAGCTAAAGATAAAGTGGAGCGTTCTGATCTCAGCTGCAGCTTTTCAGGATGGCAAGAAGTCAGGGACCGAATCCAAGTGCGCCATCACAATAAAAATTCATTACGAAAATCGCAAAGAAACCCAAAATGCCGAAAAATAAACCGCAATAATTTTTCGCAAAAAATATCAAAAAAAAAAAAAAAAATGAGAAGAAATAACAACTCTGGCAGTATCATGAAGAAATATAGCTGCAAACTGCTGTCCACCTACTTAAAATTAATTTCGAGACGGCCAGCAAGCTGCCAAGCTACAGACGCCAGGCACATCTCCCGCGGCGTCGAGTCGATGCGAGCGAAATCGCTTGTAATGAAAGGGTAGGAGAATGGCTGGCGTTGATACTGTAAGTAACGACTGCAATGGGCTGTACAGAGCCAAGGGATGACTGGGTGTGGTCCTTAAATGGGCAAAAGGGCGCCATGACTTTTGGTGCGTGTGTCAAAATATTGAAATATTAAAGCAAATAGCAACAGCAATAATGGGTTGGTTGGTTTGGTACCCGCTGCTCAGCCCGCTGCTGTTGGCCTGATGAATGTTCGATATACACGGAATCCTTATAAAGCGCTGACGATCCAAGCCCACCCTCGCACTTACACGTACCAGCGAAAAACCAAATTAGTACAAGTTACAAACGAGGGGCGTCGATTGCAACCGCGTGATAACAAAACGCGAGCAGGACATTTCTAGCTCACAGCGGGACGGCCAGCAGCTGATAGGGTTGGGCCACTGACAATGCCAGCAGCAATACTCACCACACAGAACTACAGGAAAGCTATGAACATGAAAATAACCGATTTTTGTTTTTGAATTCTAAACTGGGGTGAGACTCAAACTTAACAATTGAATTATGAAACTCTAGACGTTCGGTACGGCTGCTATGGTAGCCTCCACAAAGGAAGCCTTGCTAAGAGCAGCACTATTATCCATCTCATTAAACAGCTTCATTTATCGCCTCGTACATAAATAGTCATGTGTGGTAGCTGCTTTCTAGAACATAATAATGCCTCGTTTGCCAATGCCCCTAGGCGCTCATAAAGCCATTAAGCTCCTCAACCCTTGCGCGTAATTTAGAGAGCGATTCGTCGCTCGGGTTGCGCCTAGTGCAAGACTTCGACCGTCATAAATTATTTGAGTAGAAACAACACAAATAAGCTAACTGGATACCGAAGGTGGCGGTTGTAAAGTACAGTCTAGACATGCTAAATTCCCTGCTTGGGGATCGCTCTTCTCTGGGATGATCTTTTGCTGGTGCTCGACAAGCTGTGAAATCGCTGGCTAATGGCAATGCAATACACACACGACCAATCCAAATATGTACTTGAACCGTTGAACTTTATAAGATGATTGGCATGGGTTTTCAGGTGGAGTGAAGAGCAAAAAACTGTGCTGCAAACTATGTTAGTCGCAAAGTGTTCGCAGTGTCTGTTTTCAATGCAACCATAAAAATACCTGATGAAACTTGTGTTCAACCCATTAGCCAATGGAATGAAAAAGCTTCCCTTAAAAATAAATCAAACGCCCGGGCGACATGGCAAACAAGCTAAATAAAAAGTAAGCCACATAAACTAATCCACCTTCGAAAGCCAACGTACTCTCGGGAATACACAGACCGATATGAGACTCATACCTGACTCAATCGGGCATGGAGGCAATTCAATTATATTTTTGCAATAATTTTCAATACACTTAAGTGCAGATACACCATTTACCCCCGCACACCTTGGTTCCGCTGTGCGCAACTTCGGCGGCAGTTTAGAAAACAAATAACAGTCAATACAAACTCTGGCTCCCGCTCCACCCACCTTTCTCCTACTACCACGGCGTCCTACCAAACCATTCAGCCTGCATGGCAGTCTAGTACATTTGCTTATGTGGCTGCTGCTGTTGCATATATTCTTTATTTTATTGGTCGGTCGCTTGTGTATGTTAATGGAAATTGAACCAGCGATTGCCTTTTTGGTTTGATTTGAACTGTGAAGAGTTGGGTTGCAAAGTTCTTGAATTATAGAAGCGACTGAAAATTAACTTAAATTCTTTTGCGCCTGGCGAATACGTAACCGGCTATAACATGGGATTAAAATTGGATAAACGTAAGTCGATTACTCTGTAATAAAAAGTAATAATCCATGTGTAGATATCTATATCTATATCTATATATATATATATATAGATAACTGATTTGTTATCAACGCACAGCGTTACGGATTGCGCTAGGAAGCAACATTTTACTGAGGTTTTGAGTAATTCCATCCTCTAATGTGAAAAATCGCTATAAAAGGTACAATGAAGGTATTTGCTGACCATCCATTCGACTTCATGATCATTTTCAGAGGTCTTTGTTCAAATTCATTTGAGGTGTTTCATACTTTTCGAAAAATTGTCACTATCATTTCTTGGTGGAAATCGGGGTCAATGATATGGTGGGTGAAGTTTCGGGTAAAATTCATTTCCAAGGATCTTTATGAAAAATTATTGGAGACGTGTTTCACTCTGTTTGCAGGGCTTCGTCCGATGGGCCTCAATTTTATTTTCAAATCACTATACAAAACGTAATGGGCGGAAACCGTTAATTGAAACTTGTGATTCTTTAATTGATGGACCTTTAAAATGGTTTTAAATATATGTGGAGTTAAGTTTAGTAGGTTTAAATATGTCACGGGCGGGAACTGGGTGAAAAAGTAATTTACCATTAAAGTACTTAAATTTGCCACGGTCAAGGCGGGGGAATACCCGCTTGCATAATATATATGTGTATATGAGTATGTCTGTGTGTGTGTGTGAGTGCGCAGTAAATTTGAACCAATCGCTTACAAATCACTCGACAGTTGCCATCGACTCTGATAAAACGTCGCGCTTGTCGTGCAACTCCTTCAGCATTGTAGACAGCATTGGCATCAGTTAAGAATAACGACATCGACAAGGGTAACTTCAGCACAGACCAGAGCTATGTTATGTCGCTGCTGTGTAGTGCAGCTAACCCAACCTGACATTGACATTCGATATTATCGCAAGCAAACGATCGGCAATTGAAAACTGAGCAGGAGAAGAGTTTATAAAATACTTACTAACGGGCGATTGGGGTAAAATTCATAAGCGTGCGCGAGCTTATCTTATACACTTTGTCACAGCTTATCAACATCTCCCGGCTGTCGGGATTCGCACTGCGAGGGGATGCAACAAATGCAGTGAGCTGTACACAAGTATGTTGGCTGCCCCTGCAGTGATTAAAGCAATTTACAGATTGAATGCGAGCTCTCAACCACGCCTCAGCGGACACCGCACAAACTTCAATATCTTTAAACTGCTGGGTTGTTCTGCAAATGTTGAAAAAAGCAACAGACACAATAATCGCAACACCAACATTATCAACTACAGTAGCAGCCCTTCAATGTGCTGTCTGATGCGTAGTGGGTGGCGTATGAAACAAGAGACGTCAACCGGGATGTGTAGTAAAAATCTTATGAAATGCAACCATTTGGAAAATCCAGCCAATACTTTTATTGTTATTGCTTCATGTAACAGAGCAACAACAATGACACTAGGGGAGCTGAGGAAAGGAGCCCTTGACAGGTTCTCAACTAGCACATACATATGCTGCCACTTTGAAACACTTTTGTCAGCCTTTTTACCAATTTGCAGTTTCAATTTAGCACGGTCTTGAAATTTATATAGTAGCTTCCGTGGCCATATATTTCCTTTCCCCGATCACTTTAAATGTTCTTTAAATTCTTAATTTGGGGCAATTGTGAGTGCAGCAAATCGTTGCTTTGGCTTTTATCTTATTTCAGTATAAAATAATACCAGCGCAATAAAAGTCAATCAGCATCTATTTCAATTAGCAGTAACTGCAAGAAATAAATAACAAATTGTACATTTAAGGTTGGGATAACAGACGAAGGGAACAAGTAGGTGTGGTGTTAAAATGTTTCCGCGAACTTCTTGGGACATATATGTATCTAATGTATATATATATTTGTGTCCGCTGCGCGGCTTATGTGTTTACGACTTTGTGTAGGTGGGGTATTTCACAAACATAATTTTTCCGATGCACTCGACGCTCTGAGGGTCGAGAGAATCTGCAAATTTGTCTAAATAAGCATCACTTCAGATCATATTGTTAATAATTCAAATTTAAACGAATGTCAACGACTTTATCCCGGCAACGAGAAGTGAATTCAGCTGCAGATTGTTTCACTTTAATCATCGCGCACATACATACATCTAATTCAGATTGACGTTTATCATGATATCTTTAAATTCAGAGTCCTTGTGCAAGAATATTAAGCAAACATTTCGAGAGGAACTTCAGAATCAGCCGCTAAACCACCCGCTCAATCAAGAGATGTTGATTATTTTTTTGTGACATATGCGACGTTGAGATGCAAACCATATGCAAATAGGTATTTCAAATATCAAGCTGTGTATTATTGATTGAACGACAATTGAGAGCTTTGGGTGAGGCTAATCAACCAGTGAGACAGCTAAAGCTCATGCAAGCAGCACATTTTTTCATTGTTGATAGAATACTCTGCGCAAAAGTGCGTAATTAGTAGATAAACAAGGCAACAACGAGCATGTACAATCGCACACATGCTAGGCTCGGGCTGGCACCGCAGGGGGTAGCTAGAAATGCCTGCTAGCAATTGGCAGAGCAACTGCAAACAATCCAAACAGACCACCCGTTTAAATTTAAACGAAATGCATTGAAACGATTGCAAAACGAATGAGCACGCCAAACAACACGTCGCTGAAATTCCCTTAAGCGTTCTGGTGTTTATAACGCCAATAGCGAAACCGAATTTTGCTAACAACCATTTGTGTAAACACGTACCGAGGTGACGAGAGCATCGTCACTTTCATGTTTTGTGCAAGGCATCACAAGCAGGAGTTCGATGAAATACAATTATATAATAACTTATATTTCTAGAATATGTAAAAACATGTCAAATTCAAATATAGATATCAATTATAAAGTTAAGGCTAGATAAACTCATTCACTGACTGTGATAAAGCTGCCGGAAAGCGTCCAAGAGATCCATGTACAATGTCATGTGCATATCAGGCATTAGCATGACAAGTATCTTTGGGGCGCTATAGATTAAAGATATAATTACAATGTGGGAAATTAAAGCACAAAAAACGAGCCCTTGGCGGTTGGATTCGTTGATATCTGTAATCTATTACATCGTCGTAGTTATGGGTGGATGCAAGAAAGTTTATGATACGGTGGCGAATTCTGTTATTCCGGGGCTTGGAACGTAAATTCAGGTGTAAAACCCAGTTTATATATAGGCATATGTGGATAATAGAAGGTCGTTTATTAGCCCATAATATATCTATATCTCGCTGGTCCTATATTTTTGTAATCAAATGCGACTTCTGCCAACAGAAGTGACTGACCTTACATATCAACATGAAAATGCAATTAACGCGTTAATGTTACAGATGAAATGACCGCCGACTGTTGTTGGCCGTGGCGACATCAATTTTTCGTTTTACAGCCGCCTGGAACAAAACACATTGGCCGCCTTGTCACCTTTCCTCTGTATGTTTCAGAGAATATGGCGCTGACGCGTGTTTGTCGGCGGGAATAACCGCGACAAGGCCGCAGTAACAAGTTGTATCACACAAATGCAAATATATGCGAACATACTTATTTAATTAACAAGTCGTTAAGGGCAACATCACGACGACTACGGCATTTGGTCATTTTGTTCACTAATTGCATCGCAACCTGTGGAGCAAAAATATCAAAATCAAATATTCCTGCGATTCCCTACAAAAGCATCTCTAATTATAAACACCCGCTTCCCCTGGACCGCTCGTGGTAGCGCGCGTTGCATAGAAAATTGGTTGGCTTTGTTCAGCGCTGCAGTCACCGCTGCATGGTAACTGCCACAGAGTGTGGGCAGGCATAACGGAATTATGCCGTAACAGCATAGGTGCGGTTTGGCGCGTACCACCCCTCTGCGCGATCTTGGTAACACAGGTATAACCACATAATATCGTTGCTGGGGGCAGTGATTTTCTAATTAGAAAAAGTTCGCAGACCATTTGGTGGCCACCAACGAGCAGCAACGTTGCAGCAATTTACGCATGCCGGAGAATGGGGATTTCTCCAAAGCACCTGCATGTGTATTTTGTATGAAATGAACATAGAAAAATGTTGCCGTTATGACAAATGATGACGACAGGTGTCTTTATAGCTAGACTGAATTTTCCAGCACATTTGAATACATTTTCGTCCGCTGAAACGCTCGCCCTCTTAACAAAAATATTCTACCCACCGCTACCCACTGCTACCCACCTAGGCATCCTCTTCTGTCGTCTTCCGATGAACCACAAACTGGGCATAATAAATTTAAGGAGCTCACTGATGTGTATCCCTACAGATCTCAGCAAAATTGTAAGGCAAGGAAAAAGGTGCGAAATACAGCCCAATGCAAATAGACCTGTTTGTGTGAGTATATATTTTTACATATATCCATACACATAGGATATAAGTGTGTAAAGGTGCAGGCCACAGGATAACAGGCGGCTTGTGTCCGTGTGGGAGGCCACGCCACGCCACGCAAAAGGAAGGACCATGAGCCTGGGTAATCTCAGGCGATTGGTGGGCGAAAAAGGAAGAAAAACTGCGTTGAGTTGTAAATGCCACGCAGGGATTTACGTTTTCATTACGTTTGTTAAAAAGAAGACCAGCTGCCCGGCAGCCAGCCTGCTTGTATATGTTTGTGTAGGTAAATTGCTCCGTGTATTGCCGGGTGCTGTTCTTGTGTAATTTATGTGCTTATTGTCTTTTGCGTAGCCGTCGCAAAATCAGATGGTTGCCTGCTGCGTAGGATTCAGATTGGGCACTTACTTGCCACCAGTTCGTTCCGTAGTCAGGTACACCTTTCGCACTGTATGCGGGCGAAGTCCTTTCATTCTTGTAATGTTTCATAAACATCGGTCGCTGTTACAGGTCGCTTTGATCCTTTGTGACACTTTAACTGCCAAGCGGACTTCAGCGCAGCTGCAGCCAGTAACACCCACGACATCGGCTACCCGTTCAAAGATTCAACACCCACGCAGAAATTAAATTTAATCGCTGTGGAACTTTGGCTCCGACAACAGGGTGCCCCTCACCAACATCAGCACGTGGAGCTCTCCTCTCTCAAGAGGGTAATAAAAAGTCCCAAGTTTTTGCTGTTTCTGCTTGTTAATGTGGCACTTGCGCTGTGCTGTAGCTGTTAGCCGTTAGCTGTTGCTGTTGCTGTTGCCCTTAGTGGCTAAGTGGCAACTTCATCATCGCGGACAGAGCGCTTCAAGTTTCAATCTCAAGCTGCCATAATTGTATCCAACAAGCTGTTGTCGCTTCACATTCTTTCTTGCCTGCTCGCTCACCTGGCTAGTGTATCCATGCAAATATTTTGTATTTTTCATTTTAACCTCCATAAGTCACTTCCACACTAATTCCATGGAGCGCACGGTTTTTATGTAGATTACACAATTTTTATTAGCTGAGTTTCTTTACTTTTCGATGCTCGCGTTTACATGCTTTAATATTCTTGAGATTTAATTTGCTTACTCGTAATTTATAGCTCTTTCCATATTTAATATTAGTGATATCTTAGAACATATGACATGAGCTGATGAACAGCAATGAAGAAATGATTTTTTGACAATTTAAAATAGTAAAATAACGCATTGTTACCTCAATTAAACATGTCTATTGTCCTTATTTTGTATGGGATGTCAGGATATCTAAGCTCAGCTCTTTGTCGACGGTTACCTTTACCACATTAATTATGTTGCGTGTTGACTAGAATATAGATCTGGGACGCAGATAAGACACAAAATCAATTTATTTATTTGGCTGGAAATTCAATAATTATATGGTTACATGAGCGCCATTTCCGAAGCATTACTTACTGCGGCCCACATACTGCACGCAACATGCTGCCAAGTCATGTCTTAGTATTCCCAACAACAAGAACGACATATGATGTTAACTAAACACGAGCGTAACACACACATAGTTAGATGTACAGGTTGTAAGGTTAACTTGTTGAACAGTTGATGGAGTATTAAGATTATGTTAATGAGTTAATTAAGTCACAAGTAGCAAGGAGCAGGCATCCGTATAATAAGCAGCCAATCCTAAGGACTAGCGGCCAGCTGATAAGGGACTACAAATCTTGTATCGATAGGTGTTATATTACTTTGCTAAAAAGTGCTAATTGACTATATGGTTTTTTGTGCCTGTTTGCTACTCAACAATTGTTGCTAATCGCGAATGACATTACTTAATATATATAAATAGTTTCTTTCACCATCTTCAATGTTAATTGGACATAGTTGCCTGCAACTAATTTCGACTTGATCGATTTGTGTATTTGTCAAACTGATTTATCGAGTGTTTCGATTTGATAGCGCGGAAATCAGTGTACACACTTCACACACCGCATCAGACGTACAGACAGGTAACCAAACATACACAAATGGACCCGCACCGAGTAATGATATGCAAATAGCATGCGCTTTTCAGTGACATGCCAACATCCATGTGCGTGTGTGCATCTCTCTGTTCCCTTCTATCGCTCTTCCTCTCTGTGTGCGTATGCGTGAGTGTGTGTTTGCAGTCACCAAAATCCCCAGAAAACCCCGTTTCAATCTCAGCTGAGTCGTACTGAGCTGCTGCAGTCAGCCGGTGAAACCTGATGCAGGCGGCTGTCACATAAGTAAGTATGTGCGTTCTCGCATTAGCCCCATCCTCACGCAGACGATGCACGTAAAACTGCAGATAACCAAAGTCATTATTGTGAATGACCTTTTTGGCACACACGCCGTACACCTGGTCTATGGCATATTGGGATTGAATTAAAAGCCGTCAGCTCTTAAAGTGTATCACATAGTGTACAGAAGTACAAATGCAATTTGTTTCGTCAGCTAAGAGCACTTCGCCCAGTCCGGAACTATTCGTTATTAGACCCAAATGGCAGTACGGCGTAGCTTATTAAAGTGAGCAGAAACCTCGAAATAAATGTTGCTGCTTATCATATTTTTCACATTTTTAACCGCTTCCCCATTTTTTTAAGGTGGCACATTGAGGTCAATTTTAAATTATATTCTTTCGCTTCCGTGCTCCGACTTTCGCTCGATTGAAGCCGACTGGCAAGGAGTACGGGACAGCAAACGCTGCTCACCGACAGCGACTTGGCTGCCATTGCTCCCCAGGTTGGTTTCTTGCTACAGCCGCCCTGTGTAAATATTGAAATCGATTCAGTTTTCATAAGCCGCTCCGTCCCCAAACGTCCCGGCCAAGGCCAGGTGCGGCTGACTGCAGCTCGTCTGGCGAGATTTACTGGCTCGACCAGACCGACTTGTGGCTTCGATATTCTTTATGTTTGTTCCTAGTTGTTGTCGTCACCACTGGCGCTGCCTTTGCCTGTTTATACAAGTGGATTACGGTGTTTGGTTCTGATTATAAATCATCTTTATAATCTGTAAATCGTGTTTGGTTAACATAATGGAATAAATTTATTTTATTTATTGCAGCTGTAAGTTTTAATACGACTTCTACCAATCTTCGCCGTCTCCCCGTCGGCTGATTATTTAACTTTATTCCGCCTACTTTTATGAACTGAGCGTTTAAATACTTTAAGGATGGTGGCTTTCTTTGCCCTATCTGCTTTCTGACACTGCCTGCAATTATTGTAAATTGCTCAGTGTCATTTACACACTTTCCTCGCATTTTCGCCGGCATATTTGTTGGTTTCGTTACCCATTTTCCAGCTCCTTCGGTGCGCCCGTCTTGAGCGTTGTCCCTCGCTTATCTGTACATTGTTCTTCTCGCTCTGGTCTCTTCAAGTGCCCCTCGCGTCCGTTATCGTTTGTATGTACTTTTACCATTTACCAACCTGCCCGCAAAATGTCAGAGCCACTGCCCCACTGCAGCTCATTAAACGTATGCACAGCAAATTGCAAATATATATAAAATGGGGGCGTGGGGCAAAGCTGTTCACGTCACTTGGTACCGTTTAAGCTTCGCATAGTTTTCAAACAATTGAAATTCTTTAAGAACAACCTGTCCAACAATCAAGTATAAATCTGTATTTTGTAGTATATTACAAAGTAGAACCATACTTAATCTATTGTGATTATGAGGTATTTTTGTCATAAGCAAGGCTTATGCATTTGTGTATCGCACCTTAATCAGAATAGAGCCTTGCCCAATCCATGTGAAACCTTCAACCTAAATATGCACTAAGTTATAATGTTCTGTCAAAGAAACTTTCTTTAAGGATTGATGTCTGGTAAAACTTTAAAATATAACTTCTTTAAATCCCCTTTGCCTTACATAGAACAGTATCTGCTCAAAATTCTTATTTTACCACGCAGACGATCCGCTTTTAGTGAAGTTATTTAAGCCTTTTACAGTTTTACAAGTGTGGAATCGCGTCGAGTCTAACTAATTTACCAACGGACAATTAGGAATATTCATGCACATATGGTTATAAGCCAACAAGTTAAAAAGAACTGTAGGCAGTCCGGCTGGAAGGCGAGACCACTTAGGGGCAATAGTTGGGCAAAATTCAAACGATACTCATTTAAAAAAGACCAAAAAGAGGATGCAAAAAATATTTTAGCTAACTTTGCAAGGGACGGCTGGGGCTTCATACACACGCCGCGTTAGCGCGGCCAATTTATTTCTGTGTATTTGTCTGGATAGCATTTGGATTTTGAGCGCAATTTACCAGCAAATTAAAGCGCACTTTTACACACTGAAGCACACACATGGAAGCTATTGCTTTTTGATGGTTAATCTTGGTTGCTTTCATGCGCCCTATACCCTATAAAAATGTTGTATAGGGACTAACTATTTCAGTGTGCAATATATAATTCCGAAGTTATCTTACAAAAATCCTTTTTTGTATAATTATAGTACCCGTATAAGCACTGCGTCTTTACATGTGTGCATGAATTCCTGGGTGTAGGATATCTTGCCGTTGAGCACTCTAGTGCAAATCCCTTTTTGTGCTTGCTATCAAATTGAAAAAGTTTTTGGCTTTCCGCTAAAAGTTAGGTTGTGTTTCTATGCAATTTATTGAGAGACTACCGCCCGCATTGACGCATATTGAAGAGTCTTGCTGTGGCTCACATTTGTGCACTGATTTATATGCTGCTTAACTGCAGCGTAGCTCTCGAATATATGACCCCCACACAGTCCAAGGGGTAAATGGCTGTGCTCTAATTAAATATTTTTACTTTGTGTGTGCTAAACTAATTAAAAAGTATTTATAATCCGTAAACATGGCCAAAAATAAACTCTACCATCGCCCCAAAAACAATCGCGACTGTCCCAAAAAACTTTGCCTTCTCTGTACTTTTTACCATGCCAGCGCTTACATTATCAACACCATCAAAAACAACGAAAAGGCACTGAGTGTTTGTCCTCTAAATATTCCAATGTCGCTCTTTGCTTCCTCGTTAGAACTATTGCAGTTATCAGCCATTCAGCAGTTGGGTGTTGCGTAAGAAACCTTTTCTATGCCGCATTTCTCATGGGAAGCGTTTTATTTTCATGCGATTAAACTGTTGGGAGTTGAAGTTTAAGCTGCTTGTTGGCCAGTTAACGGCTTTTCGCACTGGCAACAGCCAAATATCTGGACCTAACCTATAATAATGCAAGTGCTATCGAACTTATTTTCGAATTTTGTAGCTTCGAATTCTTGGGCTGCTCGTGGGACGCCGTTCAGTGAGTCGTTCAGTCATCGAGTCAGTACGAACTCTTCCGTATATATACTAGCGGATATACTCCGGCCTTTCCCGATGTTTAATGTTTTGCAACTTTTAATTTCTCAAGTAATTTTTTTCTTTTTATTGCTTTTTATTATTAGGGAAAATATGGAGAACGTAGCTTATAATGCATTTATATAAGACACTTAATCCATTTCATAAGCAACAAATTATATTTTATTTAGCGATTACTAAACATAAAAACTCATTCACAATTGAATAGACTTTAGTCGAAGATAGATTTGTGATGCTCAAGTTTTCTAACATTAACAACCAACTGTGCAAAGGCCATATGTAATTGTAAAATGTTTTTTCTGATGTCATCCTACTTTGCAAGTCTATTATTCTTGAAAAGTGCGCAGAAAGCAGAGCTCCTTAGACTTTCGCTTGGCCACTTGACAACGGATGCATTTTTTCGCTGCAGGCTTTTGCAACAAGAACTGCAATAAATTGAAATGTCTGTGAGTGCTTCACTAAAAACTACGACTTCTGAACGAATAACTCTTGGGTGGGTTCCTTGCCCTGTTTTCTGATAATAAAATGACCCAAGCACATGCTCAACTGTTGCTTGAGACTAAGTTTCGAATTAGGAAGTTTTCAAGAGTCTGTGTTCACGTGTCCCTTAATCGTTGCGTAACTAATTAATGAACAACCCTATATAGAATTTACTGTGACTATTCTCTACTACCCACTCATCACCATGAAGGCGAAAATGCTACGGCTTTCCCAACCGCGCGTAGTTTAATTTGCAGCCACTAGCCGACCCGCATCCATGTCCCCTGCTGGGCTAATTTGCGTATTTGTTCAATTAGAGCGAACCCTTATCGGCAAATCTGCAAACCTTTCCAATTAAATGCGAACACATGTGTATGAAAGTGATATATGCAAATTTTAATAAAATAACAGCAATAACAACGATGGATAGTAAATCTGCCCCCAAAAAGCAAGTATCTCATTAATCCAATTAAGCTAAATTAATTGAAATGCAAATCGACTAATGAGCACGCTGCACCGATTTCCACTCTACGCACATAATGTGTGAAGGGCCTGTAGTGGAGGTTGAAGTGCATTAAAATATGTTTTAATGGCATGTCATGGCAAATTATACGGCTGTGTAACACGCATACGCCGTGTTGTACATTGATGAAGCACTTCGATAAGACGCTGGCAACTGACGTCGCAGGGTGGTTAGAGTTATCCTTATTCAGTGAAACTCATCCTTGTACGCATAAGTATGAGAGAAGTTGAGAATATTAATTTTCATGTGGAAATGACCGCTGTTAGTTGTTAACATGCTTATAGCCAATGATTTACATACAATAGCTCAGACGACTGAGGACAGAGGAGTCTGTTTGTGCTAAGCGTACGACAATTCCAATCAAATTACTGATAAATATGCAATTATTAATTAAGCATAATAAAGTTAAAAACTGTGTTAAATTGTCCTCTTATGGCAAACTCAGGAAAAGACTAGTCTAAGAATTCATCAATTTCGATTGCAATAGCGACTAAAATATTATCATGCTCCACTGGGCTTTTGCAGGATTCTTCCTTTTCCACTTCGGCATAGTTCACAAACAAGCTCACGTGCGTGTAAGCAACATTTGACCTACTGGCCGCCTGTCTGTCAAGGAAGTGGGTTAGTGCTGGCACATGGTCCGCTTGACGGAGCTCAACTTAAGACACCGTGGTCTGAGCTGTAAAATGGGTAGCCAATGGGTCATCGGGCGACCGATAGGTCAATGAGTTGGTTGCCTGTTTTTAATTGAAATAGTGTTGGGTCTATTCACACATCTGTCGTTCAAGAGTAGCCACGTGGTCGCTTCTGATTATTATATTTATGGCGTGCCTGCCGCCTACTCTATGCCAGGAAATTACAAACTTTTTTAATATCAAATGGTTTTATATGTATTGACTGTATAAATATTGCATAATCAAACAGCAGTCATTTACCTTTGAAAAGTTATTTAACTTAAAAAATTGTAGCTCATAAAAATATTAGAAACACAGCAGCTGATGTAGACCATTTTATATACCTTTATTTAATCTTTATTTCAGTAGTTGGCAAATTGACCTGTGGATACACAAAACCCCTACAATTAAACCCTTTTCATTAATTTACCGAGTTTTCTTTTGCTCGGGCCTACTCTAGCACCTAGTTTTGGTTCGAATTTAACGTATTTAATCCCATTACCTTTCTTAAGGTACACGGCTAATGATCAAGGACATTTAGCGGCAGCTGCTTACGATTCACATGCGAATGCCCATCCAAACAGGTGAACAAAGACTAAGTAAGGTAAGTCTAGATTCAGCATCACACACTGCCATTGTTTCCGCTAAATCCGGCAGAGATTTATCAGCCAAATGTCACCAAGAGCGAATATTTATATGCGCTGGGGATGGTCCCGGCTGCTGCAATGAATATCTGTGACAACTGATCGCCGGGCCAGAGGCAGCTTCCTGTTACCCGCATACCCATTCCCTACTCGCAATATGCGCAGTATCTTCATCTGCATGGGCGTATCTGGGGGCTGAGAATTAGCGAAATGTGCTTGAAATTCTCATGACTGTCGCTACGCTGAATTCCCCTTCTTGCACATTTGTACACGCATAGACTCGAGGCTCGTACTTGTTACTCAAATGTGTGCCTGCTGTCGGCTTCCGTCTTAAGTAACGCTCTGTCGCTTCCATTTTCATAGTCATTGCTTTGGCATGTGTGAGTAACCGTGGGTATATAAATTTACATAATGTTTAAGTGTGTGTGACATGCGACTTCTGGGATTCAGTTTACGTAAATTTATGTTGCTTTCAAGTTGTCTATATATGCAGTGTATGGTGCATCTATGCGCGGGGCTCGCAATTAAAATCTTGTAGAATAAAATACAATAAAAATGATGTCACAAGAAATTGCACAAGCAATCAAGATGACTTACATTGAAGCCCAGATATCTACGCACCTCAAATATTAATTCAAGTTGGCAAAGTGTTTCACTAATCAATGAATGGCTTGTGCGCTTCTTTAGCAAAAGCCAAAGCGAAAGCCATCCCAACTGCCAATTGCAACTCTAAAGCCAATTCAAATGCTAAACAGAACTCAACTCCACACCAACTTTTTGGTTGATATCTATTCCAACACAGCCTTAACGGTACTGATAAAATTTATTACGCATGCGACACGCGTATTTCATTTTGTTTGCTTGTTTGGCGCGTTATTATCGCCCAACGTGGCGTATGATTAACATAAAATGACAGCAGCATTGCACGCTACCTGCGGTACATAAAGCGTTGGTATATCGGATTTTGGTTTTTCAGCTGATTAACATAATTTTCTGCCGTATTACCGGAAAGCCAGATCGACAGCTAAACAGGCAGACAGTGGAATGAATGCAGGCCAGCGGTTGCGTAACGCACAGGCTTCCGTCACAAGCTTTTCGCGATTTATCTACCTATATATTTTATGATACGTGAACGGAATATTATCGCATTCGATCATCGTCGTTGGCTCCAAATTCACACTCATTACCAGTAAACATTATTTCGAGAAAATCTTTGCCAGTCACCGTGTTACCAGCAAGTCGTGTATTCAACTTTTAAAGCCTTGTACCACGCCGAAGGTGAGCCACGCAGAGTTTCCCTTCTGTCTTTGTGCAAAGGACAGACGAAATGAATGGTCGTTATTGGCGAAGAGATGGCTTTGCTATGGCCCAACTCAAAGACGAGCATGGTCGGCAACGCCAGACAATCAATGAGACATTGTGTGCGTATCCCGACAAGGTCTATAAGTGGCGTGTGTGATATCAAAAGTCACTGGCAAAAAATCGGAAACTAAAACAAATTGCAACAAAACGAGAGCTTCAGAGACAAAGTGAAGCCGATCCACAATAGCCACGGCTGGTATTTTTAAACATTGAAAAGCAATAAATTCCTAATTGAAGTCACTTGCCAGGCATTTGCTGAAAGAGGATAGTGCACATAAATGTACTTACATACTTATCTTTCATCTGGTGATTTATTTATTATACGGTATTAAAAGCTATTTCAATTTAACATCAATGAGGCAATTTCGATTGAATTTATCAGATCAATGGTAGTCCGTGTGCAAATGTGTGCACAACATTCAAAAAAGTTATTAAATCAACAGAAATTAAAAGCTTAATTAAAACTAGGAGTATAATAATAAGAGAATTGACTTCTAATACCAGATTGCTAGCTAAAAAGTGAAACTCAAAACTTTGCTGCACTAATTACTAAATAAGTTCGTCAGCTTGCAAACTCGACCAGATCTAGTAAGTGAGGTCATTGGGTTACAAAACAAACTATGCAGTTGCAGCTCACGACACGGATAGGCAAACAAGGACATGCTTCAACGCACAGCTGAAATTATGAAGCGAGCCAACGAAACAGGCCAGAGCCTTGTGATGATGCGTACATTATTGCTGAAAGCTGGTGACATAGACATCTGCCTTAGAGGTATTATTACACCATTACGCATACACTTAAGGCTTTCATTAGTTCCTAGATTGACGCTATTTGGAAGGTAATTACGAGAACGAAGCATCGTAAGAGTTATGTCGCATACTACTAAGGCTCAGGCCAATGGCCGGAAGAGACAGCAGCTGGTAGGCAGTGCACAAATCCAAATGCAATGAGCTCAGCAGCAGACAAAGCAGAGCATAAGGCACAGGCCATCACAGACTGCTAAACCGAGTATATGGGACTTCTGCTTGGCAGACCGCCCCTCTGTGACCGACCGACCATACAAATACCGAATAAGCGGAAGTCACTTCAGTCAGTGACTGTCGCTTTGCTAGCACTCAATTGGCTTTTACTATGTTGTTTGCCAGCTGACCCCCAAAAACAAAACTCTTCTGCACACAGCCGGCCGAAGCGTCTGCAACACGCAAATGCAATTAACACGCCAGCAGACAAACCGGAAGTGGAACGCTGCTGGCCAACGGCGGTCGAGCACGTGTCTCATATGGCTTTTAAAATTGGCCTTCCTGCATTCTACGTAGGCTTTGACTTTCGTTTTCTGATAAAATGTCTGACGAGACCAAGTCAATTAGTTCTAAATTATCTTTTTATGAATGCTAAAGAACCTCAATAAAGTTAAATTAAAGTTAGCATTTGTACTAGCTAAGTGAAGTGAAACTAATAATTTGAAAGGGCTACTAAGCAGTGAGATAAAAGGTGTAAAATCAATATGGATGGCATACGAGCATTTGCAATGTGCAGTGTGCTCAGTTGCCACTTACATAAACACCTTTGCTTGAAAACTTTTCCTTTTAAATTGACCTGCATCGAGATATATTATTATTTGAATTTAAGTAATTTTAAATCTGGGAACAGTGGGTCAGAGTTTATTAATTAAACTTTATTCGCTTGAAAGCGATTTCAAAATATGCATTGCCTTTTCTGAAGTTCTTGTACCAACTCCAACTTTCATTTCGCAAGCAGACCAATTATTATAACTTTTTTTGTTTGACTAATTTTTTGTTTATATATCTTAACTAAACATAATAAGTTTTATTATTATTCATCACATATTAAAGCTTGAATCATTCTCATATTAGTGCAGTCTGGCATTCCACACCAACACACTCACACTCTTTCCTATCTCCTGACTCATCCACACATGTACACAAATGCGTTCAACATTGAGTGCAAAAAGCATTGTCCAGCACATGAACTACGTTGCAAATGACCAGACGTGAGCCCTCCATTAGTCCGCCTGGCCGCTTGTTTTCGTACCAGCCTGCTATGTTGCTAACCCTGTAAACGGTCCCGGTACGGGCCAACGAGCCTTGTTTGTTGCCTCATTTTTGAGGTCTGCGTAAGACCAATTGTTATACCCTGCACCTAAATCCTGAGTATAAAGAGTGATGACAACTCAACTGACAAGCTTAAATTTAATATGTAAAAAAATGTGCCGCAGGTTCCGGTAATCATACGCATCCCAGGCTCCTTAAGTTCTCCGATAACGCTTCCAATTTTTCCCCTGTGCGTGCTTTTAAAAAATTATGCTACGGAAACTTAGAGCTAGATACAGGGTATCTTATCGAAGCTTCGAAGTTTCTGACTCGTTTGTTATTGTTGCAGCTGCCGGCGTCTGTTGGCCATGTCGTTCTATTGCTTCTCATATTGTTTGTTCCACTTGACCACTAAAGCATAGTTTTAGGCGCTAAAAGCTAAACACCGAAATTCTAAAACCAGCTGCTCCATGCGAAGTACCAGATGCAGAGTGGCCCTCGGGCCTAGCACTTTAGTTTATTTCGCTGGCTATATGCTGCGATGACTTGTGCTTTGGCAGGTGCCTGGTGCTAATATTGAATACTCTGTGCCTCAAACGCATGAGTTAACTCGGCACTAATTGAAGATTTTTCGTTCACTCTTTCTCTCACAGGTAGTTCAGAATGCATTCAGAATGAGATTAGCTTCCCAAAAACATCGTTTGGTTTTATTTATTTGTTCCTTATTAAGTTTAAAATTATTTTTAAAAAACCACTTTCCCGCTGGTTTTTCTGATTGGTCGACCAAAACAAAAACCTGTTTCTGTTGGATGACATTGGAGTTTTGCGGTTGTGTCATAATGATTATTATTGTTCGGTATCGAAAGTCTGATGTAGTTGTAGGAGCCTTTTATACCAGTTGCAATTGACCACAGCGAAATAAACCGCTAAATAAATAATGCAAAAACAATGAAATCGTGAATTCAATTGAATTGAATGAAATTGAATTGACACGCAGTGGCAAATAACGAACGATCGAAAAATAGCCGACTTCAGGCCATGAGTAAACAATTTGGGGACAACCATGTAAATACAAAATAGCAAAATTAATTAAAAATATAAAAAGGTCAATCATTGTGCCTTTAATAAAAACAATCATGGCAAACTAAAATAAATAATAAATTTGATTGATTTTTCAATAATCACCACTAAATGTTTAATCAAGCATTTATTGAGATGATTACATCTGGTTCAGTCAAATTGGGCCCGTGCCAGTTTCCCAGTGCTCATGCAGAAGCCCACCAAGTAAAACAATAAGGTCTGTGCGGGATACTGTATTCAAACCGTTATAGAAGTAGCAATGCATTGAGAAATAATATTTCCCACCTCTGGTCAAATATATTACCACAGTTGCAGTTATACGGACAAATAGCAAAACCAGCAAACTGTTATCCTAATTGTGAACAGAGTTTAAAACTACGAAACCAAATTTTTTTGGTAAGCCGATGTCACTGCGCTCGTGTGCATCTGGACGATTATAAACGACAAGCCATAATCAACGACATCAAGAAGTTCGTAGAAGTCCAATAATTTATCTTTGCCGGGTCGACAATCTGTCTCGGTATACCCGTGGTCGATGGTAGGCTTTAATTCGGAACGGCGAAATTGCTGCTATCGGCCAACTGATAACCCTCATATAACATATCCTCTTACTAAGCCAATAGCACTGTAACCAACAATTTATAGCGTCAATTAGAAATCGTTGATGAAAAGTGCAACTTTGTTTGACGCCCTATGCCTTAACCTATTAAATACTATAGAAACTTTCATTTAACATCAAATGTGTGCATTCTCTTGCCGGTTATTGACAAATTTAAGCGACGAACTTTCTGGGCAATTTTACCTCGTTGGCAAATTCTTCAGTCAAACGACTTTGCACGTCTCAGCTGTTTAAATTTAATTTTCTGCGTACTGGCTGCTGGTGGCTGCTTCACCTGCAGCTCCCGAAGCTAAAGGTTTATTTTCAGGTCGCCAGAAATCAACATTTCTGGGGCGACGTGCGCAATCGAAGAAAATGCACTCAGCAGACAGGTGAGGTGCACAACACACGGAAGTAGTTACCGTCATGCCAAATATGACAAATGTTGTTGCTTATTCCCCCTTTCCAAAGTTGCTCGGCAGTAGCACAAAAAGCTGTCCTGGACCAGCTGACACGTAAACTGCATAAATATAAACGCAGAATGAAAACGTGCGGGCTGCAACGGAAGAAGCATGACAACTTTAAGATGGCGACTATGCGGTTGAATTTAGTCAAAATCAAATGAATTCAGACAGCTTGAGTTTCTATTATATAGTATTTTCTCTATATATATGGAAATGGGGGTCAAAGATTTGGTGGGTAACGTTTCGTGTTCAAATTGATTACTTAATACATAATATTGTATGAAAGTTTTTTGTTTACGGTCAAAACTCAACCGATTTTCATAAGGTTAGGATTTTTTTTCATGGTTTGGCCTCGTGATCAATTTGGCATATAAACCTGGCAATGTTATTATATATATCACATCAAGCTTTGCCACGCAGACAATATTAAAATTTACGCAAGTAACGGAAATGGGAAGTGCAAATATATAAAAAAAAATCGATATTTGTTCTCCTTGTGGGTCAGCTAAGTAAGCAGAATCGGTGTAGTGCCATCAACAGCCTGTACATTCAGTCAAACATACACATATAACAATGTCCTATATGGTCAGGCGAAAACAATGGTTGAATGGTTCAATGTATGCAAATGCGGAAAGTTTCATTTGCATGTGCAATCGACTCGCTTGGCGACGTAAGTAGTTCACTTTTCCAATTGACATTGCAAACAGATTGCGGTCGTAACTTGCTCTGGACTTCAGCACTTAATAGCATTAAACACGCCTTAGGTAATTAAAAGTGTAAATGTTGCAAACGGAAGAGCTCGCCTGCGAGATGCTTTGCTCTAGTGGGGGCCAAAATTGTAAATTTATCTTAAAAATTGCAAAAGAAATACAATACAATACAAATAGAGTGCTCAACGTACCTAGAAATCAAAGAAAATGATGAGCATTAAGTAAGTTTTCAAGACACACAATTTTTAGGTCTCCGATTTTATTTTAATTTAATCTATAAGTAACTTTTTACAATTTTCCAAAGTATATAATTGTACCACATTTTGTGTGAGACATAATTTTATTTTCTGTTAAATATGTCAGTTATTGCACGTTCGCATATACTTTTGCAATATCTGAAAAGTATGCTTTTGAATTTATCTCAACCAAAAGCCGTTCCTGATAGCCATAATGTGCCTAATTGATTTATTGCGGAATCCGGCTTAGCGAAACGGCCTCATCTTGCTGTTAATTCTAGGGTGGGATGGATTATTGATGGCAGCTAAATTCTCAACCCATTCAAATCAGAATGTCCGCTCACTCATTCATCAATAGGTATTTGGCCGTCTTTGGCTAAGACATTACAAATTCTAGCAAACGCCACATTTTCAGATAGAAACTAGGCATGTCATTATTGTCAATGGCAACTCGCCACTGCACACGCGCCATAAACTCATAAACTCAATCTACTCAATCCAGTTTGTGCAAGATTTATGTGAGCATCGGAGAACTTTAATCAAACAGCGCAACCCTTTTAAGAAACGACAGTCAAACTTCCAATTTGCAACTGAGCTAGGCAAAAGTTTCATATTACCTCTCAAAATTGGCCAAAATGCTGGATACACATTCCATTCGGCTTTTCCACCATTAAGTCCGTGCAATTGTATTAAACCTCTTTCTGATTTCAAAGTTACTATACTGTTAGGTACATATAGTACGTTTTTAGGAATCGCTGGGGTAACTTGCAATTCACTCAGCTTATTTAGGCTTGGTGCGCAAGCCGTGCAAATGTACCATACTTTCAATAACCAGCAAAACCAACAACAATAAAAATGTCGAAAACATAGTAAACATTAACGGGAAAACAATTTTCATAAATCTAGAATTATTACCACGGGCCACGTAGGGCTCACAGACTTGAGTAAGCAGCGTATCCATTGAAGCAACAAATTTGCACATGAAAGATGAGTAAAATTGCTACAGTGAAAAACATAGTCGACTACCAGATACGCTGCAACAACGCACATAAAAATGTTTCCCATTTTTTGAAGAGTAAAAAAGAATATCAGAGAAAGAAGCTTATTAAGAAATTCGCCTTTTGTCTCGAAATATGTCTTTTTCTCAGATATAAAAAATCTACTGTATTCTTGCTTTTATATAATTCACATATCATGTACAATTTTGAGATGGAAACAGTCCGATCACATATACGAATAAACTTTCCTTTTAGAAATAACAAACAACGTTGTAATTTACATCGCTGTCAACAAACGATATTTTTCACATATTGCACGCATATTCTAAGCGCAAGCTGTTTGGGGTTGGTTTTTAGATAAATCCTTAGAAAGGGTCCATTATATAATTTTCGAGCATTTGGCAAACAATCTGCTGGAAGCTAGACTGGGCTAAGCCAGCACATAAGTCACATAAATCACGCTTTGTGCTTACAAGTAAATTGGGATGCGACCCCAGAAGCGTCCGCGCTTCTCATTGTCTTTTAATTCAATTTGTGCAATCGGCTTGGGGTTCTTTGAAGTCCACTCAAATTTCAATAATTCTCTTTGCATTAAAATTCAAACAAATTAAAAAAGGGCAAAAGTTGTGAGGAAAATCAAGTCAAGTGAGAATCACAGACAACATTTGAAAAGAGGAGCGTGAGGCTTCCATTGGATAAAGACATCAACTGTCGCTGACATCAACTGTCTATTGAGTAACTTTAGTTATCACAAACAAAGAAAGCGAGTGAATGCCACTTGGAAGCTTAAGTGCTTATAGACACACTTTTCAGTGGCTTATTAAATCATAAGCTGTCGACAATGGCAGACACTTTCATATGAGCTTGCAAAATAATTTGAAAAATAAAATTATGAAACATATATATTTATCTTATAGTACATAATCAGGAATTTGTTTATATGCCCATGAACGCGGGCATATTATATTATTAGATATATTAAATAATATTGGATATAATATAATAATATGACTCGCTGAAAAAAAATATATGTCGCTTATCAGAAGCCCCTCACCAGGACTTTTATGCCTGTCGTTCTCCGAACTGCATGTAAATACTTGCATATCGGTACTCTGGCAGTGCAGGTGACAGTTTTCTCGTTAAATCTCGTATCCTCAAAGATTATGCGTCTAACGCACTACACATAACAAATGTTGTGGATTTAAATTTGCATATGCAAATTGGCGTCTTTTGTAGTTCATTAATATTCAACTACTTAAACCACCACAACATTTCATCCCTTCAACGTGTTAGTCGTACAATTAACTCCACACCTTTTATTCGGAAGGAAAATATAAAAAATACGCACGGTGACACTTGCAATTGATTTTCAATCAAATAAACAAACAAGTGTGCACATAAGTGAGAATGTTTTCGTCACTTATTACCAATAGGAGTTTGGGTTTATTTACTTTTCGCTTAACAAATTTTCACCTTTCTGATGCACACCTGACAATGATGTTTACACACTCCATGATAAAACCAATAGATACGCAAAATGAATTGATACGAGTTTGTAAAGAAGGGAATATCTAGGATCGAGAAACTTTAAGCACATCTGCAGAAAAAAATCGATTGGAAACTCTAGTTGCGAGAGATAGAAGGTATTTAATCTTTATACATTTTACAGGAAATGTCAGCTCTAGAAAAAAAAGCAGTCGGTATGGAAAAATAAATTGAAGCCAATGTTAATCCTTAAGCTCCCGTCATACACTGGAATACATGACAAATTCAAAATTTGTAGGGATATGGAAATCGTTTGTCCACAACGCATGCTATGTCAATGCGTGGCTCCGTGGTAAGTGGAAGGATCACCGTGCACGGCCTTATGCGAGGAACTGTGGCTGCAGTTGGAGTATAGTCAAGCAACGTCTGCTTGCATTTATGTATTATTCGCTGTTTATGGCAAGCGCCTATTACCAACATTGGCTGATTCCGTTCTCACATGCTTTATTGGATGAAAATAAGGCTAGAGATCGTGTACTGCAGCAGGATAGAAGTAAAAGTACAACCCTAATTACCTCGCTTTTGACAAAGATGCAAGGTTGGCTGTTGCACGCAAATGCCGAAAAGCTGAATCCCGAAGCTAAGGAATCAAGGGGATTCTTCCCGAAGGGAGAAACTGGCGCCCGCAAAGTAACTTTTCGTGATTTCACCATACAGGAATATGAGAACCGACTGCGAGCATACTCACAGCCGGAAAAAATTTTTTGCTACTTTGCGACGATCAAGACAGAGAATGATGCCGGGAAATTAAAAGTTTTTATGACGCCCGTCGACTTTTTACGCTCATTGAGACCAGGCCTAAGGCAGCCAGATGGCTTGGGCTTAAACCAGTTCCGCAGGATGGACAGAGAAAAAATTAAAAACCTTAAGTGCAGGGGCTTAGCGAAGGACAGCATATTTTATAAGCTTCGACCCGATGGTCTCCTCACCTTCTGTGATTTTCTGTACCTGGTCATGCTGCTGACAATGCCAGAGAAATACTTTAAGATGGGCTTCCGACTTTTTGATCAGCAGGGAAATGGTAACCTCAGCATAAGAGATATGAACATTTTGCTACTAGGCATTACCCATGATGAGCGATTCAGGAACATCTCTGCTGTACACTTCTATTTTTTTGGGCCTCAGCTCAACCAGAAGCTGAGTCTAGCCAAGTTTTTAGAGTTCAGGCGCCAGTTACAGCACGATGTTCTTCTGCTCGAGTTCAACTTACTTAAGAAGAAGCGTAAGCCAACGGACCCAAATAAACCGCAAAGCAATACAATCAGCGAGGTGTGCTTTGCTAAAATACTGTTGAAATGTTCATCTATGTCAAAGGCTGAGAAGACCAAAACACTGAAACGCATCAACAGGAAGTATCAACCGCTCAAGCGCGGCATAACACAAGATGAGTTCATGTCATTCTTTCGATTCGTTCAACATCTGCCAGACATAGAAACGGCACTGTCGTATCATTATCTTGCAGGTGCAGATATATCGCGAGGAGCACTTAAGCACATTTCTGATGTGCTTGTCGGTGTTCCTCTGTCGGCCCACGTGATCGATGTAATCTTTACAGTTTTTAATTCCAAAAACAGCGGGATCCTGGGATGCAATGGTTTCATTGAAGCCTTGCGAAATCGCATGTTGCGTTGCAAACACACCTCCTTTAAGTTAGGGCATCTGTACAGAAGCATCCTAAAGTGTGCAAAGGAAACGTTCATCGAATAGGGAGATGTAATTCCATCCCAGCCTCGCGACACATGTTAGATGTAATAAATTTATATTGAACCAGAATGCCTGTTTTGTGTCCTCAAAACTTAAATACCACTATCACAAAGCCAAGGCAGCTCTCCACAATGCGGCACTCTGGTTTGATGCACTTTTCCGAGCTCTTCACTCAACTCCTTTGAGTATAAACGCTTTTAGCAGAAACACATCGCAGTCAATACCTAGCTTTAGCCCAGGTGCATAGCAATACACACAGCTGGCACAGACCGAGCGCACACGTACTTACGTACATATAATTTACTTTTAACCAAGAACGCGTATTGCTCAAAAGCGCAGATTGTTTGCTTTCAACTCTTAAGGCATGAACAACTAAGCGAAACAGAAAATCTATGCTGATGTCCTTAAACCAAAGTTCCATACTAAGGCGAAACCCAAATATATGTACTCCTGTAACAAGAAGTTCTTTTTTCAGAGAAAATGCCATTAAACCTGCCCTTAAAATGTTTTCAGAGGTTGAAACTCATTGGTTAGTTTTTTGAATTGTAGCATTAACTTTTGCATATGTACTTGCGACGCTGACTACCAAACTGGAACACAATGCCATACAACTATTTGGTTATTGTTTATCTGCTGTACACTTTCATTTGTATAGTTAAATTAATTTTTATTCATTCTCATATTTTTATTTGACATTTTTCGTAATTGAACGCACTAACTGGGGTTTTAATATAGCAAGTGAAACCACAAAATGAAATGAAAGGCAAAAACTCAAAATCAATTAAATGCAATGCAATAAGGAACAAGTAAGAGTGCTTGTCGGGAGTGCACGACGGCGGGATACCCTAACCCTTCTACCCATACCAGACTATACACTTTTTTCGAATTTAATTGGTGAAGGGATATTTTGGCGTTATCATACGTTACAGTAAACATAAAATCACTAGGATTTGGATGGAGAAAAAGGAATTAAAATATCTGCATAACGTACAATACAACCGCAATTGCAATTATAATTATAGAATTGAAAAAATGGAAGAAAAAAACATGAATGTGTGTCTAAGCATGTACACAAAAATTTCTCAATTAATCACCTACGTTATCTGTAATAACTCTTGTGTTTCTTAACCATATTTGTATTAATAGTTATGGGCTAAATCGGCTATTGATTCTGACAAAGATATACCTTATAGGGTCGGAGATTCTTCCTTCTACCTGTTAAATATATTTGCACAAAATCAGAAGGCCCTTTTGCACATTTTCAGTGGGTTCAGTGTATTAAAAGAGGAGTTGGCCAAATACGAGAAGTATTTTGGTATTTTTACGAATTGATAGCAAGTATCCTTTGTGGGAGCATGCACTACGGACTTGACTTGAAATTCCTGTTGGCCGTACATGTATACTTGATTTTACACAAAATGAATTTGTAACAACCGTGTCGTAAAATCTGCATCAACTGTCAATGGGATTTGTTTCATAAATAAATAAAATATAGGAATTTAACAATTTATGATGAAATTGACTGAACGTAACAAATAGCATCAAGGAAAATTATATATTTCTTTACAAATTTCTTTGCGTTGTACGCTAGTAAGCTAGTTATAAGCCTATTTCTAGTCGACATTGCCATTTTATTTTTTCTTGCCAGATGTTCGTTCAAAGCAATAAAGGTCCAATTTGACTGAACAGAGTGCAGCATTTTCTTCACACACTTGTTCAAAAACATTTACACACATTCGTGGGCTTTTTGAAGCATTTCTGTGTGGGATATTCAAATTTATAAATTATGAAATTTTATGGCTTTGAGGCGTCATATGTGCAAAAATATTATTTTACACACGTCTATGCCCAAGCATATTTTCATGAATTTGCGCAGTTTATATTCCTGGTTGCCACACCCATATTCAGACAGGCCAAACGACTTAGAGGGTCTGCACTTTAACATAATTTACGTGAATTTAGGTTGCCGAAAATGTTCACCTGACAGTACCGGCGGGTATCAAGGTTGAAAGTTGGCCAGAGCCACAGCAGGAGCGGCGCTTATCTGAGTTATGAATATGCAGGTTCTTATCGCGTGGATACTAGCATGTGTGCGACTGTATAGCTGGTGTAAGTAAGCATAAGTGTGCCGTCCAGCAAAATGCACAAGATTTAAGCACCTGCAAACTTTATTTATCATTAATCCATTTTTGGGGAGTGCACCTAAAGCAAAACCTTAAATTTTCTAAAAACACCTTACGGACAAGCTTTTGAGTTTACACACAAAATTAATAAAAGCAAAGGCAATCGTCATGGTTCTTACACTAACCCTTGTAGCCACTTTAAAACTAACAAGTATACATTGACTATGCATATGACAATGATATGAAAGGTTGAAATAAAACATAGTCTTTAATTCATATGTTATTTTATAAATCATTTTACTCATCCCACTCAAACCCCCAAAACATTCAAATGTGTGTAATATTGCAATTTTAAATAATTAAAAATTCATTTTTAATTATAGATTGCCGCTCATGTACAAACGGTCAGCTCGACAAGTCGAAAATTAATGTCCCATAAAATAACAACATGAACAGCGTTTTTTGCAATATAATACCGTGATACATATTTGTAAATCGGTAAAACACTCATTCAGTCATTTAGTCCGAATTGAGCTGACTTCCTGAAGTTCGATTCCCCTACGTTATATTTGTATTCCTGCGCATGACAGCATTCATATACCCCTTTTAGGGCTATAAACCCCCTGTTTGAACTATCAAATACAGATTTTACCCAAATTAACCACAATACTTATGCACTTAAACAAATTTATTCCGCAATCAAACCAAAACTGTATACAATTTTAATGAAGCCATCGCATTAATATACAACCAACATTAACTGCCCTATTTGTTAGTGTGCGTTTTGAAACACATAATTGATGAACTCGCGGGCAAAAAACTTTTTTAATAAAAAATAGTAGTGCTGCTTTATAAAACCCTCCTGGCCCCAGTCTGGCGGTATGCAAGCCAAATTTTCGGCACGGCAGCAAAATCTCACTTGAGGAAAATAAGTGTCTTCCAAGCGAAGGTACTCAGACTGAGTGCTGGGGCTCCCTGGTACATCCGCAACCGGGCCCTAGCAAGAGACCTAAAGGTCCCCTTGGTGGGCGACCTTCTACGTCAGCAGTCCACCAGCTACATGGCCCGTCTTTCTGCCCACCCCAATATATTGGCTAGAAGACTTTTCAGAAGAAAGCGACGGAGACTTCGCAGAATCCACCCCATCGACCTCCCAAACCGGGTAATCATTTGAAAAAAAAAAAAAAAGAAAAAGTAGCTAGCCGAGAGAGCCCGACTTGGATCACACACCAAGCTGCCATTACAAGCATTCTATCTTCCTTTTTATGCTGTCACAACGATTGAATTCGGTGTTTATTGCCCGGTCATTATTAAATTTGTAGAACATATTTTGAAATCCAAATATTTGTAAGTGCCTAACCACATGAATATACTTCTAAAAATTCATTTTTTCCATATTTTGGGAAACGGTACGGCTGTGAGAGAAATATTCTGGATCTGTGTATATAATACGAGCGTATACAAACCAAATTTATTGGATCTGACACCAAGATATGTAAAAAATACATCATTTCGATATGAATTTTATGAAAACGGGCCAAAAGAGATCGATGCGTTTATTCATGCCCACGGGCGGATAGAAGGATTAGGCTATTGATCCTGAGTTAGCTTATGTATTCTAAATAAATACAATTTATCAGGATGGTTTTTCATACATTCCATGACTTTATTTGTTTATTACATCGACATCGCAACCCAAACTCCCTAATAGGCCATCTCTTTATTCATCAATTTGTGTCTTATACTCATATCTTATAGTACTATTCACCTGTCTGTTGGCAAAATTATATACCTTATGGTCTCTGATTTCTTCCTGTTGCATACATTGGCACAAAACCATTTAACCATTTTCCCATTTACAATGATGACTTCAACCAAGCTGCGTCAAGTTTTATATTAAATTACGATGCAAACGAAGATCACGACAAATGATTAATGTTGGAGAAGGAAAATCTGTCAATAGATTAAAAGAGGCCTTGCTTGGACTTTTTTTTATATCCAGCAATCATTTATCACATGCAAGATGGACACGTGGCGAAATCAAAATGGCTTCCGATCCGATTTAAAGTGCCGATGGCTAAACGGAATATGTGATAATATACAAAGGGGGTGCACAACCCTATTTCATTTTGCAGTTACCTATTGTTGCTTTTTGATTTGACTTACCCCAAAATAAAAAGAAAAAAAATTTGAATCCACTGACGCAACGAATGGCCCTCCAAACTTACACTTGCATATATAGCATATGAAAAATGAAAGGCAAACTGCAAATACAATAATAAATAAAGCCACTGACTGTAACCGTGCAGCCTTTATTTCCAGTTTTCTGCCACTGCTCGAGCGACTGGCTGACTGGCACATGTCAATCAGAAAACAGAGCCATAATCTCTGCTTGACATGAACTTAAAAGTATTATGACAAATATTTCGCAATCTGTGCGCTACTCTGTCTCTGAATTCACGCTACTGTATCCATTTTGCATGCATTTGCATAGGGTCTTACCATTATGGCATGAAATGTGTAACGTGCTTATATAATTATAGATGTTCTTCCCAAGGTCTTTTAATTCCATAAATGCTAAAAAATTGTATAATAAAGCATAAGCAATTTTGCATTAAATTTGCTTGCTTGAATTACAAGTACTTTGCATTCAACATGAAATAACAAGTAAGAGGTTCTAGTCGGGAGCTCCCGACTAGGGGATACCCTGAACCCTCTTCTTCCAACACCAAATGCGAATATACATACTATTCTAGAAGCTACATGTCAAGTTTGGTGACTCTAGCTCTTATTAGTTACCAAAATTGCTTAAAAATCGGGATTTCGATATACATTTTTATCGATTACTTGGAAACGGGGCAAGTTATCGTTTATCGGAAACAAACTCGATCTGCGCAGGCACCAGGAGCACCTACATCTAAAATTTCAAGTCTCTTGCTCTTATAGGTTATGAGATCCGTTCATACATACGGACGGACGGACAGACAGACGGACAGACAGACGGACAGGGCTAGATCGACTTGGCTATTGATGCTGATCAAGAATATATATACTTTATGTGGTCGGAGATACATTTACATTTTTCACAAATACATTATACCCCTTTTACCCATTTGTAATGGGTTCAGGGTATAAAAATAATAAATATACTTGTTAGGATAATACTTCAAAGACCCCCGAAGATAGCTTCTCTTCTTTCAGCTCACATATTTGATGTCTTGTATGTAGAGTGTATCATGCCTTGTTTCTGTGTGTTTTGTCCTTATTGTTACTTTTACCGGACTCTGGCCTTTGCGTGACGCACAATTCTGTTTAAATAAAAATCATTTCGTTGCAAATACCTTATGACATATTTCTGTTTTTGACATGGCCTTATTGTAATGTTGTTGCAGTTGCTGTAGCTGCATCACCCCCAACAAGCATGCAAAATACTTATATGAAGGCCTTTCACTTGTTGGAAGAAAACCCAGAGCACATTGTCGCTTTCAGGAAACTGGCGCTTATCCTTTTATTTTCCCCTTTTTTTTGCACCGGACATGCGGTAAATCAATTTTTATTTATTATTTTATGAATTGCAATCAGTTTTTTTAAATTTTACTCACTTAAGTTCGCATCGTTTGCTGTTACCCGATTTAATTTACTGTGTGTATGCCTCCAACCGCCAAGCCCGCTTATCGCTTAATTGAGAATGTATCCGCGGCCGTGCACGACGTGGCACGTAATTTTGTGGTCATTACAACGAATGCTGGCAGCCATAAAGCAAATAAATATGAAATATATTTCGTTGATGAATATATGCCCGCTGAATCTCAAAGGCCATCCAGACCGACCTACTGTAGCATGCTTATTCGAACTGAATTGGAGGGTGTAGGATGATGCACGGCGTTTAGCTGAAATTTACAAAATTGGGTTAGATTGCTTGTTGTTTGTTTGACCTTCTAAAGTGCTGATTTGTGGACACATTAAAAAAATTTGAATATTAATTAAAAATTAACGAGATAAAACAACCGAAAAACAATACTTAATGTTGCCAAACGCATACGACAAGAACCACAACATTATTTCAACATACACAGCTGGTGGTGGTTGCAAGCGTGAAAGTGTTGAAATGGTTCACTTGCTTTAGGCTGACATTTTACTGGATTTAACAAACCATGTTGAAGGACTACCGATAAATGTTTATTAATTTTCTAAGCACTGTTTTTTTTTAGCAAACAAACAATTGCAATCTATGAGTTATCCATGCGGTTGTAGAATTTTTAAAGTTATAATTAGTTCGAAACTTTGAGCAATACTTTCGCAAAACGATGTCGTGTTGCTTGCCAATTTTGTTCTAGCCTTGTACCTATTTGATAAAGTTGAGCAAATCCAATTATCAGTTTTCAAATCGCATCTTATGCAAATGATGCCTATGCCAGAATGTAAAAAAAGAGACAGAAAGAGGATGTGTGTTTGCGGTTTGGTTTTAACATTGGCAAAGCCAATTGAAACTTGATGGCGGCTGCACGAGTCATTTGACTAGAAACCTAAAATAAACCTAAGTTCATGCAGCAATGAAATTCTCGGCGTACGTAAAACTAAAACGGTATCCGAAAACGAATAAAATGTAAACTTTTGAGAGTAAGCATTTGTTAATACCAACCCACAAATTTGTGGCAATTTATACCCAAAATTAAATGGTCCCTGTGTATCGACAGTTTAGTAATTTGAAGCTGCATGCCTTATATAGGGATTTTCAATTTGGGTAGTAGTACATCATATTCAGTCGGAAGCGGATGCAATTTTGTGCAAAACCAAAATTTAAATTAAAGCAACGGGTAAAATTTAAACGAATGCCGTAAATGTAAAGGTATAAGGATTGCCTTCGCAGAGGGGTTGTTCAACATTTGAATTAAACGCTGTTGATGCCGACTCGGTTCAAAAGAGAATCGTGTATTTTCATACATTCTCACTAAACCTTACCACTTCAATGTTCTGACAGAATTCGGTTTGCATACTTGGGAGTAACCCAAACATTTATGAAAGCCTACACTCTAGTGGAATAGCCTCAATTCTGAAGCTGGTACAACTAATTACTCAACTAATATTTGCTTTAATGCACACACAAGCTTAAGAAGAGGAAGAAACTGACCACATAAATCTCGCATTGGTCCCCATTAGACACACTCCAGCTGCGCAAGCTGGGAAACACACACTTCTCATAGCTTCATAATCGAGCATACCAAGTCGACAGTTCGTGCATGTTAATAGGCCATTCAGTTGCCGAACTAACAAATTTTCTGTGTGAAAAGGTTTGAAGCTCGGGCAGTCAGACAGATATTTAGCTGCTTGTAGGCTTAAGAATGCTCTGAGAAAGACCCTTTTATATATTTTTGCAATCTTAGGCTACAGACAGGTTTGTCCAGGGTTAATACTGATTGATAGATGCAAATTGCGACACAATTAGCGTACTGGATATTGTATAAGAAAGTTGTTGAGCAATATACTTGCCCTTTCATGCAGAGTAAGAGTCGAGCACTAAAAACTGAGCTGGCTAGACATTTGTTATGAAATTTTCAGCAAAAATTTCTGCAAATCATTTATTTGTTTATGCTGACGGCCAGAGAAAGATAAATATTAATAACACAGTTGGTCAGCTAGCAAAAGGTGAAGGCTAAGCCGAGCCCCATCTCCGAGTTGCCGCCGCAGCAGTTTCTATGTGCGGTTCAGTTTGCACTGCAAACTAAGCCCGGGCAATGCTGTGACAGGGAAAACCGTGTTAGACAGAGTCAGAGTCATAGTCCGAGCTGAGCATTTTAAATAATAATAGCAAAGTGCGGGGCGTAGTGCATAAAGTAGAGAACGGGAAGTGAATAGTCGAATTGTTCTGTTGTTGATGACAATACAGAAAAATGAAGGGCAGTGGAAAACAAAGTAAGCGCCAAATAGCCTCGGCGCATAATAAAGTAGAGCCAAGAATAAACTGAAAGGTGAAGTGCAAGCAAAAATGAAAATGTTTTATAGTGAAGTAAGAATATCTGTATTCTATGTAAATTAAAAATGCAATGCCATACAGCCATTCAAGCCACACAGCTACCTAAGCCGCCTGCCCTATCCACATGGCTTAGCTAAATATTAAAATTCATACGCCATGTTGTACGGTCAAATCACTTTCAGGCTTTGGCCATCTACGCCCTTGTTACTGACAAAACGACAACTGCGACGATTTTCGTATGGCAAACAGCAGAACAGCATATTTTACATAGAGCATTTGAGGCCAAACGATACAGCTGCACTGAAACAATTGCTCAATTTATGTGGCATTTAGTATTTGCACATCATTCAAGTCCGACTCAACTACCGTACCATACCCGGCCCCCTAATGCCTGCTGGCAAGCTCACGTCCTTTATACGCCTTTTCCAAGTTTCAGACAATAACATAAAACGAGCCGTTAAGCATTAAAAAAAAAAAAAGAATATGCAGGTCAGACTCACTCACTACAATTCATTTTCAACCCTTCCCAACACATGCTCGACAACTAACCTGCAGAAATATTACAAATTCAAAATGCTAAATGTGCATTTAACTTATGTATTTATGTAAATCCCTCGAAATTATTTTGCCCTGCGGCCCACAAAGCCGAGAAACTCGGAGGACCAGGACAGGTATTGTGAACGTAGTATTGCCACAAAAACAAACTGCACGTCATTTGAATGAGCATACCTTTTCGAGGATGTATGTTTGCTTAGTTATCTTACTTTTGCCACGAACTGTCCACATGCACACTCGCCTCAGCTTAGCTGTCAATTGTCAGTGTTTCGGATTGATGGCATGGACTCTCTCATCGTCCTGCAGATCCAGTGCTACCAATGGTCGATTCGTACCCTGTTTCCACTTTGCGTCAGTTTTTCATATTTTTGCCTTATTTTCGTTTTAAACTATGTAAGTCTGTCATTTTACACTCCCTCTCAGGTGCTTTCGTTACCACATATTTGTGTCCTCACATTAAATCTGCACAATATGTGGAGAATGCTCCAACTGTGTATGCCATACACGGTCCCAAAGATAAGTGCATATTTAAATATATTTGTCTGTATGTGTTGGTCCATATATAGCACTTGTGTGCAATATGTATGTCAGGCGACGTCCTCGGCTTCATTTTCATCATAACTTATTTACTTGGAAGCACCAAATAATTTAAGATAATGCAGTTGGACCAAAGTGCTAAATCCGATTTGGCCAGTGCCTTGAGGGTAGTTGTAAGCTGGTAAGATTTTCAAGCGGAACATTAATGCATATAACAATATTTCGATATATATAACGTAAATATGTTATTTCTACGAGAGAGTATTTAATGCCTCTGTGATCTCCTGCCTTCTTCAATTAAAGGTTTTCAAACTAACCGCCACCCATTTTCGATGCCCTCTGCTTTAAATGCTCGTTTTCATATTTATATCAGTTTCTGCTTGATATACTCAGCCTAATCCTTTGCAAATTTTCGACGCAATATCGGCCTGGCCAACACTGTGTAATGCCATCAGACAAGACTGTACAAAGAGTCGATGAATCGCGGACTATTGTTATTCTATTTTATGTAAATCCTCGCTAGTCAACATTTTAGGTTTTTATCGCGTGGCCGGCATAATTTAGTAATTGAATTAAGTTACATTTCGCAATCGAATAAATTTTAATAATTTAATTTTAGGAGACTGTCCCGTCATACACAACATTTTATCAAATAATTAAAATCTAAAACCATTCGGCGCATTAAATTCATATTGAAGTAGTGTGTATATTTATATTGTATATTTATACGAATACAGGTCTTCATAAATGCTTTGTTTGGTTTTGAGAATTTGTCGAGCCGCAATATGAAAATAACACGTGGCGCGGGAAGCGTTTTCCTTGCTAGGCCGTAAATTCGCTTTAAATTTATACGCACACGCTTCTGCATCCACGCACCCACTGGCATATAGAAGTCGTGGGCAACTGAAATTGAGACCTTTAAGAGCCCTAGGCCGAGTGGACCGCTATCGCGGGCTAACACCCACAACCAGGGGCTTGAAATAAATCCGTTGCCATGGGCCATACACGACTTTGTCAGCCAGATTTTAATTCAATTACATCTGTAGCTGCAAGTTGTGTGCAAATATTTTCATAGGAAAAATTAAATCGTAGTCTCACCCACCAGTCGAAACACGCTTTAAAGCAATTCAGCAAACACGACCAAAAACTACCCTAAGCCCCAGGCATACGCGTGCGCCGCTATTTGTACTTGAGTGCAAACACACTTGGTCAAGAGAAGAAAGATTATAGGAAAATTACTGAATTTCTGCATAAGCCCATTAAACAGTTCTATTATTACATAATCTTCTGAAATGAAGTTCACTAGTGACGGATATGTTAACTTCGTGCATCTTTCTTGGTGAAGGTTAATAGTTTATATGCGGTCCTCAGTATTATGTTCCTAGACTATTTCCCCTATACCACTTGCATAGGCAATGCATTTTCTCATAATCAATCACATTGCGGACACATGTTTTGAAGCACACACTTTGATTTTGATAAGCTGGCTTATAAAAAAAAACAACTACAACAACTAAAATTAAGACAAAAATCGCTTGCCGCCGCAGTTTGGCTTACGGATAAGCAATAAAAGCGTGAGCAAAACTTCGCACAGGAAGTTGCTATGGGATGAAAATCTGAAGCGGAAATCGAAATTTGTTAAATGGAGCAATCGATGAATAGCGTTGAATCTGACGTGCTCCACTCCACGCCACTCGCAAGTCCACAGTTTGGTTTTACATTTTATCGCTTGTACGTTTGCACCATTTCAATTACAAACAATAACAATAAAATGTGTACGAAGGAGACTACGGGACGAGCACGAGCATGCCGTTAAAGTTCAAGAAAATGCGTTGGCAAAAAAAGCGAAAAGAGTACTGCAAAGAGATTAGTTCACACGGAAGTGCCTGTCAATTGACCCCCTGTTACCGCCATGAACATGGCTCCAGACCAGGGAACGTATTGGCGTCCGTGCGGAAGTTTGACGCCAATGCGGCAATAGTAGGTAAATATTATTGCAAAGAAATTTAAATACAAATTTTCCATTCTCGTCTGCAGTATTTCAGTTTGTAACGCTAAAGTGAATACAATAATGGAATTGTTTGGGTTTATTTCTACGCTCGTTCCCTTTGAGGGTTCTTATGCGTTTTTTTAACGAACATTTAGATGTTTTGAAAATTCGTTTTTCAAGAGTCATGAACAGTCGGTAATAAAGTATCATCAGCATCCTTCACGGAAAATAAATGATTATTCTTTAGTGAGGTGCATCCTCCACATGCTAGCAGATCTCTGAGCTCGAATAATGCTCATTTTTTTGCCGGCATTAAGTTATTACACAGTCGTTCTTACAGATTTACGACTTGCTGTGCCATTAACCATAATTAACGACCCAAGTTTGAAGGACTGGATTTTTTAATGAAAGCCATCTTTTTTAACAAGATGTTATGAGATCTTTACAGCCAAGCTAACTAATGTAAACCTCGCTACAATCAATACACAGGTTGACATAATTCAAAGCAAGTAACAAAGTCTTGGAACAGAAAACTTATTTCATTAGCAAAGTCCATCAACTCAAAAGCCAGTGAAAATTACGTTGTGAGACGTTCCACTCCACAATGTGTTTCTTCATGTTGTGGACAATTTAATTCAACGCTAATAAAACTCCAATAAAGTGAAATTTGTAAGCTCTTGTCACCCTTGGCAGACACTAGGAACGATTATCATTGACAGTCGGTACGTATACGTGACAAACGGAGGCCATGTGTTAATCTTGGACTGTCTAAGCACAGTGCAAGATTATGGGCAAGAAGAAGACAATAGGTACAGGACCAACAATACGCACAAAGCAAAAACTTGCACATAAACAAGAAAAATACAAACAAAATAACAGTGGAAAACTTTATGGTCAACATTTTTAGTTGCGGTAGAATGAATACCAAAGTGTATTTCATGAGCAACACACATTAATATAGCTACTCTCATACGCACACCGAGATAGACTCTTACGTAAATATTAATACATCTCCACAGACTCAGAGACGCACATACGCACTGGGGAAAGCAATCACTGCCTTGGCAACATTTCTTTTATCACAAGTGGCCAACTGTATCCCACTGATGGGGCCCGTTCATTGTTGGGTCTGTGTCTTGCGCCACTTTTATTATTATTGATGACAGTTTTGAGCAGAAAATAAAAATAACAAATGCAGCAAAATATTCCCCCTATCTCGCCGTCTGTCCATCTCAGAAGCTTGTGCTGTGGCAGAACCTTACATAAAATCAAAATATAACAAAAGCAAAGAAATATCTTCGTGCAGGCATAAAGTTGATTTACAATATAATATTTTACAATAGTAAAAGTAATAGTAATTTGATATAGATAGGAGCAAAAACGATATATCTGAGATTTTTAAACAGAGTCAAAGATGTCTCCTTTCATAAAATAACTATGCCCCTCGTAAGGGTATAAAAAGCGAACTAAACTCAATTTGGGCTCACACGAAGATTCCGTATAATTTAAGTTGTAAATGTAAATGAACTGTTTAGCTTCGGTTAAAAACTTTTCACATTGAAAAAAATGTAAGCCCAAGGCGTGCTGAGACATATTCCTAATAGATGACAATGCAAAGTAACATCAACTGATACTATCATATACTTTGTGAGTAAAAACGAAAAAAATAATAAAATAATGGAGAAAAAGCAACTCAGGAATAAGATTTAACGAAAAACAAATTTCATTAGGTAAGCAGCAGCCGTCACGCGAAACTGCGAAAAATAAAATATAAAAGTTTCTTCCCAAATTTTTTATTTCCATAAAGATGTGTGGAAGCAATGCCACAAAAAGACCCACAAGGCAAGATAAATTACTGGCAAGTGTATACTGTACAGACATCTGTTGTCCCTTTTGCCGTGAGCTCCAAATATTTTTTGTAACTTTTTTCTTCTACAAAGTTAAACTAACTCTGATGCAGCACATCAACAAATTTTTATAATTTTTGCTCCAGTTGGAAACAAATGTCTGACTAGTACGTGCTCCATCAATTTGATACTTTATATTCCCTGCCTACCGAGTTACCCAAACGCAAACAAACTCAAACACACACATACCCACATATTGAGCTGACACACCCAATTGATTAACCTGAACCACAAGCCATAGCAACTTTGCTGAGCTGAGCTGAGGCAGCACACCCAAGTTAATTTTGAACCGTTTATCAAATGGCGCTGAGCTGAAAACTTAGAATGCATGTGCTGCCGGATGCCAGACTAATACCATGGGTGAGTAGTGCACCTTGGCTGGGCGGCTCAACCAGCTGCTGGCAGATGCAGCCAGGCCATAATGCAAAATAGCAAAATAGGAGCAAAAACTAGATATCAAACAAACCTAGATGGAGTGTGCATCAAATATGATGTTACAAAATCCGGTGGGCGCGTTGCTCAGCTATTTGTTAAATTTGCCTCTGCTTAGCTCTTTGGCAAAAATTGATGACTTGTGAAAATTCCGATGGGGCGCATGGAGTTGCCTTAACAGCCAACAGCTGTAAAGCATATTTTTTACTTCTTAACCGAATAATGTGAAAACTCAGTCAGAACATGACAATTGCAGCTTATGATTCTACTTTGCACAGTGTCACGCCAATTTCGAAGCACTTAACGCCTGGTTTCTGATTGTGTAATCGGCGCAAGAACAGTGTAAACTGCAAACAACCAACACGAAATGATTTTTCATGAATTCTCCTTGACACGTATGCACCTTGAGGCAACGCATGCGTTGCCACTAACTGCTGGGGTGTAAACATTTCCCGCTCGAATGAAGCGCCCAATGAGGCGACACAGACGAGTGCATAAAGAATGCTCACACAGCCACCACATGTGGCTGCTAGGGTAACCCAAAACAAATATTATATGAAAAGTCGGTAAAGGTGAGCAAAGCTGAGTTGACAGCGGTAGCCCCTACAAGATCGCATAGCTACAGAGCCAACCCAACATACTATTGTAGAGATAGATATTATGTAAAATAGTGTTAAGTGGAACTCAAACCATGATCGGAAAGAACTTCACTTTTGCTCGCAGATTGCGATATTTTTATGCACGTGTAACCAAAAAGTCCATATTCCTCGCAGCCTCAGGACAAAGGCAACTTTCAACAAAGCTGAGGTGTAGTTCCCACACAACGTGTTAAACTAGGCGTCCGTTCTCAAGTACGCGTATTTTCCGATCCATTTATCACAGCAAGAGCAGCCACAACCAGAAAAGCTCCTATAATATCAGCGCCAGCAGAGATGGCTAGTAACAAAGCAGCAGCCTATGGCCCGTTATGCCCTGCGTGTGTGGGTGAAGTTGAAGCCAGTTAACGGAAAAATGCAATAAATGCAGCAAATGTGTTGCTTTGTGTGGCTGCTGATGTTAAACGCATTTTATAGAAACTGCATTCATGCAACACAGCCAACGCCCATTTGTATGCAATATTTTTTGCACTCTATATGAATGGCTTTTATTATAATCGTTTGCTCGCCGAGGCATCAACAACAGGGCTCTTTAGCACGAATTTCCATCACAAAACGGGCCAATTAGCGAACGTTAAATGCAAACGATTTTGATTGCAAAATAATCACCATCACTGAAGACATTTTAGAATGTTAAGCTCGAATCATGCGACTAAGTATTGTAGTTAGCTATAGACATGAAAGAGAAGAAATTTAAGCTGCTTGTGGAAGCGTGGCGTCAGTAGATTTCCCAAAAAGCAGCCATAAAGTGGCAGGACTAGGGACAAGCTTATGCCTGTTTTGCTGTTTTCGCTATAAATCTTTTATTATGCATATCAGGTGACATATGTACATAAAGTAGACGTACCAAGGGAGACTGTACACAAATTTGTCCTAAATTTCGCTTAAATGGGTCACTGCTACCATTAGCTTAGCCACCTGGCGAACGAAGAGTTGGATTAGCTGAAACACACCCAGTCTACCAGTTAATGTTTAAGAAACTTTAAGCTTGGTGAACAAATGCTTACATTTTTCAAGACTTCAATTTAAAGTCACATCTAATAAAAATGCAGCCTTTGAAAACCCAAAGCAATTTACTTGCAATCGCAGCGAAGGCCATAAATTTAAGTCCAATGCGAACCGAGGCATGGCTGTTCACCAAATTCAAAGCTGACCACATTCAAATTTTTCAAGCCACACAAATCCGCGTTGACTGGCTTTGTACTAAAAGCAGAAAGCAAAGAAGTGAGGTATAAGGAAACAACGCAGTACTGCACGCAATGTGGCTCGGCGTTGAGATACCTTATGCCACTTTCCAAGAGTCAACACAAAACCAAAGACAGTGCTGACCCAGCATTTTATTGGCCCAAGCACAGGGTATAAAACAAAATTGCTACAAGGGTTAACATGGGCAACAGACGTGGAAGCGACCGCAACAATTTCTACAGCCGTGGGCAACTTAATTTCAATATAAATAAATAAAATTCGTACAATGTTTTCCTTTTGGCTCTTTTTAACATCATGTTTTCGCGCAGCTGCCAACCTGCTGCCAAGTCCTGGGGATCAGGGGAAACCAGCATTTGAAAGACCTGCCCAATGCAATACGTTCAGTTGTTAGAGCACTTCCTTGCCTTTAAAAGAAAAAAAACGTTTTCAGTAAAAATGACCTAAGAGCATACTTTTGGTGGTATCAGCCCTGAAAAATCGCCTTTTTCAGCCGCAAATGCTACGAAAAATTAAGATAAATTCAATTTGCTTGACTCCGGCACAAGGCACACACAAATAATCCCATTTACAGTTCTTATTGCCACCACACATCCGGTCAACAAGTTGTTGGTTGTCTTGCGTCGGCATAAGATTCTTGAGCATCTAGTGCGTATGCCGGTCTCGGTCTGGCTTTTGTCATTGCCACACATAAGTACAAATAAGAGTAGGAGAGAGCGTATGGCCGTATGGCCATGGCCATAGATATACTTACTAGTACGACTGTGGTTAAACTTTTTGTCTCTGCGTTGTGCATGCGCTATTGAAATTCAATAAGGGCCACTGCCGTGGCTTGCATTATGCTGGCAGGACCACAAAGTCGCCTTCTCCTAGCCAATAACGTCGTTCGCTTCATTCCCACAGCACACACAACTGGTGTAGCCGTGTCCTACTGGGATGCGGCTATATGTGTGCGATGACTTTCATTACTATGAAATTGATTTCCGCTTATGGCACTTTGGTATTGCTTACATGTTGCGTCTGCTGCAAACACTGAGAGGCACTACTCACGGACAATGAATGAGTTTTTCTGTCACTTATCTCCATCAACATGGAAAAGTCTTCGACAGACATGCTATGCCACTGAGCTGATTAGGATAATGACTTCAATAAGTTTGCCAGTTCGTAGGCGCTGAAGAGCAATTATTCAATTAATTGTGCTTACGTATTTAATTAGATTTTTGATGCTGCTGGTGCGGTTGATTTTTAAAACGACTTGACTTTTCTTGTCCTCAAGGCATACTTTGCAATTAAAATTGTTGCACTGTCAACGGCAGCTAAATGCTTTCAGGCTACGCGTCAGGATGTTAATTGCTCATAATTGGGCATTGCACATGCACTTTAAGTGGCCGGCAAAGGGAAAGGAAGTATGCAACTTCCCGAACGCTAATTAAAGGACTCGTTCGGAAGGTGGAACGCCTTGTAAGAACATTTTCTATTGCTACCCTGAAATAATTAGCCCAAGATGTTTTGACTACGTTGAAAACTTAATTGCAGCGCACTCGCTAATTGCCCAACGGATGTGGCATTAAATTGATGACGTATAATCAAACAATAAAGAACGCATATAATCCACACACAAACGATTTTTTTTTACCGATTGATCGACCGACTGAAATGATAGTGAAGCTTGTCCAATGTATAGGTCGTATATATACATAGATATCTTAAAGATAAACTATTTCATACAATGACGTTCCTATGGAATATTAAAATGACTTCAACATATTCACTGCCTGTAATTGACCAAAAAACAATTTATTAAAATGCTTTAGCCATGAAAATAAATACCGATAAAACTAAACAAACATACATGGGTCATACGACTGTTCCACGAATTGCAATTGCTGCCATGCATGTTGCAGAAAGGTATCAGGACAGTCGGTTGAATTTGCAGTTGATTTATTAGTGAAAGCAAATCACTTGCTAAAAAATAAACTAAAATATGTTAAATTGAATGCATGCTAGAGGCAAAACAAGCAGTAAGCTTCTGCTATGCAGCAGACAATATGCGTATATTGCGTGTGTCTAAAATGCTTCAGGAATCACTCGGTCGATATTACAATTTGCATGCTCGTGGTCGTGTCTTCTGCAAGAGGCCGGCGGGAGTGTGTTAAAAACAAAATTGCACTTCATTAAACAACCATCAAAACAACTCAATAAAATACTATATTTCAGAGAGAATAAAACGAATTGTGGCCAGTGGGCTGCGTGTGTAGATTTGATTGTGGTTGAATGTAAATGTGTGTGCATGTGCCACATGTGCCAAAAACTATATAAATATCGCAAACAACGAAACTTTTTCGATTCAAATGCGATTACATTGCGCGGCAGGCCACAAATTTCTGGTTATCCCCATATTTACTGCCGACAGACAAACGCACTGGCCCATGGGCATTTCTACCCAAGGCCGAACCCGAAACATATTAGGATTTGACATGCTACTGACGGTATTTTTGCAATGCTTTTAACTGCCAAGAGCACAAATGTAACTATATTAATTTAATGAAATGCAGTCCATCAAATCCTTAGCAGCTGGAACGCATCTAAAAGCGATACTTAGTTAAAGTTTCATGCATGCTGTCCGATGTGTCAGTCAGATGTGTCAGTTCTCGTTAGTTTTCTCGCTAGGCAGCAGCAATGCGGTGAAGGAAGTCACCAGGACCAGGACAAATTGGACGAAGAATAAAAATGATGTACGTCAATAAAAAATTATCAAATGAACTTAAGTGGATCTGGCCTAAAACCATTTGTATTTGAATGTTTTATTATATATGCCGTGCAGGGATCAAACAAAATGCTCAAGATCACAAGATCACGACAATCTGCCATCTTATCGAGTACTTCAAATTTTACTAAAAAAAAAACATTTGGGCGAGTAGCTACTAAGTTCATTTATATTGATGTATATAAACGCAAAGCTGAAAGGAACACTCGAATCAAAACTCGAACTTTTATTTGTTGATGTGGCAAAAATCACATAAAGCCGTAAAATTGGCGAAACAGTCTTAACCACTATGAAGGGTAAATAAACTCATAGGTAAGCCATCAGACGCAGACAAAGAAATACTCCGAATATCGACCGGAAGTTGGCAGAACTAGGGAAATGAGAAAATGAAAGGATCAACACAGACTTGTACTTATAATAAATTACATACGAGCTGGACGCAAAGCATTGCCTCGATGATTTGCGGCTTAGTTGGGATGCGGACATAAAGTTGTGTCCTTTGTCTTCCCAACTTTGGCATTGTTTAGTTGAATTCTTTCTAGCAATGTGTGGTGATTATTAAGATTAATAATACGACTTGCAGCCACGGGGCCGGTGACAAGCTACCCAGTTGATGTGTTTTTAATGAGTTGGTCGACAACAGAATCATGAGCTTCGCCGCCAACACCGCAGAAGCAATTAAAGAGCATCAATTAATATTAAATATTTCAGCGGCAATTAAATGAAATAATTCGCAGTCGCCATCAATCCAACCACAAAATGGCCCAATGTGGCCAATGAGCCGCTGGCTTATAGCCGTCAAGAAGACAGGCGAGCACTGAAAAACAATGAAAAACTTTGCCGGTATTCTGAATGAAATTTTCATTAACCAAAGAAACCAAAGTGATTTGGTACCACCCCAGCAACCAAGTTTCAAGTGAAAAGTTTTCGACTTTCGCCAACTGGACACATGTTACAAAATTCGCAAATAAATTTTTGGTTCTGAGAAAGTTTTCACGCATTCGAAATGCAAATGAAATGCGCGCGATTGTTGACAAGCGAACCGGGAGCCAAGTTGAAGTGAACAAAGTTGAACCGAGGCTGCATTTCTTATGAGCGACGAAATGAAAATATTTCAAAAAGCATTTCAATTTCTCCAGCTATACTCGTAATTGAAATTTGCATTTGTATGATGCTTGCATACAAAAAAAAACAAAAGCAAAAAGTGAACTTTGCCCAGCTAAGACAAGCAAAAAAAAACTCTGGGTCGGGTCGACTCCACCATAGCCAGTTGACTGCCTGCCAAAAAAAAAAAAAAAAATGAAAAACAATTAAGCCCCGCGTCGTGGAATTTTGATTGCAAATTTTCACACGAGAGAAAACCGACAGTGGAGCATTCGTTTAAGGCCTGGTCAAAATATTTCTTGTGGTAATTTTTTTAAATACATTAAAGCACCTAATATGCTTGTATGTATATATTTTCAGCAACTTAAAGATCAGATCGTATTTTTGTATTCTTAATGCATCAGTGGCATTTTACCAAAATCCGAGACCGTAAAGAAACTAAAAGCATGGTGCACTAGCATACCAAGCAAATAAAAGCCAGAATGCCCTCATTTGCAAAGACTGCAAAGAATTCTAAAAACTTCCTTGAATCGAAAACAAAAAAATACGTAAAACTTTTACTAACCAGCATTGCCGAGGACCGCAAATTGTTTTAAGTCAGACCGAATGCTGAACATACTCGCGGAAAAAAACAACAAATATTAGTACTTGGAAAAAGTAAAAGCCTCGCAAACAACAAGATATCCTCTACCTGGCTGCAAATTTTCAACGAGTCACTGACCAACACAAAACAGGCCAAGCATTGTAGCGCACACTTGACCAAGAAGGCAGCTCCAGTCGGCAAACCGTAAATTTTATTGCATGACTTGATTAAATTCGCATGCAACCCCAGCGGACAACCTCAGCTAGACGGACGGAGGTCGAAGCTGGGTCAGTCAATCTAAAAAAATAAAAGCCATGGCCTTTCAGGCTTCTTTTTCTTGGCATTTTCCCCATTCGAACATTTTAACGAAACTTAATGAACTTTCAGTGTCACAGCAAAAAGAGTCGCCAGCACCTTCTCCGTCTGCAGTTAATGTTATGATGGATATTGTGCAAGGCGAAAAGCAATTTTGAACTTTTTAAACAATGTTTGAATGTGTGGGAGCTATTATGAGCTCCGTTTCTATGGTTTCCAGTGACAAGCCAACTGGGTTTTCTATGAATAGTTGGTGTAATATGCCTCACAAGACTTGAAAGCATTTACAGTAATTAGAAGCAAATAAGAATCGAACGCTCGACTATACGATTCCCTCTAATATATTGTCAATGTGGGAAGAAGCATTCGATGTACAAGCTTTCATATATATATGAACTAGAATTCGTTAAAAGAAAAAAGACAATTTGATGCGCTTTCTTAGAAAGATCACAGCGTATATATATTGATACGGTGCCCTTTTGTATCCTTTTTTTGGAAACTTTGTTTACGTAGGATGCTGAGTAGATTGGTACTTAGTTCGGGGCATGGTGCTACGCTGCGCAAAATTTAACGAAGCTTAACCTCGCTCAATGGCAAAAAATCCACTTTGCGTACACTTTGGGCTGTCATTTCGGGCGCAGCTCAAGCAGCAATTGTGCAAATGGGAGGAGTTCAGTAAGTGGTCGAGTGAGTCGACGGGACAAATGGGACGGGAGTTAGCGAACTTTTTCAAGCTAAATGCAAGCAAAAATGATGAATGAGCTGCAGGTAACAGCCACTACTCATGGTGCCCAAAGCAAGAATTTCTACCGGAATGAAGTGAGAAATTATTCTGATTTTCGCAAACGCCAACGCTTGCCAATGGCTATGACAGAGTTGAACGTGTCATCTATAAATTATGCAAGAAATTTGAAACACATTCAGGAAAAAGCTAGATTACTTTGAATGCACAACAATGAAACTGAAATCGAAAGTGCGACAGCCTTATACCGGAAATTGGTTTCATATGACACTGGTTTCATATGGACTGGCGATAGTTTCGTGTGTACTTAGACCCAGGCGCAAACCGCAAACACATAGACCAGGCCAATGACGCCATGCAACCACAAGTGGATGAGTATGTGCGCTCTGTGTGAAATATGATGCAGATGGTGTGTCTGCGGATCGATTAACCTTCTCTTCGCATGCTAATGGACAGGGACAAGGGCGCCTCTTTTAGTTTAGGTGAAAGTGAACGCAATTAATAATAGAAACTAAGCGAAGCAATGAACTTGACTCCTAGCTCAATGCCCTAACCAGACATGTGTGTATCGTATTACATATACGTAAGGGCTATAAAAAAGCAACTGCATCTACGCAATATCACACTTGAAAACCAACAACGCAGCGCCTTAGTTCCCTGCTCTCTGTGCTCTCCAGCACCAGAACCGGTTATCAAGTAATCTCAGCTAACCAACAGCATGAAGACACCCAGCGACGTACATCGTCGAAATTGGCAATATACAAAAAATCCATTAATGATCAATGAATTCAGAGGGCCCTGGCTATTGCCGCTGTTGTTCTTATTTATAACAATGAGCCCGACGGCCGCGATAATGGCATCGCTGCCACTGGAGCCGCCAGCTTTGCGCTCACACCACCACACCAGAAGCAATTATCATGACCCGAACATGGAGCCGTTTGCAGGATTAGCAGGATATGCGAGTACACGACATTATTATGAAGCAACCACTGCAGCTGCTGACGGCCAACCGCTAGATGATGGCGTGGGTGACTTGGCAGCGGCACCATATGCAAATTATGAACCAAAAGCCGTCAGTGCTCTTAGTAGCACAGCCACCGGCTTTGTGCCAACGACCGCGCTACAGAGCTACAACAACAGATTGCAGTCGGAGTACGATGCTCGACATCAAGGCAAAATCGATTTTGTCATTAATACGGCAAATTATGAGCTCGATGCCAATGAAGAGCAGCCCGACTATCAAAGCTATTCATATCAGCCACGGGCGCCAGTGTCGCCACTACGCGATTATCATATTGAGCAATTTTCCAATTATCGCCATCCGGCTGTAGGCCCAGAGCAGGAAAGGGTAGCACTGCACCAACGACAAGTTAGCGATGACAGCACGTTTGCTTATAGCGGTAGTAGGCTGCGCCCCGAATTCGACTTGCCTGTCAAACGACAACAACAGGAACCCACCCAACATTACCGTGCGGAACCACAATCGCAACAAGAGGATCAGCAACTGCTTTACTCTCAGGCACAGGGTCACATTGCCGATCTACCGGAAAGTGGTATCACTCGTAACTCCTTGCCTCCTATCACAACTAGTGTTCATCATACCGCATCGAGCAGCAAAGCGATCGCCGGACTGCCACTGGCGAAGCATATTGAGATCACCAAGCACGTACCAATAACTCACTATCAAAAACAACACGTGCCCTACAAGCAGCCGGTTCAGATACGCGTTCCCCGACCTGTTATCACAGCCATTCCGAAGCCAATTCCAATCAAGATACCCGTCTCGAAGACAGTGACCGTGCCTCAACTTCAGGAAGTCAAAATACCATTGGAAAAGGTCAAGCCAGTGGCTGTAGAGCGACCGATTCCATTTGTCGTGGAGCGCCGGGTACCCTACCGCGTGGAAAAGCCAATAGCCACTCCCATATATTACCCGTATCCAGTTAAAGTGCCTATTGTACGGACAATTGTGCACAAGCAAAATCCTCAATATGCAATACCCACACAGGGACTAGGAGCATATGGTAATCATCTACTGGGATAAACAGTAGGTGTAAATCAAAGAAAATTATATTTATAGAAATTCAGTTTTTATTTCATATATTGTACTTACTAGCAATTAATAAAGTATAGAATCTATACAAATCTTATAATAGTGAGCTCATATGGAACAAAGTATATAATAATACAAGTATTTTGTACGAAGGCATATAAGTAATATATATGTGTGTGTCTGTGTTTGTGTGTGTGTATGTATGTGTATGTGTGAGTGCATGTGTGGGCGTGTGTGTGTGCATGCCTGTATGTATGCAATTATGTACATATGTCGCCGTCCTGCAAATTTAAATAAAACGCATTTCTACCATGTGCTCTACTCCTCGATTCTCAAGAATTCAAGTAGGCTCTGCAGTTAATAGTGTAGTGCTTTTTTGTTGGTATTAATATTTTTTTGTGGTATTTTTCCTGTTTTTTTTTGTATGTATGTATGTACATACATATATCCATGTATGTATGTATGCATGTATGTGTGTATGTATATATGTATGTGTATATTTATGTATGTATGTGTGTGTGTGTATGTATGTATATATGTATGTGTGTACATACGTATGTGTGTGTGTACGTATGTGTGTGTCTGTGTTCCTTCATGTACGCATGCATGCATGTTTGCATATATACCAAACAAACATGCACACATGTATGTACAAACTGGCATATATATGTATTTATGCAGACTTAAAACATCGCCCAAAAAATCTTTGAATCGCATTTGCCACCGAAAAAGCTTGAATTCTGTGAAACACGTCTCAAATGATTTTTCGCATGCGCGTGGAATTGCACGAATCCCTATCTTAACGTGCACCTTCATCAGCTCTTATATATGTAAGTGTCTTTACCATATTGCATTTAAAAAAATAAATCGGTTATATGGTTTTAAGAAGTCCATGTAAAACTCTGCTTAGTCACTGGCATTTAACCCTGGATGTCTAGAATAAAATAATTGCAATTAAAGCCAGAGAGGACTACGAAATTGCAATGCAACTCAAAAACTTTCTCCCCCGCAGCTCAGCAGAACGGAGTAGAGCATAGCCAAACAAGACATTGAAGTCGAAGTCAGAGGCCAACCTCCAAATGAAGAAAAGTAGCCAAGTAAAACTTTTTAATTGAGCTAAGATCCAACAAATGCGGCTAATAAATATGTATTGAAGTGCGGCATAGCGGTGGGTATGCAATGCAAAGGGGCAAGTGTAAGAGAATGCAGCTGCTAATTGCCAAATGTAACTTCAACAACAACAACAGCAAAACCAAAAAGCACGTAACGAAACACAACAAAAATTCTGTACTAAATAAACGCGACGTTCAACTTCGGAAGGGCGTTAACAGAACAGCAACAAAATTGGCCAAAAAGTAAAGTCTTGGCTCAGCTAGCTTGAAGCGTTTCAGGCGGTAGCTGATGAAATTGCTGCAAGTTATTGCCGACTAATGAAATTAACTCTAATTGACTCGGAAGTCCTGTGCTAGAGCTTGTTTCTGCTACTATGGCAGCATTCTTTAGCATTTTATTTCTTATAATTTCAACATTCTTAAAGTTACCCAAAAGTAATGGATTATAGCTTATGTGATAAAAGTTAGCGTAGGAATAATATAAAGGACGGGTATGCCGACGGAAAAAAACGAACCGAAATTTAAAATTTAAATTATTACCCTTCAAAATTAGACCTAATAATCAGTTAATATAACAAATGAACTATTTTGTGGATTATCATAGACATGCAGGCGCGCACATGTGTATATACATATGTGTTCTATATAAGTGTGTGTGACACAGTACACATAAGTTTATAATTGCAGTACCCGCAAAACCACTTCGTTAAGAATACTGTGGCTAGTTTGACAACTGCCCCACAACTGGCCAGAACCCGGCAAATGACGGCGAACGGCAAATACGAAAGCCGCAAATCGCAATGAACATGCATGCGCGCGGTCAAATTGACATCCAGCACGCTGCTGATGAGGCTGGTTAAACAGTAGTACGGCATTTTGGGAAAGTAAGAGTATGTCTGGTTGTACACCGTATATTCAATTATAAGTATGCATGTATGCCTGTACATACGAATGCACAAGCGCCAGACATCAAACGCCATGTTGCTATCTGTGATTGCTTACTATTAATTTGTCACGCACGCACCACATACCTGGAAGGAGTACAGATATGAACCCTTTTTAGTAGAACCTTCTAGCATTGGCCGAGAGCCATGTCATAGAAGGACCTTCCGGTACATCACTGTAAAAAAAAAAAGGCAAATTTCAAAGAACACATATCTTTAAAAAGTCGTAGGTGGTCGAGCATCAAAATGACTTTATAATTTGGCAAATGACTCCGCACTTTATTTTAGAGCGAACGCTAAATGCAGCAGAAGCGTATGCCAATAGGGTGGCTAAACATTAAAAATTAATCAGCACTTCCACCTCAAAACTTTGATAATTTCTGCGTTGCTATAACAACAAGGAGCAACAACTTGAAAGGATTAAACGGTCCGTCCCCAACGCCAAATGGTTGGCTGGTGCGCGAAATATGGCGACAAAAAGAACCGTTTTTGAAAAATGACAGCTAAGCTACACCGAAAACAGTTGGTGCCCTACGCCAGACCGCAGCTCTAAAACTTTGAACCCATTTCGAGCGACGCGCGGACCCCTTTCAAAGTTGGGCAGGCCAGGCCAGCCAGCTTTTGGTTTTTCAAATTTATGTGCGACATAAAATTTTGACTCAGGTGGCTGTAATTTTTGATGTTAACACCGACCGGGTTGCGTTACTTAGTGTTAATATACTTTCTGGCTTGCTTGATAGCTTTAATCGGTTCGCTTGCGTCACAAACTCACAGGACGAACAGTGTACTGTACTAAAATGCAAGCGGAACTTTTCTCAGCTTATGGACATAAAGGGCGGTCAATTTTTCGAACATTTACTTGGCGTATGAATGATATTTCATGTTAGAAAATTTATGCGTTGCTTGTTTGCATAGACCTATGCATAGGAACATATGTTTGTATGTGTGTGTGTTTTGCAAAACTGAACAGCAGCTAGTGTGTACATTTTGGGATTACCATAAATTATTTACGCTTCACTTTAAAATCTTTAGCGCACACAACCATAATGTTGGTGAGGACATACACACACATACTCATAGGCAACACAAAAAGGCATAAAAGGTTTTATGTCAACTGACACAATAGCGCAGTTTCAGGACAAGGAAATGGAAGCATGGCCGAAGCTTTTTAGTTACAACTCAAACTTTACTCAGGCGAATAATTGTTATTAAAGGTCGCAATTAAGATACTAAAGGACAAAATGGAGGATCAACTTATCCATGAACGGGGGTAAGCTTGGACAGCTGTGCCTGGCGCAGCCCTAAAATTTGAGCATTGCCATTTAAAAAACAGCTGCAGAGTTTTTGAGCTCTACATACATTTTTCATGACACATTATCCAAAATTCAAAAACTACTATGTTCCTAGCTGCTCCGGTTCTCATCAAAAATGTTTCTGAACTAGCGACACTCTGTTTCATGCGTAAATGTATTCCGTTGCTCACAAGTCAGCCTGATTGACAACTGCTACAGAGGAATGCAATCCCATAATTCTGATCTAGACACTGACTCAGCTGCACTCATTAGTTTTTAAACTTAACAGTTGCAAAAGCAAACAAGCCTGACTTATATTTCAACTGTGGCTATTATTCAAGTTACTCAAACAGAGACACACGCATAATGAGCGAAAACTGTGAACAGGTCGTGCAGAAACACAACAAATATTTCAAACATGAAACAATTCCTGAAGACCTGTTAACAAGCTGACAGGAAATTATTTATTGCCAGCCATGACAGGAATTATGAACTCAAGCTATCTTGCAGGGGTCTGATATATATTTCCACATAGTCACTCAATAAATAGTCCGTAATTTACCACATTAAGATAAAATCTTAAATAGCAATATGTACCTAGGAAGATGTAAAAGTGACGACAAAATATTGCATTAGAAGATAATGGGAATATACCACAGATAAAAAAGTTTAGCAAAATTATTTACTTGTGTTTAGTATTCTCATATTATGTTTCTTAAAATTGAGGCTAGCTCCTCAAGACAACAGTTTGTACAATAGTAATTAAATATAACAGTGCACACTCTCCAACTGTAAATACTTCTGAATGCTTTCGATACAGAACATTAATGCCAACAACACATGTGGTATTTTCCATACTATGCTATTTAAGAGGGGAAAGTCTATATAAGGCTATTTGTATTCGTATTTCTGTTGCGCACACAAATGAAAATATATGCGGCAACCATCTGGTAATTGGCAACTTATTTTAGCCATTTATATTCCAAAGTGGGCGATGAGGCTAGGCAGGCATACGGGCCATACGTAAATCATTTTATCCAACAGCAGACACAATCCGCACATATTTACCTGAATAAGTATGTCCTACCCGTGTTTAGGAGTCTGGCGGCGAGTTTTAACAAGGTTTCCCATGTGGCGTGCTCTGTGTCGCAGTTTAGATGGGCAAAACCCTTAAAATTCTATCACATCGCGAAAATCTTGGGCAGCTGCAGCGGTGAGTCAGAAAGAAGAAACTACCCTAAATTGTGGGCAAATCAAGAAGTAACAACTTAAGCCTCCATCTCGCTGTGTGGAGTTTTAATAACAGTGGAAATGAGGATAAAACATACCCATACTTAGCTCGACGAGAGTCGGCCCTTATGCCCACAATTCCATAATCTAAATAATCAAATAATTTAACCACCAGCTTAATATGGATTGTAATTCGGAATATTAACAGAAATGTATGTGTGTGCTTTATATTCTATTGTATTGGGCATGCTTCGCCCATACACACTATACAAAATCATATTTTCAAAACTTGTACGAAAATATTTGTACGTATAAACAACTCGCTACAGCAAACTTTTTTGGTAATATATTGCGTGCAGAATTCGGAAAGCAGGCGTACAACTTTCATTATGCAAAAGTTTTTTAATAATACTACAAACATAGTGGCTGAAAATGGAACACACACAACACACACCTCCTCACACAATACTCACGAGCAGTCATTATTAAAAGCCTGTGTTTTTTTGCCACTGAATGTGCTCATAATCGTGTTTAGAGTGTACAATTTTGTGCGTTTTTTCAACTTCGAATTTAAAATAATTTATTTAATTTGGACAGAAAATGATATATATTAGTACTTACGCAAAAATGAATTAAAATGTTTATGGATCTAAAATTATTATTATGAGTATTTCTAATATTACTATTATTATTGTATTATTAAAGCATAAACTTATTCGCGTTTTCCATTCTTACTTAACCAGATACTCAAGGTCCCGAGCCCTGTCATGAAGGATGTGCTTCACATTCTGGAGGCAACACAGTTTATGTATTGCTGCATTAAATATTTGTAAAAGACATCCAATTATCTTTTGCCATTCACCATGCCTAATGGACAAACGGACTTTACTGTACAAAAACGAGCTCGATTTCGAGGATGGTGTTAATGAATTTTGCCCCAACCTGCTAACGAGCATCAAAGATCAATACATGAAGTATATATACATGTGGAAATCTATTTCTGATGTAAGGTAAGTACTACAACTCTTTCGACTAAGGCAATGGTAATAATTAAGAAGTAAAGCTACCTTCAAATATTAAAAATATATGTATATCTGAATATTTGATGAGTTCGTTTTTATACATCTGTGAAAAGTGCATCAGGTGAAGTCTGTTAGTTGAATAGAACGGAAGCAGCCACCCAGTCAAGAGTTATCAGCCGTATTAAGTGTATGCACCACATTCACACGTATGCACACACTTATGTGGCAAGGCAAATACTTTGTATGCAAAATAAAGTGCTTCAAAAGTCACTTTAAGTGTGTCGCTGGATTCCGCCCAGCATAAAGACCGTAAAAAATGTTAAATGATAAATAAAATTTACAACCGCAACAACAAGAGCGACAGCAGCAGCAGCGGCGCCGACAGCGACATGCAAAGTCACAAGCGCCGAGAGCCGACAATGATATGAGGAGGGAGGAGGGTGCAGATGGCTTGAGGAGGGGAAGGGGTGGGGCTGGGCAGCATATGGAGCGAGCAATGAAGTTTTTGCTGCTGCTCGCTTTGTTGATGCAGGCGACATAATAAAATGCAATTTAGACATCAAAAATACAGTAAATGGAGCGAGCGAAGAAGCAGAGCCAAGGACGTGGACGAGGACTAAAACGATAACGAGTAAGAGAAAGAGAAAGAGAGCCACAGACAGCCACATGACTGACAAGCGGCTGGCAAAGGCAAACGACCACAACCACACACAACTGCAACAAAGAGGCGCACGGCGCGGATTGAAGGACGCAGGACGAGCCGTGCAAATGCCTAAGTGTGCGTGCGAGCTGTTCAAAATGGCGGCGAAAGACGCGCAGTGCATGTGAGCAATTGAGTTTTATTTTGTCACGAACAGGAGATGGAGACAGTCAAATGATGAATGATATATGTTTGTGCTTCTATGTCGGAGTATGACTGTCTCTCTGCCTGTTTGTCTTCTTGCGAAATGCGAATAAATTACAATAATTTAATGACAGTTAATGGGCATTTAAATAAGCCAAACAAAATACTTACTGCTAGCTAACCATGTTAGTCAAACAATATAAGCAGATGTGCTGCACAAGGCAGGGCTGATTTAGCGACTTGCATGCAAATCGATCCAAAAACTGTCACTGCAGAGTTCCAACACAATCCAGGCAAAATACAGACTGACAGCAGGTCAAGGCAGAGACAGAGAGATAAATGCTGAGAACAGCTGTGCATTCCGATCCGTAGCAGAGAAACAAAAGGTGTGCTCTTAATTTAATTAAAGTTTGCGTGACGGTAGCTCTTGCTGGCTGGAATTGCTCAAATTGCGCCGTAGGCATAAGGATGTCCCGCTGCTAGATTCTGCTGGGGATGTAATGGTCTGGAAATAGCATTTGGCAGTTTGAAAACAACAACAACAGTCGCCTAGATGAACTTCATTTCGCTTAACAGAATTCCATTTTGTGCGCTTTAAGTGAATAAATTTGCCCGACTGTGTACATAATAAATGCAGCGTTAAATTACGGCTAAAAAAAAACGGTCGACCTCAACTAACGATTTCTGAAAATGAGTTAATGCAGCGCGGTTTCGTTTGTTTTATACTTATTCCTGTATTCATACAAATGCAAATGGTTGTAATGTTAAATGAGTCACAAAATTGGTATACAACACAGGATTTTGGCTTAACAAAATTCATTTTACAACTCGATGATAAACGCAACACGAACTGTGCAAAATTGCATGACAGCGTTTGCAAAACGCTTTGTCGGTGAACGGGACGTATGAGTAATGTAATTATTACTAATGAAATGAATGTTCGCGATTGTGCTTATGTGAAGAGTGCAGCTGTTATTACCACCAGCCTTTGACCTTGTGCAGGATTGTCTTGAATACTGGCACTTTGACAGGGAATGGCTTTGGCACTTTGATTGGCAAATACTTGACGACCGTGTATGGTACCCGCTTCTCTACAGGCACTGGGATGTGCTTTTCCACTGGCACCGGCACGATGCGCTCCACCGGCACTTTCAACTCCTTCTCGACCGCCACTTGCACTTGCTTGGTAATAGGTATGTGGATTGGAACTGGCTTCTTGATCGGAATGATAACAGCATGGGAGATGGGTATTTTGACAGTTTTCTCCACGGGCACGTGCTGCTTCTTAACATGCTTCACAGGCACATAGTTGATAATATCCACATGGTGATGTGACTGATGGGAATGCGCGTGACTTTCATCGTGGCCACTGGATTCGGCCAGAAAATTGGAGCTCTGCTCCTCGCCGTCGTGGTGCTGTTCGTAATCACTTGGTCCGCTTGCTGAGGAGCCCGATCCTGACGCAGAAGCCGCACCTTCATGAGGTGTAAAATAGGACACGTGTTCCAGCTGCTCCTGCTGTTGTTGCTGCTGCTGCTGTTGATGGTGCTGCTCCTCAGCGTGATGCTGCTTAAATGCTTCGTAGCCTGAATTCAGATAATTTCCCACTGACATTTTGTCGTAGGCGTAATGGTTGCCCGCCTGTTCCGGCTGATATCCTACCGCTTTCTTGTATTGCTGAGCAGATGAAGGCGCCCAGGAGCCTGGCTCTGCTCCACCAAATGACGGCAGAAAGGCATCCGCGTGCTCTCCAACAGCCGCTGGATAATTGTAAATCGCTGAGTGGAGACCCGCAGTTGAGTGCTGCTGGATGTGTTCCCCACCTCCGTAACCGCTTTGACCTGCCCCTGCATCGGCGTAATCGTGGGCTGTTGCCGCCACCGCCGCCACGGCCGCGTCCTCATGCTGCTCCTCATAAATTGGTATCTCTTGTTTTGACGAGGCCACTGCTAAAGCTTCGGTGTGCGTGGGCGCCACTGAGCCGTAGCCGTTGCTAATGTGTCCCATGCCCGAGAGATTTGTGAGCCCATTAAGCACGGCTCCTAGTCCGCCCTGGCTATGTCCGCTAAAACCAGAGGAATCGCTACTGTAGCTGCGCCGCTCCCCTGCTGCCGCATCGTAGTTGAAGGCGTAGCGATGCAACAGGGATGTTCCTTGCTCTCCCAACGGCAGCCACCGATTATCGTACTGCGCCGTGCCTGGTGCCATGTTGTGGGCATAACTGCTGTAAATGGCTGTCTGGGCGCCGTTGTCCGTACCCGTCGTCCGTGCTGGCATTGATGAAGCTTTCGTCGTCGCTGACACTGTGGCAATCCACACAATTGCAACGGCCACAATGAGCGGCATCTGCGGAACAAGATTTAGTGAAGTTAATGAAAATAGTTTTGTAAATGTAAATGTCCCATAGTGCGAAAATATTCCAGCACTAACCCAGGACGCCATCTACTCATCGAAAACTAATGCATTTTTAATAATCGCTAAGCGAACAACAATGATTATCTACAACTGTAACTGGTTCATTCGCGTACTTAACGCCGTTTCTTCTTACTTACCCTAAAAGTGTTGGCCATTTAGCTTGGATTGAGGCTTCAGTAGTCTTCCTGGTGCTGGTCGGTAGACCTCGATAGCTACACTGCTGCAATTGAAATGTATGCAGTTTGCATTTGGCCTGCGTTTTTATACTGCAGTTTCTCAGTAGGACAACGCAAGCTGTGGCCAATGTTTTCCTATTACACAATCTGCAACCTCAGCCCCGCAATTTTTGTTAATAGAAGGCGGTCGTCGCGTCGTGCAACCAGCCAAAGTGAGTGTCTTGCATTTGTTGACCTGACCGTTGCTACCTATTTCTTTCTTAATATCTCTCGCTTCCTCTGGCTGTAATAGCCAAATTTTAATAGCAATGCATTTGATATTGCCATTTCCAATTTCGCACCCATTTCTCTCTTTCACTGTGCATTTATGAATCAAGTTACGCGATCAATTCAACACATAAAAACCCCCCCGAAAAAAATTCAGCGCAACTGCAAACCGAAAACAACAATCGGACTAAGCTAAACAATAAAGTTCAAAGTCATTTTCCATTTTCCATGGCAAACGAATGATACCAACAACAACGCTGGGGAATAAGCTGCAGGCGGCACGCGCCAAGTTAATAACGAGCTGCGGAACTTCATTATAATCTTGGCATGATCACGATTCGTCCGACTGCGCGTCGTGGCCTTCATAAGCAAAACAAACTTGCACTCATTCAAAGCCGCCATCATCGTCGTCGTCGTCATTGTAACCGACGCGTTGTCATCATCGGCGCCGCGAGTAGTATAAGCCGGCCGCCAACTGAGCTCAAAAGTTGTGGGGCTGCTTTGGACGAGAAAGCAAACAGCGAACAGGTCCAAGTGGAGCGCACTTGATGTAGACTGACAAAAGCTGGCTGCTGGGATTTACCCGAGATTTGACGCTTTCTTATGGCTGCGTCCGTAGGCCGTATCCAAACTTAACCAAAAACTGTTTAAAAATGTTCATTTTCTTTGTTTGCCTCTCCTTCACCTGCTTTGCATGCTCTTTGTTCAAATGTCCAAAAAGGTTAATTTTAATTGTTTTACGATTTTTTCATTTGGTCATTGTTCAGCGTATGTTAGGGCGCTGAAGCTCTCCCATGTCCGCCTTGCAGCTTGGAGAGAGGAGCGCGGCAAGCAAAAGTGAACGCCTTTTAAGTGCACCTGCAGACATGATGCTGCTGATTATATTTTTCTTGCCAAGCGTAACAGCTCGTTAGTATTTTCAAGTGATTTCCACTTATTTTCTTTGCCTCGTCTCGGCCTCAGCGCCACTTCAACGGCAAGGCGAAGGTAAGCGACGGCCCAGGCTAAAGGAAGTGTACTGATTTGAAAGGAAACAAACATTTTGGTGGCTCGCTGCCTGCCGCCACGCTGCTGCTTTTTCCACTGGCCGTCACTTTTTTTTTCGCTTGGAGCTGCTGCTGACTTTTATTTTATCGCAATTTACGTTTACTTCAGTTCAATTACAATTACATGATTTCTTTCTATCAGTTGGTTGTGCAATTTAATGGACGCAAACGCAAAATCGCCGACATTATGAAACTGAGGTCAAGCTTAGGATCTAGTTTACAAGTTTATACTAACAAAGTTAGATAACCTATTATATGCTTTTGAAGACTACCGGACCTACACCATACATTCATTTTTCGTCCTGACTTTTACTCTGCCTCAAATTTAAAATATCAGTTCGTTTCCCGCCCCTATAAACCTTGAAGGTGAAAAATTTAACTTTCGTTCAGTCAACCAATAATCTGAATTTTTCGAAAGAGGAACTAAAATATGTATTAAACGAATTTCTTAAGATCTTTGCAAACAGTTTGAGGCCGATCATCACTTATGGGTAGAATTTTCGATCACGTAAGGTCAATATGTCATATGGAAATTATGTCAGCTTCCAATCTATAAGGCTTGGGGTGTACTTGGATCACGAATCAGTCAGTCAGCAAATATTTGTAAATATTAAAGTAAAATACCTTTACAAATTGAAATGTAGACGCGAATTGGAATGCTTTATAGCTGTTGCTTTGCCTTTAAGCCAGCTTAAAATTGTATAAATTGCTGTGCAATATTGTTGTCACCCGTATTTTTGTTCAATGCTGAATATTTCAATAGATATAGAAGTATTTGAAAAAAATTCCAGCTTTTCTATAGCAGAGCAGGAATGTGAGTGTGTGTGTGTTTCAAATACCCATGGGAAAGGGCATTTGCTTTTGTTTTTATGCATTGAAATTTTGCTGTTGTTTATTGTAATTCTGAAAGGAATTGTAAATTTGAGCGGAATAAAGCATACAAAGAAAAAGAACAGCTAGCAAACAAGCAACAAAAATAATACATAAAAAGCAGCCTACCAAGCACTGTAACTATTTCTACCATATTTTTTTGCATACATATAGTATATTTTGTAACTCTTTGAAAGCGTCACACGCCGCGTATACATATAACATAAGTATTTAGCGCGAATTAGAACAAGCGGCTTTGGAGTCCCCAAGGGGTTAGTAGGAAACGAGGACCGTTACCCGAACTAAACGTGCCACTTGCAGAACAAAATTCACTATGCATTATTTGTGAAGTGTCATAATAAGCACAAGTATGACTTGCGAGGTTAACACACACACACGCATACACTCTTTAAGGCACACAGTCGACAGTTTTTCAGGTTGTACACTTGGCGTGTTTTAGTGTCGCGTCCTGTAGTTTTGGTTCGCCTTTTATAAGCGACCAGCTAATTAAGATAAGTGTGCCTGATTTTCATATTAATTGCACACAAACGAACCCGTTGCGCTGCTCTTATCTCAAATGCGTGGAGCAAAGCAAATCGTCAAACGTTGCCTGGTGACCGATGTGTGAGTATGTTAGTATGTACTATATAATTCTCGAATAGAAGTAGTTGTGGGGGGGTTGGGGTGGTTACTGGGGACTGGCAAACATGAGCAACGTGCGCCTTTGAAACGGACGTGGCTTACATGAGCATGTGTTTTTAAGCCTCGTTGGGTAGAAAACAATTAATTTTATGCCACGCCCACACACATGCGCGCTCAGCACGAGTCAGCCTCCTGTGAAATGTGAAGCATAAAAGTACCGCAACAACCGGAAGCGGAAGCGCACAACTCTTTGCGCGAATTAATCACACAACAAGCACAGCAACAACATTGACTAACTACAACGGCAACTACAACAAACGGTATAGGAAGGGCACGGTCACGCATAAGCCGTTGGCCAGCGTCAGCGACGGCAGCGGCTCATATTACATTGCTCTGCTCCTAGCACGAACAGAGTTCGTTGGTTGAGTTCTGACCCCTCCGTTGACGGACAGAATTCCCTTATAGAGGGGGGTCACTTTGTATCACCCCCAGACGGCAACCCCTGAGCTTATTAATATGCGTGCTTACACCCTTCTTTCGCCCCTTAACAGTGCATTCCCCGCCGGGTGTTGCGTGATGCCGTGCTTTGGTGCTAGGTCGTAATTTTAATGTCCTCCTATGAGAAAACGCGCCCATCATTTACTCGTATCCGTGGGCCTATAGTATATATATTTGGGCATATTTGTCAATCATTTTATTTTATTGTTTTTAAAATGCGAACGAGGTCGCCGCTGGCAAGTGAATTTAATGACCCTCCTCGCTTTATAATGCAAATTAAATAAACATGATTTTATATGATTTCGGTACGTTGTCTCCTTCCTGCATTGTCTGACTGTCCGATCAGGCCAGGCAGACAGACCAGCCGGAGCTGCCGGAGTTGCTGGTGTTGCCGGTCCTTCCTTCTTCTGCCGTGCTAGTTCGCAGTGTCAGTTTTATGGGTCGTCAGCCATTTGCCGAATGCGACATCTGCAACGCCTTCGAGTGTAATTTAATTGAATAATTAACTTTTTTATAGCTCCTGCATGTGTGTGCGTGTGTGAGTATATATAAGTATGCAAAACGTGTCATTTTAATTTACGAGCATTATGTTTGTGTAACCGCTACCACGGCAGATAATAAACACGCGCAAAATTAAGTATACGCCTGTTGGAACTTTCTTGTACAGAGACACGCGAAAAACTTCTTGTAATACTTACAGCACATTATCTTAGCTAATTGAAATTATGTTTCGGGTGGTAACTGCTAAAAAAGTATTTTGAACAATTTTTCCCCTTCCAGAGTATACTATAGTTTCGTAATATTTAAGAAATGTGACTCGACGACGATAAAATAGTTACATTAGAAATACTTACTACATGGTCTGAGAAGCCTGCACCACCTGCAGCCTGCTTAATATGTTTGTCTCCTGCTGCCTTTCATGTCGCCTGCAACAAGAATGCTTAGGTTAGCAGATTGTTGTAATAGCGATATTAATTCATAAGGTATGTAACTGCTGATGGTCTGGACTTTGCCGACAAAGCGTTGGTTTATTATATAAGTACACTGCAATTGTGTGTACTAGAAACCACCTTTTTATTGTTTAACTTTTAAGTGCATAGCCATGGTTTTTGGTAAAGTACTGATTGTAAGTTCCTCGCACATAAATCGAAAGGAATGGGAAGGGCTCCATTGCATTTGTTTGGTGACCCCCAAATGGGCTACCCAACAGGGAATATTATGCATAGTTATGTATACTAACTTGATAACTAATATCTTATATACTCTATATGCATATATATATATTTATTTATGTATGTATATATGTATGTGTTTGTGTTTATATACTTCGATCGACAAAATTGCTGTAAGAGCGCCATAGAAAAAGATAAAAGATGCTTTTTTTCTGAAAGTTGCAAAAAAGTGTAAGTATGTGTGAACTGATGTGTGTTTATGTTTGTCCACCAAGTGTCCTCCATTGTCCCTTTATTGACTGCTCTATCTATCTCTCTCTGTTCTGGTTAAATGTTGAGCATTATACGATTTACCCGATTTTGCTAATCAACTACAGAGTGTACAGAGCGGAGTCTGTCTGGCCACGTCCGACTGCCTGTCCATTTCAAGTTTTTCGAAAATAAAACTTTTTTGATGATATTTTTGGATATCTCGGGTAAATATTGTCTGATTTTAAAATGTTATACCCTTTGGAATTTGAATTGCCATATATGATTCATACGCATATGTGTGTATCAAAAAGGAAGGAAGCATCTGAAGGTCCAGGAACAGGATTTTTGGCTCGTAAAGATCAGTACCATCGATTGACATTTTCGAACCGTACCGACGTGATGTAACCACTGACTTTTGTTAATCAGTACGTCTTCGACTAAAAGTGAAAATGATCAGATAACTCGTCTCGATGCTTGAAGAAGTTGCAGTTGCATAACTTTTAACACCCCTGATAACTTGAGCTCAGTAGCAATTCAAATGTTGCATTTCTCGTTTCCATTTTGTGAAGCAGCCCAGCATTCACCGCTTGGTGCAGTGCTTAAGCTTTATTTAGGGATTTTCTGTACATTTTTACGGCTATATTGTGCGTATTTTTGGTACAATGTGCGCAATATCTATAAACGTAATTGGATATGTAGCTGATTTCGGTTGGCAGAACTGTGGACTACTCTAATACTTCGCAAGAATCTCCCATGAATTTTGAGGGCTCCCTCGGCACAACCAAGACTAAGGCACACGTCTCCTTGAGCGGAAATTGGCAACAATTGTAGCACGCCACAAATGGCAACCATAAAAAGTTTTATGAAAATTTCTAAACGCGCCGCGACCCCAGAATTCCCTATTCTCGGGGTTACTTGGCCATCAATTGCCAATTACTCGACTTGAAGTTGGGTGCATGTAATGTGGTTCTCATCGCGCCGTTGTATATTGAGAGTTATAAGGAAAAGAATTTAAATTGTTTTTTTTTTTTGTATTTGGTAAGTATATGTGTAAAAAATGTAATCAAATGTCAGCTTGTCTTTACTATTGTCCTTTGCCCCATTGATTACCGTATATGATGGCATCTAATTGAGAGCATCAATTTACTCTGCTTTCCGCTTTAACTTGGGCAAATGTTCAGATAGCTTCCTCTTTTATGCGAGGCAACAGCTGCAGCTACTGTTGCTTCTAACTTTCAACAGCTCCCTCAACTTCTGTATTTCTAAGAAACTAAAAAAAAACTCACAAAAATTAAATGCAAATTCCTGCATTAAGCCCTTTGACAGTTGAAAACTTCTTGCTCAAACTTCGCCTCTATTTTATATTTTTAAAACAATCTAACCGCTGATTAAAGATGCACGTTAAACAAAATTTTGTATCAAGAGGAAGGCCCTGAAAGTTGCCAATGTGGCTATGAACTTCGCTTAATATTTGTGCATTTGGTGGGCGGCTACCTGTATTTTAGACGCTTTTCGGCGTGCAACAACAACTATTTTTGCACTTAGCTGCAGTTGAAGCATAAAATTGATTTTTAATTGAAAATTGTTTGCATATTTTGTGGAAGAGCCCCTGTTGCGCAGTGGCATGCATTTCGATTTTCAACAGAATATACTCCGGCGTGAATAGACTTGGGCGAAATTGAAAACTGCATGGGGCTTAATAAACCTCAGAACTTTGCTATCTAGTTGTCTTATTTTTTGGGTAGCAGCTAAAGCTTGTGCAGCTCATTTGGCGCAAAATCAATGAGAAAAATTGACTTGATTTAATTCAACAACATGCTTGCATGCGTAATCGCGACATCAATGTGGCTCTGGGTAGTGCATATATTGAAATATTAAATCAAACCCACGACAACAAATGGCATGCAACAACAGCGGCACATCCAGGCAACCATAAAAGCTGCAGGAGCTGCATAAAATGTTGGAAATATTGTAGAGCAAATAGGAGCCGAAGCGCCAACCGACCTGCAAACATGTTGAACTAGGTCAGGCTTTCAACAGAATCCGTGTGAAATTCGCCGCACCAGCAATCCCTCTACAACACCTCTCCCTGAAGGCGCTTCTCCAGTCGTCCATAAGTGGGGGGCTAGTGCGCTGTAGAGCATGCGCTCCTGATACGAAGCGCCACATGGAGCCCCTCCGGCAATTCGCCGCCAGGAATTCGCTCTCCTGTGTTATCAGGCCCTTAGTGGTTGCTGCTGTTTCTGTGTCGTGTTTGATTCTTTTCTGCAATTTCCCTTTTGAATATCAATTGCATTTTATTTTATGACTTTTTATTGCCTCGTTTTGTTTTCTGTGACCGGCCCCATCGCGTGTCCTCAGGCCGAACACCAGATGCTACTTGCCACACCGACAATAACAGCAACAGCAGAGCCAACCCCCAAAGCTCACACAACAACGACAACAACTGCAGAAGTTTTCTTGCCATTTGGCTTTGTCGAGCCGTGTCGTGTCCTGACATTGCCAAAAACCACACAAAACCTCGTGCGGCGGTCGCCTGTGCCATGTCTCCTGTCTCCAGTCATAAACAGCGTTTCGTTCTTGTTCTTCCTGTTTTGTAGGGCATGTGCATGTAATTATTTTTGCAAAAATATTTCAATGCAAATATTGTATGCCCCATTCTGCTTCATGTGCATACTTTATGCACTTTTGCTTTTCAGTTGACAGCAAAATGTATATGACCGAGTTTTTGGATAATGAATATGACATGGCGCTGCTCGCGAGAAAGACGCCAAGGAAGTTGCTTTCTGGAGTAAAAGTTTATTCTGCCTCAAATTAATCAACATTTTAAATTATATTTGCCAATTGTCACAATAATAAAACAACAATTTCATATGCAAATGAGTGCTGGCGCTCAGAGTCAATATGAGCAACTTAATGGGCAACAAATTCGAATACGAACACAAAGTGAATTTTCTCAGCTAAATATTTACTTTTCAAGAGGCAAAAGCCTTAACGCAATTAGCCAAATACTTTTCCCCCGCTCCACTCTACCCCTTAGCCACCAAATAGGCATCGCAATGGGCTGAGAATTCGCTCAAGCAAACGATAATTATCAGACACATTCGTCGCAGGCAGGCACAAAGTGCTTACTCTAAGTATATACATTTAAAATACTTATACGCAGATATACGCTGTATATGTATGCTGTGTATTTTAAACTTGGACACAGGGTATTTCCCAGCCGAGTATTGCTACTTGTTGATTTATCCGATTGTAAGGCAAATGTGCGACCAAAGCTAAAAAACAGAAGCTGTCAGGGGGGACCACCTTCATGGCGAATTCTCGCGCCCTCTGCAACTCTTGCGTTAACATTATTTTATTTAATTAGGTAAATGTATGCAAACCCTCATACCTATCCTCACATATACGTAGCTAAAAGTGGCACAACACATGTTGTAATTACAACGAAGTTTAATAAAGCTGCCTGCCTACGGTGCGTATAATTGTTAATATGTGTATGTGTGAGTGTGTGCGTGTGTGCAAACGTAGCAATGTGTTTTAATTGCTGGCTGTAAAACTTTAAAGGCATTCATTTTGAAAAATTAACTTCTTAACTTCGGCGCAAGTGTGCTTTAGTATACCAAATTGTAAAGCGTTTGTTGAACTCAATAAGCTTAAATTTTAAGAGAATTCATTCCATTAAGTTATAAATATTTAATAATTATAAATATAAATACTTAACATACTCCCACTATTTAAACTATCTAACGCATAGAAGAAGTCCTCTCCGACCCCATAAAGCATATATATGTTATATATATTCTATATATGTATTCTATAAATAGTCGGTATAACGATGTCCTTATGTCCGTTTCTATGCGAACTAGTCTCTAAGTTTTAAAACTATCGACATGAAACTTTGTAGATGTCCTTCTTTGTGTTGCGTCAAAACATTTGTCGAAACTGAACACTATATCATATAGCTGCCATAGAAAAGATTGGTGGAAAAGTAGTTTCTTGTATGAAAAACTTTTATTTATCAAGATATCTTGCCAAATCGGGCATTTATTACTTTCACCTCTCATTTATATGCAAAATCCTATCAACATGGGACCAATATATCATACAGCTGCGATAGGTCGAAAATTAAGTTGTATGGGAAACGTATTGTTTTTCAAGATATATTGACCAAACTTGGCAAATGGAAAAGGTTCGGCCTGCAAGGGTATTAAATCTTCGCCGTACCGAACATAGTCCTTCTTTCTCGTTTTAGATAACCTTTGCAATATTTATCATATGCTTTTCTCTTGAGTTTAAATGTACTTCGCATATCTGACTTAATTTCAATATATGTTATTGGATAAAATATTGGTCTGACTTTGATAATACTTTTTCTTTATTAATATTTTTATTGAATTTGTGTTTTATACATTTTATTTTATATTTTTTTGTTGCTTGTTTTTTGTTTTAGGTATAATATATATTTATTCTCCCGCATATCCTTTTCATGATACAATTCTCCCACAAATACAGTATTGTTTGCTTGTAAATATGATATACAATAAAAATGTCTATACAATTAAGGATACAAAAGTGGTTAAATTAAGGCTTAGAGTACAAATTATGTCTTCCAGTAATTAATAATAGCAAGAGTTTTGTTTTAGATAGAAAGATATAAAGAACAAATCATAGTAGGAGTAATGATAGTATTAGCGTACATCGTACATTAATCGTACAATTAAAAAATCACTTGAACTTAGCCTATGCAGCAAAAGCAGGTAATTAACCCAAATCAGGTATTAACGAAAATTTTTTTCAGAAAGCTCAAACATAAATAAAAACTGAACTTCATTGTCATCGTTATAGCAAAAATAAAAAATTACTAAGCTTTTAACTGCCTCTCGCAAAAAACATTGAAGGCCATATAGTTGATTTCTCATTGTAGAAGGCTAAATCATATGAATTTCTTTGTTTTTAATTTCTGCGCATATAAAGCAAATCAACAAAGTGTTTGTGAATAACAATGGCCTAAACCATTACCCAATATTTTTGAGCATTACACACGCGTCCTCACAAATACCTAATACGCTTTTTAATCTTTGCGTATCTGTATGTACTTGTATTAATGTACGTACATAGTATAAATTTGTGGGTTGTAAATATTTTGCCATATTCTTGCGATATCTTTGATTAGCTAATGGAAATAACTTTTAAGTATGTGTTTTTTTCTGAGAGTGTATATATACATCAAAATATTTGTTTCATTGCAAACGCGTATTGGCATTTATGTTTGTATAATTGTAAAAAAGAAATTTAGCTACCCTCCGCTATCGATTCGCGTAAATTAAATCATTCAAAAATACTAGCACTTGCGACCGACCACTGGCCTGTTTAATTCTTTCTCTACTCTTTCTCGTTTTTCAATGGTTTCCCAATTGATCTCACTTTGAATGCTTGTCGTATCACTTTTGTGGTCAGGGCCAGCATCTAAGCAAAAGAGCGACGCAAAGCCTTAATCTATATTTTTACAATGTTTCATTGTTCTTTGTTAATATGTTTGAGTTTGGATATTTTTAATCGCATTATACGCTTGCTGACTAACGTCAGTTGGGTTTATATCGCGCCAATTCTTAACGCACCCGTGATGTCGGTCTAAAAAAAAATGTGGAATTATAATTAGATATGCGCCAAGACTGCAAGCTTCACATTTTATACAGACCTGGACGATTGGGCGCTACTCTGCCGTTTGGGAGTATTTGGAGTGGTCACAGCTGATCCCGCTCGATTTGTCGGAGTGCGTGCGCGGCCGGCCGTGGTCGTCGTCGACGTGGGCGTGGTGGCCAGGCTATAGCGTTTGGGTTGGACGATGCGGCTGGGGGATCGAGTACTGCACTTGCCGCTGCTGGCTGTGTCGTGTGCGTTGCTGACTCTGCAGATTTGTGGAGAGGAAACATTAGGAGAGGTATTTTTGCTTTTAGTGACAGCCTTGGGTGTGGCACGAGCGGGACAAGGATCGCTGGCACTTGGCTTCGGACTTCTGCCATACCCAGGTGAAAGAAATCATGCAAAATGATAAAGTTGTGCACAAATGCCGAAACGAAAAAGAAACAAAATTTAGCAAGAAGTTCCAAAACACAAAATTTCCAAAACGCTTTCTGACAACGGTTTTTTCACTCACCTGCCCGCAGGATAGCTGACTGGTCGTGGTATACGCGACTTCTGCGCCGAGTTGGAGTTAGCCGAATTCGTCGAGGTGGGCGTTGATCCTCCGCTCTTGGTGGCCTGATCGTTGGCCAATTCCTTGAGCATGCTGGAGTCTTTGCTCATGAGTTCCCACTGGATCTGCAGCCGCTTAAAGCGGTTACTCTCAATTTTGCGCTGCTCCTGGACATCCAGAGTCTCTCGTCGCTGCAGCGCAGCAATGGAAATGTTGGGTGAGTTGGGTGGCGTTGAGAAGCGTTTGGCTTGAAGCTTTTGCAAATCAGCTTCGGCCGCTGCGGCAACATCGTTAAACTTGACTTTCTTTTGTTGGCTGAGCACGCGGCTGACCTCCTTCTTGAGTGCCGCTGCATCGTACTGCACTTGTTCACAGGAAGATTCTAGAATAGACGCAATCTCTGCATAGTACTTGAGCTCGGAGCGTGGAAGCGAGGTAAGAAAATTCTCAGCACGGGCGCGAGCATCCAGATCCTTACGGGAAAGCCGCTGCTTGGTGGTCTGCGTTTGCACTGTGTGCTCTTCTTCCTCGAAGACTTTGGCCAACTCGTCTGTTGAGCCCACGGCGTAGTTATGAGGCGGCTCTTGCAAGCTGCGTCGCTTCTCCAGCTTCGACAGCTGCTGCGGCTGTTTGGCTTCAATCATGGAGTTGCGTTTTGTGCGCGCTTGCCCTGAGTTGGCCTTGCGCAATATGCTGCGAGGCATGGGCTGAGGCGGTGTCTGGCCAGTCACCAACACGTTTCGACTGGCTGGGCTCGTCTCCATGCCTGAGTCCATGCGCTGCTGCTCATATTGATAAACGTACATCTGTTTTAGAGGATCAGCGTCCACCTCAGAATCGGTGAGCAGCGTGGAAGAGCCGCGGTAGCCAGAGCTAGGCGGCTGACTAGAACCCGAACTGGACACCTCATCCAACTGAGTCTGAGCTTGATTCTGCTGCAAGTTCTTTGCGCAGTCGCAGACATTTGGCCGATTGCGACGAATCGGCGGCGTCATGCAGAAAAGCGGCCGTTGCAAAAGTTCCGTGTCTAGTTGACTCGAAATCTGGCGCACCTCCGGAATGTGTTGCAGCCGCCGACGGTACTCCACGGGCAGCAGTATGGCCAGTGAATGCCAATCAGAGATGTGTTTGTAATCCAATGTCTTGAACAGCTCATTTTCATTAACGCTTCGGTTGCTGCGTTGCTTTTTCAAGGAGGCCGTGGAGGTGGCGCCGGACCCGGCGCTATCCAGCGTCATCTTGTAGTTAAAGGGCGAGAAGATGACATCAGGGCTGGTGCTGGTCTTGACGAAGCCCAGATCGGGTAGCGCGTAATTCGGATAGATCACGTAAATTGGCGCCTGGCGCTGCTCGCCCAGATTGTGCAGCTTTGCCAGAAATGATGGTGGCACACATCTGTATCGTTCACTAAGGCTGCTGTGCGTTGTGCTCAGGGAGCCACAAGATGTTTGTATGGAGCGTGTTATCATCTCCGAACTGGAGGCGCTAGACAGTGGGCGAGTATTATTTGCACGTCGTGGTTTGGCCCCCATGGGCACCTGAGTCAGCTGCTCCGAATTGCTTGCCTCTGACGACTGCTGACTGCATTGTGTTGGCGTCTGCGTGTTTGCGGCAAGCTGGTACAGCTGGGGATTTCGCAGCGGCATGCTGCGGCGGCGGTGCGCCGGCGAGTTTGTAGCCGTCAGTGATCCCGTAGAGCTGGAGCTAGCGCCGTCGTCATAGAATACAGTATCGCAGCGAGTGCGCGTCTGTCGCTTGGGCGTCGAAGCCGCGTCCGCCTCCTCGTAGTTGTCGTCGTCGTCATGACGACTTACGGCCGAGCCCTTGCCCGAGTCGTTCATGCTCTTTTTGCGCAAACGTTTTTCTAACGAGCTACTGCTACAGCTGGAGACGGCGGCATCGCTGGAGGGCCAGCAGCCGGAGGAAACGTCCATGCAGGTAAGCGCGCAGGCCTGGCCCTCCTCCTGCGCGCAGCTGCTGCTGCTGCTACTCTTTTGCTTTATGAAGAGCTTGACTAGATTGAACGCGGCTGGATTTGAGTTACCCGACGAGGCTGAGCCAGAGATGTGAGCTTGCGAGGCATTCGAGCAAAAGTGCTGACTCCCTTGGGTGGAGGACAGCGCGCAGCCGCAACGATGCTTGTGCCTGTGTGTATGCGAATGATGATGGTGATGCTGCTGCTGCTGCGGGGTTGGTGTTGGCGTAGCATCTTTGTGCTGTTCGTCCGTCTGCTGCTGCTGCAAGCGGTCCGATATTGAAACACTGATTGAGATCGGCATCTGGCACATGGGAAGCAGGTTACGTGACCGCGACGTGCATGATTCCATAGTTGAAGTACTGATCGCTTGTGAAACATTCAATGGTGCCGCATGATCTTTCTCCCGTTCATCCTGGTGCTGCTGCTGCAGTTCCCTCTGTATGTTTGGTAGGCTGCTGCTCTTGCGTACACTGCAGTGCGGCAAATGACGTGTAAGCACGATGGTTTCTCCGCCGCCATTGTTATTGTTGCCCGACGGATACCTGCGAGCGGGCGAAAAAAGGAGAAGCGAGCGTCTTTACAAGCGCCGACACATCGAGTATTTCTTATTACAATTTGTTTGCGGAAAGTATGCGGATTGGTTTTTGCCAGCACAACTAAGCATTTAAAAACCCATAAGTTCCGGTAACCCCGTCGTAACTGCTGAGCTACCTGAGGGCGCCTGCACGCCGGACGAGTTGAGCAAATTGCAGGGTTTTCTTTATAATACCCTAATAAATGATCCTAGCTAGTCTATTGACCTTTTCTGAAGGGAGAGGGGTAGTCCAGGCAACAGAGAGAATTAGGAGATCGGCTCCAGTTGAGATCGGTCCATTTTGCATGTTCTCACATATAAGAGCCAATTTGTATGGCACGAAAATAAAACTTAATTGAACTCAATTGAAATGACCTCACAGCTGCACTCGACGAACTAGGGGAAAAAGAGGGTTACTCAGACATCCGCAATGCGATGCTCGACAAGTGCTCAAAAACCAATCTGCGGGAATGAGCGTCTGTGTTTGTGTGTATGTTGATGGGTATTTGGATTCTCCTTACCTCTGTAGTTGAGCCTTTGTCTGGGTCTTTGGGGACTTGCATTGGAACTGAAGAGATTGGGCGGAGCGTGACATGGATACCTCCAGGGCCTTGTTGCGCTTCACAATATCCTCCAAGTTGCCGTGCAAGTTAATGCAGTTTTGTTTGTTTCTCACGGCAATGTCGCAGGGCTCCGCTATATCGAAAAACACGCATAAATGTATTCAATTGCATTGTCAACATAGATCAGATAGGGTTTACCATAGAAACTCTCGTCCGAATAGAGGACGCTGCCCTCAAAGGCAATCGTATAGTTGTCCTTGTTGCAGGTAAGTATGATATCACCGTCGTCCGGATAGGCATCCATGTCTAGCGAGTCGACAGAAATGTGCGACTCCTTGACCGGCGAGAAAAGCAGCTCGGATTTGCAAAATGAGTTGTCGATGAGCTCGTTGGTCGAAGTTGTCGACGTCTGCGACATGTTGTGTGCCATATGTTGCATATTGGTCATCATATTACTCTGCTGCAGCTGAAGCTGCATCTGTTCCTGCTGCTGTTGTTGTTGCTGTTGTTGCTGGTACAGCAGCGACTGTTGCAAGCGACTATTGGCGCCGCCCAGGCTTTTGCAGTAGGCTGGCAGCTGCGACAGCAAGGAGTGTATGTCCTCGGCCCTGAAACTCTCCATGTCTACCTCAGCCAGATTGGCGTCCAAGTTCTTCAGATCCTCGTAGTAGATTAAATCGCCCATCTGATTGTAAGATGCCGAAAGCGAGCTCAACACGCTGCGCTGCATTCCGCCGCAGCCATCCCGATAGCCATAGTCAAGGAACCACTGATAATCGGAATTGTCGTGAGTAAAGTCTTGCGACGAAGCCAGCGAGCAGTTGAGATTGTTGCCACCTCCACCGCCGTTCCCAATACCAACACCAACACCACCACCACAAAGCAAACCACCTACCCCATGTTGTTGCTGCTGCTGCTGCGCGCCAGGTGTTGTCGCATTGCTGTTGTAATCGGACTCGGGCGTAGCTATATTAGTAGCTGCCATTGCGTTTGCCTGGTGTCCGTTGCTTTTTAAAAAGTTGTTGTTATCAGCCTCAGCGCTGGGGTCGTCACAGAGGAAAAGGCTGTCGCTGGCGCTGATGTTGCTCACCTGTTCATTCAATATGATGCTGCGCAGCGCGCTGTTATAGCGATCCAAGTTGTTCAGGACAATGGCCACATTCTGTTTGAGGCTCTCTTCGCTCAGTTCTTCAGCGGCATCAGCAGGGCAGCCCTCATCCCGCAGTTGTAGCTGTTGTAGCTGTTGCTGCTGGCAGAACTGCAAATGTTGTTGCTGCAGCAGCCGGTCGTTAAGTTGTTGCTGCTTGAATCGCTTGCCGGACGTCACATGCCCAAGGGCAAACAGCGAGTTATTGGGGCTGTTCAGGGGGATTCTGTAGTGCTGCTGCGGGGATTGTGGGGCCGACCCTAGGCCGCTGACGCTGGCCAAAGCTGTACTGTATCCGGCCGTGTTGCCGTTGTATTGCTTACCGCCGTCAATCAACGATTGCTGCCGATGCTGCTGCTGTTGCTGCTTGGCGAAACGTGAGTTCGGATGGGGATGTGAGCTGAGGTTAGTTTTGGTATATGGTTCGTGAATGGGTGAGCTTTGTGGCGATTTGCTTTGTGATGAGAATTGTTGATGTTCGATATGGCGGTTAATGTTGCTGATATTGTTGTTGTCGTTTATTGTTGAGATGTCGGTCATACCACGTCGAAATTGTAGTCCTGCAATAGAATGGAAAAAAGAATTTGTAAATAATATAATGTAACATTGAGTAAATGCGGCTGTCGACCACTTTAATAGGCAGTTAATCTAATGCTTAATTAGTCCCAATTCTGACTGAATTAAAAAAGGCCCAGTAAGCATTTGAATTTTATTGATATAAATTTTACGAGTCAGCTTCCTATGAATGGTGACATGGGCATCGGCATTTACCTCGGCAACGTGCGAGACACCGCCTGTCAGTACAAAAAGTCTACATTTCGTTAAAAGGTAGTCATGTTTTGGGGCATGCAACTAACGCAAGGTCACAGAAAGCAGAACATTTGCAGCCCATGCGTATTAAAGTTCAAAGTGTGAACAGTTAAAGGACATGTGTGCTCCTGGAATGGAGCAACAGCAAATGGAGATAAGATAGGGTAATTTAGTTTCTATATGAAATTGCAGTGCATTTTTATGCATTTTAATATTTTGTCGGCTTCTTATTACTATATTTATAAGCAAACTCATGCAACATATTTATGTCATATGGTGACATACTGTGCCAAGACAAATAAAATTCTGAAATTCTGTATTAAATAAATTGCAAGATAAAGCATTATCAACAGCAACAGCCTCTGTAGGGATTGAAAAGCCCCCTGGGGTGTCATTAAAATCAATTAAGAGTCAATTTAAGAAAGTCTCAATCTTAAAGTAAATTCATGCAAGAAATAATATTGGCTGTGCTTTTTGGGACAGCAAATATTTGAAGAGGCGCAAGGTAAATTTAAAGGCAAACAAACAACTTAAAGTTTACTTAAAAACTAAGACTTAATGCTGCCCACCTTGAGGCACGTTGATGCCAACGCCAACACAATTGTTATTGCTGTTATTGTTATTTATGTTATGGCTTTTGTTGTCATTGTTGTTGTTCAAATAGTTCCTCAAGTTATTGTTGTTATTGTTGTTTTGATTGATTCGCTGCTGAATCAAATACTCTTGATTACAGGTGAGTTCGGGAGCCGTTGTTGTTGTTCTTGCTCTTGGCGGCGGCATTAAGCCCTGTTCTCGCAGCTGCTGCTGAAGACGGCGTTGCTGCAACAACTGTTGCTGCAGCAGCCGCAATTGTTGCTGCTGCATGCATTGGTAATAACGAATCTGCTGCAATTGCCGGGGGGTCAGCCCGTGCTGCTGCTGCTGCTGTGGGGCATAGTAATTCTCCTTGGAGGAGCTGTTGCTGTCGCAGCCGCTGCTCGTGCTGCTGCTGTTGCTTGTGGCAGCAACATGTTGCCAGCAGGTTGTGTTGCCGTTGGCATCAGAGTTAGAGTTGGAGTTGTTGTGGCTGAGGGGGCATTCAACACCAGCGTTGGCACAGGCCGTGCAGCGTTGGCGCCTCTGCTCTTTGGAAATGTCTACGAATCTCATGATGAATGCAAGCAAAAGCAACAACATCGAGCGTCAAAAGTGCTCATCCAATGTTGCTGCAACAAATGTTGCCTGCTGCCTGTGACTGGCGTAGATTTTATTTTTGGTTGTCGACTTTCCGACCAACGCAGTCCGAGGGCTATGGCTAGGGCTGGGCCCGATAGGGATCGAACTGTTTTGATCGCTTGTGTTTTTTTGTTCACTTGTTGCCAAGTTCTTGGCGGTTGTTATTTTTAGTTATGGTCTCTTTTTATTTAAGGGTTCACTCCATTGATCGGTTCCACATTGGCTTTTTAAGTTTTTCCGTTCAGTTTGCGATCACTCGCTTTGCTATACATTTCGTACTGCACTTTTCATGATTTTGATTTCTTCGTAACATTTTCTATTTTTAAATATTGTTTTGCTTTATGCGTAAGTTTCTCTGTAAGATACGAAGCACTATTTATGTGTGTCTGTTTTTGTGTACAGTCACAACATTTTATAAATACACACATATTTATATATTTTTTGTTTTTCAGTTGTATTTTGTTTTTGTTCAAAAGAGAGCGCATAAATGTAATATATGAGTTTTCTGGCTGTCCATAGATTTTATAAGTTCAACAGCAGACGAGTAATTTAACTTTGGGAAACTATTATTTTGCCGCGCAGCAATTGGGGGTCGAAAATAAACTTCAGCCCCCGACAAAGTCATAAACAATGCTGCCTACAAAGTTTTTCCCTACAAACTAGGCCGCAAAATGCGGCTGAGAATTGAAAATCTACAAGCAGTTTAGGCAACTGCCAACTGGGTCCTTTGAAACTGCCTGGCCACTTGTAAAACGGAAATGGAAAGGTGCTTTACTTGTTTTCGCCCTGATTGTGGCCATTACCAACAGTATCGCTTACAGGGCCCAAATCTATTTCAAACTGACAAACACATAAGTTTCATTTTCCTTATATTCCGCAATCACGACCGCTTGCTATTCAAACAATTTCTATGAATATACGTGAATAAATATACTCAATGCCGCAAAACCGTGCCAACAAACATGCACATCAGTTTCGGCCAGGTGTTTGACATTTTTGTTGACTGACATAAGCAAAAGCCAGAATATACGTAGAAATAGATACAAGAGATAAAAGAGCCAGTATCTAGTATCTAGCTTAAAAGGTGCATTAAGTTAAAGTAGCCAAGCATTAACGATAGTCTGCCTTAGACACGCCCAGTTTGGTTGACCGGCGGCAATTACTAAATAAAGGAAAATGTTCGCCACTCGAACCGAGCCCCCACGCAAAACTTAACGCTACTCAAAGACGTACATTTCCAATATGAAATCCAAAAGAGAAAGCGAAGCAAGGAAAACGAAACGTATCGTGAAGCTCTTTAGAGGCAGCGCAAACGCAAAAGAACTTGCAACAAGGACCCATCTCATTATATTCAAGCAAAATGGCTGCCAGGCTGCCACAGACAGTGGCAATGAGACAGGAGGCAGGTTGGGCGAGCTGGCAACCAGCCAAGAGCAAGCACTGATGAGGGGCAGCTGAGAGGTAGACGTTTGGTCAAAGAAAAACAACTTAAAGCATCTCGCACACAATCGATAAGTTCATGGAGTTTTCCAAATCATAAACAGATTTGGCCATGCATTTAATTTCGCATAGCCTGAAACGCAATTCAACGCAATTTGGGAGTCGATTAGCACCTTGCTGTAGAGAGGCATTCTGGAAATAGACTGCCTCGAAGTATTTGGCTGAAACACACCGGCTGCTGGCAATTAAAACTTAGGATACATATGTGCACGTTAAGTTCAACCACATTTAGAACTCCGGACCAAAGTGGGAGGGGGGTTTTTTGTTTTTTTTTTACTTTATACATCTGGCCAAACTTTGGTTGGCTGACGTCAACGATTACACTGCAACGGACGCTATCTTGGGCGATGCCATCGTCAGGGCTGGTCGAATTGGATGCTCTATAGAATAATATAAATTACTGGTGTGTTGCGTTTTAGTTCAACGCACTTGTTGGCCTACATTGCAGCTGCAGTTGCAGTTGCAGAAATTGAGCATACAACTCTTTCCCTCTCCCTCTCTCTCTCTTTCTGGCAGCTGCCTATTTTACCTATATAGAGTTTGTGCTGGCAAACGACAGACACAATTAAATAAGCCAGCTAGAAAATATATACATTTACAATGTTTGTTCTAGGTTCTCTTTTTTAGCGATTGCAATGCGGAAATCATCTCGAGCATTGCGTCGATTTATTTTCATTACTGTACGTACAGTTGCGAGTTCAGAAAGCAAATGCGACTTCTTGAAAGAAGCATAAACTTTAAATTCAATGGCCATGAACTGACAGCCAATTCTGCATTCGTTCACTCGATGATCTCATTTCCAGCTGCAGAAAACTCATAATATTTTTTCTATACGCCTAGCCGCATTTTACCCGTACGAGAAATCATTTATTATAGTCACAAGTTTGTCAACCGGCACAGAAGGCAGATAACGTGGTTTGCCCCTTTGTAAATCGGTACACTCACTAATGCACAGTGGATCTTATATGTGTGCGAATGTGTGTAGTGCGTCACTTAAGAATTTAACAAGTATCTGGCGTGATGCCTGCCCACACTCATTTAATGTTACGTTGATTTTTTTTTAATTAACAGCTGCTTCACATTCCGAGAGGGTTAACTCAACAACAAAGAGCACGTAAGTTAATCGAATGTATCTTTCAAGTGTTATCTAAAGCCATATTTATATATATATTCAAATGTATATGTACGTTAGAGAAAAAAAGAGCACCGTAAAAACATTTTCACGACAGACTCGACGCGCCGCACATTTTCACGGTTGCACAAGCCCAAGGAGACTGACTGAAAATTCACGAGCGAACGGCAATGCGTCGACCACAAACAACAACAAAAACAAGCGACGCGGGCGACGCTGGCGTCGACTACAAAGCGACGACCGACGATGTGTGGCAGCAGTCTCTCCCGGCTTTGGGGTGTGTGTGAGTGTGTGTGTATATGGACGGGGTCTGATTGTATGGCTGCTTGCTGCTTGCGGAGCCTCCCAGTGTGTGTGTGTGTGTGTGAGTACGTGCATGTGCAAGTGGCAAAGAATGAAAAACGAATAAAAGCACCCGAAGCATCAGAGAGTTGCGATGATTATACAATGTGCAACTGAATTAACCCCAAATGATTTAAAAAAAATTCGAATTCTGTAACCTTTTCAGTTGGCGGTGCAGAATCTACCATCCCAATTTGCAACAAGAAACTAGAATATAAAATCAGCCCAATCTAAATACATACTAAATGTTGAAAAAACTAACTTGATATCGAAAACATTAAGAATTAACCCCAAATGATTTGAGAATATCGTCAAAACGTCCGGATTCTGTGACCTTTTCAGTTACAATCCCCTATTGCAACAATAATCAAGAATATGAACTCATCCCAATCTAATTACATACTAAATGTATAAAAACTAACTTAAATTCGGATACAGATTTATGTTCAGTTTAATAGGGCAAACAATAAACTATTCCCTCATAGAGTGTGGGCAGTCAGCATTCCGTATCCAATGAAAACAGATGAAGTGCTCTGATAAGCGCAGAGGGTCAGGATGCCACATCCTACATCCTACATACTACTATGAGATCGTTGTTTGTCCGTATGTGCGCGTGCCGCGACTGAATGAACATCTGGATTGTAGGCACTTGAGAGGGAAACACTACAGAACCGGAGAGCGGGAACCGGAAAGCGGGTACTTGCTCATTAATGATGACAACCAAGCGTACTACAGACTATTTCCAATAAAACAATTACAAATGCGCATAAATTCAAAAGAAATCCAATAAGGGCACAATATTATGGCGTACATGGACGTTGGATTCATTGGGAAACACATAAATTAACATCGGCACACCCCGCAAAACTGGTCTCTTAACAACAAGTAAAATGCGTGATAATTTCTTATACAGCATAAACGAATGCGAATATATACAAAAATAAAATTGTACATAATTGTAAATCAATGTAGTATATATTCTTGTTCTTTCGCTTGATAACACTCATCTCGAAAAAATCTTCCGCACATTTCCTTTTATCTTGCAGATTATCTTAACTCACTGTATGGTTTTTATTTTCTCAAAAACAGCTGAGGGGCAAGTGTTTGCCTTGCCAGGGTCATTTTCATCATCCGTAAATTGAAACTTGTGCTACACACGGCAGACAGAACGAATGCAGAGACGTTGCTATAATAATTTAAACAAGTCGTCTGTAAAAAAAAGTTAACTAGCGAGTAATGACAGCGAGAAGGAAATCAAGTTAAAAGATGTATAGCATTCTTTTAGGTGCTTTACAAAAACTCAACGAATCTCGTATAGAATAAATGGGAATATTTGGAATTCGATACAGCGTGCATTTTTTTAGTAACTACATAATGTCATCTTAAATGTATTTAAAAATTTTTTCGCAGTTCCGAATGTTAAACGTCAAGGTTTTTCTTAGCGAGCTCCTTCTGTACTCAAGTTAAAATTGCCCTAGAAATCAAATTTAGTTTTCCCCAATGGCGAGCTGTGGCGTGACTCATCGCATGCATTTCAAAGTCATCTATAAAATTCATTTTCGCCCCCTGCCGAATTGGCGACAAATGAAGGCAAATTAGCGAACTCTGAACTATGCGACCACCCTCAGCTTATGGCCTCCTACTTGACAGAGTTTTAATTGTCTCGCACTAAAATAAATTGCTGAACAATGTTTATTTGAAAACACAAACTCGCGGTGGGTCTTGAAAACATTTCCATCTCTACGCCCGTATATTGAATTATCTATCTGTACCTTTCTCAAAGGCTGGCAGCAGAATCTTTGCTTGAAGTCCATATCGCCTATATATATATATATATACATATATATGGGCAAAACATATAAATAACACCAAAAATATACCAGTTTCAGATAAACAATCAATCAATACTTATTTCATGAAATAATTGCTATTATTAAAACAGCTGGGTTTTAACAAAGTGATTTAAGTTAAAGTGAGGATGATGGAATTCAACCGTCTACGAATCTGTTTGCAGATGATGTTTTTTTAATTATTTTAACAACCGCAAATTTAAACAATATTCTTTTATTTTGAGTAGCAAAAATGCATAAATTTTAGATGCAGAATCAACCAAAAAGAAATCGGGTTAATTTTGAAATATTTACTTGTTGAGTCCACACATGGTAAAGCGTTCTGGTTTAATGACATATTTAATTTTGTAGCAGATTGTAATTATGTCAGCCGAGAAGAGAGAGTTGAGCCCTCCAGCGCTGACACTATTCGAAGAAAAAAGGGTGATCTGCCCCAACATATGGCATCAAGCTAATTAAAGACATGAAGCCTGTTCTTTGGTGTGGAGTCGATCATGTGGGTGCAGTAAGAAGCTCGTCAGAATAATACGAATTTTACATTGACAGGGCTAAGCTTCCACAAATGCGACACCAAACTATATTTGTCACGCCTCAAATATTGATAAGAATGATTTGTTCTGTTTTATGGAAACTCTAGAGGGACAAAGACTGCAACATGTGTTGCAACTTGGCTTGACAAGTCCCTGCTGTAGGCAGTTTGATTGCAACAAAGCAACTGTCTCAAAAACAACATGTTGCATATCACAAACCAAACCAGCAAAATGCCTCAAATACCAATAAAATTCCACATGGGAAAATTGCGCAGTCTTTTTTCAAGTTGAGTGAAAGTCTTTCCCCGCAGTGCGTAATAACCGGGCACATAAATGCGGAATAGTCTAGTCGGCGGTCTAATCAATTCAGTGCGCTGCGGGACTTAAGCAACGGGTCGGGTCTAACGCTACTCGGACTCGAACATGACAAGCAACAAATGTGCGCAACTGCAGCCTTCTCTGTCGTTCATTGTGCATGCATGTATATTGTGCGTATATATTTATGAGTACATAAATTGGGAAACACATTCGATCAACACAAAAACAACTCCAGTATTTGACACGCAACCGGTTTTTTGGCAACCATTCGTAGTTTTCACCTTAGATAGCGACGTCATCGAAATGAAGATTGGATGTACTAAAGATAAACGAATGACAAGCCTCCAAAGACTCCAACAAATTGGTTTAAAAACTGCTTTCAAAAACGCTTCCATAGTTTTTTAATCAAATCTATTTAATAATATATAATATAAAAATATAGTAAATTATAATATTTAATCGTTGAGAAACTGGCCTAATCAAGATTTGATGTACGAATGATAGACTGATGATAAGCCCCCAAAGACTCCAGCAGCACCAAACGACAAATTGGTTCATAAAAGGCTTTTAAAAAAGCTTCCATAGCAACAAATCAATATAATAATATATATATATAAATATAATAATACATAATAAATAAACGTTAAGAACTGGCCTAATATGGTTACGACAGCCTCTTAGTTATTAAGATATGCATGCAAAAATGAATTTTTTTTTTTTTTTAACCGTGTATCGTGGCATTATTTTTACAGCTGATCAAAAAATACATATTTATTGTACTGAACCTTAGGTGAATGATGTGGCTGTTTATATTTTTTTATTTATTTATTTATTAAATGGTCGACAAAAACGAGTGTCTTCATAATTATTCAATATATATTTGTTTGCATTAAAAGCCAATAAGTTATACGTAATTTAATTTATGAGAAGGCACATGTTTCTTTCTAACAACCAGTTTCATGTTTCTTTCGCGGCTTGCTCGTGCTCCATGACACATTTGTGACTAAGCCGCCGGTCATCCAAGCTGCTGGAAAAGACTTATGACTACCTTTGACTTCTTGAATTGCCAATTGGAAATCAGACGCACGACTGCGGTCCGGACCACCTAACAAGCCGGACAATTCAGCTGAGATGCCATTGTTAACGGCTGGCGGGAGAATTCTATTGAAATGCAAAGCTTGTCATTTAGTTCGCAATTAGTGGCATAGATTACAGCCAAGCTCAGATGCATGGGAAACTCAAGCCTCAATATGGAAGTAGTATATGCACGTAATGTTTACCCACTCGGCAACTGGCAGGCCCCCGGGAAGTTGAACGCGCTTGCACAAATAATGCAATACTGACCTAGCACAATAATGTTTACACTACACACTTATCTAACGTTTATCATTGTTTATTAATGTGGTTAGCGTTATAAAATAAGTGAATGAACATAAAATTCGCCTATAGTAGACAATACGAGAAACTTTTTACTTAAATTTTACGCACTGAACCAAAACTTAATTTGAAACAAATTAATTGATGACAACTAAAAGTGCAAACTAAATGGTTTACGCAGCGCAGTCGCGCGATTGATAGAAAAGAATGTAGCCGGTTTCCGAGGACTTGTGTATATCCGAGGTGAGGCCGTAGAAGTCCTCGATGGTCGAGGCCTCAATCTTGTCGACCATGTCATCGTCAAAGAGCAGCCACAGCCCGTGACTCTTCACAATGCTTATGTAATGACCGCGATTTGGACCCGATCCGCAGTGAATTACCACCGCGGTCAGATCGTAAAGCCTGTCGGGATTGACCGCATCGTCCGAAGTATTGAACAGGCGCAGCTCCAGCGGAAAGACGACGCGATGCGACACCTTGATGTGCCGATTGAATTGCTCCATGTACTTAAACCTCTTCAAGTGCAGCGCCAGGATCATCGGCAGCTTCTTGACGCGCATGCGCTTCTGTGCCTCCTGGTAGCTGCAACAGTTGTCGCACTTGAACTTGTTATCCGAGCAGAGGGTCTCCGTGTTGCTGAAGCAGCGCAAGCAATGCGTTATGGACGTGTTCTGATCGACGTCCACCTGCAGATCGAAGAAGTTCTCGTCCTTGCTGCTCACCGTCTCACAGTTGAGGCAGCGTGTCTCTGACGTAAGTATTCCCTGGAAGATCTCGTGGACCCATGTCGGCTCCGTGTTGGCCCCGTTTGTTTGTGCTATGGGCGTGGTCGTGGCGGTTAGACTCCCATTTCCATCCAGCACACTCAACGAGCCGGTCGAGTTGCTGCAATTACCGTTGGTTGCAGTCGAATTTGAGGTCGAGGTCGATGTGGAATTTGACGAATTCGAGTTCGAGCTTAGCTTTGTTGTGGTGCTGTTCCCTGGCACTTGGCCACCATTTGGGCCAGGAATGGCGCCGCCAGTAGCTGTTTTTCCGGTGCTGCCCGTGTTGCGCTCGGCCAGAATAATCTCGTTGATGTGGTTAATCAAAAAGTTGAGAAACTCATGCGCGTCCTGCTGCATATAGTTGTCGAACTCCTCCTTCTCCTTGCGCAATCGGGTTATAAACTTCTTGGGCGCTATCGACCCGACCTTCTTTTTCTGCGTGGCAATGCTGTAGAAGAGATCGGCCAGGCAGGAGAGCAGCGTCTCCTTGGGCCGCTTGTTCTTGGCCTTATATTCGAGCACCTTCTCGCGAAAGGGCTTGCAGAAATACAGCGCCTGCAACACCGAGTTGCTATAGCAGGTGTTCCCAAAATTAACCAGCCCGAAGTAGTGCTCGTTCGGCGGAAACAGGTCAGAGCCGATCTCGCGCTCCAGCTGCGACACGTTGGCGCCCATGGGAGTAGCTACAGGTGCTGCCGCAGCACAGCGGTACAGAAAACCCCACACCGTGTTGTATGCTTAGTGTCGATTGTTAGGCAGTACTATTCACAGTTCATTAATAGGTGTTCGTTATCGAAAACTATTATGGTTAGAGCCTTGGCTCGATTTGGTTTTGTCTACAGAGATTGCTTAATTTGGGTGGCAGATGCGCAAAACACTTTTCTATATGTCTGAAAATAAATAATTTTGGAAGAGGGGATACACGTGAGTTTCTTTCGCATAACACAAACAACAAAATTATAAATATTTTAATGTTTACTGTGCTTCTTTTTCATTTGAATGCTTTGTAGTTTTTTTTTCGCAGGGTGACACTAAAAACTAAGAATTTAACTGATAAGCAAGTTTATAACTAAAATGGCAAAATTAAAAAAAAAAAAAAAAAACTTTAAATTATGTATGTAATATTCTCTTCGCGAATATCCTCTCTCCAAAATATTTTCAAACAGTGTTTCGCTTTGCCCCGCTTTTCAATTATAGCTTATTTTTTGGTTCGTGGTAAATGATATTAAAATTTTAAATTTTTGCAGCAGTTTTAAAAATGTTTAATTATTAAATAAAAATTTGTAAAATATTTTGAAATTATTGGAATTTTAAATTGCTTGGTAATTAACATTTTGATTACAAATCACTTTAATTTATCACACCACCATTGAGTACATACATTAGTTATTAGTCAGAGCTTGGGTAGAATTCGCTTGCAATATGATAAATCAAATCATGCAAAATTTTGACGTCAACTGGGACACGCCCTCGCCCAATTTCGTTAGCGGGGCAAAGAGAAGGTAACATTGGTTAACTAGCTAAAGGTCATTTTCTTACTATCCAATTCAGTATAGCCATGTGAATCATCGCCAGCAACTGGCAGTTGATTTGAATGTAATCGATACATTTTGCATCTTTTAATGGATCGATAAGAGCAGATCTTATGATGACTGGCCATACTAAAAATAGTGTAAATTTTATGGCAGTTAATTGGTCAGTACGGTGATTTTTTTTTTTTTTTTATCCGCTAGAAGTGCGCTGGGAAAATTCCGGGCAATTGCAACGCCTCTCTGACGTGTGCCGATCTACCTTATGGCAACTTGTCGTGTGCCATGGGCAATGCACTCGACACCAGACGCTACTATAAAAGCCAAAGCCCGGGGTCCGATCAACTCTTAATTCCATTTACAACCATAGAGAAATACACATAGCGCGAGACTCAGTGTCAACTAAAGTCCACTCCGCACTTTTGGGATATTCTCAACTTCAGCCCAGCATCAATCTCAAGAAGAAGTTCAAGAACTATATTGGGATATTCTCAACTTCAGCCCAGCATCAACCTCAAGAAGAAGTTCAACAACTATATTTTGTGAACAAGGGGCACCCGATCGTTGGTACTCGTATCCTGAACTACACCAAGTTGGAGCAAATTCGAATTTCTTACGCTACCGAAACCAAACCATATGCTGTGCAGCAGGAAAGTCTATTTCGCAGATCTGTGCGGTATCCAACCCAGCCAGTGAATTCTTTATCGGGCAAGTTGCTCAAAATTCTAGCCTAATTTTTCTAATTATCCAAAAAAAAAAACAAATGAATATTTTGTACCAATATTCTTAAGTATAGCTTTAAGTCCTAATACTACCAAGTACCTGTAAAGCCATAATTTTTATGTGCCATAAGCTTTAATATTTAAAGCTTTAATATTAAAGATAATTGTTGAGTAAATACGCTTGATAAAAATATGCTCTCAATAAAGCACTAAAAAGACAACAAGCTGCCTTTTAATTGATTTTTTTTGGGAAAAACCTCATCTGCCAATGAAAGTTCATTTCATAATGATGTGAAGCTTAATAACATTTAAACTGTCCTGAGCAATGTTTAGTGCAAAGATATTTAATCAAATGACAAGTTTAAAAATTAGATCAATCCTATATTTAAGACCCATGGCTAATTATTGAGTTAATGCGCTTGAAATAAATATGATCTCAATAAAGCACTGAAAAGACAACAAAACCTGCCTTTTAATTGATTGTTATGGGAAAAACCTCATCTGCCAAAGAAGAAAATGAAATATTAGAAATAATTAAGTGAACCTTAATAAACTTTAACTTTACGCACACTGAGCTCCAATAAATTTTAGCAATGTTTACTACTTAGATATTCAATCAAATAACTAGTTTTAGAGTAAGATCAATCATATATATATTCCATAGATATAGTATTTTCCAACATTGCGAAATACTCAATTAGTTATTCTTCGATACGCTTTCAAAAGCTCTTAATATCCACCTATTCAATTAGGGATGGACCTTTTCCAAAACGTTAGCTACTATTTAAGTGCACTGAATCTTAACGCCCGGTGAGCTTGTTTTCATTTCTATGGGAATTTCTATGAATTACTAACTATGCATCGACGACTATAAAACTCGCTGTGCTGTGGGGTAAGTAAACAGTACGCCAGGCAAAATGCAGCTAGTTGTAAGTATCGGAATGTTAATAAAACTGTTTGGCAGGCATTTAATGGATTTTTCTACAACTGCAGATTTTCTTGACTATTCTGTTGGGGCTATCGTCTCTAAGTGCTCAGCCCTTAAATATGAATTTATTGAAAACTATGGGTGAAGCATTAAATGACAATAAAATGAAAAATATGGTCCCAGTGCCAAGCACAATGGCACATCCATCAGATGAACTCTTGATCGACCAATCGAAAACCGATCCAATCTTAACTACTACATTAAAACCTAGTTGTAAAATTCGGACCTGTGAAGAGTATGCTGTGAATATAACACATAAAAAAGTGACAACAATGAAACCTCCAAAACCCAGCACTGAGGGAACAACCGAATCCCTTAAGTTAAATTCGTCCACCACGACCACAACAAGTACTGAAGGCAAAATATTTGACAATCGTCAAAACATTACGACTGAAACGAATATTATTGAGCCTCGACCTATGCATTTCGAGCCAAGATTGAGCGTCAAGCTTTTGAAAGTACTCACACTCCTGGGCTAAGGTTCTACTTGGCTCAATAACACAAATGCCTGTTAAAATAATAAATAACATTAATTTAAAGTTGTACTGTGTATATAAAACGATGGGAATTCTCAAGAGCTTTAACAATATATAATTGTCGTTCTCGTATTGTAGAATAATTATTTGAATAGTGAAAAGTTTTCCAAAAGTCGCAGTGATTTTCCCCTCGATATTACAGTGCGAAACGTGAATGTGGCAAGGCTCGTAATCAAAATAGCAATTACTGTCAATCATTACTGTTGGTCAATGTAATTATGAATCAAGCTCAATACAAATACAGAAATCTTTCCGATTGAGACAAAACTGGTTATCCTAACCGTAGAACAAGCGATGCGGAATCGCTCATTCAATATTTGCTAATGGAAGCGTGATTCTGAACCTCTCAATTGCAACGTCGGCGACCGGTCAAACCCGTTTGTAGTACTATGTGCAGTCGGAATCACAGTAAATATCGCCTTGCATATATCAAATAGTGATAGAAATAGTAGACGCTCAGTGCAATGTAAGAGCTTGAGCTAAAATGGTCAGCGGAATCACAGTTTAGCCCCATTTGGATCGTTGTGAAATAGAGAAGCTAAGAAATGAACGGCTGGCAGATAATATGCTTCTTACTAGTGGTATTTGCCTATATCGAGCACAATAATGCCGCCACCAAGGTGCTCTACGAATTCCGGTAAGTTTTCTACCAGATTGCCAAGAATCGACAACAATAATTGTCCAATCACGTTATCAGCATTCGCGAGGTTCACACTGAACGCAATGAGACGGGCACGCTGAACACCTCAAACAATAAGACCGGGGATCCCGAACTGATTATCACAGGCAAGCGCAGGTCGCAATTGATACTGCCCGGCAAGGACTTGAATTCCAGCAGCACCGTCTACAATGAGCTGGTTGTCTATACGGCCGATGACAGCGGCTACCATGTGAAGTACAATATAAGCATAAGGCCACTCGACCTGGACATACGTCTCGGCGGGAAGACCCTTAAGGTGATCGTGGGCTAACCAGTATTATTTTATTGTAAGTGAAAGTGAGAGTAGCCAGCAATATTTAATCAATCCTAAGAGTAGTATATTAATTAATTTATTTAAATAAATAATATACAGACTGGATCTGTTCTAAGCAATGAGAATAGATTTCCATCAAATGACCATCGATTGTGATTATCGAGATAAATTTTCAAAAACACAAGAATTTATGCAAGAATCGAATAGTCATAAATATTAACAAGAAAAATCAATTCCTACCGTCTGAGAAGTTTCCTTTTGTTGCGTCGTCTTTCGGTAAATTCCTGGACCCAGGTCAATGTTAAAGGCAATTTCTGGACAACACTTTTTCGGCAATTCAGTAAAAAAACAGCCAGAGGCTGCTTTAATTAAAGACGTGATTTAAATAAAGTGTAGCAGAGCTTTGCAAGAATGTTTTTCCTGTAAAGAGAGGAAACGAAATGAAGGGAATTATTAATTATACAAATACACAAACAGCTTAAGTGAGGAAAACACAAATTTTAATTATGTTCACATCGAACGACTGGCAAAGTCGTAGGCTAACTAAAAATAAAAGCGAGGCCCTGCAAAAAAAAAAAAAAAAAAAAAAACTAAACAAAAATATGATGCTACCTTGTGGGTCAAGTGCGCGAGAAGCCACAACAATTACGCTGATGATGCCCGACCACATGAGTATGAACAGAACAGCAATAGAATTGGGTCAGCCGGGCCATTGAGATGGAGACGGAGAGCAAATTTGTTGCAACCGTTAATAAAGCTAATTAATTAATCAAGAATCACAAGCTGCTGCCTCCGCTGATGATAAGCCTCCGCCCCAGTCAAAAATCGACGCATCGCTCAATTTGAGCTTAGTTTTCTGTCGACGTCTAAACGGAACATATCACGTCGCAAAAAATAGTCCAATAATAATATGGGAAACTGGAAATGCTCGTTGGCAGGCTTTGCCCTGTTGTCGATCGTTTGGAGCTGCGCTGGCACGCATCCTGTGGCCAACAACTATACCAACGACATACTGCGCCTCGCCAAGGCAGCCCACATCAAGGCCTACCTGAGCACGGAGGAGCCCCGGCCGTGCGACAACTTTTACAACTATGCCTGCGGCAACTGGCCGCGTCTGCACCCGGCGCGTCTCCACAACAAGAAGACCAACTATCTTGAGGAGCTGCAGGAGCTGTTCGTGCGCAAGAGCGCAGATATGCTGAAGAGCACGAAGCCTGGCGCAGACAGCAGCGCGGATCGTCTGCTGAAAAGTTTTTATACCTCGTGTTACGCCCAGGCTAATAACACAGCCTCTGCGCTGACGGCTTTGCTGCAGGTAACCGATTTCCGTGGCGGCTGGCCAGAGATCCGTGTGCCATCCTGGTACCATTATGAGTACGACTGGCTGCAAGTGGTGGCCATGCTGAAGCGTCGCTTGGGTGTGGACATCCTCATCGGCCTCGACGTTGTGCTCGACTACAAGGAGGAGCATATGCATCGACTCAAGCTGGGAGCACCCCAACTGCCACTGGGCCATCGTCGTCAATATCTGGATGCAGGCTACCACGAGGCTCGCGAGCGCTACGAGCGCTCAATCAGAGAGAAGCTGGAGGCGTACTTTCCGGAGCAGCCGGACCGCTGGCATGAGGAGGTGGCGTCACAGGTTCTGCAGATTGAGCAGCAGCTGGCGAAGGGATTGCCGCACAATGCGGCGCTTACGTTGGAGCAGACAACACGACAGCGGACGGCCGCCGAGATGAAGGCCGCCTACGGTAACTACGTGGATGTCAGCCGCTATCTGCAAATGATCTACAACGACACCATGTACGTGGATCTGTACGAGACGCCTGAGGATTACATGTCCAATCTGGTGGACGTGATTCGCAACACGCCGAAGCTGCATTTGGCCAACTATACCATTTGGCGCGCATTGGATACGCTCGACCAGGCACGTGTTCCGGCGACAGTCCAGCCAGGGATCTGGTGCGTGCAGCTGGTGCGCAAGTACTTTCCACAGCATCTGGAAAGCTTGTTCCATCGCAACTACAACAACATGGACATGATCAACGAACTGCAGTCCACCTGGGCGGACATCAAGCGTGTCTTCCGTGAGGATTTACAGGCATCCACAGATCTGCACTGGCTCACACTGGACACCCGCCAAAAAGCCATCGCCAAGCTGGAAGCGTTGGAGCTGCAGTTCCGCAATCACGATGACACACAACTCATACGACAGATGCACGGCCTGCATCTACACTCGGAACAGTTCTACCAGAATTTGGTGAGAGTCTTGCAATGGCACACGCAGCGACAGCTATCGAAGCTGGTGGAGGAGCCGCAGCTGACGGACCAGGTGTATAAGGTGCCGCACTACGAGCTGACCACGAACAAGATGCAAATACCCATCACCTTTCTTCAGGCGCGCTTCTTCTGGGATCCCGCCTATCCGAACGCCCTGAAATACGGCACGCTAGGCGTTTTGCTTGCTCGCCAGATGCTGCATGGCTTCGACGATGTGGGACGACGCTTCGACCGACATGGCTATCGGAATAACTGGTGGGATGTCACCTCGGAGAGTTCCTTCGCCCGACGCGCCCAGTGTTTCCAAGAGCAGTACGCCATATATGTGCAGTTCAGGGATAAACCCGTCAAGGACAAAGGTCTACTGAGCCGAATTGTCGCCGACAACGGCGCCCTAAATATCGCATATCGCGCCTACACAAAATGGCTCAAGAACTCGGCCGAGACACCCATCATCTACCAGCGGGAACGATTGCCATTGCTTGATCACTCGGAGAACGAACTCTTTTACTTAGCCTATGCCCAGCTCTACTGCTCCGACTACCCGGATTCCCTGGAGATCTTCGACGAGCTACCCGAACAGCTGCGTGTTAACACAGCGCTCTCCAATTCGGAGCAGTTCGCGAATGCCTTCAGCTGCTCCAGAGACGACAAGCTAAATGCCCGCTTCAAGTGCGCACTCTATTGAATAGCTAATCACATCATTTTGTATTTGCGACACATATCTATAACACAAGTCCAATAAAGCTTTGCACATTTGAATCTCTTTCCCCCTTTATGATATATTTGTCCAGTCTTCGACAGACACGATTCCTCCTCATAGCAAACATAGACTTTGAGTCCAGCATTGTAGCCAAGTGTTTCCATTCTCCCGCTCTTATGCTCTCTCGTGATAACCCTCGATGAACTGCGGACTTATCAGCACCACTTTAAGGCCGGACCGAGCACCGCTTGCTGGCAGTTTACAACGACCCAAAGATGCAGCAGCATGTCAGAAACAGGCTGCTCAAAATTTCTTGTGGTGCTGACCCTGTTGCTTGCACACATCGGCCAGGTGCCTGGTGAGGGCAGTGCGTTTCAGCGCGTTTTCCAGACGGAGGAGACAGTGCGTCAAAACAAGGCGCACGAGATGCGTCGTCAGATGAATCTTCGTGCCAGTCCCTGCAGCGATTTCTACGAGTATGCCTGCGGCAATTGGGAAACTGAGGCCACGCCGCTGTCCAAGCTGGAGCACCGCATAGATGTGGATTTGGTGCGGCTGCTGGAGGAGAGTGCACATCGCAAGGACAGTGCTCTGGCACGTCAAGCCAAAGAATTCTACCAATCCTGCCTAGTGGCCCAGGCCCATCAGAGCCAGCAGCAGCAGGACTTTCTCAGCGACTTCATTCAGCAAAACGGCGGCTTTCCAGCAGTTCCAGGCTCGAAATGGGCTGCATATAACCTGGAATACAACTGGCCCCAGGTAACAGGCCGACTGCGACGACACTATGGCATGGATATTCTCATCGGGATGCGATTCAGCTACAACTATGCCAGCGTGCAGGAGAATAGCATCTACTTAAGTGAGCCGGCTACCTTAATTCCCACGGAACTGTGCACCAAAAGCCGCCGCGATGAACGAGATTCGGCTTATAAGGCGATCGAACGGCTAGTGGCCGCCCAGCTTAAGACCTGGCTAGCAATGGGTTATGAGGAGTCCGCCCGCCTTGCGGGCGAGATTGTCAGCTTGGAGCATGAGCTATGCGGTGGAATGCACGGCCTGGAACCTTGGAATGCCGAGCAGCAGCTCTACACGGCCAATTTTACCCGAAAGACACTCTCTGAGCTTGCCCAGCTCTACGATCTGGATTTCAAGACATATGTGAGCAGCATCTACGATCAGACTATCTTCAGGCCTGTCTACATGGCAGCCCCTGACTATTATCGCCAACTGAAGCGCACTTTGAGTACCCGCAATGGCACCCAGATAGCCAACTATGTCATGTATCGGGCAGTCGCTGCCCTCATATTTCCGCTGGAGGATAAGCCGGAGCACAGGCCAGCCTACTGTTTGGCCACAGTGAAGCGCCTTTTGCCAGCTGCTTTGGGCGAGCTGTATGCTAGTCAGTATGTCACGGAGGAATTTAGACTGCAGCTGCTTCAGCTCTACGACCAGTTGAAGGATGCACTAAAGCGGAGCGTGAGTGCCGACTGGCTAGAAGAGGGCAGCAGACGCGTTGCTCAACGCAAGCTAAGCGATCTACAAATAACACTGCCAAGTTACGACCAACCTCTGGCACTGCGGCTGACTCTGGAGCGAAGCAACTATTGGCACAATCTACGTCAGCTTTTGGGTGAGGTGCAGGCACAGCAGCTGACGCGCCGACTTGAGGAGAGCCCACCAATGCCAACCGATCCAGTGGAGGCCTATGAAACTCGGGTGCACTACCGGCCTGTCCAACGACGGCTGGAGATGGGCTGGGCGCTACTGCAGCCGCCCGACTACGATGAGCGCTATGGCCATGCCCTGCGCTACGCTACAGTGGGAACAGTCCTGGCCCGGCAGATGGCTACGGCTTTCGATGAGCTACACTGGTCGGTTGGCCTGCTCGAGCACGACAACTGGGACCCACTGACAGCTTATAGGTATCAGAATCGAAGTGAATGTTTTGGACGCCACGTGGAGGAGTATCTGCAACGCAATTTAACCGCCACACAGCTTCTAATAAATGACAGTGCCGGTCTGAACATTGCCTTTAACGCTTACCTCACATGGCTGGGCTTGCAGGCACCCAACAATGACTTTGTGCGTCTTACTAAGGAGACCCTTCCCGGGCTGAACTACTCCAACACAGCACTCTTCTTCATAGCCTTCGCCCAGCAGCACTGTCATCCGAAGGAGCAGAAACATGGCGAGCCCAATTTATGGCCTACGATCACGTATAGTGTCCGACAATCGCACAGCTGGACTCGACTGGCAGTAAATGGGCCGTTAAGAAACTTGGCAGATTTCGCACGTGAATTCCATTGCCCAGCCGGATCACCCATGAATCCTTCAGAAAAGTGTATATTTAATCAATCCTAAGAGTAGTATATTAATTAATTTATTTAAATAAATAATATACAGACTGGATCTGTTCTAAGCAATGAGAATAGATTTCCATCAAATGACCATCGATTGTGATTATCGAGATAAATTTTCAAAAACACAAGAATTTATGCAAGAATCGAATAGTCATAAATATTAACAAGAAAAATCAATTCCTACCGTCTGAGAAGTTTCCTTTTGTTGCGTCGTCTTTCGGTAAATTCCTGGACCCAGGTCAATGTTAAAGGCAATTTCTGGACAACACTTTTTCGGCAATTCAGTAAAAAAACAGCCAGAGGCTGCTTTAATTAAAGACGTGATTTAAATAAAGTGTAGCAGAGCTTTGCAAGAATGTTTTTCCTGTAAAGAGAGGAAACGAAATGAAGGGAATTATTAATTATACAAATACACAAACAGCTTAAGTGAGGAAAACACAAATTTTAATTATGTTCACATCGAACGACTGGCAAAGTCGTAGGCTAACTAAAAATAAAAGCGAGGCCCTGCAAAAAAAAAAAAAAAAAAAAAAACTAAACAAAAATATGATGCTACCTTGTGGGTCAAGTGCGCGAGAAGCCACAACAATTACGCTGATGATGCCCGACCACATGAGTATGAACAGAACAGCAATAGAATTGGGTCAGCCGGGCCATTGAGATGGAGACGGAGAGCAAATTTGTTGCAACCGTTAATAAAGCTAATTAATTAATCAAGAATCACAAGCTGCTGCCTCCGCTGATGATAAGCCTCCGCCCCAGTCAAAAATCGACGCATCGCTCAATTTGAGCTTAGTTTTCTGTCGACGTCTAAACGGAACATATCACGTCGCAAAAAATAGTCCAATAATAATATGGGAAACTGGAAATGCTCGTTGGCAGGCTTTGCCCTGTTGTCGATCGTTTGGAGCTGCGCTGGCACGCATCCTGTGGCCAACAACTATACCAACGACATACTGCGCCTCGCCAAGGCAGCCCACATCAAGGCCTACCTGAGCACGGAGGAGCCCCGGCCGTGCGACAACTTTTACAACTATGCCTGCGGCAACTGGCCGCGTCTGCACCCGGCGCGTCTCCACAACAAGAAGACCAACTATCTTGAGGAGCTGCAGGAGCTGTTCGTGCGCAAGAGCGCAGATATGCTGAAGAGCACGAAGCCTGGCGCAGACAGCAGCGCGGATCGTCTGCTGAAAAGTTTTTATACCTCGTGTTACGCCCAGGCTAATAACACAGCCTCTGCGCTGACGGCTTTGCTGCAGGTAACCGATTTCCGTGGCGGCTGGCCAGAGATCCGTGTGCCATCCTGGTACCATTATGAGTACGACTGGCTGCAAGTGGTGGCCATGCTGAAGCGTCGCTTGGGTGTGGACATCCTCATCGGCCTCGACGTTGTGCTCGACTACAAGGAGGAGCATATGCATCGACTCAAGCTGGGAGCACCCCAACTGCCACTGGGCCATCGTCGTCAATATCTGGATGCAGGCTACCACGAGGCTCGCGAGCGCTACGAGCGCTCAATCAGAGAGAAGCTGGAGGCGTACTTTCCGGAGCAGCCGGACCGCTGGCATGAGGAGGTGGCGTCACAGGTTCTGCAGATTGAGCAGCAGCTGGCGAAGGGATTGCCGCACAATGCGGCGCTTACGTTGGAGCAGACAACACGACAGCGGACGGCCGCCGAGATGAAGGCCGCCTACGGTAACTACGTGGATGTCAGCCGCTATCTGCAAATGATCTACAACGACACCATGTACGTGGATCTGTACGAGACGCCTGAGGATTACATGTCCAATCTGGTGGACGTGATTCGCAACACGCCGAAGCTGCATTTGGCCAACTATACCATTTGGCGCGCATTGGATACGCTCGACCAGGCACGTGTTCCGGCGACAGTCCAGCCAGGGATCTGGTGCGTGCAGCTGGTGCGCAAGTACTTTCCACAGCATCTGGAAAGCTTGTTCCATCGCAACTACAACAACATGGACATGATCAACGAACTGCAGTCCACCTGGGCGGACATCAAGCGTGTCTTCCGTGAGGATTTACAGGCATCCACAGATCTGCACTGGCTCACACTGGACACCCGCCAAAAAGCCATCGCCAAGCTGGAAGCGTTGGAGCTGCAGTTCCGCAATCACGATGACACACAACTCATACGACAGATGCACGGCCTGCATCTACACTCGGAACAGTTCTACCAGAATTTGGTGAGAGTCTTGCAATGGCACACGCAGCGACAGCTATCGAAGCTGGTGGAGGAGCCGCAGCTGACGGACCAGGTGTATAAGGTGCCGCACTACGAGCTGACCACGAACAAGATGCAAATACCCATCACCTTTCTTCAGGCGCGCTTCTTCTGGGATCCCGCCTATCCGAACGCCCTGAAATACGGCACGCTAGGCGTTTTGCTTGCTCGCCAGATGCTGCATGGCTTCGACGATGTGGGACGACGCTTCGACCGACATGGCTATCGGAATAACTGGTGGGATGTCACCTCGGAGAGTTCCTTCGCCCGACGCGCCCAGTGTTTCCAAGAGCAGTACGCCATATATGTGCAGTTCAGGGATAAACCCGTCAAGGACAAAGGTCTACTGAGCCGAATTGTCGCCGACAACGGCGCCCTAAATATCGCATATCGCGCCTACACAAAATGGCTCAAGAACTCGGCCGAGACACCCATCATCTACCAGCGGGAACGATTGCCATTGCTTGATCACTCGGAGAACGAACTCTTTTACTTAGCCTATGCCCAGCTCTACTGCTCCGACTACCCGGATTCCCTGGAGATCTTCGACGAGCTACCCGAACAGCTGCGTGTTAACACAGCGCTCTCCAATTCGGAGCAGTTCGCGAATGCCTTCAGCTGCTCCAGAGACGACAAGCTAAATGCCCGCTTCAAGTGCGCACTCTATTGAATAGCTAATCACATCATTTTGTATTTGCGACACATATCTATAACACAAGTCCAATAAAGCTTTGCACATTTGAATCTCTTTCCCCCTTTATGATATATTTGTCCAGTCTTCGACAGACACGATTCCTCCTCATAGCAAACATAGACTTTGAGTCCAGCATTGTAGCCAAGTGTTTCCATTCTCCCGCTCTTATGCTCTCTCGTGATAACCCTCGATGAACTGCGGACTTATCAGCACCACTTTAAGGCCGGACCGAGCACCGCTTGCTGGCAGTTTACAACGACCCAAAGATGCAGCAGCATGTCAGAAACAGGCTGCTCAAAATTTCTTGTGGTGCTGACCCTGTTGCTTGCACACATCGGCCAGGTGCCTGGTGAGGGCAGTGCGTTTCAGCGCGTTTTCCAGACGGAGGAGACAGTGCGTCAAAACAAGGCGCACGAGATGCGTCGTCAGATGAATCTTCGTGCCAGTCCCTGCAGCGATTTCTACGAGTATGCCTGCGGCAATTGGGAAACTGAGGCCACGCCGCTGTCCAAGCTGGAGCACCGCATAGATGTGGATTTGGTGCGGCTGCTGGAGGAGAGTGCACATCGCAAGGACAGTGCTCTGGCACGTCAAGCCAAAGAATTCTACCAATCCTGCCTAGTGGCCCAGGCCCATCAGAGCCAGCAGCAGCAGGACTTTCTCAGCGACTTCATTCAGCAAAACGGCGGCTTTCCAGCAGTTCCAGGCTCGAAATGGGCTGCATATAACCTGGAATACAACTGGCCCCAGGTAACAGGCCGACTGCGACGACACTATGGCATGGATATTCTCATCGGGATGCGATTCAGCTACAACTATGCCAGCGTGCAGGAGAATAGCATCTACTTAAGTGAGCCGGCTACCTTAATTCCCACGGAACTGTGCACCAAAAGCCGCCGCGATGAACGAGATTCGGCTTATAAGGCGATCGAACGGCTAGTGGCCGCCCAGCTTAAGACCTGGCTAGCAATGGGTTATGAGGAGTCCGCCCGCCTTGCGGGCGAGATTGTCAGCTTGGAGCATGAGCTATGCGGTGGAATGCACGGCCTGGAACCTTGGAATGCCGAGCAGCAGCTCTACACGGCCAATTTTACCCGAAAGACACTCTCTGAGCTTGCCCAGCTCTACGATCTGGATTTCAAGACATATGTGAGCAGCATCTACGATCAGACTATCTTCAGGCCTGTCTACATGGCAGCCCCTGACTATTATCGCCAACTGAAGCGCACTTTGAGTACCCGCAATGGCACCCAGATAGCCAACTATGTCATGTATCGGGCAGTCGCTGCCCTCATATTTCCGCTGGAGGATAAGCCGGAGCACAGGCCAGCCTACTGTTTGGCCACAGTGAAGCGCCTTTTGCCAGCTGCTTTGGGCGAGCTGTATGCTAGTCAGTATGTCACGGAGGAATTTAGACTGCAGCTGCTTCAGCTCTACGACCAGTTGAAGGATGCACTAAAGCGGAGCGTGAGTGCCGACTGGCTAGAAGAGGGCAGCAGACGCGTTGCTCAACGCAAGCTAAGCGATCTACAAATAACACTGCCAAGTTACGACCAACCTCTGGCACTGCGGCTGACTCTGGAGCGAAGCAACTATTGGCACAATCTACGTCAGCTTTTGGGTGAGGTGCAGGCACAGCAGCTGACGCGCCGACTTGAGGAGAGCCCACCAATGCCAACCGATCCAGTGGAGGCCTATGAAACTCGGGTGCACTACCGGCCTGTCCAACGACGGCTGGAGATGGGCTGGGCGCTACTGCAGCCGCCCGACTACGATGAGCGCTATGGCCATGCCCTGCGCTACGCTACAGTGGGAACAGTCCTGGCCCGGCAGATGGCTACGGCTTTCGATGAGCTACACTGGTCGGTTGGCCTGCTCGAGCACGACAACTGGGACCCACTGACAGCTTATAGGTATCAGAATCGAAGTGAATGTTTTGGACGCCACGTGGAGGAGTATCTGCAACGCAATTTAACCGCCACACAGCTTCTAATAAATGACAGTGCCGGTCTGAACATTGCCTTTAACGCTTACCTCACATGGCTGGGCTTGCAGGCACCCAACAATGACTTTGTGCGTCTTACTAAGGAGACCCTTCCCGGGCTGAACTACTCCAACACAGCACTCTTCTTCATAGCCTTCGCCCAGCAGCACTGTCATCCGAAGGAGCAGAAACATGGCGAGCCCAATTTATGGCCTACGATCACGTATAGTGTCCGACAATCGCACAGCTGGACTCGACTGGCAGTAAATGGGCCGTTAAGAAACTTGGCAGATTTCGCACGTGAATTCCATTGCCCAGCCGGATCACCCATGAATCCTTCAGAAAAGTGTACCATTTACTGATGCAGCAGTCAAGTTCATTGCAAAAAATATCAAACTATATCCTATGTTAAACACCTACAGAGACTAGTTATTGCTTTCGTTTAAGTATTTTTTACTGACTATTTACAATAATATTTCCCAGCCCATATTTAATTTAAGATAATAATTATGTTATTCAAATGTCTTTCCTTTTTTCTGACAAAGCATTTAAAGATACCATACATTCATGGAAGCGAGTGGGTGAATATAAGAATTATGTTACTTATGGACTTAAAACCACAAAAATTAATATATTTTCATTTGAATAAAGCTGTGGAATTATATACATATATTGTTTATTTATTCAACTTCTGAACAGTTGCAAATGGTCGACGTGCAAGGTCGATTTTGTTTACTTCCCTTCCCGGCCTCGGAGCGCGCCTCTACAGCGATAACCCTAGGAACTGGGCCTCAGTCGGCCAACTTGACCCAATGCGTCAAGTTCATGAGCGAAATGATAATAGCGGCGCGCTCATCATTCAGCGCCGAGCTCAGTCGATTTTTAACGTTAAAATGGGAACTACACGAGTTGCTCTATTTCTGTCGCTATTCCTGATGAACGTTGCCGGGAAAGTCTACGGGGCCGGCACACAATACAGGTACAACAACATAAATCGCGGGGGCATGCAGCCAGGTGTTGCGCCGCAAGCCGCCGCCATGCCCAATCCTAGCAACAACAACAACGTTGAAAGTCGCCAGGAGCAGAAAGTGCGCCAGACCATGGCCAGAGACATACACAAGTACATGAATCTGAGCGCCGATCCCTGCGTGGATTTCTACGAGTACGCTTGCGGAAACTGGGGACGGTACCACAGTCGCCAACTGCGCACGGTTGAGCTGATCACGGCACAGCACCTGGTCGAGGCGCGCATAGCGGAGCAGCTGCAGGATTTGCTGACACTCCCGCTGCCACCGCAGCACCATCCCAACGAGTACAGCGCAGCCAGCGCGGCAAATGTGCGCAAGGTGCGCAGCTTCTACGATTCGTGTGTCGCCGTAGAGGCCAACACTGCCGAGCGTCGACAATTTCTAATGAAGATTCTGCGAGAGCACGGCGGACTACGAAATGTGCCCAATTCGAACTGGAAGCACGACTATCACTGGCTGCAAATGCTGGCAGCGCTGCGCCGCAACTATGGCCTGGATATACTTATCGGCCTGGAGGTGGACCTCAATCTACAGCAGCTGCGCGGCAACAGTATTTATCTGGGCGAACCCCGTCTTACTATCATACCACCCGAGCACTGCAGCGCAATAGCCACGCGGCAGGCAAATGTGCGCGACGAGATCTACGAGCAGATCCAGCTGCAAGTGGCGGACAACATGCGGGATTGGTTCGGCATGGAGAGTGGCGAGGCGGCGCGTTTCAGCGGCGACATTGTGCGCTTTGAGTTTGACCTTTGCAAACGCATGCGAGAAGAGGAGACCCTGCCGGGGACCGAGCCCGGCAATCAGGAGTCAGTCCAGCCCCCTGTCTACGGCGGACGTTCACGCACTGGGCAGGAGAGATTGCGCCAGCAACCCGGCGTTAGCTCCCTCTATCCACGAATGACACTGACTGAGCTGACCACTAAGCTGGGCAACTGGCTTGACTTTAAGCTCTTTGTCGAGAGCATTTTAGAGGACGCCTATACGGAATATGTGTACCTGCGCTCCCAGAGTTATCTGACACATCTGGTGCGCACAGCCAAAGCCAACAATCCGATAACAATTTCTGGGTACATTATATACAGGGCACTTCTAGAGCTGAATCAACCGCCAGAGGAGCAGGCCATGCGCCGTCCACGTCAGTGTGTCCATGTGATGCAGCGGCTCTTCCCGCAGGTCCTGGGCGACATGTACCAACGCCACGTGCAACGCGATGACGCCCAACATGACATGGAACAGGTGTTCAGCGACCTGGTGAAAGCCTTTGAGCAGCAGCTCAAGGTTGACTGGCTGGACGAAAGTGATCGACGGACGGCCAGGACCAGATTGGCCCAATACCATACCCAGTTGCCAGACTACCAAGGTGTGGATCTCTCGGGTCTGCAATTCCAGAAAAACGAGGACTACTGGAGAAGGTTGGAGACGACCCTGCGCTTTAATTCTCGTGAATATCTAAACACGCTGCGCGGAAATGATTTTGCACAGATCCCCGAGGGCATGGTGAATGCCTTCGAAGTGCGTGCCGCGCTGGTGCCTCGCCAGCAAGCAGTGCTCGTGGGCTGGGGTCTAATGCAGGAACCCTACTACAGCTACTACTATCCCAAGGCGCTGAAATACGCGTTGCTGGGACAACGACTGGCCAGTGCACTGCTGCAGGCCTTTGACGACGAGGGCTGGAACAGACACCCCCAGGCAACGGCGCCCTGGAATGAGCTGACAATGGCCGGCTACCGGAACGCCACCGAGTGTCAGCGTGCCCAATACAGCAATTACCTGTCGAATCAGCCCGGCGAGTTCCGCAATGCAACGCGCCTGCGGGAAATCATCGCCGAGGGCGGAGCTCTGAATGTCGCTTTCAATGCGTACTTGGGCTGGCTGGAGCTGGTCCATGGCCTGAAACCTCTGCTTTACCGAGAGACGCTGCCCGAGCTCAACTTCACCAACACGCAGCTTTTCTTCATATATTTTGCGCAGCTCCGGTGCTGGGCCAAACCGGACGAGCAGCCCAAATCCGAAGCAATGCCACTCATGCAGCACACACCCCAGCGCTGGGATGTCAACGGGCCTCTGAGTAACTCGGAGGAGTTTGGACGGGAATTCGGCTGCGCCCTAGGCACCCATATGAACAGCGGCAACAAGTGCTTAATTTTCTAAGACAACTAAAAATAGCAACAAAAAAAACTTAAGCAAGATAAGTTCCCGAAGGTAAAATTAAGACCATACGCTTAAGAATGATCCACTAAGATATACCCCATTTATACATATTCCTAAGCCCACTTTCTGGGTTTCCGGCAAGGGAGAGACTGAACAGCAAGAAAAATAAATTACTATAAAAAGGTGGGCTTACGTTCCTATATATATATATATGTGTGCATGACGGCGACAATCGATGAAGCGTGAGATGAGATTCGGGTTGAAGGCAGAATTAAGCACTTAAGCACGCAGCGCCAAGATGCAAAAACAGAAAAATACAATTGCCATATGTACACACATGTATATGAATATGAGTTTCAATATATGTACATATAAATACCTACATGTGCGTACTTGTACTCGTATGTAGATACAGCTAATGTGGGTCGTTGTTGGCCTTAAACTGTCAATCGGTTACTTGGACAACAACTATTAAATATAGGGGCTTGTGACTCACATATTTCCGTCTTAGGGATAGGATATGGGTTGTGTTACAAGCGCGAGGGCTTCATCGGGAAGTTTCAATGGGTTTTCTTTCACAGAACTTGCACATTTTGTTTTTCGATACGTAAGATTAATTTTTACAGACGTTGGTTAACCGTCAAGTCAAATTTGCATTATTATCGGTAAAATTATTCATTTAGAACGCCTCAAGCGATCGATTTCAACTTCATTATGAAATCATAAACACATCGTATCAAATAAATGTATGTTTATATTATAAATAAAGCTGTATGTGAGCGTATCTGAATTCTCTTCACTAAAAAAAACCTTGTTGCCGCAGTATAAAATTACGACAAATAAACACAGTACGGGGTCCATTTATTTATACAACAAAAAGCGTGAATCATATTGAAGTAGAGAAGCAAGCTAAGCTATAAACAAGCATAGTCTCAACTCAAATTTGAATAAAACGAGTACAGATCACTTTTCCAGCAAATATTTATATATTCGTTCAATGTTCAATGGCAGTACATAAAAAAAGAATTTCTCTCTCGAATATTTATCATTATTCATTCATCTTTAGCCACATTTTTATGTAAAACCTTTCATGATCTACTCTGACGCGACATTAATTATTGAGAAAATGTTATTTAAACGCAGCTGAAATGCATTCAAGTTAATATGTCAGCACCTGACTCACAATTGAAATAAAACAATGGGTCCCTCCATGTCGAAAAGGTGCAGAGAGCAGAAATAAACTAGTCGCCAGAGCTGACAAACTTAAACAACTCGATAAATCAACTTTACAAATCCCCAAATATATCAACCATACAAAAAACATATAAGTTTTCAAAGCGATTGACCCAATTTTTTGACACAACTCGAAGAGTAAGAGCCCCGCCCCAGCACATATTCTAATGATCCCACCGACTGGATTCCGGGGCGATTCCCTACTCCTCTGCTGGCTTGGCATTATATATAATACGCTATTTGATTTACAATTTTAGATCTCAATTCTGAAACGAACATTAATTTTCAGTGAGCAGCAAGTGGTAAGTAATTGGTTCATGAGGAAGTCCATTAATCCTAAATGTTTTACATGTGCGTACTGGTGAGATGCTTTGACTACATATATTAGAATATTAACAAAATATATATATCCTGTAATAAAATGCGATGTTTCGTTTAGAGTTAGGCATGATTATTTGTTGCGCCAAAACACACACACACACATACACTCACAAGCCATGTGGGCGATGATGACGCCTCTGCAGGCTCATATATGGCCCACAGATTCGAGTAATAACACTTTACATTCGGTTTTGGCAAGCAGTTAATAAAGAAATTTATTTCTCCATTCAATTATTGTTTTTGCTTATTGTGTACCAGTTACGAATGCCTCCATATTTATCATCGACTTCTGACAAAACAGATTGTCACAAATACAAAATTGTATTTGCCATTACATACATAAATATTTATTTATTATTTAATTCAGGTATTTGAATTGAGGCCACCAAGATAAAGAAATAAAATATGTGGAAAACATTACCAAACATATTTAAATTGGATTTTAAGGGAACTAAACCTCGACACTTCAGAAAATGTTCACATAAGAATATAGAAAATAGCTCCCGTTAACCGACACGTCAATTGCGACATTGCTGAACCCCAAAACAGCTGGTTCAAGAGGGAGTGTGAGAGAGAGCGACAGAGAGAGAGAGAGGGAGAGAGGAGCTGAGGCGCGCACATGCATATTCAATAACGAGCAACATCGATTTTTCAAAACAAACCCAACCTTTTTCTGCGCAGAGTTGTATTCAAAAATTACTTTGTACAGATTATGTTTCCATGAACAGCTGCAAACACAATTAAGGAAAATAATGTTAGCAAAATATTTCCAATATAAATAACACTTTGCAACGCACTTGACTTTTCTGTGTATGTATGTATTTGTATACGACTTTCAACTGATAATGAGCTCAAACGCATTTCAATGGAGCTGCGCGATATTATACTTAGGTACGATAATATTTTGTAACTTTAAAAAAAGGGGAACACTTGCAACTTAATCGATTTGCCACAAACAAATTTCTTTGGCACTTGCCTTAGATAGATTACAGTTAAAATGCACTACGCACTGGAAATGAAATTCTCAGCACGCTAAGAGAGCCAACGATATTATATGGAGTGGGGGTTTGCTCATTGGGTTTGCGGGTGTGGTGAATTCCGCAGAATGCGCGTTTTACACTGTATGCACTTATCGATTTATCAATAGGTAACAAAGGCAAGTAATATTACATTTCGACAATGGTTTAGTCCACTTTTTGACACAATATTAAACTATTTTTACATTTTACTTTTTTCAAATAAAATTAATGATACAAACGCAACGAGCGAACGGATGAACGAACAAACCCAACAAACGGGCGACGAGCAACCGTCGATGTGGGGCGCTGCTTTGTAACTCATGAAGGCTCTCGCACTCTCGCTTACTCTCGCTCCCTGGCTCTCCATGGCGCTGCCACAACATAGGCAGCGACGTCGACGCCTCTCCAGTCGCATAAATTGACCAACATAAAAGCATAAGCAGTAGAGAGCGCGAGAGAGCGACTTCTTAGTCACCCACTGGGAGGGAGTGCGTGCATTTAAAACAATGAAATTTGAGCACTTGGATGACACACCACCAGAATACCTGATAAGCGCGGCACGCTCACAATATCACAAGAGAGCAAGTCAGAAATATGTTTATATAATTGCGATTATATGTGGTGATATACACATGTAAATAAAACCATACATAATTACAAATCTCGATTACGAAAAATAACTGCATTTCAATTTGAAAGGTAGGCTTTAATAGAAGTTTATGCACTTACTGGGCTCTGATCGAGGGCAATATTAACCTGACGAAATACTACCAATTGGCACTAAATGCCAAGCATTTCCAATGCGCAGGCCCATAACAAAAGAGCATAACATGATGACTTTGGTGTTGTGCTTGGAGTTAGGGGTGGCTTTGCACTAAAATCCAAGAATATAAATATACACTTGCATGTATGTGTGTTCCAATGTTCATGTTACAGCCACAGCAGGTAACTAATCTCTACATTGATTGTTGCAATTGCAATTCCAAGGTGGGGCAAGAAATTGACACTGGCCCACCCACAGGAGTTTCTACCTTATGACACATAATCAGACTGCATGGCTGCGGATAATAGTTGACGCTCGAAATATGCAATAATAATTATAGAACAACGATAAGAGGGCTAGGATTGCATAAAATACAAATTCCTTTATTTAATTAGTAGGATATATTGCGGAGTTTATTTAGTTAAATAAGTCATTGACTGCGTATTTGTATTTTTAATAAAGTCTCGCCTGCTTAAACAATAACAAAATGCACTTATCTATGTATATGCATAACTTTATGTGTGAGGTTTAAATATGAAAGCAAAAAAAAAAAAAAAAAAAAAAAAACAAGAAGAAAAACAATATTTTAAAAGGTGGAGACACTTATTTTTAAAAATGTTGAGTATTTTTAAAATGGAAAGAAACAAACAGAGACGTGATAAAAACAAATGGGACAACACCAAAGCGCATGAGACACCGAAAGCAAAGACGTTGACTGAACGAACAAACGAAACAAAGCGGAACGGAAGCTGAGCTCAAAGCAAACCTAATGCGGGAGCGAGTTAAATTAAATCACAGCAGCAGCAGCCGCACCCCCCGACACCCCCCGCACAGCTACTTGCTATAAGCCGTTAACACAAACAAATCGACAACCAACTGGTATTTCTCTCATACGGTTTGAAGTCACGATTGAAAATAAGCAATATTTGCAGCGCCCAATATGAAAGTTTAAATTGTATTTTGTAACTGAAGAAATAAAAATAATATTATAAAAAGCCTGTCTTAAATCAATTAACGCTGAAAATGTAGTAAAGCACACACACATGCAAACATCTACATGAACAATACAGAAATACAGATGTGCTATCTGTATGTATGCGCGCACACATCTATACAAAGGTGCACCTACAGGTTGATTGGATAAAATTACCTCTTTTGCATTGAATTGTATTAGGCAATTATCTCAACAATCATCTGGTGCGCTGCTGCTGCTGCGTGCGCCAACGCCAACGCCTTTGCCGCCCACCTTGTTGCAAATTCCACTCCACTCCTCTTGCAGTTTTCCAATGTGGAACGGTTCGTGTTTAGCTGTGGGTACACAACTTTCGTTGCCAAAATTACGTTTTTTTGTTGAATTTGTTTCTTATTTTTCTCTTTGCGTGCTTCTCCCGCTGTTCAATAATTTACTTTTGAATAAATACTTGAGTATGCGTTTGCAGTTATGTCAACTTTGACTGCTATTTAATCTTCGATTCGCTTCGTTTTTTGTTGTTGCAAAATTCGTTTATAAATTATGGACAATGGAATGAATGTACACCCGCGCTTGATTCGTTTTACGTGTTTTCGATTTGACAATATGCCACACGCATAATTAAGCGATCGCAGAAAGAAAAGTCGTTTTATTGAGTTTTGTCGTCAGTAATTTGGCGTGTAAAATTAATATTAATACGGAAACTTTCGACGTAGTGTTGGCTGTTTTTCATTTTGTAGCAGCCAGTGTGCACACACTCCGCGAGTGCTTCAAAGCAACTCTATTTGGTAGCTGTTACCAAATTAGTGTGACCAGAGTACGACTTGTCCACAGACTTTCGATGTTTTTGATGCACGACTACCTTCAATACAGCCAACGGTCCGCCTAATTGCGTAGCAGTTGTATGCAACAGAACGAACTTTCGTTTTCCTTACGATGGCAATGAATTGTACAGAAATCGATAACTTTTCGCGAAAGCGGCAGGCCATTTGTTTATTCGAAGAATGAGCAATAATGTTTTATTAATTATATTAATAATAAGTTTAAGCAACTCAGGCAATGGGACACAGGAGACACAATGTGACGGCGCAGAACACACAACTTGTCGGGAAACCTATGGAACAGATCCAAAACAGGTCGCAAGTATGTAAGCCAATGCTGATTGATTTAAAAATTAAATTTTAATCATTTCTGTCTTTTAGAACATTCTAAAATTTCTCAGAGCATACAAAATGCTTTAGCCAGCTATGAGCCATGCAATGCTGATGTAAATGACGTTAATTGTACCTGCTACGCCGCGGGTATCAAACGCGACCTGGCGCCGTATAAATCAACAGGTTTCACGCGAAAAATGCTTGACGACGCCGCGAAGTATGGCACGCGGTACAAAATCTACAATAAACAGCTGTACCGTGATGACAATTGCATGTTCCCCGCACGCTGCCAGGGAATTGAGCACTTTCTTCTACAATTGCTGGCCGAGCTACCCAACATGGACTTGGTGATCAATACACGGGACTATCCGCAACTGCATTCTGCTTGGAAACACGATGGGCCAGTTTTTTCCTTCTCAAAGACGAAAGAGTATCTGGACATTATGTACCCCGCCTGGACGTTTTGGGCAGGTGGACCTGCCACCAAATTGCATCCAACGGGCATCGGACGCTGGGACCTAATGCGTGAACAGCTGCAGAAGCGCTCATCAAGTATCTCTTGGCATGACAAGCAAGAACTAGGCTTCTTTCGCGGCTCACGCACCTCGGATGAGCGCGACTCGTTGATTTTGCTGTCGAGGCGAAAACCACACCTTGTTGAGGCACAATACACTAAGAATCAGGCCTGGAAATCACCTAAAGATACTCTCGATGCACCACCGGCAAGTGAAGTGTCCTTCGAGGATCACTGCAAATACAAATACTTATTTAATTTTCGCGGTGTGGCTGCTAGTTTTCGTCTGAAACATCTTTTCATGTGTAAGTCGCTTGTATTCCATGTAGGGGACGAGTGGCAAGAGTTTTTTTACCACCAGCTGAAGCCCTGGGTCCATTACGTGCCACTGCACAGCTATCCCAGCCAGGAGGCATACGAAGAGCTGCTAACTTTCTTTAAAAACAATGATAGCCTGGCCCAGGAAATAGCTCAGCGTGGCTATGACTTCATTTCACAGCATCTGCGTATGCAAGATGTCAAGTGCTACTGGCGAAAGCTGCTGAAACGCTACAAAAAATTGATTAAATACGATGTAGAACCCGATGCTAAATTGCAACGTATAGGGGGTTTCAAGGATGAACTATAGTTAGAATATTAATTTTTATCTTAATCTTTAATGTTAATTTTTGTATGAATTACTGAACAATAAAAGAAATATTTCAAGTTCTGCGTGCATGAACCATCTTTTATATTAGCTTCAGTCATTTGGTTTTTGTTTTATTATAGCATTTTATCCTTGTTCATTAATTACATTCGATAATGAACAAAAGAACAAATGCATCAATTATCTTACAGCTAAAATATCTCAGAATAAAGTAATAATACCATGATTCGACAAGTCAAATCAAATCAATAATAATTGATGGAGGAACGTCTTAAAGATAAATGCGGAATATGGAACGCTGGGTGACTTTCTTGTTACATAGAGGACATTTATGAGTTGACTGTACGGCAGTTAGGATGCAGCTTTTACAAAATATGTGACCGCAGCGAGTCGAAGAAGGTTCACGCTTACGCACGCTGTCCAAGCAAACCGGGCATTTATACGATTCATCACACGGTTCAGTTTGCTCATCACGCCTTTGCTTTGGTGGAGAGACACCAACTGCCTTAACCTCTTCGACAACTACGGGCTGGTCGCTGGAGGTGTCTAATAACCGACGCCGGCGGACACACGATTGTGGTTCATTAGAATCCGCTAGATTAATGTATGTTGGAAGTTGGCGTCTTGGCTCTGGAGAGCATAAATCTATGATAGCATCTGGAAGAAGACGTCTTGCAGATCGAGGAATCGGATTAAATTCAATGTTTGACAGATCAATTAAATCCACTGGTTGGTCTGTAATTGGATCAAATTATACATATATACCACAGTCTTGAATAAATCAGAATTACTGCTGGTTTCAGGTATACTACTCCTGCGACCAATAATGTTTCTCAGTACTGAATTATTGCCCTCCGGTCCCAAGCCAACCTCAGCTAAATTATTTTCAACGTCCTCACAGAAAAGTCGTACTAAAATATTTGGAAAGTAATTTCATGAAAATGTGTAATTATGAATATATTTACTGCTGGCTATTTCGGCTTCTATGAGCTCATTGTTCAGAGATTCTTCCAGCGCGCGCTGCCAACTGTCATCTGTTAAATCCAATGTTGGAGACGAAGAATCTCCGAATGGTGGTCGGACAGCATTGAAATTAGAGGACGAAGTGTCCGCGGTCACGTTAGGATCGCTAATATTGTCAGAGCTTGAATTTTCCATTTGCCTGTAGATGGGAGAATGAGAGCTAACGATGGAATCGTTTGCAGTTGTCTGTAAATGGTGCACAATATTATTGAGGGCTCTATTTCAAGCAAATTGAATAAACCTACCGGTGACGGGACTGACTCCGAAAGAGAAATATTCCAAATACCTGACATTTTCTGTTAGCAAGACTTGCAAAATTATATTAAAACTGTAGCATTCAGGCGGCCATAGCAAAATAAATGTTATCGAAAAGCAGCTGTTCGACACCTATCGCATCTCGGGTAGATAGAAAGTGTTGTAAAACGTAACGACAATTGACAGTTATCGATATGCCACACGTCACGTCAAAACAAGAGAAAGACAATTGCAATCATGGACAAGGATAAATTCACGCTTCAGTCTATACGGCAAGATCTGATTGATAACAATCTGCAAGCCAAGGCCATTATACAGGTAAATGATAAGTTCAAGCTATACATTTATATGTACAAATCTTCAATTTTTAGGACATACTCAACAGCAGATCTTCCATCGGCGAACTGGAGGAGCTCAACGAAGCGGGACGTGCCAAATTGTCTGCGATTCGCAAAAACATTGAACGGCTGGACGATTGGGCACGGGACATGGCCGATCCCTCGTTGGCCATAGAGGTGGACACGCATCGCGAGCAATTTTCCAAAACTTTACAAGCATTCCGTAAGGCCAACGTCTCCACAATGCTGGAAATCGAGAAAGCCAACCGTGAAGAGCTTATGGCCATCACGGGAGAAAGTGATCTGAGACAGCGCACAACGACAGGGGCGCGGCACAACCGTGGCAGTCTTGTCTCGCAGGAGAACGACGTCACCGAGAAAATGCTGGCCATATCGCGGCATCTATCGGAAACCACACAGAAGAGTGCGGTTACTCTGGAAACCCTCGTTGCCTCCTCCCAGAACGTGGAGGCCACCAACGATGAGCTGCACAATACGGCTGGGAGCATCACACAGTCGGGCAAGCTGCTAAAGAAATATGGTCGGCGCGAGTGTACCGACAAGATGTTGCTGTTCTTCGCCTTTTGCCTGTTCCTTGCCTGTGTCTTTTACATTGTGCAAAAGCGACTGTTTTAGATTATTAACAAGATCTGCTTTGCAGCCACGTGCAGAAAACTTTCAAGTAATTTATTAATGTAGTCGGTATAGGAAGTCTTCGTTATGTGTAAAATGCTTCTCTAATTTAAGAATTAATTGTACAGGCACCTATTTAAACGCAATAGGAAAACATATTTATTTAAAGCGGCACAATTTTTAATGATTACAAATGTTGTTAGCTAATAGGGACAGCGAGGAACACCGCTGGGATTTGTGAAACCATTCGTGTTAACCATGCGGCAAATTTCCTTATAGGAACGCTGATGCTCCTGCGATCTGGCTCTGGATCTTTGAGGCTGTCCGTAACTTTGGTCGTAGTAGCCTTGGTATGACCCGCCTTGATATGCCGCTGGATAATAATACCCGCCTCTTGGTTCACTTTGAAATAGTTGATCAAACACGGTTTTTCCGCTGATAGAAGCCATCATCGTACATAGGATGATAATAATATATGAAAATAGCATCTGCATTTTCTGTTTTTGCACGATACGGGAAATAAGATCTGACTTTGAATGAGACGATTTCAAAATATGTTGTGTTACTTATGAGATTTCTATAACCTTGCACTATTTAAAAAAGTATTATTGGTGTCGCGAGCTACAACTGATAACAACTGATTTAAAAGTGAAATTGAGTAAACTTGACGTTATCCAACACTGCGTGCCGGTGTGCAACAGCTGACAGCACTGACCCGAGTTTAAGTTTCATTTGTTTTAGTTTATAAAATTGGCGGAATTTATAAAACTACACGTAACATGAATCGCACCGAGCAGACGTTTGAGGATCTCAAATCTTACTTTCGATCCCATAGTAAAATTCGCGAGCAGCGGCCGCACATGTCAAAGGTAGGGTATAAAGCCATCTGTCGGCGGCATTTAATTGGATTACTTTTTGTAGGTACATTCGGTATGCTGGAACGCAAATGGCTGTCACTTGGCTTCCGGGTCATTTGACAAAACTGTCGCTGTTTACGCCTTGGAGCGCGATCGCTTCGTCAAGAGCAACGTTTTCCGCGGCCACACTGCGTCTGTGGACCAATTGTGTTGGCACAAAACGAATCCGGACCAGTTCAGCACGGCCAGCGGCGACAAGACTGTGCGCATTTGGGACATACGAGTTGGCAAATGTGTTTCAGTTACCAACACCAAGGGCGAAAACATAAATATCGCCTGGTCACCGGACGGTAAGACAATTGCTGTTGGCAACAAGGAGGATTTGATTACATTCATAGACACGCGCACAAACAAAATACGTGTGGAGGAGCCCTTCAGCTTTGAGGTCAATGAGATATCGTGGAACAACACAAACGATTTGTTCTTTCTGACTAATGGCATGGGCTGCATGCACGTACTTAACTACCCCAGCCTGGAGCACCAGATGACGCTAAAGGCACACCCCGCCAATTGTATTTGCATTGAATTCGGACCGACAGGTAGGTGAAGGTGAGATTGTTTAGAATGAAATAAAATACTGTTGATTGCAGGTAAATACTTTGCGACGGGATCGGCGGATGCACAAGTTTCACTGTGGGATGCCAACGAATTGGCCTGCCTGCGCATGATTAGCCGCTTAGAGTGGCCTGTGCGTACCATATCTTTTAGCCACGATGAGCGACTTATAGCCTCGGCTAGCGAGGATCTGGTCATAGACATTGCCTACACTGAGACGGGCGAGCGAGTCACCGACATTCATGTGGACGCATCCACCTTTACGGTAGCATGGCATCCCAAGCAGTATTTGCTAGCCTATGCCTGTGACGAAAAGGAAACTATTGGCGACAGGCGTCGTGATGTTGGCAACGTGAAGATCTATGGCTTTCCCGAGTAGCTCCAGAGTTCAAATAATACAACTGTAAGAAGTATCCGTGTTTTTTGACTAGTTACAACTCATACAATTTGCGCATATTCTACGGATTCATCTAGATATTAATGACTGCCTAAAACATTCAACGCATTTAACAACCATCATAATCTTAATTGTTTATGTTAAGCAAATAATGTAGGTAAAATAAAAATGTAATATTTCTTTCTGAATTTAAATTTTTTAAATTTGATATTAATTTTAGATAATGTAAGCGAATAGGGTTTTATTGTACGGATATCATTCTAAATATATTTTGATATACATTTAAATGTATATTTAAATAAATGTCCATTTAAATAAGGTTTACAAACAATATAGAATAAAACCCATAACTGCTGACCGGGATAAGATTAAAGTTTCCTGACGCTGTGGTCGATAATAAGGAAAATGGAAAGATTATTGGCAACACGCTATGGGCCGAGTAATACCAATTAAGAGAATAAAATGTTTAGTTACCTAACTTAAGTTGAGTTGGACTCGGCCTGGCAATAGATTTTAGTTAAACAATTTGTGTAAAAGGTAGTCAAGGCCCAGATTAATCGTTACCACCAACATTCTGGCTTTTTCTCACACAAATAAAATGCAAAGCATTTGCAATCAGTCACCGACTCGACCAAAGGCAACCGCCAACTAGGCAACATTCACCACAAAGCCAAACCGCAACAGAGCAAAAGTTCGCTGAGGTCGGGCATCTAATTAAAAAGCATTGCAATTTGCAAAAGTTCGACCTTTGCTGTTTCGCTTATATTACTTTGGACTTGTCCTTAAGATGGATGGATGATGCTTTATGAAAATAAATAAAAGGCGCATATATTATTATCAATATACATTTTATATGATAAGGACTGGATCCTTTAGCTTAGCCATGTGTTTTTTTCTCATTATGCATTTGCAATTAATAAGCTATTTAAGAGGAATTAGCTTTGCATAAATAACATATAATAAATTAAAAGTTTTTACTTATTTCTTAAAAAAAAGCCTACTGCGATTATGAAATTTTCTTATACATTTCTTGTAAAAAATCGAAGGGAAGGCCTCGCTGGATATAGCTGTGGAATTTGATTAGCTTGCAGTCGAGTCGGGGCTGCCCCAAAAATTGGCAGTCGTCAATTATACATATAGGCGCCTTCAATCCACTTTGTCAGCCATAAAGTCTGAAGTGCGTGGCTCTAATAAAAAATTGAATTTGAATAAATGGAGTCGAGGCCGTAAAAGCGAAAAGAACAAGTTGCCGGCGGCACACGTTGCGCATCCGATTTGATTTGTTTGCATGGCAGTATCGGGACGACCTTCCTCCTGGACCAACAAGTTCACGCTCAGCACTTAGCCAAAATTGAATATGCCACAATCTTTGACAGCAGCAAAATGGAAGGCGCACAGAATATGAATTATCGGCAGCAGGAGCCACCAGCCATCCGAAGGTGTTGATGCTTTGAGTTCAAATGCGACACGAAAGAGATTTGATTTATTCAGGCCCCGCAAGTAAGAGGAGTAGGCGGCCGATGCAGGGGCAGTAATTAAAAATGCAACAAACTGCACTCCGATCCTTTTGCTGTCAAGTATGCTGCCACAAGCTGAGCCAAATTATGCAAATGTTGTCGCCAGCCAAATGGGAGGCAGACAGATGACGACAATCAAATTGGCATTTTGTCTGGCCGAACACGTGGAATTGATTTGACCAAATAACAGCTAACCTGGCCAAGATATTCAATGTGCAATAGACACGTACTCCATTCGCAGGAGCTTATGATGTCGTGAAAACTTTGATTGCGTAATTTCCAGTTGTTTTCTAAGTTGCAATACAGGTTAAATTATGCTATATCAGGTTTTTCAAATGTATATATAAAATATGTGTATTTAACTATGTAATTGTAATTTGTCAAAATATTTTTATACAACTAAGTAAAAAAATTGCTTAAAAATATAGAACATGAGAAAAATAAAGTCAACAAATATTTTTGATTGGTAGCAGAATTAATTTAGGGTTCTATCTAGATGTACTTTTGGGTAAATACTTGACAAGATTTTGCCAGGAGGCTTTTGCTTAAGGCTCTTTCTGAGAACTTTATGAAAAAGTAAGCCATGTTATTTGTTTTTGTATGTTTGTCGGGTTACATGTTATCGCACACATAGACTGATTATCATGTGACAATGGTTGCCACAAAATAATATCAGCATTTCCTCATTTGTGTGAGGGAAGAGAAAAGGTCGACCCTGGGCCCAAAAGATTCCTTATTAAATTGAACTTGGCCTTGGGCCTGAAGTTTGACTTCCATTTAGACAATGACTACTGAAACCTTGTGGAAACTTGGCCTGTTGTTATCAGCGAACTGAATAAAAATAAATAAAAATATTAAATATTTGTAGTTGTAAGTTTAGACTACGAAGAGAATATTACCTGTGTTGGACTATATGTGGCAATAAGTCCACCTAGGTTAACTAAAATACATTTTGGCAATAAAAGCTTGTACAAACACAAAACACAAAAATTGCAGAAATCCAATTTACCTGATTTATGTGCAGGGTTAATTCGAACATAAAGATAAGGCACAACATGGGGAGGCTACGATAGACACAGATACGAGTACTTCAGCACGCTCTGTTCCACACGTGCTCCCTGCTTCCTGCCCTCTGGCCCTGCTCCCTGCTCTCTGCCCTTGCTGGCACCTGTGCAAAAAAGTTTTCTATTTACAGCCCATCAAGTTGGCTTTATTTTCGTGCGTTTTTTGTTCTTCCCACCTCAGTTTAATTTTTTGTATGGATGAGACCTTTGTCTACTTACTTCGCATTTGTTGGTTGGAACATTTTATACTCTCGCTTTTTATATAAATATATCCTTTTTGCAAGTCGGCTTAACGCCTTACCCTTTATTGCATTGACAAAAAGTTACTTGAAAAAGTTACTTACGTGGGTTTGAAAATGTTTTAATCCTTATGTGAAGCTTTACCAATGCTGCAGAGGCGAAAATATGTACCTTTGTTTTCTGTTGCCATGCCGAATAAGGCCGTCTTTGTTTACGAATCATTTTTCCAACGACCTTCGCAACTATTTTTCATTTCACACCTAAATTCTCAGCAGCGGCTTTAACCAGCTGGTTGCTCGCCTCGTCTAGGCACTAAAATTCGTGTGGCCCAACCTTTGGTCTGGGTGGCTTATGTCCGATGTTAAGGATTGTGTCCGAATGTGAAGCACATTCTTGGCGAACATCTAAAAAAAATGCGTAGAAAATTAATCTGCTCGGTTTCCAAGCGTCCTCAAGGGACTTACACATTTGCTTGGCATTTGACAGTTTGCACTTCATTTGGTCCCGGCTGCCTCGGGTTTGTTGCAAGTTCAATTTCACATCTGTTTCTTGCTTTTTCAGGACTCTTGTAATGCCCCAAATAAACTGTAAATAGTGAAAGGCTCCAGTTACAATTGATTTTCCGCTTAGGAGGCCCATTTTCTTACCAATTTATAGGTTTCTTCCCATCCGAGTTGATTAGCTTTCGTTATTATTTTTTGCGTTTATTCAGACAAATTCCTTATTGTTGTTTCTGTTGTTTGTTTTTTGTCTGTTGGCGTAATAAATAATTGAAACTCACTCAATGAATACTTTAAGTAATCTGTAAGCGTAAGAGCAAGAAAAGCAAAGGCCGAAGATGTCTGAAAACTTATTAAATTAATTATTAGTTAAAATTAAAAATAAAAACGATTCAACGAAACTTTCGCTTCGTTCTGCCGTCTGCAGCCAACCTTTAAATATTTACAATCCAATTTAACTTGGTAAAATTAAATTTGATTTAAATGGCTAGAAAAATATATTTCAGTATTGGGAGTTTAATTAATTCCACAGATTTACATTTTACCCCCATTTGGTTTATTCCACATTTGTTCATCACAGCTGGCATCTATTCGGTGACATTGCAAATTACCCTGGCAGCATCTTTTGACATAGTTTTGTCAGTTTTCCTTAACTCTTAACTCTGGTTGCGAGTAACTATCCCAAACTCAATTGTTATCCTCTTGCCGAAAGTCAAACTAATTAATGAACCATATGCGAATGTTTTGAAGCATATTTAGGTAGAATAAGTCCAAAAAACTTTATATTCCAATAAGAAAGAAGTCAAATTCTACATTCTTCAAACTTTTTTAAAGCTCATGGGAAATTGTTAAGAGATTTTTCTCGCGTCATTTTGGCGATCTTATCGTACTATTGTAATACCAATGCGAACTTGATTCATCGATTTCGGAAAATACACTTAGTTTAGTGGAAATGGGTAATGTAGTAAGGAAAAATTTGAATTTCTCACGTTCGTGAAGCTGGGTTATAGCTTTCAGTGTAATATGAAAGTAGTCTGCTTTGAACACATTTGCGGTCGTTTGTCGTTGTCAGTTGGTCAGTTCGTGAAATCAAAGTTGTGACCCGCAACCGTAATACGGTTTTATTGCCAGTGGCGGGAACCCAACCCACGCAAACACAGGGATTGACTTTCTAACACGAAACTTTGCCATTCTGTCTGAAACTCTTTTAATCTAACAACAAAGTTGCTTAGGACTTGCGAACTTGAGGTTAAATTTCGTGAAACGTTTTTCAATTTAGGGCTCCACAAATTTAAGTTGTCCTCGAAAGCAGAAGCATAAAGGTGTCTCCTATGCTTGATATTAAATGGAATCAAATTTCATTTTATTGTGATTCCTTAACATTGTAAACACGACTTTGTGAAATAAAATTCTTATGCGTCTAAGCAAACTGAGACAAATCAGCTAAGCTCAAATAAAGGCCAATAATAAATCTCTTTGCCAAGTTTAAACTTAATTTGGAGCTCAACTTCTTTCGGGCATAAAAAGCTGTTTAATAATTCGGATCCTAAAACGGGTCGTAAGAAGTTGAATTAATTAATTGCCAAAAGCTGCAAAAAACAACGCCTCGACTGTCAAATAGAAATATGTAACACGGCTTTTTTGCTCCCAATAAAAATTAATTAGCGTTGCGAGCCGAAAATGTTGGCCTTAATTATGACGCCGAGACCAAAGTATAGGCCAAAAAAAATCAATAAAGCAGTTAAGCTTTCGCGGCAGACCCGAAAATTGTATAAGGCCTGTTTAGTCAAGCTTAAAATGTTTGAGGATAATCCAAGTTTGTCCAAGAAATCCAAAATCTAATCTTTCGCACAACATTTTGCCATTCTGCCGGTCGACGCCCAAAAGGAGCTTTGCTCATTGCAAAATATTCAGAGTAGAATAAATTATTTTTCTTATTATTATTCCTGGCAAAAAACAATTAAAATTCTGAAAGTAGCAATATTAGAATATTTAAGCTGAGCACAGGGAGCTCTGCAAAACCACTTAAAAGTCATGAAAATATTATAATTCCCGTGGGGCTAGTGGGAGATGAGAGCTCTTGACTTCTGGTGGCTGGGACAAACGTCTTTGCTAAGCCGAATGACTTTTGAATATTTAATTATTATTTATGTACATAAAATAGATGCCTTGGATAAGGGCAGACAATTCGGAATGCTTTCACATTGCCAGAATTGGCTATCATAAAAATTGTCCACACAATAAGTATTTTCAAAGCAATGGAAATCTCTGAGGCTCAATCAGTTTATCGATTCAATGCTGCTGTCATAAAACGTAAAATGTTAAAAAGTATGCGAATTGTTGGAAAACCCTCTCCCCTGCAATTTGTTACCCTTTCTCGAGTTGCTGCTTGTGCCACGGCCGGTGACCTGCGCACCGTTGGTGCCCCGAAATGCGGCAGGCGACATCAATTCCTCCCCACATGGATCGTTTTCCGACGCAGCCATAACAGAAACCTAATACATTTTTTATACCTAATGCGAGTCATTTGGGAAAATTCGAAGCTGTGAGCGTATCTGGGAGTCTGTGGCAAATGTGAAAGGATATTTAAAGGTCATGCAAGGAATGATACCTTGAATTGGTGGCACTCTATTTATTGATTTACCATCGTTGCCTTTGAATTCTTTGCTCGTTAATTTGGACAACATTCAATCGAAAGCCCAACATCTTAATGAGATAAATTCTAGGTGAGTCTGCATTTTGCTACCATCCGCGATTGAAGCATCAGGGAATAGGGCAAGTATTCGACCGGAGGCAGTATTACCCGGAGGAAAACATTAAATTTTACATTGCGGCAGCAGGTGTTACAGCCTCAGACCATCTCGCTTTCTCCGACACACTAAATGATTTATTGGCCATATCTTGAATGCGTGCGTTCTTAAATTTCATAAATTTCAGGATTAAGTCTGTGTTTCATGGCCAAATTCGGGCAACAAAGTTGCGTTTCTTTGTCTTTTGCTCAGAACGGACTCTAAAGCTATTGGGAAAAAATGCAGTACACTCTTTTAAATTATTTGACAAATTTTGTTATCGGTGCAAGCTTTGTGTATAGGGAATAGAATCAAGCACAATATCTACCGATGCAATTCAGAAATCAATATAAATGCAAACATTGAACCCGAACTTGATCCCTTGGATTATTTCAATTAAATTGAATAAATTCAATTTGTGTTTACTTTAATATCAACAATTCTCGCCCAATTGGCTTGCTTTTTTTTTTTTGTTATATAATTAAATTTCAACTGAACGTAGTGAAATTCAATTTTCATATACATATATAATATAATATAATTTTATTTCAACTGAACGTAGCGAAATTCAATTTTCCATTAGTGTTCGCCGATAATTAGGTTACACGTGTTTGCCTGGAAAATAGGATTTAAATTGCATTCTCGGTAAGGTTTCGGCCATGTTTGTATGTGGCCATGGCATCACAAAAAAACTAGCTTACATTTAGCCATACTTGATGTCAATGTCATGAAATACCAAATGCACTCTAAGTGGAATGTACAATATCTGAATATAGGACACATTACATTATAATTGACCAATTCAATGCCCAGCTGGGCATCTAGATGGAGTGAGGTTGGATTGGGAAGGAGTTCATGTTTCTACTTGTGCAAGTTCAATATTATTTTGAAGCTCTCGAAGCGAACGAGTTCAGCTGTGCTGACTGTGAGCATATTGAATCTTTCAAGGCTTTCAAGGACATAGAATAAGTTTTGGCTGATTCAATCGAGCCTTCCTTTAAAAGCGTTCAAACGCCTCGCAAATGTGTGTATACGACATTGAACGCAGTCAAGTTTACTCGTAAATCTTTTTTCTAACAGGTGCGATTATTAAAATATTAAACAATTCCGGGCAACGAGACTTTTTCATAAATAAAAAAAACCAAGCCAAGTGAATATTCATATACTTGTGTATGTGTGTGTGTTTCAGGAGTTCGAAATTTGTTTGTATTTGTTTCCGCCAAAATACCGTTAAACCGGCTTCAAAGCATTTCATTGGGGCGAATTTAAAATTTATGTGCTTTCCTTATAAATTGTAAAACTTTTTACTTACGTGTGGGTGTGCATGTGTGTGGGTGTGTGTGTAGGCGTGTGTGTGTGTTCGCTTTTGGATTGTTTTGCCTTGTTGACTTTATGCCTTTGTTTCGGGTCGCCTTTAATCTTACGCTGCTTCTTTACATTTTACCTTACGAGCCCGAACATGCTGAACCTTGTCAATAATTTGGTTAGCTGTAACGCACTTTTGTTGCCTTTCGTCTTCGATGAGCTTAAACGCGCCTAATTTCCGCTTCCGTTGCCGGCCATTTTTTCCTGCTCCATTTTACATTTGATGGCATTGACTTTGCTTTTGCTGAATTGAAGCAAATCTGAAAAGGCAGCGACTTTAATGAATTACTCTTTATAGTGTTGGGCGCCTACATAAATACTCACTTTAGGTAATGCATTGTTTGCAGTGCCATTCAATATGTGTTGAGAAATTTATAATGAAGTTACGCGCAATGAAGGACTATCAATTATTCGCCATGCGGAAGTGTGTGTGCGTGTGAGCGTGTCGCTTGCAGTTAATCGAATTTATTAGACCTGCCATTTGTTATCAACCTAACAAAGTGTACAGGCCCTCAAGCACTACCATCCCGCCCCTCCCCCTTCCGACCACCTCTCGACCGGATGCCAACAATAGGTTCATAATATTGCCAATGGCTGTGTCGCTGTGTTTGTATGCGTAGATATTGTATATGTGTTATATGGCATACACATACACATGTAAGCAGTAGCCAGCCATCGACGCCAATATTTATGACCATGTCCTTGCGGCATTTGTTGGCAGACAGACTGTGTGTGCGTGTATGTGTGCTCACGTATACTAAATATACTGCGTAGTCGTCTTTATTATAGTCGTTAGTATGAATATTAATATAAAAAACTTTCCTTTCGCAATAATTCAGTTGTCATTTGCTGGAGCTGAACTGACGAGCCAGGTATTAGAATGACCTTTACGGATGTTGGATATCGGACCGTACGTCCGACAACTTGAACTGACGCTCACAGACTTCAACATGTGTTGCAAATTGCGCTGTTACTTAGCTAGCAAATTCAGCACTCAATAGAATTACAAAATAAAAGAAAGTAAGATAACTTAAAGTAACAGGACTTAAAGATCGAGCGCTTGAGAGAGCCACTAACTTCAACTCAACCGTGAAAGCAACTGACCATTTTCGTTACACGCTCCCTTCATGCGCTCTCTCATAATATACGCTCTTAGCCCGGTGCGATTGCTCTTGTGGTTTGGTTGTAGCACAAATAACGGATTTTCACAAGTTCTTTCGAAGCAGCTTTGTGAGCACATTGGATCGTATTGTATTGTATTGTCTATCTTAAACTAAACTATTCTTGATAGCATACTAGGCAATTAGAAATTCATTAGCCCACCAGCAGACAGCCATGGAACAGCATACAAAGTACACAAAGTACACAATGGGTATATGCCATTTTGTTTACGAGGCGTCAATGCCAGAGTCCATGTGCTACCCCCCACATATGGCTGTGTGCCTCTGGCTTTGTCCCTGTCCCTGTCTCTGTTTCTGTCTCTGTGGGTGTGGTTGTGTTTTGCTTTGTGTTGGCAGTTTGTTGTGTGCTTTTGTGCTTTTTATGCTGCTCACTTGTTGGACGGACAAAAAAGAAGCGAAAAGTCCAAACAAAGTCGACGTTAAAATAGATGGTAATTTCATTATTCAAATGCAGCAACATAAATGAATATATATGAGTGTTTTTGTGTGATTGAGGTGACTGACTCACTCGCTGAGTGAATGAATGAATGAATGACTTGCTGGCCGGCTTGAGGCGGGTCTGTTTATGATTTGTTTTACTTTTGCGATTGATGCACGACATTCATTGCGTACTTTCCCTTTTAAATGCGTCGTCTCCTTTATTTGTTGCTTTGCATTTGCATATGCATTTGCGCTCGCAATTTTTGTTGTTGCATCAAACGAAAGCCGCTTAGTGCTGCAACAAAGGGAAGAGCCACTCGGTTGAGTATTGGGAGTGGTTTACATTGTGTCCTTTGTTTCACAACTCTTTATCCTTTTTTGTTTGTACTTGCTCGACAAGTAAATGACTCTAATGTCTCTCCCTTCTAGGTGTGTTTTTAAATTTAATTATTGCCCAAAATGCGTGCTGATTTTCAATAAAACTAATAATAATGTTACAAAATAAACAAATTTAATTCAAATTATTTCCTTCTCTTTTGCACACTATTTCAACTGAATTTATTTTTCTTTGCGGCTAATAAGAGGTCCATTAAGTGGACTTCATTGGCCATGTGGTTGGTCGCTTCATTTATTTGCACGGCTTTTGATTATATTTGCACGTTAATTAACGACTTGGTCGTTAAAAAATAAATATCGCATGAATTTTTATGGGCTGTTAGCCAATTTAATGAATTTTCCAGTTCAAATTAAGCATTAGTCAATTATGTTGATAGATTTGTAAGCTATTTACAAAAGAAACTATGTATTTGAAAAGTGTTCTTAAATTCTGTAGAAGATGTTGTTAATCTGAAATATCCACCAACTAACTCAGCTTTGTCTTCAGGCTTCCAAAAACCAAACATTAAAATAACCAACACGTAGGGAATAATTACCTGCTTAAAGCAGACAGCCAGAAAGTGACGCAGCTCGCAGCATAATTGATTAATTAATTTATTAACCTAAAGATTTGGTGCGTTCCACTTCTTGACTTTTGTGCTTCACATGTTACAAACATATGTAAAAATGCCTTAGTTTGGATTCATTTATCAGCTTTGACGTTAAAATATGAGAGATTCAATGAACATGAACGTGATGGACTTCTTTAATTCACAGAATATTTCGTGCTGAAGACTTACATGTAATTAATACCTCTAAAAAATATTGTAAGTTTCATGTTTAAACAGATGCATGAATAATTCTAATCACTTCATCAAAAACTAGTAAGGAGAGGTGCCTACCACTCCGCCTCCTGTACTTACGCCAGTCCCATGTTGATTGTTAAAAGCTTATTTGTTAATAATATAATATTTGTTAATAGCTTATTTGCGTGTCACCTGCTATTAGCTGACGTTTTCCCCATCAATTTGTTGCTAATAGAATTGTCACTAGCATATCTTACACATCTGTTTGCCAGCCCAGAGAGTCGGTGGCCATCATTCATGTCGCCCAAACAATTGTGTTGTCGGACAAATTCATTTGTCCTAGTACCGAAAGTAGAAACAAAGCCAAAGCCAACAAAGGCCACTGGGCAAAAAAATGCTACAGCCAGGAAAGTATGTGAGAGAGAAAATCAGAGTATATATATAAGTATATATATTTGAGTATCATACTAGCTCAGATTGCCGCGGAGTAAAAGATATTTCTAAAAAAAATCATTGAGTCGAAATATGAGTTTCTTTGCATCTCTGCCCATTTTTTGTGATCTTTGGCCAAAGCTAATTATCTAATTACGAAATGTTTTTCATTGAAAGTGTTCAAGATAACCTTATCATAGTAAAATTCTGTACACCTCGTTCGCTTTCACTTTAACAGTAGCTGATAAGAAAAAACATAACTTAAACGTTTAATTTTGTTTGCATAAACAATTATTTTTAATGTGTATATACTGTGTATATATCGTACACATTTGTATTTATGTATTAATGTTCTCATATCTCTTCACTTGCATAGTTTTAGCGGTCAGTAAAATTTCCAGCAATGCGCACGCCCATCTCTTAAATTACATTGTGTTCGCTCGCTCTCTGTTCTGTACTCAGAACGGTTGCCGCTCAGTGAGTTGTTTTATATGCAACATTGAGCAGCGATTCTCCCATCGCCTCTTTAGCTCAGTGGTAGAGCGTTGGTCTCGTAAACCAAAGGCCGTGAGTTCAACCCTCACAGGAGGCATCGATTGAGAAAGTTTTTTTTTAATTGTTTAGTATTACTACAAATATAGTAAAAAACAACAGCTAAAGAAAATAGGTAGTTCCTCACAAGTACCTGATAGATTCAGAGCGGAAAAACGTATATATGAACATATATTGGACTGATGTGTTGGACTCAGTCATATCCACTTGTGTCGAAGCCATAAATAGCTCTAACGCGCAATTATTTTCTACTACTGTTATTTTATGACCAACACATACGCATACATATTCCGACTCATACATATACATAAAGCACGTTTGGGCCTTTAAAACTAACGGCAAATAAGAGTTGTACGCAGTTGTTTTGGACTGTATATGGCGAATGATGCGGGCGCTCGCCTCGTAAAACGAATACATTCTATGTCCGACCCAATCTAGCGCAATTGTGTGTGTGTGTGTGTGTGTGTGTGTGTGTGTGTATGTGAGTGCGTGCTAAGCACAGGCATTGACATTCATTTGCGAATGTAAGGGGCAAAATTAAGGAAAATGTTTGTGACGCCGTTAAAACTGGAAATAAAAATATATTCTAGCATGCGAATACATGAGTAAAACTGCTTAGCTTTAATATTTATGCCACCTTTGACTATACAACTGAGGTAGTTGAGATTTTTGTAAGGAGACAATTTTATATGTTAAGATTTTCACAATATTGACTTCTTATGATTTGCAGTCGAAAGACAATTGTTTCTTCCTGTCACAAACAAAAACCGATATAGGGTAACAAAAAATGGGATGAGCCATTTTTATTTCTCAGAAGAACAGACGTCAATTCAGGTTGCTTTTTACTCCGTTTTGAACATTTCTTGAGTTGTAATTTTACGACGTTTAGCCCTTCTAAAGAGCATAAGTCAAGCTTGACTTTTCAATTAAAAAGTTTTTAATGTCAATTAATGCGGGGCGATGTGAGTGCCCAGATTAAGCTCATCATAGCAGCAAAGTGTACTTCATATAACATATAATATAGAAGTTACCTGTTGTGACATCGAGCGCAAGCTGCTTTCTGCGTTAATTAATGCGGATTTGCGGCCCTGAAAAGTATGCTTTATATTCTGAAAAGGGCTAACAAAATGGCGGCTGAGAAGTGTGCAAAATGTGCCCATTTTTGCCTGAGGCGTTAAATGAAATGACATAAATTTAAAGCGTCTTTCCACGACCTAGGCGAAATTCGTATTTATGAATTAATAAGGCAGCTGATGGAGCCTTGTGCTAGGCATTAGCCGAGTCGGGGGCCTTGTGGCTGAAACTAATTGAAGGTGACAGTGCGACTGACGCAATGTGAAGCTCCTTTGTTGATGATGATAATAATGACAGACAAAGTCACAGGCAGAGGCAGAGGCAGAGACAGAGACAATATGTAACTACGAAAGAATGTGTCGTCGACTGAGACCTGGGCAAATCAAATTAAGGTAATTTAGCGTTAAAGACAAAAAGCCATCATTTCATTTTCATACACCCAGACAGACATATAGATACTGGCTGGCCTTGTCAGTCAGAATTTATGGGCGTGGCATAGACAGTAATTTATATGCGTATCTCAGGCGTTTTCCTTACTTTTTTTCCGTATGTTGTTATGCCGCCATCTGCACAATTTGCATATTGTTTTAGTCCTGGGTATATACTCAATAAACAGAACCCCAAAAAAAAGTACGTGAGACGCCTCAGGTAGATGCTTAGTATGCAGGTGGCACGCTCACCTCGATGCCTGTCTACCTTTCTGTGCCTTATACTTCCCGATGTAAAAAGGGGGCGGCATTGCACTTTCCCATACCTTTGCGCTTGGCCCATTTGCTTTGGCTTTGCCGCTGAAGCATACTTCACCACGCACTCGCACATTCAGAGGCAAGCATTTGCCTTTTCTCGTTTAATTTCAGCATTTTTTGTGCTCGGCTGAGCTAGTCTGGGCCAGAAGCTGCACGTACAGGCCAGGACTCGCAGTGAGTCCTTTGTTCCTTGCCGTGTGTAAATAAATGATTGTTGTCTGCCTTGAATTTAAACAAATGCCAGATTGTGTTCGCTTTTATGATCCCGCTGCCTTTTCAGTTATTTAAACTTATTATTTTCTAGGCATTTGCCTGCCTTCGCCGTGGCACCTTTTGAATTTAGTCGTATTGTACATAGTTATCCTTTTTGTATTATTAATGCATTTATTATATTATTCGCCTCTCTCTAACTGAGATATTCCATACAAAATTGTGTTCATGAACAGTTCATGCATTTTATTGGCACACTCAACGTCAACGAATTTCGTTAATATTGCTGCAACAATTCAATGAATAAATGAAATGTCATAAATATTCTATTATGGCTTATCATGCAGTATGATGATAGTCCCAATTAAGCTGAGCGAATCGTCTTCTTTCCCTCTCCCAGATTCTTTCTTTTTTTTGTTTGCTCAAAGGTCACAAAAATCTATTTTTCCGGAAAATGTTATGCATTTTCACATCTTATTACACAGAGTTTAATTTTATAGTTATTTTATTTGTAGTATATTTTTTACATAGATTTAGCTTGTCGCACTTTGATAGACTGTTTGCGCCTATTTGTGATCATAATACGTTTACTTTTGCTAGATAAAAGTTAATTTCGTTTTACAGCTCATTAATACATATATAATTTATTTACTTGTTGTTGTTTTTGTTTTGTTCTTGTAATATGCTCACTGAACTTAATGCTAAACATATATAGATAATTCAATATCGACAATTGATTTAAATATATGTATACGAATACGCGCTAGGTTTCCTCAACATAACTATAGTGGGGCTTAAAAGTTGATTTAAGTATAATCCCAAACATTTTGCTATAATGTACATTATACATACATATCTGACTTTTATGTGAACTATTTCATTTTATACAATTATCATTTCGTGTGCATTTTAGCCCAAGTATATGTAGTATGACATGCAAATGTTTATACACACATATGTAAATATTTATTTGTGCTTATAAAAAACCATAAACAGAAACTTAAACGCATCACAATTCAGCGTTTGCCGTTGAGATAACAATTTCAGCAGAGGGTTAAATATTTTTAATTTTTATATTGATTGTTCTAGGGATTATTTAATGACATTCGAAACATAAACTTAAGCTCTTCTTGTTTCGACACTTTACTTATGAGTTTACAGAGTTCAGCAAATTTTTAGTATCTTCGTGTAATTTTAATGGAAGTTCTTTAGGTCAATTTTTGGCAAAATATAGCATATATATTTAACTCGCATATATAAATATTAGCTTTACTTTGCCATATAAATAGTTCGAAGACATGGGCTAAAGAATACTTGGGGAACACTGTAAATAGCTGTAAAAAATAATGATTTGATTTCTTAAGTTTGATAAGTTATATTCCACCTATTCACATTTGATAAAGTCCAATTAATAACAATATTTAAATTATGATATTTCGAGTGGTTTAAGCAAATCCTTTATATAACTTCGTTCTCACTTTTAATTAATCACTCAAACTTTTCAAGATATTTATGCTCAATGGCATTTGGCTGATAATTTCTTATCCTCCTAACTTTCTTTCAGTTTTGGCAAGAAATATGGAATTCATATTGTGAATAATTATGTGTGGGGGGCAAGAGTTATGTATATACTCAATATTGTATATTTGATAATATTATTGGCTGCATTTGTGGGCTTATCCTTCAATTGTCAGTTTATAAAGCGTTGTCAGTGTTTCCTTGTATATTTTCTGTACTTTGAATAATATTGAAATTCAAATGCTATTTGACTTTTTTCTAATAATTTATCCTTGAACAATTTACCATAAATTACCATAGGCTTCTCCAAATCACCCTCGAAAAGGACACATTCGCTTTACTTGCGGGCATTGAGCAATAAATAATAAATAATTTTATTACTCAATGACTTGCGGGTAAGTGGCTAAGATTTCATATTAACTGACTTTCCTTTATAACATATTTACTCAACAAGTGACCCGTATTTAAATAGTTGCTTGTAGTTATGTTAGGTAAGATGGCCGAGATAAATTCTTACTGTTTGTCTAGAGCTGAGACCCTACTTATATAAGTAAAAACATGTTTGTAAATTTATTTCTAGATTTCTTCAAATTACGTTTGTTTACGTTTGCTCTGGTTTATTTCATCAACATTCGCATTTAGCATTTCCCAATTTATAATTTCTAATTTCCTGTACTTGATTTAACAATTCAAAAATCATAACTTATTCTCTTTACGCACTCGGAATAGCATCGAATACTTGTTCAGCCAATGGCAATCTGTAAGTTATTCATCAGCCGCTGCTTTCTATAATAATTCATTCGTAAAATTCACTAGGATTCAAAACTGTTAATATTCAATTTTATGTAGGTCTTTGGCTTTGATAAATTGGATCTAGGAATTCGTAAATAAACTGTTTACTTTCAGGTAAACCACTTGGGTATTTGCCTATGGGGATTGTTACATAAATTGTATGCTTAAAATGTTCCCATTGGAATATAAAGGTGGGCTCAAATCATTTAAGATTAGAATAGATTCGTCTTAGTTCCTCCATACTCTAAACGAATTTCAATTTGATGAAAGTTCTATTTAGATTAGGCCAATAAGTAAATTTGGTAACAAATGCTTCTTTTTTTCCCTCTCTTCCTTTTGCAATTACTTGCCTGCTTTGTTCCCATTCAAAATGAATATTTTTGATAAAAAATAAAGAATATAGAAAACTCTCGACAATACAAAGATTTTCGGGTATATAGACCAGGGAAGAGAAACTGTAGTTAATCGTATCACAAACAAGAATTTCAGAAGAGAGCAGAAATGCACTTCAGCAGCTGCTTAGTCTCGGATGAAAACAAATTCATTGTAGTGATTCCAGCGATTCTCTTCTGTATCCACGCCTGGCTTGGGTTCTGCCGCAGAGCCTGCGGTGCCGGAGCCACAGCTGCCGGCCATGCGATATCCGTGATCGTGTAGATTGTCGAAAGCCTGCTCGATGAAGCAGTGCTTGAGGAAGAAGCGCGACGTGTAGCGATCCGGACCACCGTGATCCGGATCGCGTGATTCATTCAACGTGTCGCCGAATACCTCGCGACACTGTGCTACACGGCCGCAAACCAGGATGCGCGACAGCTTGCGGAACTTGACATCGGCCAGGCCATCCTTGCCGAACTGGAAACTGCCGCGGTATCCAATCGTGATGCAGCCAGGTGGCCGGGCATCCCGGTCGCCCCGTATGCACTCCAGCATGGCGGCCAGCTTGAAGTGCTCGGCTTCGCGCTGCAAGCGCTGGCGTTCACGGAAGCCCTCGGGCAAATTGAGCGCCTTGTCGCGCAAAAAGTCCAATATATAGCGGAAAAGGACACCATCACGGTCCAGGAAATAACGGCCCTTGCTGTCCTTGGCCAGCGACTCGCGACCCTCCGGCCCTGCAAAGAGCTCGTACAGCAGCGTGCCCTTCTCCTGCAGCAGGGTCGCCAGCGTCGTTGTGTAGTGGACACCGCCAACGTTCAACTCCACAATTTCGGGCATATCGAATGCTCTAGCTTAAACTTCAATAGTTCCTGTATTTACCGTTAGTTTAGTTTCTCACTTCTCTAACACATATGGGAAATGCGTGATTCGTAGTTAAAAGACCTCTTGCGATGTCTACACTAACAGGATTTTCTGTTCGCACAGATTGGCTTGTTGCTGTTGTTGTTGTTGTAGTATGGTTTATGGCTTTGGCACGCGCCGTTATCTAGCTTCGATTCCGATCGACCGTTTCGTCCGTTTCGCGCGTCCGCACTCGCTGAGCTCTCGTGTCGAACTGGCCTCCTGTGTGCCAATGGGGAACTGCTTCTCGCTGGTGTGGTGTAAAAATATGTGTGTATGCATTGTAGAAACTGTCGAGAGAGACAGCGCAGCTTCGGAGGTGGAGAGATGGAGAGAGAGAAAGAGAGAGAGAGGAGCATGGGCCGCGCACACGTTGCATTTGTTTTGTTATTGAATAATATTTTGTTTAACAAGTGGTTAAATTCTCCAATGTTCAGCTACATTTTGGGCATCTAGCCTTGAGCGAACGATATGCATATGTGCGATTGATGAGTGCTCGACGGACCACTTTGGGCTTAAGGCTGGAACTTGCCCTGTTGGCTGCTTGCCAAACGGATAGCATGTTGGCAGATTTGTCTGCCTGGCTGTTCGCGCTTACCTGCGGCAAGTTAACAATTCATATGCCTGTTGACAGACACTGAACATTGCCTTGGCGACTCGACCAGCTCGTTGGGCATCGGTTCGGGAGGGGCAATATTAGCCCCAGATGGCCAGCATAAAAAGCAGCCAAAGCAAAAGCCCCCAAAAACAACAATGCGTTGACATAAAAACTTCACTTGTGCTTTAAACTTGACTCACAAGCACACGCACATACGCACACACACACACCCATGCGTTTAATTGAAGTGAAAACTTTCACTTGAGACAACATTTTGGCCACTGAAGAGTGTCCCAGCTGCGGCGACTGTTTGAGTATGTTTTTCAGCAAACCCAAACTCCTTTTTTGTGCAGGTTTCCTCTTGCTTGCGTCCTTGCTTATTTAGTTCATTTCCGTTTCCTACCACCTGCTTCTTTTGAAAGCTGGTGGATGCCCTTCGGAATGGTTTCCCTAGCTTGCAGTCGCTTATCAGTCGCCCGTAAGGCTCGGTCAGCTTCTGTTTCCCTTAAGTCATTGCGCCGTAGAATTTGCGGTTTTTAGGAACACACATTAAGATGGTAGCAACAATTTACGCGCCATTACGCGGCACGTGCTCTGTGTATGTACGGGAGGGAGAGAGAATACACGAGAGCAAGAGAGAGAGAGAGAGAGAGAGAGAGAGCATGAGGGGCCAGAAGAGAACATAAGTACTTTTGTGGCCAGTGTGAGTGCACTGCTCTTATGCTCTTATAGCTGCGGTCTGCGGCTCACCCTCCCTCCCAAGCGCCAGTGTTGCGCAATCGTCTCGCCTTGATGCTTTTTGGCAGCCTGGAAATTGATTTTGTTTACACACGTATAAGTGTGTGTGCGAGTGCGTGTGCGTGTATTTGTCTGTGAGCATGTCGTATTTTGTTTTGACAACACGCCAAATTGTCACCTCAGAGTAGCAAAATGAAGCTCACGTGCTGCATCTAATTTGTTTGTTTACCTTTGAGCAATCTCTGGAGTATAACGTGTAAAGCAGGCTAATCACAATTACTCGCAAACACATTTTAAATAATTCGAAGCAAAGCAAAAAGGTTTTATTATTTTAAAAACAGATTATGAAAAAGTTACTTTACAAACTGGCATCCTGTCAATTGCAGTGATAATTAAATAATTTACAAAGCTAAGCAAAAACATTTATCATTTTTCAAACAGATTATATACAAGTCAGTTTAAAATCTGGCATCCTGTCAAATACAATGATAATAGGTCATTTGGCAAAGACATGTCAGTATCCACATTATTGCTGTTTCATTCCTAATGCAGTTAGTGTGAACATTTCTCTATTATGTTACTCATTCGCACAGTTGCACAAATATTCAATGCATATTTCATACCTAATTGGCAATAAATCGATGTCAAAAATAGCATTTCGTATCTCAAGGTTTACACTGTCAATCAAAACTTTGGTGCAAATAGCGAATTTGTTTGTGTGCAACGAGATTGCCCAATGCAAAATAACGGAATTTCAAGGCGAATCAAATACACAATATCACATACAGACATACATACACACATACATACACACAAACATGCACACATACATACAAGTTTCCATTCTTATATACCCGAAAATGACAGCCCTTAAATATTGACACAACTAATGTGAGGGAAATTGCAATAGTGGTGGGAAGCAATTGATGGACGAGCAGGAGCCACCGATTAGCCGAGTCGCAAACACATCGACTATTGATTTACACCGTGGTCGATGTAGCCAGCGCTGACTGTCATGGATAATTGCCAGAAGTTGGAGAACAGGCGACTTAAGGAGATACGCCAAGAACTTTTCTAATGTGTGAAAATGGGATGAGGCATGCTTGTGGCTGGGCTTCTAGTCTGTGCATCCTCAAGATACTCGTATTCTGAAAGCCTGCACGCGCCGCTGCGCACGCGAGGAATGCAAATGTGCGCCGGGCTGCTGGGCAATTTAACACCATGCAATCCTCGGCGTTGAGGCGCCGCGGGAAAGGACGTACATGGCAATAGATTTAATGGCAGTGCCTGGGCATGTAAATAAAAAATGCATAAGTATGCAGCGAACAGCAACAAACAAAAACATGGTGGGACAGAGACGGACGCGGAGACGCGGGTGGGGATTTCAGTATTTATATGAAAGAGAGAGAGAGAGAGAGAGAGAGAGAGAGAGAGAGAGAGAGAGAGAGACAGAGAGCGTAAAAAATGGAACGGGACAGACAGTTTGTCTGCATGCGTTATCGTAGAAGCTGATTTTATTTACTGCTTGCAGCAACAGTTTGACCCCCTTTCTCCCTCCTCGTAAATGATGTTGCATGTTGCAGAGGCATTGTGCACGAAGGACATTCCCAAAAGTACTTGTATATACGTATGTACGTTATATAGCATGCCTTGAGCTTCAAGCAGCTATAAATAGACGCATTCGTTATAAAAAATAAGAGACTCTCTTGCTTTATACAATTTAAGTGGATTATTCAAAGCCGACAAAGTTAATGCCATCCAGTGTGCCCCAGGCTACACAAAAATATATATGTACGTAGTTGCAAAAATATTTGGCAACACTGTTTGCGTATAAATTGTTTGGAAAACTTTATAATGTAAATGTTGCCCATTAGTTTGAGTTAAAGCTGGTTATTAACTTTTGCTTCATTCAGTTACTTGTTACAGCTTATTGACTCAAAGTTTGTTTAAATTTACTAAAGAATTTGTTTTTTTAAAAGTTATTTAAAATGAAATATCAGAATTTCAGCGAGTTCTATTTGATGAATTGAGAGAACTTATTCAAGTTTGTTTTCATTTTAATCTCTTGCAAAGCAGAAATATACCAATTACGGCGAATTCATATGCTGCTGCAAGTGTAATTTGCTTCAATTCTTCCTAATATACATATGTACATATGTAGGTATGTTTGTACCTACACCACGGTGCGACATTCGCCACGTGTATTCACAGTCGCTGCAGACAGTAGAAAAGCAAATGCAAAACTATAAACGAGTTCCATTTTATGAATTGAGAAAACTTAATCAAGGTTGTTTTCATTTTAATCCCTTGCAAAACAGAAAGAATACCAACAATCTTTGAAAAGAATCTGCGGCGAATTCATATGCTGCTGCAAGTGTAATTTGCCTCAATTCTTCCTAATATATACATACATATGTATATGTATGTACCTACACCAAGTTGCGACATTCGCCGCGCGTATTCACAGTCGCTGCAGACAGTCGAAAAGCAAATGCAAAACTATAAACGAGTTCCATTTTATGAATTGAGAAAACTTAATCAAGGTTGTTTTCATTTTAATCCCTTGCAAAACAGAAAGAATACCAACAATCTTTGAAAAGAATCTGCGGCGAATTCGTATGCTGCTGCAAGTGTAATTTGCCTCAATTCTTCCTAATATATACATACATATGTATATGTATGTACCTACACCAAGTTGCGACATTCGCCGCGCGTATTCACAGTCGCTGCAGACAGTCGAAAAGCAAATGCAAAACTATAAACGAGTTCCATTTTATGAATTGAGAAAACTTAATCAAGGTTGTTTTCATTTTAATCCCTTGCAAAACAGAAAGAATACCAACAATCTTTGAAAAGAATCTGCGGCGAATTCGTATGCTGCTGCAAGTGTAATTTGCCTCAATTCTTCCTAATATATACATACATATGTATATGTATGTACCTAAACCAAGTTGCGACATTCGCCGCGCGTATTCACAGTCGCTGCAGACAGTCGAAAGGCGAATACAAAACTATAAACTAAATTTAGCTATGCAATAAAAATTACTCGCAAGAAATACTGTATGTACAATAGCAAAATTTAACGAGTCCATTAAAGAGCAATTAATGAATTGATTAATAATTGCATTTTCTGCAACAGCAATCAGCGATCAGATCGGATGCTACATTTATTCACTGGGGGCCAGCCCCGCCCCGCGGCGGTCCACTGGGCCATTTGGCTGATTTCTCTGTGCGCCTTCACAAGTCTGTTGGACATCTGTCGAGCCGAGCGAACCAATGTGGGTGAGTTGGGCGCTAAAAAACTAGGAGAATTTATTGTTTTTCGCTAAAAATGGTTATGTAATCGGAAATGTATACAGCAGTATGCGAATATGGCTGGCATGTTCCGTGTGCGAGTGTATTGGTCCATGTGTGTGTGCGCGTGTATTTTTATGCAGCAACGGAAGAAACATATGGCACATGCGGCGAATTGGGCGCCTTTGGTTTTGGACCTGTCGAATTCGTAAACAGAAATTGCAAAGCAAAATAAAAACAAAGTCGAAAACTATGAATAGATTCTCTATCTTCTTTTTTTTTTCTTTTTTGTTTACAATAGGTCTGATATATGAAAACACCAACCCCGATCTTGAGAAAATTTTCCACTTAGCCATTGGCAAGGCGAATGAGGAAAACGAAGAGCTTAAGCTACATGGCGTGGCCGTGGCCATTGAGCCGGGCAATGCTTTCGAGACATCCAAGAAATTATGCAAAATGCTAAGGGTAGGCAAGAATCTATGTCATATTGCAATACAAAGTTATGATTTACATGTTTTGTAGCAAAATTTGGTGGCAGTGTTTGGACCCACGACAAATCGAGCAGCTCGGCACGCTCTGAGCATTTGCGATGCCAAGGAGCTACCTTTTCTGGACACACGCTGGGACTTTGGGGCCCAGTTGCCCACCATCAACTTGCATCCGCATCCAGCGCAATTGGGGGTTGCGCTCAAAGATTTGGTTACTGCCCTAGGTTGGGAGAGCTTCACCATCATCTACGAGTCGGGAGAGTACCTGGTCACAGTCAATGAGCTGTTGCAGATGTATGGCACAGCTGGTCCGACCATAACACTTCGTCGCTATGATCTAGATCTCAATGGCAACTATCGCAATGTACTGCGGCGCATACGCAACTCAGAGGACGATTCATTTGTGGTGGTTGGATCGATGGAAACGCTGCCTGAGTTCTTCAAGCAGGCGCAGCAAACAGGCCTGGTGACCAGCGACTATCGCTACATCATTGGGAATCTTGATTGGCACACCATGGACCTGGAGCCCTATCAGCATGCCGACTCCAACATAACCGGGCTGCGCTTCGTTTCACCAGAGAATGGACAGGTCCTGGAGGTGGCTAAGGCATTGTACGAGAGTGAAGAGCCCTTCCAAAATGGTAAATCTGCATAATCTCTGTTTTAACAATATTTTCATTTCCTGCAGAGTGTAGCTGACAATCCATGGCAGCCCAGAATCCATTCATATGAGCGCATATAAATAATTGAATCTCCTGTAAAAATGATAAATGCAAATGACCATTGACCCATTTATGAACGTTATCCTTTATGGGCTTTTTCCTCTTGCAGTGTCGTGTCCTCTGACCAACAGCATGGCCCTCATCTACGACGGCATTCAGCTGCTGGCCGAGACATACAAACATGTTAACTACCGACCCATGCCTCTGAGCTGTGGGGACGACAGTGCCTGGGACAAGGGCTACACGCTCGTCAACTATATGAAGTCGGTGAGTGAAACATGGCGGGAAGCATGGCAAAGAACGCTTCATAAAACATAAACATATGTATGTATATGTGCGCCCCGCCGCAGTTGTCGCTCAACGGCCTCACGGGCCCCATTCACTTTGACTACGAGGGACTGCGCACGGATTTCCAGTTGGAGGTCATCGAGCTGGGCGTCTCGGGCATGCAGCAAATTGGGCAGTGGAGCACTGAGGCCGGCTTTGAAATGAATCGTCCCGCACCAGCACATACCCTCGAGCCAGATATGCGCTCGCTGATGAATAAGAGCTTTGTGGTTGTCACGGCCATTGTGGGTAGCAATTTTTGGCAATACTATAATATGGCAATAACAATTTCTCGCTCTGCAGAGTGAACCCTATGGCATGCTGAAGGAAACTGCCGAGAAACTGGAGGGCAACGCTCAGTTCGAAGGTTTCGGCATTGAATTGATTGATGAGCTCTCGAAGAAGCTGGGCTTCAGCTACACCTTCTATTTGCAGCCGGACAATAAATACGGTGGCATAGATCCCAAAACTGGCGAATGGAATGGCATGCTACGCGAAATAATAGACAACGTAAGTTCCTGTCTGCGGGGAATGTCCATAAATCCAATTGAAATCGCCCTGCCGTCATCTATATCAATGAGCTTATCTCCCCCCTGAGCCTAGCTATCGGGAATCACGAACAACGTTATTAACATAATTGTCCCCCTGCCTTCAAATAACAATTTATCTTATCAATAGATTGTTCATTATTAATCCAATTTCTATTCCCATAAATTATGATGGTTAAAATTAGTAGAAGGATTTCGTGAATTAAATCAATGTATGTGTGTTTGTGTGTGTGTATGTATGTGAGTGTGCGCAAGTTCAAGAACATGTCAATAATTGTTAATCGACTACCAAATAGTTGCCTATTTAATTAATTAACTTTAATTGGAAAAACCGCTCAAATTGTTGTTGATTGAATACACATAAATTCAACATTTTTCTAATTAAAGCAAGGAATTGATTATCAGCATTATTTTTGAATATGTATATCAGACCCTAATTTGTATGATTTGTGTATCCACCTCAAACTACGGACAGGTGAATAATACATAGGTAAATAATAAAATTAATAATTAATATAGTTGCGCACGCTGCAAATGTGTAGTATTTACGTATTCATTTCAATTTGCATTCCAATACATTGAGCGAAAAATTTAAGAATTTGTAATTGATAATACATATTTGATAACATAATTAATTAGCGCGCGGACATGGGCATAACTGATTTGACCATGACATCCGAGCGGGAGAGTGGTGTGGACTTCACGATTCCCTTTATGAATCTGGGTAAGTACATGCTGTCCGTTTCGACTTGTGACTTGTCACTTTTTATATATATTTTGTATTGCGACAGGCATAGCAATTTTATTTCGCAAGCCGATGAAGGAGCCGCCCAAGCTGTTCTCCTTTATGTCGCCCTTCTCCGGCGAGGTTTGGCTTTGGCTGGGTCTCGCTTACATGGGCGTATCCATCAGTATGTTTGTTCTGGGCCGCATGTCGCCAGCTGAATGGGACAATCCATATCCATGTATAGAGGAGCCCACCGAACTTGAGAATCAATTTAGCTTTGCCAATTGCCTATGGTTCTCAATTGGTGCCCTCCTGCAACAAGGATCCGAGCTGGCTCCCAAGTGTGTCCCTTGGTCCCATCATTTAAATGGGCTTTTCTAATGTTTTTCTTTTAAAATGTCCTTGCAGAGCGTTCTCTACGCGTGCCGTGGCCTCTTCTTGGTGGTTCTTTACGCTGATTTTAGTTTCCTCCTATACGGCAAATCTTGCCGCCTTTCTCACTGTCGAATCGCTCGTTACTCCAATAGAGGATGCCGAGGACTTGTCGGAGAATAAAGGCGGTGTCAATTATGGCGCGAAAAATGGTGGCAGCACCTTTACCTTCTTTAAAGTAAGCAAATGTCGATACTTTCACCATGCTACCGTTAATGTTTTTTATTTTTTTTATCTAAAGGACGCAAAATTTCCCACGTACCAGAAAATGTACGAGTTCATGAAAGATAACCCCCAATATATGACGAATTCGAATCAAGAAGGCGTTGATCGCGTCGAGAATAGTAACTATGCATTTCTCATGGAGTCCACGACAATTGAATACATCACAGAACGACGTTGCACACTGACTCAGGTGGGGGCACTCCTAGATGAGAAGGGCTATGGGATTGCTATGCGAAAGAGTAGGTAACTCCTAGCTCCAAGCTATTGCTTTGTATTCATGGCCCGTTTTCCAGACTGGCCTTACCGCGACGTCTTGAGCCAGGCGATACTCGAGCTGCAGGAGCAGGGTGTGCTGACCAAAATGAAGACCAAGTGGTGGAAGGAGAAGCGTGGCGGTGGCGCCTGCTCGGTAAGTGTTCGCATATCCGAAAAGACTTTGCCTATGCCCTCGGGTATGAATGTGTCTGTGTGTGTGTGTGTGCGCGCAGGATGCAGGCGGAGAGGCTGGCGCAGTGGCCCTCGAGATAAGCAATCTGGGCGGCGTTTACTTGGTGCTGGGTGTGGGCGCCGCCTTCGGCGTATTTGTGTCCCTCCTGGAGATGTTCCTCGGCGTCAAGGAGCGCAGCAATGAGAACAAGGTACTGCCAATGCTTTTCGGTTATCTGGTACGCGTTCGCTTTGGCGACCATTTCGCTTTATTATGTACTTGGCCTGTGTCCCAAACACACCCACACACACACACACGCACCCACACACACATACACACATACACACATACACACACACACACACACACACACACACACACACACACACACACTGGCAATGGCCGAGACCAACACCTCGTTATGTTCATCACAATTTCCGCCATCGCTGTTGACATTGAGTACAGGAGGTTGCGGATTCGGATGCCTCCTCGTTGGGCTTTGCGAATTTGGGTGGTGTGTATCTGGTCATGTTCGTGGGCAGCTGCTTTGCCAGTATTTATGGCCTGATTAACTGCTTGCCCAGCATCTACTGGACCGCGCGAGAGAACAAGGTAACGACCAGGAGAGGTGGACGCTCTAAAAATATATATATATATTAACAGCTATCCAGCTCCACCGACGCGTTGGAAGTGAAGCTTACGTGTCGTGACTAAAAATGGGCATGGGCATAATGGTCAATTGTGACTTTAATAACGAATATTTTTCAATAGCTTGTACATCGACTTATGGGGGAGCATTCGATATCATCAACTCGGCGACCTAACTCAAGCTAATTTTCATATTTTTTTAACAGAAACTCACACTTTAAATAACAATCATTTCTTTGACCAGTTGTTCGATAGTCCTTGCATGGCAGCTTACCATAATGAATGCATGCCCTTTTTTTCAAGGATGACCCAAATATTAAAGGAGCTTCGTACATTCCTAGGTCAACTTCAAGGACGAACTTCTGGATGAATTGCGTTTCATTATACAATGCTCGGGAAACACCAAGGCGGTTAAATATCCCAAGAATTCGGGCAGCTCACACTCGAGTGGCAGCTCCAAGTCAAAGAGATCTTCTCTATCTGTGGACACTTTACCAGAGGAACCATCTGATGCTGATGTGGAAGCAGTCAGGGATAAGCGCGGAAATGCTGCAAAAAATTAGACAACATTCAATTTTTAGTACTCCCATGAAAGTTTGTTTTCATGGCTAATAAAATTGTTGAATAGCTTTGTATTAAGCTTTTGCCGAGAGCTTAGTAGTGCTTTTTTGTCGAAGCCGAGTCAAAAACAGAGCTTTTTATTTAAGAGCTTTATTGCTGTGCAAATCTTCACACATAGATGGCATAATTAGTCTTGTGGAAAGAGTCATGAATCGGGCAAAACGTATATAACCAGGATTAGTTGTAACTGAAATGCAGGAACAAGTCGAAAAGTCAAAACATTTAATAATCTTTTAAATACCAATTTATTTAATAGGGTTTTTATAATTTTGCATATTCGAGTATAATGCCATATGTAATAACATACACACATAATATCTTTAATTGTTTATTTTGTTGTTTACTTTGTATAACCACTTTCCGTTTCTGGTAGACACTTAGAGATTGAAAGGTAAAATTGTACGAACTTTTCGTATAAATTATGTAGGTATATACCCCTGGTTTGTAAGTATTTAGTGGGTATGTAAGCTTTTGATGTGTATGTAAATATGTATAGATTGTATAATACAGGTTTAAATATCCATTGAAGTAAGTATTAACTAGCTACTATGTATTTATTTTATAACATATTTCGGCTAAACAGGCACGCACACAAACACACACACACGCACACACACAAAGGACTAATGAGGCGTCAAGATATTGCTAGTATTCTTCATACATTTTGATTAATTTAGGTACGTTACTTTATATATTTGATATATTTCCATATAATGATATATTTCAAAATATTTAATTTAGTTGCCAGAAATTAACTACACAAATGTGGCATATCAACAAAATACAAAAGCGACAGAAATAGTAGTTGTCTTTTACAATATTTACTGTAGTACATATTTTAAGCATTTGTCGAATTAATGCCACACTATTTTAATATGTCTTACGTGGACTGCATCATCAGGGACTTGTTCAAGTTTCTAGAGCTAGCTTTCAAATTAACAATTGAATTAGATTATGCACAGTTGTGCCAATATTTATAATTACAAAATAATTGTATTTATTTATGCTAGAATGACAAAAATAATAATTCGAATTGAAGAAAAGCTTTCAAGAATTCAATTATTTCAGCATACCAACATGTACTTTAATATAGATCTAATGTCGTCAGTTATACATATCTCTTTGATCCATCATATATGTATGCCCTACTGTTTCAGACATATGCTACGAATGGATAAAGTACTTGTTTTTAAATATAGCTGTTTGCTTTTAATTTGTAGATATTCTTTAAGTTGACTTTGATTTGATTTTGTTCGTGTGGTTGTGTACAATTAGGTATCGAATGGCCTTTCATGTTGGTCAGTGTTTTTGGGCGCACAGTAGGCGTGTCTTCGGTGGGTGTGTCAACGTTTTAGTTAATACATATGTAGGATAATTGCAAACTATAAATGAAATAAACAATCATTTCAATTTAAAAGATAGCTTGCTTTCATCAAGTCTCATATAGTTCGATATCAAATGTTATGTTAAGCAATAAGTTATTGAGTGTTGGGTTCAAAAGTATTTCAGAGCATAATCAAAATAATTACAAATAAACATTTTTCTTTTTAATTCTGCCATTTAATGTTGTAAGCTCGTAGAGTTTGTCATTGGTCTCGTATAAAAGTATTTGAGTTGTGTCCTCTTCTTTTTTTATTTGTGGGTTTGGCTAAAGCTAAAACATGCACATACAAACGGCAACAATTTATAAATATTTGTATTTTTGACATAACTCTTTTTGTTTTGGGCGTATTATTAATAACATAGTGCAAAGGACTTAAAGCTTTTTAGCTAAATATATATAGTAACACATTTAAAGCGCTTGTATATTTGTAAAATAGGCTGCTGCAAATTGTTGGGAGAGCCAAGGAACCATGACAAATGATCCTGAGTTATTTTACTTGAATATATAATAGCTTTTTTTTCGCATAAATTTGGTGTTTCCTTCAAAAAGTGTAAAGAATTTTAATTCTGGGAACATTTCCCTTATATTGTCTAACTATACAAGTAATATTTTAAATTTTAAGTATGTATATACCATATGCATAAAATTGTTCTTTTAGTTGGGTTTACTTCTCCAGATCAGTTAAAAAATAGAAAAAGGTTCGAGCCAAAGGAATATTTATGAGTTTAATATTTAATGCATTCATTATAAATGAGTTGACAGTTTTTAATACCATGTATATGAAGTAACTTTGATAAGTTTATGCAAATCATACAATATTTGTGTTTAATGTTATCCGTGTGTGTTTAGTTTTTTGTGTCTTTTATATTCATCTCAAAAAGTCATTAAAATAAATGCGTTTCTTTTGTTGGTTGGTTGGTTTCCTATCCCAACTACCAAAGTATATCCGTACTCAACTGTCTGTAAATAGCAAGTGGTTGTAGTTAGTTGTAGTCGCAGTTAGTTGTATTTGTTAGTAGGTTACATTTATGGTGGGGTTTGTAGTGTAGTTTGTAGTTGGTTTTGCCTACTATTTGGCTAAATTTTATCTAAAGATTTTTATCTAACTATTCAAAAGTCAACATCGCTCGTCCGGAACTAGCAAGAAAGGTTTTTAAAATTGTTAAACATTTACGGAATGACAGAAAGACGCATGTGGAATTGGCACACACACGCAAACACACATACAACTTACATCCTGTTGTTGCATTTGTTTGTGTGTGTCCCCCAGCCTATGGGTGGCCCTCTCAAATGACACTCATGCGACGCCTGCCATTTCCGGATGCCTCGGCTCAGTTGGAGTTGGCCAACGTTTCATGACATACCTCCATGTAGTCGGGGTCGTGCATAATGCCCTTTATCATGTCCTTGAGCATTGTGTATCGTGGAAATATCGGATACATCTTTGAGCTGCCGTACTCTTCCTGCAAGGATACGAATGCATATAACGAGAGAGACACAGGAATAAGTTTACAATGGGGTCAATTTATGTCAACTCTTTCTTACCTTTAGCACGCGTATCAAATGCCGCAAGCCTAGATACTTTTTCAGCAGACGATACAAGTCATTAATCAGCTGTGTATTTTCGAGCTCAATTTGCGCCGTTGTCATGTCTGTTGAAGATGCAGTTAATCAGAATTCCTCTGGCTAGCATCGACTAGTAATCGACTTACGTTCTAAACGCTCCATGCGTTCCCGGCGCTCAGCGGCCTCCTCGGCTAGCCTGGCCGAGGTCTTCACGCCCTCGCCGGACTTCTGGGTCTTTTCCATAATTGAACAGGCTCGCATCACGTATGAGGGTACGGTTTCCTGCTTCTCCTGTCGCGGAATGTCCACCAACGTCCAGTACTGGGTCTCCAGGCGTATAACTTCCTATTAAAAAAATATCCATAATACTTAATGGGGCCAAATGGGACCAAAATAAATTACGAACCTTTATCATTATCTTGAGCATGGGGTAGCGCTGAAATATGTTGCGATGACTCTTCGAATCGCCGTACTTGTTCATGAGGTTGATCAGTGCTTTCTTTACCGTATCGTACGACTCCTCGAGGCGCAGGCGTAGTGAGCGTAGGCGTTCGTTGGTTTCGATAACCTCATCACGGGTCATGCCGCTGGGTGCACCCTCATCTTTCACATCTTGCACGATTCGACGCACGCTCTGCGTGAATTTGCCAACAAAATTTGTGGTTGCTACAAAAAGAGCAAAGTATTTTATAATCATCAAAAAAATAAAATAAATTATAAATGTACGGAAATTGCACGAAACACTGTCATTCACCTTGGAAATGTCAGTAGACAACGCACATTAACCCCTATTTTACTCTGCGATTCATTCGGAAATTATTCGTCTATGAAAGAGTCGAACTATTATGCCATGATGAGTCGCATTGCATTAAAAATAAACCAAATTGATTTTTTCCATGCCATGTACCAAAATTCATTCGCGCGGTTTCGAACCCGCGACTCCAAACGCGCGAAACTTGTCTCTCTACGCTCTTCACCAAAGCATCCACTTGTGTACCTTCTTCTAGCGTGCGGTTTGTTAAGCTTATACTTTTTTTTTTGTTTAAATTTGGTATAATCTTTAAAGACGCCGTTTATTTTGGTTGCGCCATGTATGGTATTTCAAAGACAATTGTATTCTGATTAACAAAAGTAAATTACTGCAAGTTAAGTTATTTTTGGAGTGCAATGTATATACATATTATGGGTTTTTTTGGGCTATGTATATATTTATTTTGATAGCTGCAAAAGATTTACAGGAGTATGTGGGAAGGAAGTACTGCATGATATTTTTCTTAAAAAATCTTTAGTATTGATAAAGTTAGTTAGACACAAGAGTACATGATATTTGCAAAAAATTATCCAAAAAACAGAAGACTAATATTTTATGCAAGAGGCATTTTTTGTGCTATAAAAATTCGTTATCTGAAGTAAATGTTGTTGAATAGATGAGCTTAGATGCGATTGTAAATCATAAAATTGGTAAGGGGCAATTAGCATTAATAGCCACATAGTAAATGCGAATTTATTCATATGCACGCGAAACGTGACATATTTTATGGCATTAATTAGTCGGCGCCGAAAATCGTTGCACGTTTGTTTCAGCGTAAATTAGACGACGAAGGCGTTGCAATAGGTTCCAGATGGGACTGAATAAGTGTTATATGGACCTAAAAGCATAGCCTTCTTATGTTCAAATTATTTTTTTCAAAGCTAATGATTTATATACATGTTTTTAATATTTTACCTCGTCACGTTGCAAGACAACAAGCATTAGTCATACAATCATACATTGTTGGGCTCTCTCTTGTGTAACTCACTGCAAACAAATGTATGATTGTTTTGATAATGACGATCGATACGATGTGACTTAAATAAGAATTTGTACTTTGGATCCAAACGTAAAGTTTGATTTAGTAAACGAAACGAAAGCTCAAGGGAATTTTCGCAAAGCACTAAAAAAAAAACTCATCTAAGTATGATTAAAGAGGATTATAACCATATAAAACGCCGCAGCATATCGTGCCAGAGTCTCTCGGGAATAATTTGCTCTCTCTCTCTCTCTCTCACTCTCTCTCGAGGCTCTCACGATCGAATGGCAACTGGGCTACGAGTGTAATTATAAGTTCTTACGCGAGGGAGATATTTTCAGTCTTTAGTAATATATCCGACCGCCAGCACACGACCGTCCGAACAAGTGAGCGCAAAACGAATCAAACAAGACAACGAGGCACGAATACAGCATAAACAAACAGTAGAGTAAACCTATATACGCTCATATATGTACATATACATGTGTACATAAGTATAAATTTATTTTTGCATAGAGTAAAATTCAAGCATATAACGAATACGAGATACATATGCACATACATACATACATACATATATCAAAACGAAAAGGCAAAGAGTCAACGATCGGGCGCTTTATTGAGTTTAATTCGCGACAACAAAATTTATAATTGAAAAATGTTATGAGACGGCATCATTAAACATTGAACAACTTATCTGACACAGCAGAGAGAACCTAAGAGTAAGGAGTTAAAGTGCGAAGAACGTACCACATTTTCCTCAGATATACCTAAAGCCAATCAAGGTAAGCTTGATTAGTTTATGCAACGTGATGTGTAAGAATAAATAGTTCCCAAGCGCATAGCTGTGATTCTCATTTACATGAATTGCATTAGTTTTTGCCGTACTCGACAGTTGGCCTTATGCTGTGCTGATTATATTGACTTCATCTTTTTGTTTCGCTTTTAAAGTATGCCATAATATTTCCACATTAAAGCTAAAAGCTGCATTTAATACGTGATTGTATTGCAAGCGCACGATTTTTGCTGATTTGCATATTCGCCATTATTTTTACAACTTTTTTTTTTTTATATACATATGTATGTTATTTATTAAGCTTTTCGCCAGCGATGCGTAATAATATACATAGAACAGCATGCTGGTCATATGGAATCATGTTTTAATTTCAGAAATAAAAGATAAAAGTCTATGTTTTTTTTCCAAGTTTAATTTAGTTAGATCACTTTTTGACGACGTTTAACACCAGTTTAAAAAAAAAAATTAAGAACCAGTTGACTTTAATATGTTTATTTTAATAGTCAAATTTTTTTTAAATAAAATGCAAGAAGTTCTTGATTTGTCATAAAATCAACATTCCATGGTTGGCTAATACTGGTTTTTCCTATAGGGATATTTATTTATATTATATTATTTATATATGTTATTCATATTTAAATCCTCGACTCTAAGTACTGACGTCAAAAAATTATGAATCGTCACTTTTTGAATGGCTGACGTAACCATCACCCACAGACTAATTTTATAATTTTAATTATATTTTTAATAAGAATAAGTATTTGTTGACGTATGAATCTTGAGGTTGCCCGCCAAATTTTTGTCTTTTTTAAAATAGCCTCGCAACTGGAGCGTAAGGCGCACATTTGATTCAACAAATCAAAAATGCACATACTATGAATGTTATTATCGATAAAACCCATGGAAACTGGTGTCGCTTGCTAAACTTGTTTCGCGTCAGCCAATGTGCGAATGTGGACCAGTCCCAGTGGCCAGACAGACAGATTCAGCACTCAGCAGCAGATAACAGTCAACCTACAGCTTCACATCGCTCAAATTCAATCCGATCGCACGTGAAAATATGCATCATCTGAATTTGAATATATGTATGTATGCATATGTATGTACCTAGACATGTTTGAACGTGCAGAGTACATGGGCTCGAATGCATGTTATGGCTCTCCACTTGTTGGCTTCTCTTGCAGTGCAAATAACACGAAGTATCAGACGCTTTTGTCCCTCTCTCCTTCTCTCTTCTCATTCTTTTTCGCTCTCTTGCTCTCCCTCTCTCTGTCTTGTTGCTCTCACGACCTTGTTGACGCTCAAATAATTGCCAGCCCGCCTGCACCCAAGTAGCTTGGCACCCCCCCAATAAGTGGAGCTGATATGAGGTATGGCAAATGTTTGACTGCGGCACTCTATTCGCGAGTTGGTCGCGAGTTCGAGCGACTGCGACTAATGAGCAAAAGCGGCTTTTGTTTACCTTTAGCTTGTGTTGGTACCACTCCCCGATGCCCTTGCTGCCCCACGACGACAACCAGTGTAAACCGGTTGTTGCTAATTTGGCAGAACGCAAACACACAAACAAAAAGAGGAGAAAACAAAAAATGAGCATTGTATGAACAGTTTTTTGTTGTCGTGACAGCCGCGGCTAAAGCTTGGAGGGCACACTCATACTTGCACACATACGCACGTGTGTGTATGTGTGTAGCCACAAACATATCGAAATATGCTCATACTTGGAGTAACTCGCACAACAATAACCTCAAACGAAACGTGTCTCCAGTTCTTCATCAACTTGGTCTTTGCTCAGTGTTCAGTCACATTTTGTGTTCGACTGCATGCAGTATTGTGAGTCGAATATACATATATTTCAAAGATACATTTAGTCGGGTCAAAGATACATTTTGTCGGCAGGGAATTTTTGAAATGTTCTGCACGTGTTTGTAAATCGACATTGTTTCAATCCGTGAATTCGGGAGTAGGAATCGTGTGAATTTTAATTATTAGGTATACATTCGAGATTTAATTGGCTCAAACTTCAATATTAATTATGTTATGCAGAATTATTAAATATCTGTTTATATGTGTGAGCGTATATTTAGCTTTGTGCCCATTTCAAGATCAATCTTTTCTGAAATTGTATTTGTATATTTGCTTGTATTACTGTGCTGTTTTCTTGGTTTACCTTTAACTTCGCGTTTTTAATTTTTTGTTAATTTTTTTTCTTTCTAATAGCTTGTGATGTTTAGCAGTCGTTTCTTGTTGTTAAAGTATTTCAAAGAAAATTATTTTCTACTCTGACGCATTTTTGGTATTTTGTGTTTAACGTGCGCATAAGGAATGTGATGGAATTGGGTTTTTACGAATTATTCATCATTTAACTATGAGACATCCAGTACAAACAGAAAATGATTAACATAAAGGGGCGTACCTGTCAATGAATGCATACTTTAATAAATGGATAAGGTTTATGCTACTGATACATTACTATTTAATTGCATACTTCAAATTGTTGGAAAACAAACATGAAGAATGTGGCAACTATCTATTAACTTTCACATTAATTTATCAGCAAACCACAGAAACGTGTTATATGAGCAGGGTAGGAGGTAACATTCAAAGCTAATTAGCAAGAACAGAAACACACCCCCTAATAAAGTGCATTTGAGCGGCATTAAATCTTTAAATAGATAGATTTAATTTTAATTGTGGGAAATAACTTTAAAAGCCACCGATGATAATTCATCATTGGAAAATTCAATGACGTTGTCAAAGCTGTCTTGAATAATATTGAAGTGAATAATGATTACAATAAGAAAGCAACTGATAGTAAACAAAATTCGTAACTATTTTGATCCAATTAAGGGTAATAAAATAAAAACAAGGATAACAAAATATTATTTACAACTTATATGCTCTTGCTTCTACTGTTGAGTAGCTGGTAAGACCATTCGGATCTAGTTTTATTATTATCGATGAGCTACTTCTTTTATTCCTCATTGTTGTGCATATATATGCAGATGATGTCATGAACAGTCGATTGCACTTTAATCATGTGCATCTAAACAAATTCCTTTAATTAAAATCCCAATTACTCTGCATGTCAGGCAACTGAATCGCTGAAATTCCATTCGATGTGGAAGTAGCTGTGAAAATTGTTTTCTAACCCACCAAATGGCAAAACTAATTGCCGTCCACTTTGTGCACACGCGTATGTATTTCACAAATTGTGTGTAATTAAGCTGTGTAGCTGGGCGTCTACGATAAATAGATGAATAATAAAAGGCTGGCAGGTGCTAGAGGCGAAAAAAAGACACCCCAAATGAGCTATAAAGAGGTATTAATCGGAATGATCACGCAACTGTAACAAATATACTACATCCTATATCCATTTGCAACAGTCAAAGCTTTAGTTTGCATGGTTTCAGGGTATCTTTCGGCTTAATTGGGATCGCAGCTTTGGTCACGGCCAATGCACAAAGAAACGGAAATTACCATCGCCAACATGAGATCATAAGACATGAGGTAATGCTGGCTGGGCAAATAGTCAAGGGGCTTAACTCAAGTGAGAAAGAAGCGGCTATTAAATAAGTCTGGAATGACAAAGCCCTCACTTTTAGATTTACTAAAACCCAATTTGGCATAAGTTATCATGTTGCTTATTTATCTTTTTAATAAGACTTCTTTCTGAGCGTATGCACAATATGTTGCCGAGAACTTTATCCCCCCCCTCTCCCCGAGAGAATGCTTTAGTATGCGAGGAGGAGCCCTTGCCATTGCCCATTAATCAGGGAACTAAATAAGCGTACGAATGTGACGACGCCTCACAAATCCTAGTCGCACGTGCTATATTCCCCTTTGATATTTGTTCGTCTGGGAAAATGTTTGCTCAGCGCGTTTTAATTAGTTCGGGCTAAAGCCCTTTGTTTCACTAATTGACCGCATTTGGTAACATTGACAGTCGACAGTCGCCTCTAAATGTAGGCGGGGCTGAAGGCGTGTCACAGTTTGGCACGTGTTTGATTTATTGAATTCGTGCGCTGTGCCCATGCATTGAGATTGGGTTAAATTGACGTTGACAAAATGCAAACTGCAGTCGTGACCCACAGCATTTATGGAATTATGGGTTGATGATTTATTTCAGATCAGGTACTCGTGGGAGTTAACCATATGCCTCCGTAATAAATGTGCGAAAATTTTTAGAATGAAGGTGACAATATCGCGGATTAGTCACATTAAAAGCCCAACCGACAGCTAAGCGAATGAAACCCAACTGATAAAATAGAGCGTGGGATTCTAGAAAAAATAACGCCCAAGGTGTGTAAATATTTATGGAAATATATTGAGTGTGAAACGAGAACAGCTCAAGGGTTTTTCAAAAAAGGGCTTTCGTTTGATTTGGACTTATATAGCTTAAATTAGTGGGATAACTAGTTAGTTATTAGATTGTTCGCCTCTAAATCCAAATATGTTACATAATATTTAAGTAATATTTAAACTTTTGTCTTGGATATCTAGCTTCATACTCTGTTAACATAGGTTTAACCCGTCAAGCCTACAGATTAATAACTATTTAAACCAATATCCTATGAGACGTATGCTTAATATACTTAATTCAATCGTTGCGCCAAATGTGGTAAATTTTTTGCAACTTTTAAAAAACTTTGTAATGCAGAAGTTACATTAAATTCAATGGAGTGCGGGCTTCTGAAAAATTAATGCGCACTCTGGAGCAATGCTTTAGCGCCTCTTAATATTTGATGGAAGTGTCTTTGAATGACACTCGGGGGACACTCTGCATGCGGTGCTTGCCAGAATGTGGTTAGTTCGGCATTTTCATTAAAACTTTAAGTCACTTTCGTCGCTTCGTCATTTCATGCTACCATTTTGCATTATTTAAGCAACAAACAAAAACAAGCGACAGAAGTTGACAGTTGTGGATTCTTGGGTAGCACAAATAAATGAGTGCCACATAGGCAAACAAAGGGAAACGTTGCAACACAGAACCCACAGGCACTTGTTAGAGCCACAGCTGAGGCCAGGCAGCTACAGTAGAGTCCCAAAATGAGAGATCTGTGTGGGAGTATGCTCTGCCCAATTTGAACTCTTGAAAAAGTAACAGAAAGGCAAGTGGCTACGCACTTTGACAGAGAGGCAGCAGGTGACACGCTTGATGTGGCAATAACCACATCGATAGACAGACAATAATTACAAAAGCAACAAGAACTCTTTGCTAATAACATATTGGCGCAGCAGCAACAACAACAACAACAACAGCTCCGACAGCCAGCTGTCAACTTGTGCAAACTAAACAACCAGAAAATACACACACAGAAGAGAACGCTTTCAGCCAGCGAGACAAATTGACAGACAATTTAGCTGTCAATTGTGCGTCGCTCGGCGGTTTTCCCCAGCCCCAGCCCCAGCCCCAGCTCCATCCCCAAACCCAGCCACAGGATACAGCATGGCATTAATTTGGCTCGTGCTGCGTGCATGTGCGGGCAACAAATGCAAAGCAGCACAGAAAATGAAAATGGCCATTTGATGGCCGTTAAGCTGCTCAGCAACAAGCCGAAAAGCACAAAGCGAACAAAAAGCTGCTTTTCGGTCATCTTCCAGAGAGGGGGGAAAGGACCTCAGCTGGGCTGTAAATGGATAGCCGCGTTTGTTTGCCCCTGGCGTCAACATGACTATTAGGCCAATCGGGAGTGTCTTATATATACTACATCAAATCTTTGGCTTCGCAGGGCCTGTGTTAATCGGACAGATTGCTTGGCTAATCCACATCGCAAGCTATACAAACTAATAAATATTACGTGGCAACTACAAAGTGGCCCAAGTTGTCTCTATGCTCAGCATCTGAGAGCTTGTTTAGTTTTCTTTTGCTACATATTTCAAAATTTGCAGCGCTGAGTGCATTTAATTTGGTAGCTCGACTCTGGCTTTTGGCCTTTTTTGGGCAACTTTGGCAATTAGAACTGCAGATCTGGCCAAGTAGCATTTGTGGCAACCTCTGTCCTGTCACAAAGTACGCCCTTGTTGGGGACCCAACTTTGTCAGCCACTTGCAACAGCAACAGTTGCAGCTGCCACTTGCCACTTGCCACTTGCTTCTTGCCATTTGCCACTTGCACTTGCCACTTGTTATTGCATTTGTTGCTGCTTGTTTTACTGTTGTCCCCACTTTATAGTTTCATTTGAATGTACCCCAACCCAAAAGTTGAATTAACATACGTGCAAAACTCTTCCTGTTGCACCTATTTTGATCACCTGTACGTTATCAAGAGAGACACAAAAGTGAGAGTCAGCCGAAATAAGCATTCTTGTCTCTAGAGACGTATTCATTTTGTATACCAGCAGATTGATACTCAAAGTCGCAACAGATACATTATTATTATTCACTATTCAGACAGTCCACAGTACACAGTTGAGCATTTGCTTTTGTTTTGTTTTACGTTTGGCCCATTTTACGAGCACAAAGTAAAGTTTTTCTGTGTGTGTGTGGGGCGTATAAAAATCATTCTCAACAATAATAAGAAAAGTTGGCAGTGTTTGGCCCGCGGACGAACCTCTCAGCCAGATCCGCAAAGCCCAAGCAACAAGAGAGAACAAACAGCACTGGAAAACAAAAAAGCAGCGTGCATAATTTAAACACAAAAGCATTCAGGCCGAAGCTAGAATACTCTGCCAGAATAATATTTAGAGCTCACCATGTGTTTTTACCCTTCTGTTTATGGTACAGAAGAAGGCGTTGCAAACGTAATGGTAAATTGTATATATCCCAATGAATAGAAGCGTATACTGTGTATACATTTGTAAAAAAGAAATGGCAAAAACTGCAATACAAAGAAGCTCATACGAAAAACTGACAGCATCTGGCCGCATTCCAAGGCAATGGGTGTCATCGTTCATATTACGTATACGCACCATTGAACAAACAAATCGCAGTAATGTGGACGTATTTGCAAGCATTCGGGCCAAAGGCACATTTTAACAAAAACTGTGCTGATTATAGCAATTATATTGGGCTGCAGAAAAAACTCTTAATTATATATACGCCGGGCAAGAGAACGCAAAATTGCCACAGATATTCGTTTGGCTTTCAAAGGCACATTTAACACTATTTCTACCTATTTTCAATTTTTAATTTGAAATTATTTTCCAAGTTGATTAATTTTTACTAAATTTATTTTTTGATACTTTTGATAATTTAGTGGTAGCAGAATCCTCGACAAAAAACTAAAAAGAGAATAATTTTTGAAAACTTTTTCCTCTCTTATTAGCTGAGGTGTTAAAAGAAACCTTTTGGTTAAAATGGGTAGACACAAAACCTTTGTAGACTTGTTTTAAATGGCATTTGCATTCTGTTGCACCCTGTGCAACTTCTGCTACGTGAGAGTATGACATGTCGACACCTTGACACATGAATGGAACGGAACAAACGCCAGGATAATGCTCAGCTCAGAAGTTGCTGTTTCTATAGCCTGGCATTGTAAGCCACTTAATATGGAAACGGTTTTGAAATTCATGTCACGCCCGTTTTGGCCAACACTGGCACTGATAGCACCTGTGTGTACCTGTAAGCAAATGAGCTTTGCCCAGGAATCACAGCATTTAAAATTACATTTTGTTGCATGGCTCTGCTTTAGTTTTCATTAGGTGCGTCATCCGAGCTATTGCGCAATCTTAAATAAAGGCTGTATATTTACTTTACCTCTCTGCATCTTTATTTAGACTATCTTCTGTTGGCTTTTAGTCACTTTTGTTGGTCAATTCCATATTTCATTCATCAGCTGCTGTCTGTGCTGCGATCAACATTTCCGCTGACTAAATTGACTTGAGCACCAAGCAGCGTGTCACTTAAAGTCCGCCTGATTCGCAATTACTGTCCCGGCCACCAAGAGGCGACTACCACGTCCGACTCACAGCCAGTCGACTGGCCATTCGGAAGAGCTCTGCCACTCTGCTTTGAGGATAGAGCCTGGCTCATGTAAGCAGTCCAATTTGCGTCCAGGTGGCCTGGTAGTTGGCTTGGACACGCTTCACTGACTCGGCCCTTAGCCTTTTTTGAGGCATATGACGAGCTTGCCAGCCAAATGGCTACATTATGAGAAAACGGCTGACGGGATTAGTCGGCCAGTTGCATGCCACAGAGAGGAATTTCTCCCTGTCTTGCTGCGCTGCAGCAGATTGTGTTCGTTTGTTGCTTTGTTCAAAAGTTTATCGCCTGCTTATAAAATACAATTTGCCCGAAGGTCAGTCGGCAGGTCGGTCCATTGCTCAGCGGATCGCCAACCACATGGCTGTTCGGATGGCTACCCATTTGGCCATCCAATTGAGTGCTCCTCACTTTACTAGATAAACAATTACTTAAGTGGCAAATGTACGTCATTTATTAACCCCTTGTGTGTTCTATATATAAATCATGCTCGATTATTAATTTGATTTGTGGGCCGCAATATTAAAAGTCCTTGCATTAAATTTAACCAGTAAATTGTGCTGTGCAGATAGTAAAAACAAATAGTAATTAAACAATTAATTAATTAAACAAATAGTAATAAATAGTTTGTCTGCTGAATTTGAGTAGTTTACTTAAAAATATTCCTGAAAATTGATATTATTCAATATTGAAATTCCCAAAACATGCATTAATTTAAAATATCCCCTAAATGCGATTACATTCAAAAAATTAGGCCTTAATTTAAATTATATCTTGTTATATATTTTATTTAATAAAAATATAATTGAATTGTTGAAAATATATAAACTAAAATCACAAAAAAGGAAAAATTTGCATTGCAATTAAGCTTAATTCTGTGCGGAAATTAAAAATTAATGTCAACTCCATTTGCTGTTGGTAACATGTAAAATCGAAATTGAAAATTTACAATAAAGATGAAATTGTGTTTTAAATTATTAAGCTTGCTTGAATTAATAATACACCGTGCTAAATTTAATACTAGACATTTTTTTTGTATTTATTTTCCTGTTAATACTCTACTTCAATCAAAAATTGCAAGCCTTTGCCTAACGTTCCATTATTTTTGGCTTTATTTAGCTTTATATATAGACACACCTGCACGTAAACGCACACCTATGTAAATAACCACATTTGCCTGAAAATATTTCGCGGATTTTGTGGCCAACATATTTGAAATGAAATGAAATTGTTTGGTTTGGCCTGAAATGAGTGTATTTTGGCAAAATGTGATGGTTTTAATAACGTGTAAACAATTCAAAATTAAATATTTTACTACACTTTGCTAATGTTTTAATTGCAAAAGACAAATATTCCAAATACCCCAAAAACACATTTTTGTTAAATTATTCTTATTGCCTGTTTTACACAAATTTGCAGCCTTTTTATTGGCTGCATATTTATGCCATCATATATAATTTTATTCCCAAGTCTCTCTAATCCATATAGCAATTTGTAAGGCTTGCCTTTCTATCTGCCAGCTCCATTTGCGCTCAATTAATGTTGCCTAAAGCTCACATAACAGCAATAGATTCACGCCTTGAAATTAAATGCTTTATTAAACTAATTGGTTGTCGTCCTTGCTTGTCCTGCAGTCAGCTTCCAGCTGAGACAGCTTTATTTTATACCTAGTACCCAAAACAGTAGGAAAATCAACACGAAATTGGCTCATGTTTGCTTTGTTATTGGCTTCTCGGTTGATTCTAAGAAAAAGTCATTTTTCTTATGCCAAAAATAAATGTTCAAATTTTAATTAAATTTTTGGCAATAAACCAAAAAATTTCCCTCAGTGTTTTTATACGAAGCAATGTTTGCATTTAACCATGCACGTAAGCAATTTTTGTCAAGCTGATAACAATAATGGAATATCTATAAAATATGACTCAACTCTAACTCTTAGTCAAAGTTCTAGAATCTTCCAAAGGAAAAGTATGCAGCACAATTCTCTTAGTCACCATCTTAGTCTTCACATTGATAATAGTCGCTTGAAATAAACACTTTCTTCATAAAAAGTATAAAATATAGTCTGTTTAAATTCAATGTTATTGCAAAGATGTTATGAGTGTACAGATGGCGTAATCGACGAAAGGAACTGCTTATTGTACGTTTAGCAGGGTTATCAGGTCTTTGTAGACCTATCTCTGCATAACTCTAAATCCATTAAAATTACTCATTTAGGAGTATTGTTTACCGTCTACTGTTTGTTTATATGAATAACTGGGGTATGCAATCGTGAGAAACATGAAATTCTAGAGAAACGTCAATTGAAAAGCGACTATTTGCGAGAAGGGGAGGCATTCTTTGAGCAGATATCTACTTATGCCAGCTGTTGGGATCTCATTAAATTCAATTGCTTTCGGCTAAAAAAGCGCAGTATCGATTTGGCCAGCGAAGCGAAACGACCTAATATTCAAAAATATAGGAAGCACATTTAAAGGGAAATTGAAGAACACATTTAAAGTGGGTGTACATAATAAATATGTAATATAATGTTATTGAACGTTAGAAAATAAGTTTAGAGCTTTGGTTATTGTGTGTGCGAGTGTGTGCTTCTTTTCCAAACAAAGTTTTAAACTCGAAACGAGTCCTGGCACTTTGGTTATGCCCGGTTACTGGCGAAGTGCCGCAATAATTCCGAGCATTAGAAAAACAAAACAGATGTCAGAGAAAAGTAATCCAAAAGTTAACCGCAAGGCACAACATGCAGCAAAGTGCGAAGGCGAAGAAGAAAAATTGCACTAAACTTGATGTCTAATTTAAAACAAACCTTGAGGCAGAACGAACTCTGAGCCTGGCCAAAAGCCAAAGCAGTACCGCAATAAAATTTACAGTTTCCAAAAGTTTGCTACGCAAGGGTTGGGCCAACTAATTGAGATTGAGTTGGCCAATAAAAACTTGACACTGAGCTGTGCGCCAACTAATGATGAATCCTTACTCTCTGCTCTCCATTGTAGACCTTGCACCACAAACAGGAACAACAAACTTGAGGATATGAACAAAACGAGACCGTCAAAAGCCGGCCTTCCGGTGCTTTTGGTGACTCTTCTGCTTTTTGTCGCCCAAGCCGCGAGTCGGCCCTCAACGGAAAATGAAGGTGACATTGCATCTTTGCCGCCGGATGCAGACAACGTTGAGGTAAGCGGGGGTCTAGAGATTTGATTTATCCTTTACTTGAATGCGCATCTTTGCTGCAGTTCCATCATGTGAAAGTCGTGGACGGTGTTATGCACGAGGATCATCCGGTGGTAATGTACAAAGAGGACTTTGTCAACGAGGATTATGGTAAGAAACGCTGCCATTTCTATGAAAAAATATATTCATTTACACAGTCACAGATCCCACTAAAAACGAGACCAAAGTGCACCATCGAAAATTGTTCAAGGGTCAGCAGCGTATTCGGCATCATCACTTGAGACCACCTACAAAACCGGTGGCGGTGGAGGAAAAGATCGTATTTGATGTTTTGCCCGAGACCCCGCTTATATTGGCTGATGATGACTCTATTGCCGACAAGTATGAGGTCGCCCAGCTTGTGCAGCCTTTGCAGCAGGAATCTCCACAGAAGTATCCCAAGAAGTACCACAGTCGCCACCGACGCCAGGCCGACAATCCGTATGTGCGTAAATCATATAAGAGCGATTACTATGGCAAAGCACCAGCACCCTATTATTTGCCCATTCAGCCTCAAAATCACTATCAACGGTAAGATATCTTTAGAGTAAAATATCTTGAGTGATCTTACAAGTCTGCATATTATATAATTTCAGGATTCCAGTAGTGGGAAAGAAACCAAAGTATCAAGGAAAACTTCCTTTCTGGCAGACCCAAAAACCTTCCCTCAAGCCAATGCGCATTGACAACCGTGACGATTTTGGCGAAGATAATGAAAACAGCCTGTTTCACAATTCGAACCCAGACGATGCGGACTTCTCGATTTTCGATCAGCCCAGGCCAGACGATAAAGTTACTGGCGGAGGCAACGGCAACAATTGGCAATCACCCCCAGTACAAGGTTAGTCCAATTCTTTTGTTGACATATCAAGCTATAACACAAGCTATATTCACAGAATCGGAGCCTGCGCCAGTTTGGGGATCAAGTCAAGGCCGACGTCCAACTAGTGGCCCAGGTAAGCTTTCACAGCTATCGAGCCGATGCCGTCTGTCATACTTATTGGTTAATTAACGATCCATCAACCCAGTGTACATAACAGAGTATCTTTGCTTCCTAACAAAACGATAGGTCGTCCATCATTTCCATCGCTTTCTGCATATCCTTCTTTCTATCTCATACTCTTGCTGACCAGTTCACATTCTTGTTACGTCACAGCACGGAGACCCGACATACAGTTTCCATCGTGGCCTCCAACAACCAGCCGGCCAGAAGTATGGTCACCACCAAGCACCCGTCGACCGGCGCCACAGCCGCCGGTGACCAGCTCACCTCCAGCACAAACCACAGGCAGGGTGTCCAACTGCGTGTGGGCAATTGTCAACTGCTGTTCGCAGGGAAGCAATACGATTCGATACAACTGTTTTGAGGAGTTCGGTTGCCACGGCGCCTTCTGGGGTGTTAATCCCTGTGCTGACAACATTCGCGACCGTGCGATAGCCTCCTTAACAAGATCGTCCAAATAGGCAGTCTGCGCCTGGGCCATTAATCTAACAAAAGTATTGGATTGTTTTGTATGGCTGTGTGCCCATGTCAATGTAACTTTAATAGCTATACAGGAAATCATTTTAATTTATTTTAAGTTAGGTCTTAACTCGAAAATAAAGTATTCTCTTGATCACCATAAAATACGTAACCCAATGGATTAATTTGCAGACCGTTCCCAGACATAATGTGTGTTAAATACTCTGCTTGAGTATTTATCGGTGTGGTATTTCCGAACTATTTCTATCTTTCTGCGGCTAATTAACTAAATTAACTTAATTTAACAAGTACTCAATAATTGGTTATATCATTTTAAATCGCGAAGTTTAAGTTAATTTGAAAATAGCCAATGCATGTTTGGCCTGATTACAATTGCACGAACGACAATCCTTGAAGCTATATAAACACTTATCTCTTAATTAACCATCTACTATAGCATCCTTCAACCCTCATTCAATTCCAATTGCCAGAAAGCGTTGCCTGGTCGACAACCCCTGCTTTCCATCGGCCCCTCACCTGACTAACGCCCAGGGACTGCAAATATATACCATAATATAAAACCCTACCCCTACCTGTCCCTAATTAGAGCATGAGAGTCCATAGCTAAGAGTTTTTGTTGTCATTGTTATTAAGTGCATGATGAACAATTCCTGAGAGCTGCACCCAGTGGTCAGTAGAGTGTAAATTAATTAAATTTTTATTGGTTAGCTAATCGCTCACATGCATGCATGCACTCACACGTTCACGCCACGAAAGTTAACATGTCGGCGCCTTTTAATTGCAGGGAATGTTCAGTCGCCCTCAGTCCAGGCGGCATCCTCCTGGGCAAGTCCGCCCAGGCCAAGGCCACGGCCTGTCTTGCGTCAAGGTGAGCATAATATAACTGACTCGAGTGCCAAGTAAACCGATTCATTTAATACTCTTCCAGATTCCGTGCTGTACCCATCGGAGCCCAGCTATCAGTCAGGCACCGCCTGTCATCGTGCCGCACAGCTGTGCTGTCGACTCGTGAATCTGGGCTCAATCTATGATTGTTTTCATCGCCAGAAATGCGAGCGAAGTCTCGCGGAAATAGTCTCATCGTGCTCCTAGGGCCTCTTTACTTCTATCGTAAATCTGTCGGATTCTAATCCTATTTTTAATAAATGCCACATCTGTATGGAACAACAGGAACCTAGTCGACACTGCCCACCAACTACTCGCTACTAAGATGGTGCATAGGGACTTTTTTTGCATTTTCTTTGAAGAATATACACGCTTAAAATGTACTCTAGCTTAGCGTATTTGTACATTTGTATTTATATATTTTGGAAACTTTATGCCAAGACTATTAAATTCAGTTCGCCGGTAATAAATATACATATATCAAATATATCTCTACATAAAAAACTGTTTGTCCTGACTGACTGACTGATGTTCATAATGTGTGGCGTTTTGTTCATGGTTTGACCTCTTGATCAATTTGGCATCTAAATCTGGCAGCATTATTCTTAGTCGAAAGTATATATATATGTTTTTTTATATACCTCTCTCGCATCCCTGTAAGCTGCTACATATTATACTTATTCGCAGACAGCCGGCGGTAACAAATCTCAGTTGATTTTATTTGCCAGCCTAATGTCACTTGCACTGATATTTACAGACCTCAATGCGAGGCGAGTCTGTAAGGCGATTATGTTGTGGGTATTGTAGTGCCACGCCCACAGTTGCTGACATTGTGTGTTTTGGCTTAATTAATTTGTGTTTTGCCGTACAACACGTTTGTTTGCTCTTTAAACGGGTCCCGAAGAAAAAAGGTTTTACTCACCACTGCCGCTGTCGTAGGATCGGGAGGTGGAGCCACTCGTATTGGAACGCTTAATCTCGCGCCGACCCATGCTGTCTCTGTCTGTGGTCTGCTGCGGTTCCTGTTGCTGCTGCTGGTGAGATAAGTGTGCGGGCGAGTTGCTGGCCACGTGGCACGTGGCAAGAAGTGCACAAGCAGTTGAGGCAGCCGCTTTGGCCACCGCAGAACTGTAGCTAGAACTGGGCGCAGCTGCTGGGCTGCTGGGCTGACAGTGGAGCGACGGGGTGGAGGCGGTGGCGGGATAGCGGTTCGCCAGCAGCGACCCGGCACTGCGCGTGGTGGGTGGGAACTCAAAGTAGTTGACCTGCTGCCGATTGCCAAGCAAATTGATGGCCGGTTTCGTGGCCAAGCTGCTGCCCGTGTCCGCGTGGCTAGAGCTGCTGCTGCGCCTGTGCTGTTGTGGATACTGGAGCTGATGCTGATGATGCTGCTGGTGATGATGATACTGGTGCGTATGATGCCTTTGGAGCTGGTTGCTGATGGCGCTGCTGCAGCTGCTGCCGGCTGTTTGAATCTGATGTGGCGTGGGCGGCGGCGGGGGACAAGCGTTGTTGATGCTGCTGCTGCTGGAGAAGGACGATTTTCGCAGTGATGATGGTCTTAACCCCTTGACAGGGTACAATGGGTACTATCGCCCGGCAACGCGTACCCAATCGCGGTGGTCTCGGTCGCTGTTGTACCAAATGCCTGCAAGAAAAGACAAGGACAGACAAACGTTAATCGTCATTGTCGTAATCATCGTAATCGTTATTGTTATCGCCGAGCATCGCCCAACGATAAGCAACAGCTCTTAAAGCGGACTCGGCGCGTGTGTCCAGCATGGCAACGCACATTGCGTATACGCCCCCCGTTAATGTTGTGGGCCAGCATCGTAAAAGGCAGACCGCGAGCCCATTAACCAAGCCAAACCATTTGGGACATTCTTTGACATTATCGACAGTCAGTGCCAATTTTACCAAATATTTGGCACATGAAATCATTTTGCGCTAATAAAATTTCACGCCCCACTGGGCGGATCATTGATTTGCTGTAAAATGCCAACCACAAACTGACCACGCATCCCCTTTACACTTTGCGCTTAATGGGTATGTCATATGGAGCTTAATATGCATTGGGTAGGATAGGATAGTTAAACATGCTCAGCAAAGCTCATATATTTCAAGTATTAGTAAAAGTTTGCTATTAAAATTTAATCATCTGGCGCCGACTGTAACTCAATGTGGTTGGTAATTTAATCAAAGGCGCAGTAAGTGCCTTGAAGTCGCCAAGGTGGCCAAACTAGAATTGAGAAGAGCTATATTTGCCTCGGAGTCCCACTTGAGGAGCCGGCAAGCTGCAGCTGCTTACTTCAGCTGACATCTTATCTTTATGGGGCAGAGAAATGCTTTTAGTGACAAGAAAAATCAAGCAGAGGCATGCCACGCAATAAGAAGGCAGCTGAAGCAGCGGTAACGGAAGTGGAAATAGAAATCAATAATAATGGCATTTTATTAGAGCTGGATGCTTCTCGAGCCTCCAGTACTCAACAGGTTGCACTTGCAATATGTGATTCAGGTCAGGATGGAACAGAACACGGACTCGATTAACTGTCAGAATCAAATCAGTTCCTGTTGCTGTCAAGTGCAGCGAGTATTGAGTAGTTGACTAGTTTTTCCTGCTATTTAATTATGTTGTGTATCCGCAGATGGCACACCACTAAAAAGCAAATGAGATTCCGAGGAACCGAGAGACCGAGAAAGCAGATGGAGGGAAGTGGGCACGGAACCAAACCACAATCTTGACATGCTGAAGGCGAGCGGGCAACCGGTAAATACAATTCCATTTAAATGTCATGAAATGCCTTCTAATAAAGCAAATGCTGGCTGTCTACCTAATAGCCCGAGGGAGAGTCCTACACACAGATATTGTGGTATTCACGTACAGCTTCCGTTTTCATTTGTCGATGCGAAGCAACAAGCTGATTTGCTCATTTGCTCGGTCAATATAGGAATATAGGAAAATATAAAGCTGGCCTGAGCTCAGCAGGAGAATATCAAGGTTGAATGGTCTAATTCCCATGTACAAGAGAAATAAAGGCAGAGAGAGAGAGAGAGAGAGAGAGAGAGGGAGGGAAAGGGAAGGCAAAACTCAGTCTTCCACATGTTGCCTCTAATCGGTTCGGATTTGAATTTCCATAATATGAGACTAGATAGCAGTGTGAGAGACAAGACACAAGCGAGACGGAGAAAAGGATACAAAAACGAAAAAAAAACGCACACGATGTCAAACTCAGTGAAGCTCATGGCTCAGTTTGCCAGCCCAGCCAACCAGGCCAGATCAGGCAGCCTGGGCCGGATTAAGGCATCAAATTGTTAGCTAATGCCTTTGCCTACATAGATCAAAGCATGCCGCAAACCTGGCTGATGTATGTGTGTGCTTCATTTGTCCCTAAGACTTCGACATCGTCGGTTATTCGTGGCTATGGGGTCGGCTCTAGTTTTAGCGTCGACAACGTTTTTTAATCAATTCCTCAAGTCAGTCTATCAATAATGCCAAATGGAAGACAGGCAAAATGAATAATGTCTTGGCATCGCTTTTGTTATTGTTGTTATTGTTGTCGGATAACTGCTGAGCAAGTGGAAAATACGAGTTTCCTTTCGCCTTCCTATTACATTTTTCCATTTGCCATCCTCGATTTGCCATTTTCCTCTTCCGTTTCCTTTAAAGCCGCAGTTATGGCATTTGCCATATGTCCTGGTCATAGAATGTGCCTGCCTTTGAGCATGTCAATTCATTCATCACCCGATTTTACCTGCAGCCACACTTTAAAGGAATCGCCTAAGCTTTGTTATGCATTAAATTTAATAGCTGCATGTTCTTAGATCCTAGATGGAATTTAATTTGTTTTAATACGCGCCAACGCAGGCAGGTGAGCCTTGCCTATTTTGGATTTGGTATTTGCTGCGCTTGCGGCATGCTCTTCAAAATACTTTTGTTATAATATTTGAGTACCTGGCACATTCCAACCGCAACTCCAGCCCCTCCCTATCCCTTGTCAATCGTGTGCCCAGCCAAAAACTTCGCTTTGGCATAGTTGATGTTGCCCATGGCTCGACGTTGTCATAGTTAAGCCAATGTAAACTTTTTTAATTTGCCATAATAATAAAAATTCCGTTTGTCGCTCCACACAAAATAATTCAACAAGTTTTATGCAAAAAGCCGCCCTCAAATATTTGTGGTTCCAGTTTGTGTTTTATGGCAGCTCACACATGACCAGACCCAACGATGGGGATCGGGTTGAGAGTGGGAGCTGGGTGGTGGAGAAAGCTTGCCAGCTTAAGAGCCATTTGATTTATGGACTCAAAGTGCAAGTAGAAGTGGTTTAATCCCGCAGCTCCACTCAGCAAGACGCTGGCATTTCGAGTACCTGTTTAAATTTACAAACACTTCAATTTGCCATAAAATATGTACAGCGACTCAGGACTGCAAATTGTTGATAAGAAAATTCAATTTGAACGCTGCCTGGTAGGAAAAAATAAATTTAATAATAGTTGAGTAGAATATTAAAATATTTAAAATATTTAAGTGACAGCTGCTAATCTCCAATCTGGTAAAAGATGGGAATTGGAAAAAATAGGAAGCTTCTCGGACTATTCCGCAGTGGAATATTCTCCCATTTAAATGCCAAAACCTTTCGATTCGACTTCAAGCATAATGTGAGCATGTGAGGATCAAAATGCCTTGTATCTCCCAAACATCTGAAGTTTACAATCAGCCAACGAGCTTCGCTTTAGGATTAAACGCTGGTAGGCGTCACCAGCAGATGCATCAACGAGGTCACACAAAGGGAGGCATGTGGCAGATCCTTTAATGTTAATGCTGCTGTCGTTTGCCGAAAATCGATTTCCACACAGGACACGAAAACGAGAATGTTGCGAAAGGGCAGGGTGAGAGGGGGGCTGGTATATTGAGTGAGCAACATGTGGCTAGTGAGAAGCTGGGCGTTTTGTCGGGGCGAGTTTCAAATAAAAACTCAGAGGAAATGACGGCGTTCGGCGATGTTTTTTTTGTGAGTGGTGCACATTTTCAGCAGAAGCATTTTTATTGTCGCCAACCGCGGCAGGGCAGTTTGATTGATAGAGGGCTGCGCGAATTCGTTAAAAAATTGTTTGGATAAACGCCTGCACACCTGAACAGGTAGTCTAAATGTTGGCCAACTCGATTGCCCTCGGCTTAAGCGAAGTTGCACGTCCTTTGCCACAAGTAGTTGCAGTTGTGCGTGTGAGCTTCCGGTCCAGCCATTATGAGCAGCTTGTTTACTCAAGCCTCATGTGCAAATAACCACACCAGAACCCAAGCGGACTGGAAACGAGAAAGAAGGGCTATATCCGCAACGCCGAAGATTTAATACCCTTCATAATCCTCATTCTGGTTTGCCCGTGTGTAAGAAGCACAGGGAAAATAGTTAATGCCGAGTATGGTTAAGATATCTTGAAAAACAAGAAAGATTTCCATGCAAGAACCCACTTTTCGACCGATCGGTCCTATGGCAACTATATTATTCAGTGGTCCGATCCAGGTGCGTTACACATTTCACGACAAAATTATAATACCCTCTGCAAGGGTATAAAAACAACAAACTGGCCTGAGGCTCTGGTAGAAGTGAGACCAGAACCCACAAACAATGGTCGCCATAAATGTTGTTGTTTTAATTAAATTTTAATGAAATTAAGCAAAATATTTTTATTGCCCAGTTGCGAGTGGACCTGTTAAATATGAAATGTGAAACTTTGTTAAAATTCGTTTATGTAAATGACACGGCACTGGAGAGCTCGGTATTTTTGTTGAATACAGTTTTAAAAATTCTAGAAAAAAAAGACTCCGGAAAAAGCGGGCAGCAAGCGGCAACGAATGCTCTCAACTGTAAGTAATTCACGTTTATTAAAATACCATGGAAAAATATCAACCTTCGCTGGCAGCAGCAGCCAGTTATGCGACAGTGTTGCTCTGTGGCACAGGGGCACGCGGCACAGGGGCATGCGGCACTGTGGCATCACTTATAGCTTTAGATTAACTGGCAGCTTGGGCAAATTCAAAGCTTAGTTGGCAAACAGTTGCGCTCCTTTGTCTCCCCCCTGGCATTTCGTCCTGCAAACAGGTTAATTGAATTTACCGAATGTGTTGAATGCGAGGCGGAGCGGGGCGAAGCGGGCCGTGGCACGCCAGCGAGGGCAGTTTAGAACGCATGCAGCTCGGACTGCCTGCAATTAGGCGATTACCAGCTCTTACTCCTCCAATCCAGAAGCATTGCTTTTCCTGCACCATTTAGCGCTTTCTTCTGCCAGCTATTTGCATACAAAGGGTCTCACTGTTGGGCTGTTAAACACTTTCCATTGTATGCCTGATTTCAGCAAAAAAGTGAGTTGCAGCTACCTGAATTACTCTACGGCCAGCCCTCTGTTCGTGTGTGTGTGTGTGATGTAAAGTTAATTATTCTACGAAATGGATTCAACACTCGGTACACGTAACGAGGCGGCAATGTACAAACTTTTATCGCCATTGCTCCGCAATTTGGCGGCCATCTCGACTGTGCGTGTGTGTGCACTGAGTGTTTGTGTGTGTGTGTGTGTGTGTGTGAGTGTGTGCGTGCGTATGCATTAACTTCATTACCACAGCGCAGCACTTTCGCTGGACCCTTTCCCTCATAAAATATGATGTGCTCCCAGTCTCCCCCGCCTGTCAGTCTGCCCCCTATGTCTAGCCTGTGGATGAACAGCTTTGAAAATTTGCACGTCATACGCACACACAGTTTTTACGAGCAGCGAGGGGCTGCAGAGCAGGGGTCTGGCAACCCTTTTTTCTCTGTTTTTTTTTTGTCCCCAACCCCCCCACACACATATGTGTGCGACTCGAAACTTTGACGTGTTTTCAACAGTTTCTACGTGACTTTTCACTGAGCGCTGCACTTGGCACTTCAGATGTTGCCTTTGATTTTGGCTAGCGCCAACTGGAAGCCAACCTGATGGCCCCAACTGTTGCTCAACAGTTGGCCGCATATATCCATGACACGGCACTCCTATTAATTACAAGCTAGCCATGGACACGCAGAACTCGGACCGTCATTCGTTGGTTGGCATGGCTTACAGGTTGGACTGCATTTATAATTGCTTCTGCATAACCCATCGAAACGAGCTTGCAATCTGCCCGGCAGCACAGTTTTGATTGCAATTTTTGGACTTAAAAAGGTACTACTCACACATTCAGAAATCCAACCGCAATGGCACAGTCCACCCACCACATGAGTGGAGGCAACGAGTTTATGGAGAACCCAATTAAATTTTTCATTTTCTGGTCATAAATCACATCGAACAAATGCCGCAGAAAACATTTTCACACAAAAAAACACTGCACAAAATGGGCGAAAAATTGCAAAAGTACAAATAAATGCTCAAAAAACATGGAAATGCATTTTTTTCCGGATATTTCTATTCCCAAAACATGTGAAACAATGGAATCGTAAATGAAAATGGGGCTAATTGGACGTTGAAGAGCCGGATGAAGCGGAAGGGTCACCCAGCCGCCATTTGATGCACTCCATTTGTGCAACACGGAACCGCAATTGTGTGCGTCTGCCACCATGTGCATGGATAATTAGAAGCAACTAATTGTGGCCAGAAAATTGCTGAAAGTGGCTCCAATAAAAAGGAACAAATTAGAGCTCCATTACAGCAGCAGTTGAAGACTGTCAGCAAGCAGAAGAAAGATATGTGAGCTCCATTTAATATGTCCAAATAGATTCACCAACACTAATACACACACACACTCGAACTTATATATAAATGCGGGATGTTCGATTCAGTGAGATGTTTTCTCAATTGGAATCCATAGCACCTCCTTGAGAACTATTAAGCTTGAAGAACCTCCTCCTCCTTGAGAACTATTAAGCTTGAGGAACACCCATGCAAAGTATATTGTGTGTTATGGAAAGTGTTTATATACAAACTTGTTGATGGCTGCAGTTTTCGAGTTTTTCTTATCCTTCGTCTTCCTTTTGCTTTTCCACACACACACAAAACATCTACAGACCATATTCATCCTGCTTGCTTTCTTTTCTTTACAAGGCTTGCAATTTTATTCGAGTGATAACAAAATGTGGAAGTGTGGAAAACCATTTTTTATTTTCAATTTTCGTTGTCGATGACATGACAAAGTGCCCTCAACAATGGGGTGTGGCATTTCTCTGTTCAAATATTGCCGTCGCGACTGTCTTGCCAATAAGTAAGCGAAGGAATACAAAAAGAGAAAAAACTTTGGAATCCTCTAGTACGATATGCATACCGATAAAAGGATATCGTTGTCAATGTTGTAAGCCGGGCCAGCCGAAGGGAACAACAAATTCGATTTAAGCGATGACGTTGTCGAAGGAAGAACACAACTTTAATAGCAGCTGCTCAGAAGGACGACTAGGAAGTCCTTCTCCACCATCCACCATCTCCACCATCTGGGCCATCCTCCAGCCCAAAGCTGGCTATCGACACCTTTCGATTTCGCCGTCTGTTTGCACTGTAACATTAACTGGGCGCCTTTTTTGCCCGGTTTGTCTGCCTTCTGCCCTTAGCCTGAGCGAAACTTGCTAAAATATTGATGAAATTAAGGTTTAAATTGTTAATTAAACACGGAGGCAACGCGTTTGGCTTTCGGCGTGCAGACTCTGCTCCTCTCCCCCCCCCTCCCACCTTCCCCTCCGCTGGTACATTGGTACTTTCTGATGTCCTTCGTCCTTCGTGCTGCTTTGTTTTGCCATTAAGGCTTGTAAGTATTCATTAACATAAGCCGCAGTTGTTGTTGTTGTCTGCATTGGTTATCTGTGCGGAGTGGTCCTCTCCTCGCGGCCAGGACTTGCTCAATGCGAGCCACATTTAAATCAATTTTAATAAAAAATCAAGCAAATTTTGTGAAATTGCCCCATTAAATATATTGTACATAGAGTCACAAGAAGGAGGTCCATAAAAGCACAGAGCCAACTTGAAAAAGAAGGCGGGGCCAGCCAGAGAAGTATACGGCATAAGCCCGAATATAAAAGATAAATTAAAAAATAATATCAAGAAAACAACGACAGTGACAAGGATGTGGACGACAACGAGGAGAATTACGCATAAAAAGCCGCAATTGAGTTTTTCGACCGAACTCCAGAGCCAGAAACCGAGACAGAAAGAATACAATTTTCCATGCAATATATGCGTAAATCTCAACAAATTTCATTTGCCTGCCTGCCTCCGTTGGGGGCGTGAGCCCCGTCAATAGCAGCGACAACAACAACAACAACAATAACAAGGCGAAAATGTACAGAGCCAAAAAGTCATACACGAAAACGACTGTCAAATAAAAGCGAATGGTAGCAGGAAAAGAAATTCACGACTTGAATATACCCTCTATAATGCCACGACTATTGTACAGCCAAGGACATATGTATCTAATTCGCTGCGCTAAGATATCTTATGGGGACTATATAAATGTGAAATAGGAGGTACTAGATTAGCATTCGATATTTAAAATTTAATTATTTTTTTTGTTTTAATACACATGTACTTGAATATATCCTATTTAATTCCACAACTCTTGTACAGCCAAAGGCACAATGGGTACTATATATATATGTAAAAGTGGAGGCATTAGATTGGCATTCGATATTCTGAATTGAATTAATTTATTTCTTTAATGTACATGTACTTGACTATATATACTCACTTTAATTCCACAAATATTGTACAGACAAAGACACGCCTAATTAGCTGAGTTTCTTTTGGGTACTATATATTTGTGAAATAGAAGATATTGGCTTGCCATTCGATATTTTGTATTCAATTAATTTGTTTTTAAATATATTTAGAGCATCACATATACCACTTGCACCCTATAAAAGTGAGTATATGAAAATACGACAAAAGCAAAAGTGAAAAAGCACAAAATGTCGGGAGCAGGCCTCATAAAAATGTACACACACTGGTGGGGGGCGTGAGGGGGTGAGGGATGGAAGATTTTTAAAGCGCTTGCACTGTTCCATTAGCTCTGCAGCAATACTTTGGTTCGGGGCTTCTCATGCTCCCGGAACTTGCAAACTTTTTACGAGCCCTTTTTTCGCTTATGGAAATCAATGCACGCTTATCCAAAGAAGACACACACACACACAGCCCCTCTTAAAAAGACTTAAGCAGTCCGTTGATTTACTCGTCGCTCGTGTCTTAAGCCTTGTAAATCCTGCGGATGCTTAAGAGGAAATAAGTTATAATTGCAAACGCGCCCGCGCCTTGATGTCACTTTTAGTGATAGGCAGAGACAGATTTGCTTAGCAGCTCCGTAAGAAGCTTAAGATTTGGCCACATAGCCTGTCACTTGCTCCACAATATCTCGATTTTTTTTAAATGTTTGTAATTCAATAGAAAAGCGCAATGATTATCAGTTTCAAACACCTTTTACCCACCTGCCGCTCGATCCTCACAGTTCTCCTTACTACTGTGCTAGGCATGCAGTTCTTTTCGGTTTTCTTTTGGTTATTTTGTTTTTTTTTTTTTTACGTACGTGCCAAGTTGTTGTTACATGAATTAATGCTGTGTCTCTCAAAAAGTTGTACTTGTTGGTTGCTGACCAACTTTTTTAACCGTTTTTCTGGGCTGTTAAATAACTTTTTTGTGTTTTTTTAGTTTGTTTTATGTTGCACGTTGAAACAATTTCCCTATTTCGCACTGTACGTCTGTCGCTCCATCTGTTTGTCTGGATTTTCCCTATGTGCTGGTGAGGCTTAGATGTTGGGTATGAAGCAGACCTAATGCGCGCTTTGTGCACTTGTCAGATGTCGACAGACAAGCGAAAACTCGAAAAAAAAAAGAAAAACACTAACGCTGAAAAGTAAATATAAAGGACATTAAGTGGCGTTTAACAGGACACAATATGCGGCATTGAGGGGGAATCAAGATCAACAACAACAAAGGCAGCAAATAAGTATAAGGGAGAAGCAACATGAGCTTGTGGCGCGTGGCGTGTAAATGAGCAGAGCAATCCCCACATTTATTAGCATAATAAGCACATGGAGACAAGCATCGACAATGGCAATCGCAGCGGAGAGGAGGAGCAACAGCCGTGTGTCCTCCGTATGGAGAAGTCTGGAAAAGAGAAGTCCCTAAATTTGTGTAACTTACTTATCATTTTATGCCGCGTGGCCGTGCGTAAATCCTTCCGCAAGGATTTCTGCTGCGCGCTCTAATTACGCCCAAGCACAGTGGATAACTGTTGCTCTTGCACGGCGGATTCTTCCTGTTCAGAGTACACACACACACTCACACACACTTGCAAAGTCACTGAGTTTTGACTTGGGGGGCTGATCGTCTGCAGCACAGAGCCACCTTCAGTTGCAGCAGCCTTCAAAGGTTTGTGTGAGCAGGTATTTTGCTCAGGTGCACAAGCTAATTCCAGCGATAGACACAAAAACGCGCTTAAGACTGAGCTGACATAATCGGACAACTGTGCAAGTTGGAGGCTTTGGAGTTGTGCTCAGCCCCTTTGCTGGCTGCTGCGACTGCTATTAAAATTTGGTCGTAAGTGCGTTTTGCCGCGTGCAACGTGCCACTAGGACGAGAACTGTCAACGAACTGTGCGTGCCGAGCAGCTGGAATTTCAACAGGCGCGACTGTCCTATTGACTGTTATATATAGAACAGTTACAGCCAGCGACTCGCAAGCACAGTGGGCAGCATTTCATTGCCGACGCACACAGCGTATGCGCGATTTCCCAGCGACTGAAAGAGAGAGCGCGAGCGAGAGAGAGATGGAGAGAGCGTAAGCGATTTGCTACGCAGCAGCAGCGCAACAATTTGTTGAAGAGCGACGAGGCAGCCGCTTTAACTTGTTATACGACGTAAGGCAGGCGGACGTCGATGTCGTCGTCGTCCTGACCGGAAGCAAAAAGTCAGCGCGATAAGCAACGGCAGCTGCTGGGACCAGGCGAGCTTCTGGCTCCCTTCTATTGCCAATTCCAAAGAAGAAAAAAACCACGAAGACGAAGACGCAGCTCACCTTGGCCGAGCCTTGACAATTGTGCAGCAACAGGAGACGCCACAGCCAAGGCGCAGCATAAATTGTTGTTCTTGTTGTTGCTGTTGTTGTTGCTGTTGTTGCCGTGCCCCGCATTAGCATAATGGCATAGAATGGCGCTGAGTGGAAATTGAGTTTGGCAGCCTGCAACTTTGTTTTTATCATTTGTTGTTGCTTCTTTGTTGCTGTGGCAACTGCGTTCCAAATGTGTTTTCTTCTGGGGGCAGCAACTCCTGGGCAGCTCCTGGGCAACTGTTGCTCAATAAGCAATTTCGAGTGTTGAGTCCCAGTTTTAATGCCCCGGTCCAGTATTTTAATAAATATGCATGAGCTGCAGAGGGTTTCAATTAAATTTACTCAAATTGTGGATGCCTCAGTCGCTTGTTGTTGTTTTCTGGTTATTTGCCAGACTCTCAGCTTTGTGCCCTTGCCTGGCTGAGGTCAAGAATTTGCATCCACAAAATTCCAAAGAATTTATTTGGGTTTTGCATTTATGATGAGCAACAGCAATAATAAAAACGCAAATTAAGGCCAAAGCCAGCTTTCCAGGACGAAAGTGTTAAAGCACCAAATGATTTCAAAGGCGAACGCAGACTTCCGTCCTGACACGGGCTGCGACTCTGACTTGGTCATAAGTCCACGCAGATCCGGCTCAAATTGCTGCACGCGCAGGAACACGCATACACACACATACAAACTTGACTTGACTTGACTTGTCCACGGGCAAACATGAGCGAAAAAAAAAACATGAGACGTGCGCTGCCTGCAAAGGACGTTCATTACGCAACAGGGCTGACTGACTGACTGCCTTACTGCTAGTCTGCTGCTGCTGCTGTTGCTACTGCCACGCCTCCATTAAACTACTCCCGTTTTATACACACCCACACACACACACACCCTCAAATCAATGTATCACACCCCCCACAGATGAACCGTCTTTGGAAAGCTGGCTGCTTGGCTGGGTTGTTGAACCACAACACCTGTTGATTTGGCTCATCAGTTATTACATTTAATAATGGCCACAAACAAAGACATTTTATGGCTTTTGTAGCTTAAGATATCGAGCAGCAGCACACAAAGTGCCGTCTTAGCCAGATGTTATAGCAATGTCAAATGAAATAATTCCACAACATTAAAGCTTCAGATGGTTAGCTTCAAAACGTATTACTGACTCTATCATAACTTATCTCGAAGACTATTGAAATTAAAGTTATTTTAGAATTAAGTTAAGAAGTACTTAAAAGAAAAATGGGCAAATAAACGTATTTTAATTTAAAAAATATATATAAATAACAACAACAATCACAGTTAGAATCTAAAACTGTGCCATGAGCTTTCTATATCAGCTGCTCTCAAACTGGCTTCCAATTTCAAAAGCGCCCTCTATGTGTGATAATAAGACTAACAATGTTACAACGCATTTTGTGTGAAGCTCTTTGCCGCTACCGGCCAACAGAGAGCGCATATACAAATTTCTAAACAATTCAAATTGTTGGGTTTTACGAATAATCAAATTCTCTGTAATTTTAGCTGAAATGTATAACATGCCAAAGCCAAAGGTATTTTTAAATCACGATTTTCTACGTTTGTTGTTGTGTTTTATTATCATCGTTATCTATATATATATATATATATATATATTTGTTTATATATATTTTGTAATTGTTTTAAATATTATGAACTACATTTGAATTGTACAATCTAATTAATAATTAACATTTAGCCCATAATAGTACACAAATATGCGCATAGGTATAGTTAGGTAATATATTTATTTTTATATTTTGTTTTCTTTACGTTTATTTGCCTAGCAACATTTACATTTACTTAGATTAATATTTTATGAATTACATTCAATTTGTTTGTTTGTGTTTTGATTAACTTGTATGATTAATATCTATAACAAACGTAAATAGCCCAGTTCTCTTAGCGTTCAGTTTTCAATTGGATTAACGACTTTTCACAAAAAGAAAATCTCGTTAGCCACATTTGGGCCTGTGGGCCGAGCTATTTACATACACAAAGTAGTACCAGAGAATATTACGTATTCCATTGCGAATCCTAAGCATATAATATACATATGATTTAAAGACTTTGTTTTAAGCATTCTAAGAAAATGTACAATTACAATTACACGTATGTATGTGGACAAATATTTTCAATTAAATACATTGGGCATAAATTATTACATAATTGTGCTAATTGGTTTTTTAAGTTTTCATCATCATATTATTATTTTTTTACTTGTCGCTCTTCCAGTTGAATATTTGCATCTTCTTATCTTTCGGAACATTAATTTTTTTGTATATATTTTTTTTTGTATGTACGTTTTACGTTTTACGCTTTGTTATTTGTGGTTCACTTTATGCTAAGGGTATTAAAATTAATATGTACATAAAATGACTTACTAACTAGCAAATTTTTGCAAGGGTTGTTTTTATTATTGTTGTTTTTGTTGTTGTTGAATGCAACTGAAATTTCTTTCAAAGAAATTTCAATGTAATTTTTCATTTTGTTTTTGTTTTTTTTGCGTTCGTTTGTTAATTTTTTATATTTTCAATGCACAGAGAATTCTACTAATTATAAGCGCTAAACATTGTATATTATTTATTTCTATGGTACTATGCAGTTAAGTTTACGCGTTTCTATATGCTATTCGTATGTATGTGTGTATTTATGTGGGTATATTTTAAATTAGAAGCGACCAGATAAATCCTGCAACGAAAGAAAATCAAGTTCTTATAAGTTTTGTAATCGAAACAAATAGGGGCTCTTACTGAGCCCATCAACACATCATTTTGTATTAGAGAGTCCTCCAAATGCCAATCAACGCTTCATAAAGGGACAATCAGCAGCTTCTGCAAACTGCCCAGCGGCAAAATCCTCACCCCCTGCTCCAGAATGGGGGCTAATTTATTCATTTAGGCACTTGACACTTGGCGTCAAAATATTCATAAGCGATAAGCAAATGTGAGAGATGGCTTGCCATAAGCCTCAGCCTGGCAATTTTTATGCAAATGTGCGACTGCGAGTCAGCGGAAAAGCAAAAAAGAAGCCCGAAATGGAAAACTACAAAGAGCTGGCTCAAATTGTCTCATAAAAACGACAGCCTAAACATTTAAAACGAGAATCTGGCTATAACAATAAATTTTCTCTCGCAAATTGTTGTTGCCAGCATAAAAATCAAAACTCAACGCTTATCAGCCGTTTTATTAGTTTCGGCTTAAAAAAAAAATAGATATATAAATATGTATACACATATATTTGTATATGTTGATCACGCGCAATTTTTATGGCCAGCAATTGAATTTTATGCGCGCCCTTTGACACGGCCGGCTGGGGCCAAAAAATCATTGCCTACTTATGGGCGCCGTCAAATAAGTTTATTGCCGCCCTTGAGGGCGCATTCATTTCGCCCGCTTGACTGCCTCCTCGCTGATTAGTTGCCACGCCCCCCGGGCATATTTGCACTCAGCACACACACGGCAGCTAAATTCCTTTGCTGTTTGCCAGCGCCTCGGTTAAGTCCTGCAGGCCTTGCAGTTTATTACAAGCGTGTCGCTTGTTTGCTTTATTACTTATTGCACACACACCGTATGCGTGTGTGTGTGTGTGTATGTGTGTGTGTGTGTGTGTGTGAGTGAGGGTGTTCATGTCTGTCACGTCATTATCCTTTGTCCGTGCAACAAGTGTTTCAATCCCGGCGCTTTGTTTGCCGTGTGTGTGAGACAGGCACACAAATCCTTGCGGGTCTTAAGCAGCTTTTGCTGTCCCACTCTCACTCGCCGTCAGCTGCCTGATGCTCGTCCTTACACACATGTACTTTGCCCTTTTCCTGCCACTTGGCAATTGTTTTCCGACACTTCCTTCGAGGCGTCGCCCGCCAGCTCTGGAACCCGGCACGACCTCAATGCCAGTCGAGTTAAGTGTGTGTAAATGTGGTTTGTGGCAGATCCCCGCACTCCGGCCAGCTGTGTCCTTTTGCCATTTGAGCTGCCTGTCGCCAGCTTAAATGCTGCTATTCAATTGCTGACAATTTGTATCATCATTATAAATTCTGCGCTCGCTGGCAAATTGATTCCGCCAGCTTGTCAGTCCGTCCGTCAGTTAGTCTGTCTGTCACCTTGGCTTACGGATAATCAGATTTTCAATGGGCGAACAGTTGCACAATTAGCTGTCCGTCCTGACAACGAATTAGGTGCGACAGCAGCATAGTGTGCTGCTCTCTCGGGCGTTGCCTGGGCTAACTCAATTTGTGCCGCAACTCGAGCAAATCCCCGGACATTTATTAATGATGCGCGACCATTAAAATTTAATCAAATGTGCCCAAAAAAAATACAATAGGCGAAAAAATAGCAAAGTGGTCGGCAAAACTTCTTGACTTCTTCTTGAATTATTTAGCGAGTTGCGGGCAAGTTGCAACACCTCGAGAAATGGAACCCAGCCCCAAGCCCAAACGGAAAAACTTTTGAATCTCCCCACAGCCTAGGAGTAGGCCGGGACAACGTCGCCAATGTCAACCTCAAGCTGAGGCAACAGAAATCGCGCATTTTGGTTTTCTCGCTTTTCTTTGTACATTCTTTTTCTTTTTCCCACTAATAAATTGGCCCAAAATGCTTTTGTGTTTCACGCGCGCTTTCACCGGGGCAACAGCAGCTACCCCCCTTCCACCTCTCCCCCCCCCTCTCCTACTCCTCTGCCATGCCACACAGCAGCAGCTGCAGCCATAATTTGTGCGACTTTATTATGTGTCAAGTGAGTCAATCTGCGGACGATGATGACACGACGGGAACGTGGAGAAATTGTGATTTCCGGAGCGGGGAGCAGCTCACATCTTAGCCGTTTATTGACATGTGTCTCGCTGGCGGCGGCTTATTAGACAACCGTGTGCTATGTGTGTGTGTGTGTGTGTGTGTGTGTGTGTGTGTGTGTGTGTGTGTGTGTGTGTGTGCGTCCTTCTATTTTTTATTCTATTAAATATGCAACATGCGGCTGGCAACTTTAAAGCATGCCGCAGCACTTGCCGCATTTGCATAAAATATACAAAAAAAAACAAAATTTTAAATATAAAAAAAAAAAATTTATAAATTCCAGCTATGAGAAATACTTTGGTAAGTAGATCTGTCAGTTGGCCGGAATTATAAAAAAAAAAGTGTAAGATGGATAAATGGAAAAATGGAAATCCGCCTTCCAATGTTGGCTGCAATTCAAATTATTCACTCAAATGAAGCGGCGGCAGCCAAACACAAAAGTTTGCACTTGGCATAAATTTCGAAGCGTCCCCGCCACCTTCCTCTCCCGCCACCCACCTCAGTCTTAGGTGACACGCTGCTTGCCCCATGACAAAGACGATTTGATTTTATTTTATTAGCACATCACACGATTGGCGCCAGAACTTGACAAAGTTTCAACTTTGTCCTGGCGCTGGCTGCTCCCCCCTCTCTATCCACCCGTCTCTATTCCCCTTCTCCCCCCCTCCCCCCTCCCCCTTCCAACTTGGTCTTGGCCACCAACTTGGAGATTTTTTCTGGTCGCTTTGCTGTTTTCTAATTGTTGGCTTACAAAACTTAATGTGGAATTCAATTTGTGCGTACTGCACCAGGCGGAGGCGGGGCATTTGAAAAAGTTTTTCCTGGCACTTCATTGGGTTTTTTGTCGCCCCGCTGTCCACAATGCCGCCCACCCCTCCCCGCCCTTCACCACAACAAACTTGGGCACAAAGCAAAAATGCACACTGACAGCTTAACTGACATTGAAAAAAGCCAGCAAAAGGTAGCATAAGTAGAAGCAACGACTATTCAATACCCTGTAATATGAAAGTGAAGAAAAGACTTAGCAGAAAGCAAACTGAACTGAGATCCTTTTCTCGACGAACTTTGCTGAACTTTGTCAAAGCGAAGGGTTAAAGGCTGTACGCAAAATCTTAACCATTATTTTAAGGGGCAAAACCTTTGTAAAATATGCAAAAAACTAAAGGTAATTTTTCAATATTAGCTGCACTTAACACGCTTGATTTGAGCGCGGGGCAAACAGGTAAATAGCCATAGGTTTTGTTGGCCAAGGACAACAACAACAGGAGCAGCGGCAGCAATATTAGGGACATAAGTCACCCTAAGGACGTAATTAATTTTTCAGCATTTGCTGTTGCCACACACACACACACACGCTCACACACACACCTGCACACAGGAGCCAGGCACAGGTTGCCTTGACGAATTTGCGCCGCGGTCGCCAAAGGCAGCCCTCGGGCCGCTTGCCCAACCAAATTAGCGCGGCCATTACGTGGGCGACAGAGAAGGGGGAGGGGCAGTCAGGGGGGGGGGGGTGCATAAGGACACTTGAATGCCAGTGGCCAGGTCTTACATATTTTATGGGGCCCGGTAAATGGACTTAATTTTCCGCAGCACGCGCCACTTTAAAAGTGGAAAATTGAAAAAATATCAAAATACTTTAAACTTGTGTTTTTTTGGCGTCTATTTCTGATTTTTTTTTTTTGGGACGGAGGCGGGGGCGGAGTGTGAGGCGCACTTGACATTGTATTATGATAATTGAACGCGTGTAATTGCCCTCAAGACGAGAAGCCAGCAGTTGGCAGTCAAAAGCCAGCTCTGAGGAAGGCATCCAGCAAATGGAATCGCCATGAAAGATTCATGGAGCACGCACTCGGGGAAATGGCGACTGAACTAAGGCGATTTGTATATATATAAATGCTTATAAACAGGACACGGCTGAAAAAATCAGAATGAAAAGAAATTTGTGGAGCGTGGGCTTTGCTCTCCGTCTCTATTCCCGTCTCTGGCCCCTTCTCTATCCCCATCTCTGGCCCCTTCTCTATCCCCATCTCTGGCCCCGTCTCTGGTCCCATCTCTGGCCCTTCTCTGGCCCCGTCTCTGGCTTTTTCCATATTCATAATGTATCGCTTTATGCGTTGTGATTTTACATTATTAACATAATTTATGCATAACTGTCACATTGAATGCCTTTTAGGCTTGATGCTAATTGAAACCGAATCGTAGTCGACTCGGAGTCGGATCGGATCGGATCAGAGCACCTTCTACTCACTTTGTAAACTGTTATGGCGGCGAACTGCCATCTTCCTGCTAGTTAAAAGTGTACACATTATATTGTCCTTAGATTAGGCCCAGCCACGTCTTCAAGTCCATCCAGCCAGGGACTACCTAATGCACCCAGGAGGGCGGCGAGGTGACCACGCTGGGCTGTGAGTACTGGACACGTGCGTTCAGATTTGCAGTCGCCGTTTGTGTGGCCAGTTCCAGGCTGTTGTTGCTGTTGTTGTTGTTGTTATTGTTGTTGCTTAACAGCAACTGTTGCTGCTGCTGTTGCTGCTGTTGTTGTTGCTGTTGCTGTTGCTGCTGCTGCTGCTGCTGCTGCAATTGCAGCTGAGCCTGCAACTGATTGAGCTGAACACCTGCGCTGCTGTTGGAGACGCCATTGCTGCTGCTGCCGCTGCTGCTGTTTGTACTATTATTGGTTAAGATCACATTGTTGGTATTCGTGTTGACCGCGGCCAGCGGTATATTGATGTCCAGCAGGCCGTCGTATCGCATCTCCTGCTGCAGCAGCTAGAAGAACAAGCGGACGGACAGGTTGAAAAGCTGGCTTTGATCTGGGACCCACTTTTGGCTTACCTCCTCGACGTTGCACTCGAGTCCGCCCTGAAAGTCCTCCAGATTAAATTCGTCAATTTGCTCGCTGTTGAGCGCCTCCAGGCATTGCCCTATCAAAGTAGAGGCGCAGTTATTATCTGTTCAAGCAGCGACAACAGACATAGATAATAGACAATAGAGGAATAGATAAGACGGAAAGGAGATGCATCAGAGAGACTCTCAAGACTTACCCTCCAGACCTGAGGACAGCTGCTGTCTCTGCTGCTGTTGATGCTGATGCTGGACAAGAAGTGCAGCATTATCCGCGGAGCCATCGATCAGGACGTTGCTGTATGTGTTGAGGGAGTCGGACGAGGGCTCGCTATTGGGATACGCAGGCGACATTGTGGTGGTAACTGAGTTGGGCGACAGGCCCTGCCAAGAGAGAAGATCAGGAAGAGAACAAACAGGCAATTTAAGGAGATTGATCTTTAAGTATCTTTGAGGATGGGCACACTCACATCTCGCACTGGGGCGCTGTGCAGGCAGCCGCAGTTGAGCGAGCGATGCAGCAGGCATTGACCCTGCGCCTGCGGCTGTGGCTGCGGCTGCATTGTGGCATATCCTGGTCCGTTCAGGGAATAGCCCTGTGGCAGCTGCGGCTGCTGCGGCGGTTGATAGGGCGGCGGCGGCTGCGTGGGCAGGCCGGATGCGGCGCTGAACCTGCTCCAGCCGTACGATCGTTGGGTTGCAAATACAGAAACAGACGTTGACTTTATAGAGCAGTTAAATATCGTATACATATATAGAGATTTGAATAGGAATATGAATATCGAAGCATGCAAAGCTTGTGAAACGAACAACAAAAAAGGCGGCCCACACACACACACACACACACGGACACACACACAATCATAATCAAACACAACTGACCCTTGCTGCTGCAACATGTCGCTCTGGAGTTTCAGCTCTTCGGCCATGGAGCCGGCCAGCTGGTCAAGCTGTTGGGCCTGCGCCTGCGTCATTGTCGTGTTCTGATAATCAACCGAGAAGCCCCAGTCGGGCTCGAGATCCAATGCCCGTATGGGACTCAGACGGCCGCAGGAGCTGGCATTCGATGAGGCGCGCTGACGGAAATCGGGCGACAATTGAAAGCCGCCGCTGAACCGCAAAACGATAGATAAATGTAAAGAAAACAAGAAAACAATACAAAATTAAAAATGTAATAAACAAAAAAAAAACTCATACTATACGAATCCAAAAATCATAAGCAGCTAAATTAAAGCTCAGACTTTTAAATACTCTACAGTTAAAAGCCAGCATTCAAAACTATTTATTTATATATTTATGATCTATGCAAGGATATGCGAAGCACGCTGTTAACTACGTTAGGATTAAGCGCAGCATGCTCTTTATTTAAAATTAAGACCTTTAATCATATAACTAAATTTTGAATAGTCTAATCCCTTTAAAAATGGGTAAAAAGAGTATTATATTTATTTTGCATCTTTTATTCCGACCCTATTACTTAGGAATATAAACGCAGCGTGAATATAGCCCGTCCATCTATCTTTCCTTCTGAATAATCAATAAAATAAATTTAAGACCTATAACTTTTGTATACTCTGTAGCTAGTGAAAGTGGGTATACAGGATATTATATTTATTTTGGAAAAGAAGGCGCCATATCCGAACTGTATCTAGACAAGTCTGTGTCTCTATCCTTCGTTCTAAATAATCAGAGTCCATAAGAGCTATAGACTTCAAATTTAAAACTTCAACTTAAGAGCTACAGACATCACATTTACAACATAAGCACAGTTCTCTTCGGGATAGCATAGTTTTATACCCCAGCAGACATTAATCAGTTTCGTTCGAGTCTATAGTAGAACTCTCCTAGAACTTCTAGTTTGGCTTATCCAATAAAAGCAAAAATACGAACAGAGATATGTCGTATGAGAACATTATCCTGATTAAAATTAAACTATATTTTATAGGGTCGATGTTTTCTTTAAATATCTTGACAAATACCTTGACAAATATCTTGTCAAATTTTTGACAAATTAAAATACCTCTGCCAGGACTTACAAACTAATTCATTTAATTCTTAAATGTTTGATTTCTAGATATCTTATTATATGAATAAATAAATAGCAAAATATCTAAAGGATCTACTAAATTGCGATTTTTAATTGTAATCGAGTCTAAGCTACTTTCTATTTGTTAACTCAATTGTTAATAGTTACCTGTGCAGCGGACTCTCTGGAAAGTGATCCAGCCCCTCGCTGACGCTGCTGCTCGGCGAGGGCGTGGCATCATTGAGCCCAACAACGCCGCCCTGTCGCAGGGCCTCGACACGCTTCTTGGCCCGTCCGCGGCGCTTCTCGTAGCGCGATGTTTCCATCGAGGCGGCACGACGTCGCACCGATTTGCCGGGCTTGGCCTCCGGGTTGAGCATCCACCAGGAGGACTTTCCCGTGCCCTCGTTCTGCACGCGCATAAACCGATTGTGCAGCGACAGATTGTGCCGGATGGAGTTCTGTAAATGGGAACAGGGGAAAACCCAAAACCAAAATGTGGCAATTATTAACGAGGCTGCGTTGAGTTTTGTCTTTCTTTTTTTTTTGCGGAATTTGCAAATCCTGAGATTGCGGGTTAAGCAATTCCCTTCAAGTCGCGCCGATGTAACGATTTGTAAGCAATTGCGTTAACTTCCTGTGGGGGGGAAGGATAAGGTCGGTAAGGTCTTGTGCTACGTTTCCTTTTCCCGGTTTGCCATTCAATTGTCTGACGACATTTTTATGGGTTTTAGAGAGCGCCATACACACACGGTCTCTAATTGGAAGTTGTCTTCACTTGGCTGTCGTTCTTAGTGCTCCGCGTTGTAGTCATCGTCCTCGTTGCCTGTCGCTTAAGCTGTCAATTCATATTTTATAACAATAGTCATAAATATATCGTCATGCGCAACGTAATGACAGCAAATCGACGAGCAGACGAACAGACGGAACAACTGGGAGACTAGAGTCCTCTGACAAGAGGTAAAAAAAAGGCGCACAACAATTACACACCAAACACAACCAAAAACAATCAAACACGTTTAGAGCGGATTTGTCATCGGTTACAATATATATACATATACCATATAGAAAAAGCGAAATGGAGCATTACAAGCTAAACTAACCGAAAAGCAAGGCAGCCGCAGATTCCCTCCTGACCTAGCTCCGAGCTCAACTCCAAACCAAATGCGATGCGTCGCGACTTCAGGCGGCAGATTGGCGCCATTTATCACCGTTGCCAGGACATGTGTGTGTGTGTGTGTGTGTGTGTGGGTGGAAGTACGCCTGACGACTAAACCTGTGCGCAGACAGCAGACGACAGACGAGAGATGGGGCAGACAGGAGCAGGAACACCGCCAGGGTGCAGACCTTCTAATACTTTTTTTTTTGCGAGTCAAAAACTTTTACTTGGCGTCAGTCGAGTCCTGTTGGCGTCTCCTGGCGTCGTCGTAATGACATTTCGGTTTTAGCCCATGCTCCCACGCATACACACACCCACACACACACACACACACCCACACACACACACCACTTTACCCCTTCTATTTACTAGCTCTTGCATAAAGTTATCATTTTTATTTAAATGTTTAAGTGCGTCCTTTGGCCCAAACCCAGCCGAACTTAATGTCTGGCATTTGCAAAGATGCTTGGCAATAATTTAAACAGCGAAACGTTTTTATTATGCTAATACGCCTAGAGGAAATTATCTTACAATTCGCTGGACAGGAACCATTCTATTGGCATAACATGCATAAATTAGTTCAGATTAAGCTGCCACATGTCAGGCCAAAGGATTAAGCTGCTAAGTCTATAAATACGTTCCTTATCTTTACTGTCTCCAGCTCGATTAACGCAGCATCAAATACATTCAGCTCTACTTGAAACGACATCTTGGACAAAGCTTGGAATTCGGGAACTTTATCATTTTAGATGCGAATTCAATAAAGCAGATAAACCATACCCAAGCTAAAACGCCGAAGATTTAATACCCTTGCATACCCAACCTTATCATATTAATTTTCGACCAATCGTTCCTTTGCCAGCTATATAATATACTGGTCCGAAGTTAATTTTGCATGTATCTGAGAAGCATTGTAAAACTTATGAATGCCGTTTGATCAAGCTATCTTGATAAACAAAAAAGTTGTCCATGCAAGAAAGTACTTTTAGTCCGATCGTTCCTACGGCAGCTATATGATATAGTGATCCGATACAGCCGGTTCCAACATATGTACTGCTTACAACAGAAAGAAACACTTCTGCAAAGTTTCATTAAGATAGCATTAATACAAAGAGACAAGTTCGCATAGAAACAGACAGACGGATAGATATACGGGTCGGAGATGTCTCCTTCTATGCGTTATACATTTCACGACAAAATTATGATACCCTGTGCACGGGTAAACCCAGTTAAGTTTTGAGAAGGCAGTTTAAAGTCACGTAAGAAGATTTTTCTGGCATTTCGTGTCACGCCGGAAAACACGACAAACACCCATCTCTATTGGGCCCCACAAAACCTACTACACGAAATGCTAACAAATGGCATTCATAATTTATGGCACACACTTCATTGAATATTCATAAACTTAAATCTGGCGAATGCCTGCCAGAAAAAAATTCAATTCATCTAACTAATTGGCGCTATAAACTTGGAAGATATGTGTACATATAGAGGAGACCTCCAGCCGAGTACAAGATACTCTAGGAAGGCAGCTGCCGGGGGGGGGCCGGGGGCAGTTGCCAGGGCGCTGCATTATGTACTAACCGGGGAGCAGGAGGGGGGAGAAGAAAAGCGGGGGTGTGCGCTTACAATGCGTATGTGGGTCACACTCGAGGGGACAACCCCCCCAATCAAATATGAAAAGAAAGAAATCCTGGGCTGATATGGAAAAAAAGCGAAACAAAAAAAGAAAGAAGCAGAAACTATGCGAAATGGCAGCTCGAAGGCTTCATTGAATTTGCTTGCAACAAAATGGGCGAAATCCAGAAATGGAAATTTAATACGTATATGAGCACAAGTCCATTTGTCGCCAAGGATATTCGCATGTCCTTTTGTGTACACACACAATTAATGTGCACCGAGCGTGAATTACAATGAAACAGCATCCCCGTCCCACTTCCACCCTGCCCTTTGCCCCCCTTCCAATTGGTTGCTAGGCGCTCAGAATTTGACCCAGTTATGCAGAAATAGTTGCGAGCTGCCGATGCCAATTACATTTATTAGACACACAGTTTTTATTTATTAGCCAGCGCCTTGTTAAAGGTCGGGCTCTGATTCATTTCTCTATAATTTATAAGAGTAATTGGTCCACAGTCGGGGAGCTGGTTCGAATGGGGGCGCAATATATTAAAGCTACACGAGTCAAATCCCCATTCAGCTAGCTTTCTGCTTGCCTAGCAATACGGGGGCTCACAACCCCCACAACCCCGCGACCCCTTGATAATGTGCCCTCAGCTCGACACCAAATATGCACATTTCACGTTTCGAGTGGCTTTTTGAGCGCTTGTGGCAGCAACAAATGCCACCATGTGGCACTAAGTGCGCCCAACATGCAACGCACTCAAGTTGAAGCTGAAGAACAAACATTTCTCACAGTGCACATGCATATAAATGCTGCTCAGTCAGTTTTATTTATTCAAAAGAACTTGAATTACACGAATCAAGTAAGTATTTATCGTCGTGTTCCGTTAAATATATATGTACGTATTATATGGATGGAGTCACCAAAGAACAAACATTTCTCACAGTCCCTATTATGTAGTTAAATAGAACACCTCAGAGGTGAGCCAATCCAAGGATAGATATATTTCATTTAAATGCTGCTCAATCAGTTTTATTCATTCAATGTCCAAAAGAAAAGAACCTGAATTAGACGGATCAAACAAGTATTTGACTCAGAGTTGAGCCAATCGAAGGATACCCGTGCATAAATCAGATACATTTAATTTAAATGCTGCTCAATCAGTTTAATTCATTCAAAAGAACTTGAATTACACGAATCAAACAAGTATTTGATGTCGTGTTCCGTTTAATATATACATTCTTATTTGTATATATGTATTCTAATGAATAATATTAAAAATTATACGCAGTGGCAATTGTTTGGGGGGCTCCCAAAAACAGATTGGCAACAACATAAAATTGTCGCTTTGAGTGGACTAAATGCCAGTTAGCCGGTCAAATCAGAATAACACGGCAAAGCGCAGATCCATATCAAGGCACAGGTATAGATACACATATATATATATGTAAAGGTGTGTTCGTGTGTGCATTGTGCTACTATAAAAAGAAATAAAAGTAAAAATAATAATAAAGAAATCGCGCTCGAATGCTAAACAGCTGCCGCAATTCTCACACACAAATCAAATGAACCCAGCGCTGAACCCAACACAAAAAGCAAGCACAAAAAAAAGGAATAAATGGAGAAAAAAAGATTATTCGCATTTAGATGTGAAATTGAGATATAAATTTTGAAACGGCAACCCATGCACCATGCACAGGTTGTTCAGCTTGCCCCCAAAGCCTGCCCCACAGCTTGCCCCACACAGCCTGCCACTAATTGCGGCACGAGCTGGCCAAGTTCAATGCAGTTAAAATTTAATTTGCCACACAACCTGCAGCTGGCCACGCCCCTAGTTCTAAACGCCTACAACCTGACTGGGCGAGTTCTCTTTTGCGTGCTTTTGTTCCTCAATGGATTCAATTGTTTTAACAAATTTTTCTGCTGGCCAATTTGTAAACACTTCGACACCGAAGACTAAACAAATGCTTGTATCCATGAGATACAAATGCTTGTATCCGTGAGATACATTTGCCGGGCCTAAAATTGATGGCCTCGACTCGCGCTCCCATGTTTATGTTTACTTCAGGCTAATTAATTGTTTAAACATTTTTTTCTTTCTTTCTGCTCTTGACTTCAAATGTGGCTTCTTTTGAAAGCTGGGTTGGTGGGGAGAGGCAGGTGGAGGCATATATGGTATATGGTATCAGGCCATCGCATTTGCATTTGCATTTTCAATTCTCATCATCGTTGCTTTTGACACTCGCTATTAATTAACCGCCATTTATCGTTCACCTGTTGTAGCCAAATTCTCAGTCGGAAGAGGCCTCATTTGGCGGCCTATCATTCACCTATTCAACGGTAATTTAGCAAAAGTAACGCTTTATATTTTGGTTCAATTTTTTGAGCTATTTTTATTTTTTACCTTTTCTGGCGCGTGTCAGAAAAGTAGCTGACCATTTATTTGTAATAGATGGTGTGGACGAATCTCTGATTAGATAAACAATTAATGAGCTAATGCAAACGAATATCGCTTGAATATCGAACAAACGAATAGCTTATGAACGGCCAAAGCAACATATTTGGTTTGGTTATTTCAGGCCTCGAAGCCATAACTTAATTTAAGGTTTGGTTTCGAAACCAGGTTTTCAACATTCGTGAAAACTAACTAGCCACATTTCAATAGAACAATTAAATCTGATATACAATAAATATTGTTATTTATTAATTTTGCAATATTTACTAAAATAAAAACTAGATTTTCGTGAAGTACATCTTTCAGGAAAGGAAATTGTTGGGTTCAATTTGAGCTTTACATTATTTCTTTAAGGAACATTAACTAGACATATTTCAATAGAAATAATAAATCTAATCTACACTGCATATTATATACACAAAAATTATTTATTCATTTTGCAATATTTACTTAAATAAAAATTGTTAGCTTCAAATTTAGCTTGACCTTATCCCTTTTTAGGTTCGCCTCAAATAATAAATGGGCTTAAAGCCCTTCCGCCTAGCATATAAAAAAAGAGTTAAAGGTTCATTTTATTTTTATTTATTTATTCTGATATTTGATGGAGTCATTTTTTGGGCCCAAGCTAAATCAATATTTTGACAGTTTGTGTATCAAAAAATGATTTGAGGTCGGCGGAAACTTGAGCAAAGCCATTTGAACCAGCAAAACTTTAAGCACACGCCGACTATCAAATTGGAATTGAGCAAATGGCCCGTCGAAAAGCCGATGATACAGATAGGGCCCATTCCACCGCCACCCCCTCAGAAAGTTGTCCAAATATTGTAAAGATATGCGAACATAAAACTGGCAGCATTATCGAGCCGATGATGATGTGATGATACGGGCATGATATAAAGAAAAGCAAAAGTTTTTCGTATCTCTTCTTTTTTTTTTGTATCTCGGCAAAGTTTTATGAATTTGAGTTGGCGACAAAGCCAAAAGGAAAGTTTGCGATTAATCGCTGGTGAAATGGCGCCTGCCGGCAGAGGAAATAAAAACCGGAAGTCGGAGCTGTAACGGAAGCTGTGCTGAAATTCTCAACTGCATTCAATTGCACCTGCCATGACTTTAAGAAGCGCCACATAAAATGGCCAACAAATGGTAAGCCACACAAATATAAGGATCTCATTGTCCTGTCTACAGCAGAAGGGGAATGCACTCGATAAACAGTTCATAAGTGTCGCGTTTGTCTCGCAACAAACTGAATGGCCAAAAGGGTCTCAGCCAAAGGCTAAAGCAGCAAAAAAAAATAAAGAAAAAAAGGAAAAACTTTTCCCATTCATGTGGGGACAACAACAACAACAAAAACAAATCAAGCCAAATTATGTACAATTTGTGCGGCGAGAGGACATTGCCCCAAAATGTATGCAATCGAAATGGCAGCGAATTGAATTTAGTTTGTGCCACAGTTTGTGCCACAATTTGTGGCAATAGTTTGTTTGTCTGTCTGTCTGTCTGTCTGTCCATTCGCTTGTCTGCTTATGAAGCCGATGACATTCATTAAGTACTCGTCCAGTGCACTGTCCACCAAATCCCTGTGCCCGCTGGCCAATGCTTAGCTCGTGATTGATTATGCGACAGCCTTTCGGAGCAGGTTTAAGGCACGGGCTTAAAGAGAACCGAGCGACGCGACTTAAATTCCATAATCATTTAGTTAGTTCCAACTCAGCCCAAACCAATCGCAAATTTATGAGCTGGCCATTAGCTGGCCGTGAATTGGCCATTCAAATGATGAACGTGCTCCGCCTGGCTCCTTGTCCTCACTTGTGGCCAAGTTGTCAGCGCCTGCTCTGGACACGCCCACATCAACAGAGACAGGTTCTCGTGCCATGGCAGAAATTTGCAACACGTTTAGCGTTAAGTTAACAAAATATAATTTTATTATCCTCCGTCCGTCTGGTCAGTCCAACCAAGTCAGGGCCAACCACACGAGGTGCCACACACACATCTCCACATAAAACAGTTTCTCTTCTGGCCAAGTTTTTATTATTTTTTTCTTCGATCGGTTGCTGCTTTTTTTTTTTATTGGCATTTCTGATTATTATTGCATTATTATTTATTGCCGGGTGGCATTTTCTCTATGAGATAATTTCTCAATAAATTTTTTAATTTATTTTTTTATTACTTCTTTTTTGTTGGCGAATCGAAACCAGTTTGGAATGCATTATTTATAATTCTTTAAGTTCATTAAATGCCAAACTTTGGCACTTTGCGTGTATATATGTATGTGAGCTGATCAAAAAGTAATTTATACTATTAATCTTATTCACACAGTCCAAAAAAACATAGCTTAATATAAGCATAAGATTTGGCAATTTTGAATGGAGCTAAGTTTGGCTAAATTATATAATTTTTTGTTTGACAAAAAGTTCATTTTTGACTGATCGTTAATGTTAAGTGTGTAAAAGATTTGGCTCTTATGTTAGGAACATAGAGAAACTAATCAATGCCGTCATTGATTGAGATATTTTAAAATACAAAGCGTTTTTCATGCAACAGTAGATGTTGTTCGTGTATTCCCAAGAAGACGGTAACGGGGTGGGGACGAAAAATACTTTATATATATGTAGTATTAATCAAGCTACTTGCCAAGTTTGGTGACTCTAGCTTTTATAACTTACGAGATTTGCTCAAAAAACATAAATTCGATATCGATTTTTATCGATAACTTGCAAAAGGGGCAAGTTATCGATTATGGCAAACCACCTCGTACTGCGCGTGCACTAGGAAGACCTACGTTACAAATTTGCAGTCACTAGCTCTTATAGGTTCTGAGATCCTTGCTTTCATACATATGGACGGACGGACGGACAAGCGGACAGACAGGCGGACAGACATGGCTAGATCGACTCAGCTGTTGATGCTGATGAAGAATATATATACTTTATGGGGTGGGAGATGCTTCCTTCTGCCTGTTACATACATTTGCACAAATACTTTATACCCCTATTACACATTTTTAATGGGTTCAGTGTATAATAAAACTATTCGAGGCAAGGACATGTTTCTAACAGTTCTCAAATATCGCTTTGCAATGGGGCCTCGTAATCCACACAAAAGTCTACTGCGCACTTTGGCTATATTCCGGAGTGTGTATATGTGTATGTGTGTGTTTATGTGTGGGTACCTATGTGTGGGTGTACGTGTGTCTGTTATTCTGGCTGGGCTGCCAGACGCTCGTGAATGCCAGACAATATTTGGCGCATAAATCGTGCAGCATTCAGAAGTAGCTTTATTTTGCATTTTAGTGCGAGAGCCAAGCAAAAAAAAATAAATAAAACAAAAAACATTACAATTTTACGGCCTAAGGCAGACGTTGGCGTTAATAAGTGCAACAAACTCGAGCGTGCCGTAAAAATTCCAATGTTTCGAGTGGAAATAGTGCAACAAATGCCACTAACCTCGGACAATGCAAAATTCAGTGCGACGCAATTGCAATTGCAATAGAAACAGAATTAGAAGCGGCTATAAAAAAAAAACTATTACGTGTTTAAGGTCTATTAGATCAGACTCACAATCAGATTCAACTAATCGAGCAATTGTAAAATATTCCCCATATAATTAATATTGTTATTAGTCATAATTGAGATATTAATCAGAAGTAACAATTTGGAAAGCTTCCGAGAAATTCAACAGTTAAACACGAAATTTAAAAATACACTCAACATTCAATCTAGGAGTTCTTTTAATATACTTTTGATATTTTAAATGATCAATCATCTCGAAAGCACATTAAAGCTTGAGCTTAATACTTTTCGCTGGATAACATTCTTAAAACTAAAGCTGTTATTAATAAAATAAAACCTTGAGCTTAAAGCTTTTCGCTGAATGTCATTCTAAAAACTAAATCTGTTTGTTTTTTGTTAATCAAGTATTTTATTCAGATTCTTACTGCAAGTGCCTTAATCTACATACTACGTGGTGTGCTAATATATGGACTATATATGCACATACATATGTACGTATTTGAGGTTTATCAGTAAAGATATATAATTAAATGGGGGGCACTTTAACAAACGGCCTGCAATTAAAATGTTAATAAATAACTGTAACTGAAACTAACACATGCACGAAAAGAAAAAACCCACAGCAAAAATCATTTGCCAAAGGGAGGCACGGCTGCTTCCGCGTCGCCAGCTGCTGACGTCGCTGTCAGCAGCGAAAAGTGGGCGTGTGTCAGGCCAAGCGTCTACTACGCAATTGCCGGGTACAGTTAGACGAGACACGACACCAGCAATAACAACGACGACGACATGTCAGCGGCAGCAGCAGCAGCGCAGCAGCCAGAACAACAACAAATACAAGAACCGAACGAAGACCATCAAAATAGCCTGCCACAGTCTGGCTACAGCGTGTATAAAGAGCGAGAGAGAGCGCGAAAGAGAGAGGGATAAGTAGAGATCGGCAGAGTTCGGCAAGGGGGGCTCGTGCAAGGTTATTATTTATTTATAAATAAAATATTATAGATGCGACTGATTGCTCTCATGTGTTTAGCACGCTCTCTCTCCCCCGCCTTCTCTGACACTCTCTCATCTCTCATTCTCTCTTCTTGTCACTCCTATCAGTCTGTATTTTTCAAGATTTCTACTGTGCACAATTATTCCAGTATTTGCACGTTTCATTTCATTGGATTTGCCAAATGTAAAGGAAAACAAAAATATTTTGCTTCATTTTACTTTGCGAATGCTTCTCGTAGCCCATACACACAACTTCCCCCCTCCATCCCTCTTCATCTCTTCCACTTATTGGTTTTATTGTGTTTCGAACTAGTTATTGTTTTTGTTATTGTTTCTCACATGCGCTTAGCACAAAATGCGCCGCTAACCGCATAAACGGAGCTGGGCGAACGAGGATTAATGCGGCGTATACTTAACGCGCGCGCTTAACTAGCGTGCAAAATATTTTTGTTGTTAATCGTTGGCGTTTACAGGTTCTACTTCGCATTCTCCTTCTCCTTCTCCTTCTCACTCTCCCTCTCCCTCTCCTGCTAGTTCTCTCTTCTCTTTTCTGCTATTGCTTCTTGTTTGCATGCCGTCTCGCTTTATTTGTTGCCATTTGATAAATTTGCAAGAGCGCAGCTGCATTTTTTCTTTATTTATTTTTTTTTGTATTTCCTTTTGCAACTTTGCTAAGACGCAGTTCGACTCGGCACATGTCACATGCGCCCCGCTCCGCTCCTTCCAAGTGGCTGCTCCAAGTGTCAAATTGATTACGCAAGCGACATTGGTTAAACGCAGTTAATGAATGGAATTACTTAGCCCACCTTGTGGTGAAATGCGGGGCACGTGTACTGCAATTGTATGCATAATGAGACCCGTTCTTTTGTAATTCCCCCCATATAGACAAGGCAAGTGCTGCGGGTGCAAGGCTGTGCCGTTAAATGGGGCCGTTTATAACGGAACTAGTTCGAATAATGATTCCCTATCTTGACGCCCCTGGCAAGGGGGGGCACAATTCACTGATAAAGACAAACGTACTTAGGGTACAAAAGAAGTGCGAATTGGCCACTTGAGGACAGCTGATAATGAGTATTAATAAAAAAAATTACAGTTACAATGACTATATAACTATCAAAAGATAAGCACCTAATGTTTTGAATAGCTTTCAGGGGAAAAGATTAATTTTCATATTAATTTTAAAATTTCATTTAATTAGTTAGAAAAAATAGCCCAGCTGCAGCTCACGTCCTTTTGCTATAAATCAGTCCTCATTTAATTACTGCATCGACTTATAAAAACTACAAAATGTTGGACCAAAAATATGTTCGCAGCCAAAAAAAAAAATAACTAAAAATATATTTATACAAGAGAACAGTCGAGTACATATAAAAATACAAGTTTTATTTCAAGAAATATAAAAAAATTAAATTAAAAAAAATAACACTAAAGAGAAAAAAACTTGGCACAGGTTCAATGGACAATTGTCGCTCGGAATGAAGACGCGAACGTTGCCACAGACCGACCGCGAAGCCAAATTTAAAATTCCACAAATGTCATTTCAGTTTGTTTTTCTTTTTTCCCTCTTTTTTCTATATTGAAGAGGAAGCGCCTGGCGAAGGTGTTGGCCAGAGGGGGGGCCAAAGGAAGCAAATGTCAAAGAATTGCAACGTGTTGCATAAAATTAGCCAAAGACTCTAGAGAAATTCATAAAAGGCATCTCGCACTCGACTGTCCCTTTCAGCAGAAAAACCGGAAAATTGCAGCACTAAAAATAGTCATGAGTGCACACACGTTCAGCTGCAGTACACTCAGAGAAAATTGATATCCAAAGCGAAGTTCGCACTTCGATCAATTTTTAAATGCAAGACTCAAATGCAGTATTTAATGTGTGCTTCCACTTTTATACCCTTGCAGAGGGTTTTCAAGCATTTCATCTCGAAATGTGTAAAGCACAAAAGGAGACATCTCCGACCCGATAAAGTATGTACATATATACATTCCTGATCAATATCAACAGCCGAGTCGATATAGCCTTCTTGTATGAACAACTTTTTTGTTTATAAAGATATCTTAGCCATACTCTGCATTAACTATTTTTCCTGTTCTTCTTAGATACGGGCAAAGCATTGTGAAAAGGTTGGCTATGCAAGGGTATTAAGTCTTCGGCGTGCCAATTATTGCCTTTCTTTCTAGTTAAGACCTACTTTTGGAATGTTTAAAATCGAAAGTTTAAGAACATAGACCTGGGTTTTTTCCGGTTACGGTTGTAGATTTAACTATGGCCTAGGCTAGGCTAGGCTGGCCTGGACTGGGACTGCCCGTCTTCCTGTTTTGGCTCTGTGTTGAATCTACTCTTCGAGTCCGCTCGGCGCGTGTTTTATGCCAACTGCGTACTTTCTTTGCCCAATCAGCAGTCGGTGTCAGTTTTCGCAGAACACGAATCGCACTGACACATTCACGCCTAAAGCGTCATCAGAGTGCGTTCTCGTTCTCGTTCTCCGGCGGTTTCTTTATCAGGCTGTTATTTTGCCGCGTAATCGCCGAAAAGGGACCGAAACGACAGACAGTCGGCCGGTCGGACTGACGGAACGACACTCGACTACTTCCGCGAAAATAGCAACAGGCACATTTATAAACAATAACAATAACACATTCGCATTTATAATACGCTCATCACGCGATATTCCGCCGTACATCATCATCATCAAAAAAAAATGGGTTTCGGATGTCGCCAGTGCAGCAAATTCTTTGGTTTTTGGTAAATGCGCAGACAGCGAGGTGTTAAAGTACAGCAACGACAGCCAGTCTGGTAAAAAACACACAAAATAAAAAACCAGAAAGCCAGCCAATAATTCGGGGGCTAAATTCGTGATATGGCCAGAAAGTGGCGACGGGCAGGAATCACGTGCATGACGCACAACAATTCGTGCGAACTGGAACTGGGAATGGATTGCGTTCTGTTGAAATTGATAAGCTGTTCTCTAGGAACAGTTTAAACTGGCGATAAAAATATGCTTAAATATTGTTTGGCATTATTTATTTGTGTTTATTATTTATGAAAATCATTTGAAACTTTTAGGAAACATAATATAAGCAATATACAAAATAAATATAACTAATTCATTTTATTTGCAAAGTGTGAAGCGCAATTTTATTGATATACAAGTGTCAATGACCTTGCGCCATTTTGATAGCTGTCAAAGAAAATGTGCCTGACCTTATCAGCCGAACCGAAAATTATACCATGTACGTGTTTAAAATTTAATCAGAATTCCGATTGTTAACTGTTTTTTAACTTGCACACAATATCAGATACTTGCATCGGGTCAAACAGAAAATAAAAGAGAAAACCCTCTCACTTAATATGAATGGAAATTAAACGTGTTCTTTGTGCGTGTGTGTGTGTGTAACTGTTCTTCTATTTACGTATGAATGGATGTAAACAAAACGTAAAAGAGCAATGATAAAAGCGCATTAATTGCAACTTTGTGTGCTGTACATGGACCACGCAGACAGGCCAGGAGGGGTCGACAGGGGTGGAGAGGGGAGGGCAGACAGGGAGGTAGCATGTGTAATATTTCATGTATTTATTAAGTAACATGCACAACAAGTGGAAACGACAATGCAAACAGCAGACGATAACGACAACGACGACGACGTCGACGTCGACGGCCACTGACCGAACGACACACAACAGAAGCAGAAGCAGAATAATATGCGAAAAAAAAATTAAAAGAAAAAAAAGCACAAAACGAATACAAAAAGTAAAGCAAACCAAACACGCAAAAAAAAAAAGAAGAATAAAACGAAAAGCACAGCACACAATTGCCGACTCTTTCACTCCATCAGTCACTCTCTTTGGCCGTGAACTTGACCATATTCTTTCTTCTTTTATTAGCACGCAACAAAGAACCGAATCGTGTTTGGAACTAGTCGAATAAACCAGTTAGCATTATGCAATAGCTCACAAATATGGTCAACTTGTGAACAGTAAAAGCTCAAGTGAGCGAAAGGGCTAAGGAAGATGTCCCCATAAAGAGAAGATGTCCCTTTAAAGAGTGGCTGTTCCCTTAAAGGAAATTAACAACAATTGGTTTCGATCGAATTGATTGGCTAAAAGAGACAGATTTCAAATGAAGAACAAGAACTACGACTCACCTTCCAGCCAGCGCTGCTATTCGAGTCGCCTTTATCCTTAAAGTAGGACACGTTCTGGACCATCCACTCGTAGATTTGGCTCAGCGTTAGACGCTTGTCGGTGGCGGAGCCTATGGCGTGCGTGATGAGATCGGCATAGGACAGATTGCCCCATGCATTGCGACGGGATGAGTTCTTTTTGGCCGCATTGGCATTCTGCATGGCCTGCTGTGGATCTGCGAGTGCAACAATTTGTAACATTAGAGGAGGAGCAGGAGGTGAGACAGTTGAGACAGTTGCTTACCGCCGCTGGCCAGCTGCTGATTGCTGGCCTTGGTGCTGTCCAGCTCGTCGACGGGCTCCACAAAGTTCTCGGGCCGTGGGCATGGCCACGTGTTGGAGCGGGCGCGCGTTTGCGGCTCGAAACCGCCATCTGTTGGCAGCTCGCCCACCAGCTGATCCATATGCAGCCCGTTGTCCGATCGGGGCAGGTTGGGCCAGTCCTGAGCGAAGCCGTCCATGATGGCAAACAGTTCGTCCTGTAGTTGCAGCTTTGTAGCTTTCCGCAGCTAGCTCCAAAACTTGAAGCAGCACTGCAAGAGAGGGAAAGAGGGAGGCAAAAAAAGAGAGAGAGTTAATTAAATTGATTGCAACTAAATGAAGCTCTTAGCAATACCCTAGCCCCCCCTCACATTATGATCCACGCACACACTTTCAATTGATCTCCCGTTAATTATAATGAGATGGAGAGTGAAAGAGACAGAAGGAATAAGAGTTAGTTAAATTGATCCCAACTAAATGAAGCTCTTACCAATAGACCCCCCCCCCACACACACACACACACACACGCACGCACGCACACTTTCAATTGATCTCCCGTTAATCATAATGCGAATTGCCCTCAAATGCAATTCCATTAAATCATTTTGCAATTCCATTAAATCATTTTTGTTATTAAGCGAGAACACGAACTAGCTTTTACGGCTAATAGGACAAATGATGGGACTGGCATTGCATTATAATACTCGTTCACGATTAGCATGTTAATAAAAAGCAGATATGATATAGACGCCATACCAATTCGATTTTTCAATTCAGGTAATTTAACCTGTTTCAAATTGATAACGAAACAAGATTTTATGCTTAAAAAAAGCGACAAAAAATAGAAATAAATAAGCACAGATTATAATTTCCCTCTTTTATAAATATTTTAAACTCTGTCCATTTGATAATAAAAAAATAATAATAAAATAAATAAAAACAAATTAAATTTTAATTGGCACATTTTAAGTCTTTTGAACTTTCAGATTGATATGCAAAAATTACAAAAAACATAATAAAATAAAAATTTAATTTCCCTATTTTATAAATATTAAATAATTTAAATGTCTATTAACAATTTTTAATCTTTTCAACTTTCAGATTAATATTTAAAGAAGGAAAACTGCCAGCGCAAAGAGCAAACGCCAAAAGAGGGCGTGTGTGTTTAAGAGCGAAAATAGAGTGCTTGAGTAGGGCATTTGTGTGTGTTCGCATAATCAGAACGAAACCGAGGGCCGACGTTAATGCTCTGGGTTATGATCTTGTCAGATGCGTTGCTCAATTGAGCTCCATTAGGATAGTGTGCGTGAAAAGTCGCTGCCTTTGTAACTGCATTTAGCATGCCAAACTAACAAAATGATAATATTAACAAGGTAATCAAAAAAAAGGCATCGAAGTGCTGGCAAACATTTGCTTTGTGAAGCTTTTATCGATAGACACGTTGTATGTGTGTGTACACACACTATTAAAGAGTGTGTGTGTGTGTGTGTGTGTACACATTATCAAAAGTCTATTGACACTGGCCGCGCTGTCTGCATGAGGACGCTGATAAGCTACTGAAGATTGACTGCAGCTTGACGAACTTTGCACGAATTTTAAATGCGCTTATCACTCTGCTTCTTTCTTTTTTTGGGCAGTCGAATATAATATAATATGTATTGTGTATATATATGTGTGTGTGCATGTAGTTATGTATCTTATCAGAAAAAAGCTTTGTATTCAAACACATTGAGGCATGAACACAGTTTTATTTTCGACTCACTCGCAGACTCTCTTAAATTGGCACATGATAACACAGCCGCCCACTGCGCAAGAGAGCGACCGTGCTCTTTGAGAGCTTTGTAAACAAATTGAAATATGTGTGTGATTTAAAATACACCTCACGCGCACACTTTTGCACGCTCGCGGACAGAGCGCCAGACACACACACGCATACACGCACGCACACAATGAAAACTGAATATGTGCAATGAAATTTTAACGAAAGAGGCGCAAAACAACGGCCGTTGATCGCCGCAAAGGTTTTTTTTATTGAGTTTGTTTTCGTTTTTGTATTTTTTTTTGCTCAACATTTCTTTTGATTTTGTGTAGTTGTTTTTTTTTTTGAGCAGTGGCGCACTAGGTCTACCCTGTGCGTGTGTGCGTGTGTTTGTATGTAAATTTAGGAGCAGATGTGGCGATGGCGACAGAGGAATACCTTGAGACAACAGCACAGAACACGGAAGTGTATCAAACAAACGTTGCTCTTGTTAAGTATGTGTGTGTGTGTGTGTGTGTGTGTGTTTGTGTGTGAGTGCTTGGGATCTACCTGTGCAGGTAACTCGCACATATCCGAGTTATTCCAAGAACATGAAGCAGCCGGCAGCAAACTCTCTGGAACAAATGCTGGCTAAAAAAAAAAGTAAGGCCTTGAAATATTTTTTTAATAGTGCCATTTTTTAGATAAGCCCACCCGGCATTACATAACATTTGTAGCGAGTAGTTTATGGCTGTAGATAATGAGAATGAATTGGAAATTAGCTGCACTTTTAACAGCTGGAAAACCGCACTAACACAGCCAACTGAACTGCACCTCAAACTGACCTTAGACACCACCGGCAGAACAGAAAAACAGCAAAACAGAGAAACGGAAAACACAGTAAAACGGAAAAATGGAAAACAAAACAGAAATGAAAACCCATAAACACCCTGTAGCCAATTATATCCGTCACATAACTTTTACAGCAAAAAAAAAAAAAAACAAATAAGTGGCATTGTCTAGTCGCGAGTGCACGACTGGAAAATACTGTAAAGTTTATATTCTTGCAATACAAAAATATTTTTTAAAATATTTACACATACGTTCCTTATATTCCTGCTAAGCAAAAATATCTAAAACCATACACACATACATTAAAGTCCCACACTATAAACGATTTCTTGATTAACTTCGGTGCTTATTGTCCGATCCGTCTGTACTTTTCAGGGCATAAATATGACACTAGTTCAATTTATTACATTTAATGGGGTATGAAGCAAGATATATATACACTACATTCGAATGTTGGTGCATTAAGCTATATTATTAAAGTAGAAGGTATGGGTGATTAGGTATAAGAGAATAGTTTAGTGAGTGCTGTTCACGAGTGGATCTATACACTTTAGGTATAAAAAGGTATACTCATCTCCACGAAATGGATTTAGGGTATAAAAAGGTATACTCTATATGAACTTGTGTGTAGTAAAAGCAACTACGACAACTTGGGTTTTATGTGTCAAGCTATTAATTGGCTCTATTCTTAATAAGTGTGCACTGTTTTCAGATGCATTTGCAGGCCAGGCCAGGCACTAACAATTGCCTTGTGCTTAAAAATAGTCCAAATATTCGAATATTTGTTTTTTCTTTCGAAAATTGCGTCGCACAAGTGAGAAGAACCCGATGGCTACTTGTTGCCGCATAATAAAAGTCCAAATTCTTGGCAATGCAAATAAAAATGACATTTGGAAAAGCATTTACTATATGCACCCAAATATATTTTGTATATTTTTTAATTGCGAATAACAAAATGATTAGAAAAAAAAAAAAACAAAGCGAATCTTTGATGGCACAGCTCTCAGGTTTTAAGATCTGCGTCATCGAATGTTTTTCTATACATTATCAAATTCCAGCAAAGTTAATTTGATATCAACTAAATTGTGTGATTTGTTTACAACATCAAAACACAAAACCTGCCCAACAAAAAGCATGTAGACCTACGCCAGGCAAGAGTAAAAAATATATAACGCGCACATTGAAGCGATATCTATATACACTATAGTATATATATATATATATATATATATATATATATATAAATCAAAACACATATCGGGCGTTATTACCACCTGAAAATGAGTCAGATTCGTTTCTCAAAAGTGGCATAACACAATTTTTTTATAAGAACCAGAAAAAAAAAAACATAGGTGTGGGCGAGAAATTAGCATCTGAAATTTTGTACAAACTACGTAGTTCTAATTCTGTGCATTACACAATTTTCCCAAAACGGATCGAATCGAGAAAAGTGCCTCGAAACGAAAAAAAAAAAAAGCAATTTGCACTTTGAATGTCATCAAAACGGAAAGGAAAAGTTTGCTTTGACAGCAACTCATTAGCGAAAAGTTTAACTAATCTATGGATCTCTTATTTTAAAGAGAGCGAAAATATATAATGCATAAATATTTAAACAGAATTTAATAATAATAATAAAAGGCAAGCAAAACAAGTGGCGGGCAAACAAGAAAATGAAAGCAATAAACAACAAAAAACGCACATATAATAAAAACAGAAAAATGTTAAACGGGGCGAATAACAAATACCCTTTGTTTTTACAGCTGTATGATAAGGTGGTACGATTTTGATAAGGTTTGGCTAAAATGTGAAATTTCTAATTGCTCAGTTTTTAGTGAAGAATTTTTCTTGAAAACCAGAAAAGATTTTAGATGGAAGAACTAAGTTTTTGACGGATAATTCCTTTATCTGCCAGCTATATAACTTACAGATCCGATAAGGCAAACTTCTCCCATATATTCACCCATATATACATAGACAAAATCCTAGGGATTCAAACTTTATGAAGTCTATGCGACTCACATTCCGTGTAAAAGTTATAATACCCCTGTAAGAATAAGAAAGACGCCAACGCAAAAATAACTTAAAACTTGTTACGTAATATTCCTAACGCTTTACTTTTTTTTTTTTTTTTTTGTCCGATATTCTCAAGAGTAAAAATACACACACACACACACAAGAATTGAATGTTTGACTGGATCAAGTGATAAGCAAAAAAAATAGAGAGTATGTTTTATATGCATTTATCTGGAAAGCAACATTTATCTGCTACTTATCAGACTGGGCCAAGTAGATCCCAGCTGTGTAGGTCTCCCCTAATCAGTGTGGCCAATTTAGATAATTTTTGGCTAAATTTGGCCACTTTTAAAGGTCGTTGAGTAGAAACTATTAAATAGCATCTTAAAAAGACTCTTAGTGCTCAGCAAGCGAAATGCAGCATTTTCAGCCTTTTTTAACACTGGATTCGGCTACTATGTGGAAACGGCAGTTGACAGCACTGCTCCTGATGCTCAACACAGATCCTCTAATCAGTGTGGCCAATTCAGATAATTTCTGGCTTAGTTTGGCTACTCTTATTGCTCAGAAAGCTCAAGGTAGCTTTTTTCAGCTATTTTTAACACTGGATTCGGCTACTTTGACAACACTGCTCCCGTTGCTCATGCGATGTGATTATGCGTTCAAATCAGCCAACCCCTCATACATGGCCAGGTTCAGTTACGTGGAAGTAAAAGATCGGACCCACACACGTACATATAAAGAATATATACACACACACACACACACACACACATACAGGTACACACGCGCACACACACACATGCTTGGCATAACTCGTCAAACAGGATTATTAAGCAAAGTATGTCAGCGCTGGCTGGCTTTGCTTTAAAGACGGCATCTCGAGTGAGAGAGGCGGCCCTCGGACGAGAAAAAAAAAAGCTGACAGCTGGTCAACTGGTCTCGGTCCGCCTTGGCTCGGCCTGCCGACTTGACCAACACCTCGGCCCCAGATGTAAATGACAAAGATGCTGACCGGGCCGGGCAGAAAGCCGCTCGCTTGTTACCGTTGCAGTTCGATTGGGCCAGACTGCGCTCTGGTCACACTCGATCGGGCGACCTTTTAGGCCAGGCTGATATTGAGCCGCCGATTAGCATTTCCCGTTCCCATCTGGCGAAAGTGAAATCAATAGCGGCGCTTTTATAACTTTCTTTCCCTGGATTATGGCAAACGATTTTATAAACTTTATTCATATCCTGCAGAATTCTGGCTGGATATTATATTCTAGTTTCTAGTCTCTAGCTAGTTATGAATGCAGTAAAATCTTAGACGAATGTTTTTTAAAAGTAAAAGTCATAGCTGTTAATTAAATTCAGAGCAAATGTTTGTGCTAAATTTTAATATAACCAGTTTAAAAGTCATATCTGAAGATTGTAAAAACAATTCTTATATCAAATATGAATTTCCATTGAAAACGCTTGGATTAAGTTTAAAATATGTTTATATGAAACTTATTCAAGGTAAATTAATCTATTTATACCTGAATTTTTGTAAAAAATTCTAGTTTTTCACCCTTAATACAAATATTCTAGTTTTTTTTTGCCTTAATAACAAATTCTTGTTCTTTTCCTCCCAATTAAACATTAAATGTTCGATCCTTGGGATAGTTGCCGGCTTTTAAAAAGCATATCTTATTTTTATAAAAACTTTATTTTTTGGCTTTTCTAAAAAAAAATTTAAAAACTTGTTCAGGGTAAATAAATCTATTTCTTACTAAATTTTGTTAAAATATTCATGTTTTGTTTTCCCTAATAAAAAATTATATGTTCGATCCATGTGATAGTTGCCGGCTTTGTGACCCGCGCTTCACTCGCCTTTTTACGACGCTCACATTGGGCTCTCTTATCACACACGCATTAAGATAACATACACACAGAGTATATTATCTGTGGCCAGCAACAGTCCAGTTTTCCCAGCTACACAAATGTCTGTCTGTCTACATACATATATACATGTATGTATATAGCTTATCACACGCGGCATTCCCCGGACTAAAACCTAGCACAACAGAAAGAGCAAAAGTACCTTTTTTGGATGCCTTTTTCTCTTGCAAATAATGTCAATCCTCTTACAAACACGCGCACACACACACACACACACACATATATATATATATATGTATATGTTAGTTGGATGTGGGCGTGTGTGTAGTTTTGCATGTTTCTGTCATTACTTTTCATTAGCTGCTGGTCTTAAGTAAATCATCTCGACCCTGCACGCGCCCATGCACTCCGCCCCGCTCCACCGCTCCCGCTCTCGCTAGCAGCAGCAATATTGTAAGTTCCCCTTCCCCCCCACGGAGAATGTGGAATGGAGAGGGAAAGCACCAAAAGAGACGGTCAGTCATCGTAGTCGCCGCATTCTGGTTTTCATATGCTGCTGTTGCTGCTTATACCCTGCCCGGCTAGCGGGCATATCGATTAGCTCAAGCGACTTGGCCACTTGAGCTAGTTGCAGGCAAGAGTAGAGCATCGCGTTGTCGCCTAGGCTAATCTTATTTGTTATTAATTTATGAACTCAATTATCGCGGAAGCGCATTCAAATAAAAGCTTATTGAAAGTGCAATGCGCCGACTCTTTCGCACTTGTTGCCATCGGAGCTTTACACGTGCCGAGGAAGGTCAAAGAGAGAAACACGCGCGATCCGCTCGAAGGGGAGGGGAGCGAAACGAAGCGGGCAAAATAAAAGATGATTTTTATTTATTTTATTTTTATTCTAAATCAAAGGCTGTTTGGGTTATAGGAAATCGCCTATCGATCGATCAACAATTGATTGGAATAATTGCAGATTTACAAATAGATAAAGCGTCATTTATAATAATCAACTAACTTATTTGCCATTTAGTTTAGTCCTTCTGATCTGACCTAAAATTATACGAAAAGGTAAAAAATATAATTTCAAAATGAAATTATTTTAACTGAGATTATTTTCTGACTTGATTATTTATTTTGTATATTCTTTAAATGGGATCTAGTAACTAATCAGAATTGTTAAAAGTCTTTCATTGAAATGCAAAAAGTATCTTCATTAGTTTCAAATTGAGATCTTCAAATAACACAATTTGGCCACAAAATAGCTAAATTAGCAACACTTGTCCCGCGACTTTTCCCTCCCAAGAGCTTTCACCGTATTTCGTAGAACATTTTCCTTGAATTCACTTAAATAAATTCGTTTGATTTATGGCATTTAAAATTAATAATTTGGCAAACCTATTTCAGACACTATCTGAAACACACAATCTCGAGATATGCCAAAGTGGCCAAGCAGAGCCATAAATACACGAGTTCCAACTACCACCAGCAGCTAATAGATAAGCCATTTACATAGACATTTATATAAGCACGCTCTGCACTTATCACCGATCGCCGGAGAATCGACCCATTTAATAAAATCATTAGACCTAATCACATTTCAATGTCAGTATTCTGTTGGAAAACTAGAAAACGACGACAGAAAAAAACAAATTGAAGTCCTGAACAAAACGTGGAATAGATTAAAGAAAAACCTCCGGAAATGTATCCCGAAATTCCAAATTGCAAGACTTCTTATAAGAAATGTTGTGCGCTTAACATGTCATTCCAAAAAAGTTCTTTTAATAAGTTTTAAGTTTTCTCATTTTTAAAGTCCACAAAAAAGAATGCTGCGTTTATTTATTTATCTACTATATTATATAAGAAAATACAATAAACAGGAAAAAAGAAAGAAAAAATGTATACCCAATTTAATATTATCTAAAATATGTTCTTCGTCCCGTTTATATTATCAGAGGATTCCTTTCGTTCAAGCTGTGTGTCGTAGCTAATAAGTCACACTTGCTGCAAGGGTAACAGAAAAAAAAAAGAGTAAACGACTGCGACATCAGCGACTGCGACGGCGACTGCGACGGCGACAGCGGCCCGCCGACACGCGCTGTAGTCGCCGCTATCAGCAGCGCGTGCTATTTTTAGACGCATTATCAGCCGTGCTCTAATTAAGATCTCTGCACTGGGCTTTCAAACAAAATGCTCACTAATCAAAATCGCAGCTCTGCAGCCCCCAAAACAAGCGCAAGTTCAATAAGTCCCATAGAATGAACGAATCTCCAATTGGAGTTCGACATACACACATGCACACAAGTTCAAAATCAAGTAACAAGTAAACAAAAGAAGCGCAAGTACAATAAGTCCAATAGAACCAACGAATCTCCTAATGGAGTTCTAATATCCATACATACATACACAAATGTATACACGCACACATACACACAAGTTCATACTCAAGTAAGGCACAAGATGCGTAAGTCCAATAGAATCAAAGAGCTCCAATTGGAGTTATAATACAGACACGCACACAATGTCATTATCAAGTTAGACTCTGCCCGGTGACAAGCGTCTCGCATTTAACCTTTTGTAGGCGTTAATTGGACAAAAGACCTAAAAATATCTTGGACATATGTTTAATGGAAATGTTTCTATTTACCTGTGTTGGTCTAATCAGAAATTGAGTAGAAGCTTTGCTGGCTCCTGATGTTGTTCTAGTTGGTGTTGTTGTTGTTGTTGTAGCTGCTCCTTGCGAAATTGTTGTTATTTGTATTCTTGTTAGCTGATATTGTGCACTTTTTTATTAGTTGTCGACACTTTTGCGGGAGACTCTTTGTTGTGCATTTATTTACTCTTTAAATGCGATGTTTTTTGTTGTTTTGAGCACAACTTTTGCCGGTTTTGTGTATTAATTATTATTAAGCTTCGTTTTAAGGCTAACTGGCATAATTTCTTGCTCACACACACACGCACACACAGTTACGTGTATTGATTCCGCATACAGATAAGAATGTACATATGTATGTATAATATGTACAAACACACACTTATGTATTTATACACTTGTTGTTGGTTTTTTGTGGGCGGCTTCTGCTGTTGCTTGAGCTATAAACATACAAATTAAAACTGTATTTACTTAAGGAATAATAATAAAAATATAACAAAAAAAAAAACAAAAAAAAAACCAAGAGCAAGTTATGTATAAATGTAAATATGTTTAAAAGCTTTACGAAGAGCGCGCGCGTTGGTGCCAAAGAGCGGGAGTGGAAACAAAAGAGAGAGTGAGCGTGAGATCGCGTCACGTCACCAATTCATGCCAATTGGACGCATACAGAAATTAATTGGAATTCGTATAAGAATTCAATGAAAGCGTGCGCCGCAGTCGACGACGGCGCAAACACACACTAACGATCTACAACATACATATACAGAAGCAAGCATATGTGTGAGCTTATGTAGATAAATACATAATATACATATGTATATATGTGTAAAGATACGTGTGTGTGCTTGTGTGTATGTTTAAAGTTCAAATGGAAAAATTGATATGTATAGTGATGTACGTATGTACACATATACATATGTATATAAGCACGTTTACTGTTTATTTTTTATTCTTGCTTTACTCAAATTTGAATTTGAGCAGCTATTTTGATTTCGCACTAGCGTGTATGTGTATGTGTGTGTGTGTGTGATTATACGCGCGTAGCTGCCGGCAGCCCCCAATGGGAAAAGATCATTTCCAGGTCTTGCTACGCTATTTGATTTAATTTCTTACTACGCATTCTTCATACGCTATTTCTTTGTATTCATTCTTGCTCTCTTGTGTATGTGTGCGTGTATGTGTGTGTGTGTTTTGTATTATGCTGTGTTCACTTTTTCACATGTAAATGTTTTGATATGGAATTTTGCAGAACTATTCACTTTTCAGAGCACTCATCGTTCGCAGTTAATACGATTGTCGATTGGTATCGAAGGGGCGGGGGGTGAGGGGGCCAACACGTGATCAAACGGCTTGGGTTGGGCTCGAAAGAATTTGGTGACGTTGGGGTTAAGTAGCGCGCTTAACGCTGATCGACCTCGTGGCTTTTAACCGCAAACGCAACGGACTCTGCTCGTTAACTGCTTTCTAGTTGGATGCGAACTGACAACTGATTGGTATACGAAACGCCACAAAACGAAGCAGCGGGAAACGACGGCGTCGGCAACGGCAACGGCGACAGCGACAGCGACAACGACGAAGCGACACGAACAGCTAGCCGCCAGCCAGCAGCCAGCCAGCCCGGCTCGACTCTCGCTGAGCGGTGTGGGTCATAGATGGTGAGTGCCGAGAGACAATGCTCTCTTACTAATGCGTGAGTGTGTGTGTGAGTATTTTGAAATCCACATTTAAGTTCCACAAAAATGCACGTTTTGTATTTTGGCGCTCACATATTTTTACACCACATACAATATGTACATACTTACGTACACTCTGGCACACACACACACACATGCACATCAATTGAGTAATAAAGCTCGTAGTTTGCGTATAGTTGTGTGTGTGTGTGTGTGTGTATGCATGTATGTGGGCTCTAAATGATTTTTTCGTGAATTTTTGCTATTTTGTTTTGCCTGCCATCTTCTTGGCAGTCGATCTGAATCTGGTAGCGAATCGCGCAGAGTCGAATCCAGTTTCCACCATTGCTGATAAGCGGCAAATAGGGCAGGGCTGTTATCTGCGCGCGTCGCCGCACACTCTGTGGGAAATTTTCCGAAATTGCACTCTGATAAGGAAAGCGCTGCATTTTGCAATGCGCTAGGCACGCGCATTCATAACACGAATTTTATTGGCCACCTCGCCCCGTTCCGCCCCGCGCTCGGAACCAGTTTGTCGCATAGACTGGTTCATTCGCTTGGTCATTTGAGTTTTTAATGTGACTGCCACATAAATTCCACAAATTACGCTGCTAATGAAGTCTAGACGTTTGAGCTTAAGTAAGGCTCAGGCGGTTTATGGCCCAGACCCCGCTCACAGATGCGAGTCGCAAAAATGCTCCGATGAGAATTTATGTGCCATAGATAAATTTTTAGTTCTATCCGTGCTCTGCTGTGTTATAAGCTGGCATTCATACTTTCCCGACTGCAGTCAATAAATTTCCCTTCTTAAATCGCGCTACATCCCAATTGTCTGGATGTTTAAATGTTGCGAACTCGCTCAGGTTCATGAGCAAGCATGTGAACGAGTTCAAGAGCGCTTACAAACTCTTTTCTGAACATGGAGAAGAACCTTCTTAGGGTTATTTGCCATGTGAAACCGGATAAGACTGGAGTTTAAAGTTGTTAAGAACAATTTAAAGCAATCAATTTAAATGTTAACATTTACACATAATACATGGGCAAATGTTTGGTGTTTCGAAAGTTTGTTTATTTTAAATCAGAGAACAACAGATCCCAGCCGTCACAAGCGTGTCGAAAATTCAAGTCTGAGCGTCATCGACTTCTAATCGCAACCAAAATCGGCACAAGGCGTTAAATAAGGTTTCGCATAGACGTCAAATGTCGTCTGTTCAAGAGCGAAAAATGTGACGAATGTTCTCTACGCGTTTGTGACGTCACAAGCGGACATCAAGTACGGCTCGGCACTGCGCCCACGATGGCGCTGCCACAGCGCATGCGCCGCTATCGCTGCCGCGGGCAGCAGAGCCAGGTCCAAAGCTCCGCTCCAGCAATTGACGACGTAGTAAAAAATTAGCGCGACGTCGGCTCAATTGGAATTAGATGGGGAGTAATGATATCAGTCGTCGACTGGCCTTCAAAAAATTATAATTTCTGTTTAATGGTTCGCCTGTGCGCTGACTGGTATGCGATGAGAGGGTGTTGGGCGAGGGGCGAGAAGGGCAACTGGAGAAGAGAGCTACATACATACATACATACATAACTCGCCTGATGTCTGTTTGTCTGTGTCTAGAATGTTTGCTTTCAGTATGCCTGTGTGTGCCGATGTCTGTGTGTGTATGTGTGTTTATATGTATGTACATATGTATTGCGAATCCAATTTGAATATGGGTACTAACAATTTGTTGGCTTGATAGAGTCTAAACTGGAATATAGATTGGTTATTTGGTTGTTTCTCTGTGTGGTGAATGCGAAATGAGTAGGAATCAAATATTTATTACTGTTATTTATGCGAAATATAGAAGCATACAAATCGTTCTTAAAAGGAATCAAATGGGTCTCTTATTTGATGGGTCTCTATTGAACTCCTCCAAGCCCAGCGATAAATTGCGTAATACCTTCTCTTTAACTGATCTAATGAAGTTAAGGCATTGTGATTAATTAAGCGGCGCAATTGATGCAATCACACATTAGCGCTCGGCCCAAGAATTAACGCAATTGAAAGAAAACTTGTATTTCCAGCCGCTGCATCCCCCGCTTTCCCGCATCCAACGTCATCTTCCTCCTTCTCGAAAGACGTCAATGAAAGTGCGACTTAGTTTGAGTCTATGGAACTGGTACTTCTCGGAGCGGAGCGGAGCGTTCGCTGATGACGTCGTTAATATGCAAATGCCGCCGGGGCCTGAGGCCGAGTGGCCTCACACACACACACGCGTACACACAGAGACATAACTGTATTTGTGTGTATGTAAATTTGATGAAGCACTTCCTGATGCTAGATGCTAGAAGACCGCAGACACCAGATATTAAGATAAAAGAGCGCGACGCTCTTCCGAACGGCATCCACAGCGAAAATCGACAGTCCACAAGCACAGCACAGGCTTGGCATCCACATCCACAAACTTTAGGAACTGGCGACTCGCCAACATAAAACCACGTGGTCTCTCAAGTTCACTAGCGAAAATAGACAAGACGTAGAGCGCAATAAAAATAGGCAAAAGAGCAAAGCGTATAAGAAGACACTCTGATATATGTATGTACATATGTATGTAAGCGTATATAATACGGACACACATACATGAATGCATATGTATGCCATGTGAATTGAAGAAAACCACATGCTACGCGAAAATATTTGGGAAGGGGCAGCAGCAGCGCTGACGACGGCGGAGAGCGCTGAGAGTGCAGCTAACAGGTTGGATACCGGCAGCAATGAAAACAAAAACAAAAACAAAAGCAAAGAAAGCGGAAATAAAACAACAAATACGCGAAAGGTTTTTTGTAAACAAACCAGAGTAGTTTGTCTGGAGTGCAAAGAGAAAGAGAGAAGCTAGAGAAGCGCTCGCGATCACTGGAGAATGGCGCCCACAAATGTGAAGCTAAACCAGAAATACACACACACCACACACACACACACACGACTTACATACATATGTACTTGTGTACATGTGTCTGGCAAAGTGCCAGCTACAAAGCGGCGCGAAGTTAGAAAACAAAATTAAAAACCTAACCTTACCTAATGTGGTATGAAATGACACGCATAGCTACTCACACATACACACATACTTACACTCGCGCATACACGTTCAAACTAAGTAGCGCAAAAACGTGGTTTGCGGCGCCGACTGCGACAGCGAAGTCGGCGTCAATTGCGTCGTTTAAAATACAGAAAGAAAAATAAAAAACGACACAATCGCATGTTGCTGAAAGAACGAAAGCGAATAGAACATAAAATAGCGCAAAGAGTTAGGCGCTCGTGTGGAAGAGTGAGATGAAGGCATGGCCAATGGGTGAGAAGTGAGCACCAAAAATGCGAGTCTTTTCTAGAATTCATTTTAATACACATGCACACGCCGTATGCACGTATTAGTAAAAGAGCATGCATTACAATAGTTCCAGCTAATAAATTAATCTACTACAACCTATTAAGCTCTTTGCTGATTAGCACAGCCATTATGTTCCACAAGACCACTTGTATGATTTTGACTTACACTCCACAATTCTCTCTCCCAAACACACACAGTCGCTCTCTCACACTCAGGCGTCGGGCAGCGGCCACTTACTTTCTCTCGGCTTCGCGATGCGTGTACTCTTCTTACTACAAAACTTTTCGCAGCTTCGCTCGCTCCTCTCACTCAACCCTCAAAATGCATTTGCACGCCGACTCGTTCGCACTTCAACGCCTTGCCATGCATTCGACAGAGACGAACGATTTACGGGCATACTTGCCTATGACAGGTAACGGTAATACGTATACGCAACCAGGCTAGGGCGCCTTTCTTGACACACTTTCGCTTCGGCTTGGAACGTGTGTGGGCCGGGCGGGTGGCGGGTGCAGCTGCGGTCGGCCGCTGTCGGCCGTTAACTGTTGGTTAATATCGCCTCCGGGCCGTCCCGGTGGGTGTGGCTCCTGCTTAGTGGCCAGGAGTCTGCGCAGCTCGTCCTGTGCTCCAATAGGTTGCGCTTAATTGCCGCCTGGTTGGCTCCCGCCGAGCCTGCTGGTTGGGCAGCAACAGAGACAGACGCCTTCCTCGGGCTAGGAGCCGTTCATGCTCGTTCTCACCGCCGACATCCGTCGGCGTTCTGCTCGTTCAGCTCTTGCCGACGGCTTAATCCGGGGGTTGTTAGGCAGCCTAACGCCGTGTCCTTGGGCCTAGCCACACTCACACTCGCAGCTCTGGTATATACGCAGGTAACGCAAGTTGAGAGGCTGTTTTATCTCGCCATAACCGAACCCGCCGTAATCCTTGGCGTCATCTCTGCTGGGCATTTATAGGTAGATAACACGACAGACTGCGCAGCATATCAACACGTAATAATCATTCAAATTAGAGCATCATCAGCATCATTCAAGGCGCTGCCATATCAACAAGTGCCCCTCGCTCCCCCCTAGCCACGAAGAGCACCCATTAGTAAATTGAGCAACGACCATTATCCACATCTCAAGCGTAATTTCCACTCGTCTCCCACTTCCATCTAGCTGACCTCCTTAAGTCGTAAAAACCTGTCAACTAAACTCATAACAATAATACTCACAATATTTAGGCTTTTACATTAATATAAAAATACTACAGAAAATGGGAACTGCAATGAATGAGAAATTTTTTGGGATATAATCTATGCTTTTTTTCGCATAAATAAAAATAATAATACGCGTATTTCCATTAGGGCAATATTTAAAAAAAGTACCATTTTTACCCTGTACTCATTTTTATTTTTATTTTTTTTCCTTAAAAGAGATTTATTTCTGTTCAAAAGGACGAAGTTAGTAGATTTTGTTATGTGAGAGATTGCGATTTAAGATCCACAGGATCTCAAAGAATATTCAATCTATTGGCATTAAATTTAAAATATTAAACTCGTATTGGGAAATTATGTTTAACTTCTTCCGATTTCCCGACATTTAGAATATGAATTCTCGAATACAAAAAAGGCATAACTTTCCCCATAATTTAGAATATACATATGTACCTATGTTCTTAATATAAGTACATTTAAAGTCCCTATTTTCCATATTATGCATCGGTGCTGCAGATCTTCAAATATTTCCCTTTTTGGACACTCCGCCCGTCCCAATCGTAAAAAGTCCCCATATTAAAAGGTATTTGCACTTCACACACACACTCGCATAGAATCTCGAAGTCTTGACGTTCGTAGGAACCTTCTTATAGGTAAGCGGATCGCTTTGTATGGCCTGTGCTCAACAAAAAATCCCCCCACCCACCACTCCTCGCCCATCCGACCCCAATAGCCAGTATGCACGTGGCTGCTGCACTTTTCATGGTTACGTTGAACCTGTCGCAACAGCTGCTGCTGCAGTCGCCGTCGCAGTCGCCGTCGCAGCTATTGGAAAATTTTTGTTTCGCTCGACATTTGCATTATCTCTGTAATATTTGCCCTGTATATATATATATATACATGTGTGTGTGTGTGTGTGTGTGTGTGCGATTACTAAGAATACTTTTGCGAGCGCTCAAGAGAGAAAGAGAGAGAGAGATGGAGAGAGGAAGAGAACAAGCAACGCGGAATGGGGCGTGGGGGAGTTTGGTGGGTGAGCGAGCTAGCGTCTCACATATTTCTCGGCCTTGCTGATTATGTGCACACACACACACACACTCACACATGTGTGCCTGTCTGTCGATTCACATTTTGGTTTTATGCACTTCTCAATTTATGACTGTTGCAGTATTTGTAACTGTAATTGTAACTGTAATTACATGAATGTATGTATGTAAATGTATGCGGAGACACGGACTGGCCGCTGCCACCAGCAGCAGCGCAGCAACAGCGCAGCAGCAGCACAGCCTCCTTGTCGTAATTATAGATACGTGTGTCTGGAGTCCATCGGACGGCCCAGCCTTATATATAGAAACATATATAATGCGGCATATCGGTGAATGTGCCCCGATGACAAGTGACATTTGTGCCGGTTTGTGTCTGGCGCTTCGCTGATAGCGCTCCTTGCCCCTTAAGGAATGCGGCGATCACAGTCTGCCAGTTCTTCGGAATCTTAATATCGGTAGCAGAGCCTCAAACCAGAAGCACTTGCGACCAAGTGGGAATGTGCTTTCCTTATAGAGATCCAGTAACATTTCAGGAATGTGCTTTCTTTTAGAGATCCAGTAACATTTTTCCTACGTACGACTAGATAACTGGATATGTATGTTTTTTAATTTTTAATTTTTGGTACATTTTGTTCTGAAATATTTTAAATACATATATTTCTTAATTTTTAAATTGTAATAATTCAAAATACTTCACACGAAAACTTTTTTCATAATAAAAGTAAGCATAACTGTGAAAGTACGACATTTCTTAGACCTAGTACTTACTGTCTTTGGGTCTTGTATTTTACACATCTCTATATATAAACAGATTGTCCTGACTGATTGACTGACTGACTGGTGATCAACTCACCGCCCAAACCGTAAGAGCTAGGAAGCTGAAATTTTCAATATAGTTACCTAATATAATGAAGGTGCACGTTAAGACGGGGTATCGGGAAATTCCACCCACATGTGTGGAAAAATAGCGATAAACGTTTGTTTGAAATTCTTTTCTTTACCATCCGATCGGCATCAAACTCATTTCAAAGGTCTTTGTTCAAATTAGTTTCAGAAATATTTCACATTTCTCGGAAAAATGCATTCTTACTTTGGTCGAAATGGGGGTCATAGATTTGGTGGGTGACGTTTCGGGTTCAAATTTATTGCCAAAGATCTATTCGAAAAATTATATGAGACGTGTTTCACACTTTTCGCAGAATCCAAACTTCCTCGGCGGAAAACGCGATTCAAAGATTTTTTAGACGAAGTGTTAAGTTTGCATATATGGTATATGTATGCCTTTTACATACATGAAAACATGCACGCGCTCGTACATGTATGAAAACATGTCCGGATACCTACTTACCTACACACATACATACATACATACATACATGCATACATACATGCATACATACATACATACATCCATACATACATACATACATACATACATACATACATACATACATACATACATACATACATACATACATACATACATACATACATACATACATACATACATACATACATACATACATACATAGATACATACATACATACATACATACATACATACATAGATAAAAACATAGACAGATACATAAAAACTTACGCCTCCTGCTCCGCCCCTTGGTGCTCCGCCCCTTGGTGCTCCTCCTCCTGGTCCTCCGCCATGCCCCTCCGGCTCCTCAGCTTCTAGCGTTGAAGCCACCTGCGCCTATTTCATAGGTGAAGCCAGCAGGCCTCACTTACATTTTTGAGAATCGAGGAGGAGGGCAGCATTAATAAATACGTTTTCTTATTTAAACTTGCCGCGCAACAAAACAAATTGGTCTGCTATTGGTATTGCAGACAACTTACATGCATGCATACAAGCATATATACGCATATACATATACACACTCACACACACTCACACACATACACACATATTCACACACACCTCATAGACCCACCCCCATAACTTGGTAAATCTCATCAGATTTTCAGGATGCTTGGCTTTTTGTTCATGGCTTCTCCTCTTGATCAATTTGGCATATATATGTATTTATCTGGCAAAATTTTTCTTGGGCGAAATTCATATAAAAATGGTACCGTCAAATATCCTATACAGACACAGGTCTAAATTCAAAATTTATGAAGCACTCGAGCTTTATTTAACATTTAAAATACCTATTTTTTTGGTTTTGCAAATACATACAGACATACATAAATAAATATATATACACAAACACACAATTTCAAACATTGTTACTCAAATTAAGAAAAAAAGTAACGAATTTTTCCACTAGTTCTACAAAAATTTGTACATTATTTGTTAAAGGGCCTCTTAATTGAAAAAATTTGTATTTAATTAGTTTTAAATGTGAAAACAACAGAAAATCATCACGTAACAGATAATAACATGCTTGTATATTTCATTCATAAGCATTTCTTTTGCTTTCGCAAATGGAATCCAGATCAGGCGATGTCGGTAATCATTTCCACGGCAACCAATAGCCAAATAGCCACTAAAAGGCTTAGATAATCCATTAGTGCCAAAGGGCCAGGCCAAAAGGTACAACACGATGCGCAAAAAGGACAGCAGGCGGTGTCAGGACAACGTCGAGTCCTTTACCCCACCAAAAAAAAAAAAAGCACTGTGCGTGCGGGTGCGTCTGTCTCTGTGTGTGTGCGTGTGTGTGTCGCTGTCGATGTCGACACAGCAATTTGTACAAGTCAAACCCGTTGGCGCCAAAAGTCTACGGCGCTGGCATTAGCAAAAGAAAAGCCACGCAAGAGATGAAAATCCGTTTAAAAAAGTGCCGAACGTGCCAAAGGTATCGTCCTTCCGCTCCCGCTCCCCCCGCGCTAACCCACAAGGCGAACCCCTGGATGATAATTTATGGCCCTGAAAACTTTGCGTACAGAAGTTTTTCGCTTCAGTTTTTTTTTTTTTTTTTTGGCTTTACTTTGCCATGTTGCGCGGCGTTTGCGATTTTTAATTCTTGTGCTAAATTGTTTAAAAATGTTTTAGAAGAATTCTGCAAAATGCGAACAACTTTTACCCCGACCACCGCCGAACGTCCGCCGCCCACACGGCTCGCTGCCAAGAATCTTTCGTGCCGCGTTTTGGCAGCTCCAACTGCTGCTAACAAAGTTTGCGGCATGTTGACCACTTTGTCGCCGGCTGGAGATAGTTTTTTACAGAAATTTTACTCAACTTCCGCATCAGTGTCGATGCAATTTGTATTAGCAAAGTTTTGCGCAAGGAATTTCGCAGTGCACACAAAGTATCCTCGAGGGCTGTAAATTTGCAAATGCTCGACCGAACGAAGAGCTGATTTATGGTCAATTAGCGCGGCGCTTAACCGAACCTGTCGCTGCCCCCAACACCAGTTCACAGATACAGATGCAGATTTTACAGATACAGATAACAATTTTACAGATGCAGATACAGATACAGATACATACATACAGATTTAACAGATACAAATTTTATAAATATTAATTTTACAGATATACATTTTACAGATTTAAATTGTACGGATACAGATACAGATTTTACAGAAACAGATTTTGCAGATACAGATTTTACAGATACAGCTGCAGATACAGATACAAATTGTACAGATACATCCATAATCCCCCCAGAACGCCTTGGCAGCACATTCATCAAAACTCTTTCGGCACTTTGTTTGTTTTTTATGCGTTGCGACTTTTATGTGCGACATTTAGTACCAGCTCCGGTTGGGGCAGGAGTGAAGGATGGGCCATAAAACCATTTAAGCCGATGCCGCTGCCGACGCCTTTTCGATTTTATGCCCAGTTAACCAGATAGTGTGCTGCCAGCGGCGGACATCCAACTGATCGTAAAACTACACGCGCCCTCCATAAACAGCGCCAAAGTCAATTCCAGGATGCTTTTTGACTTCATCTTTTCTCTCTGGGAGCCGGAGCCTGGGACTGTATCTCACTCTTCTCTTGCCAACTCGTTCTTTAAGCCATTTTATGAGTTAACAAGCTTTTTGGGTTAACTTTAATATGGTGAAAAATTAATTCAAATTGATTCTTGCGGTAGCGAGGGGCGGGCACTGTTTCAGGTTTGATTTGCACATTAAACTAAGATTTGGACATTTTTATGAAATATTCGAAATTTGACTTTTTTTGTACATGAGAATATATATTATATATTATTTATTTATATTTAATATATATAATATTAATATTAATTTTATTATCTAAATTATATTAATAATATTGTTAATATTTAAAATATGGAAAGGTCGCCAAAACCAGCACTAAATATATTATTTTATTTTGTCTCGCATATTTCAACAAATAAAATATAATTAATAAATCTAAAGCTAAGTTATGCTTGATTCCCCAAGAACTCTTTTTTTTTTTGTTTATTATTATATCTCGCAAATTAAAATAAAATAATGGTACTAATAGATCTAAAGCTAAGTAATGCTCGAGTCAGCTATAAAAACTCTCTGCCTTGCCTCTCGCTCTTTATCTACTTTCTTTATAGCTGATTATCTTTCTCTACAAAATGCAAACTATCACAAAAATCAAGAGACAGCAAAAATTTGGCAAGTTATAAAAGTTAAAAAACTCTCGAATCAGCTCAAAGCTGAAGTTAAGCAATGTGACGATGAAAATCAAAGCGACGAGGTGGCCGAGAGGTTAAGGCGTTGGACTGCTAATCCAATGTGCTCTGCACGCGTGGGTTCGAATCCCATCCTCGTCGAGCGTGTTTTTTGTTTTATTATTGTTTTTTCTTTTTTTTTTGAATTTACCTAGCACCTGGCCAAAATCAATTGGCAACAAGCTGCCGAGTTATATATGGCCAATTGGACTGGAAGCCAAGAACTGTGGCCTCTGGCACGGAACTCGTTGATGAAAATGGAAATGGCGCTGGCCGGAAATGTCAAATAGTTTGTGCCATGTTTCACTTGCCCCGGCACTTTACCCCACTTGTGGCCAAAAATCAAAGTCTTCGCGCTGCAAATTTTTGCAAATTTCGTGCTCAGAAAAGATGAAAAAAAAAAAATAGGACGAGAAAATGCCAGCGAAATGAATTGGATTGGAATGGAAATCGTAGGCGATAAAAATAAATCTTTGCAAGTGCGCAGCGCGGCGCCGCCAACAGCTGACGAGCTGAAGGGATGAACGGATGAAGGGCGATGTATTGTAGAGGGGAGGGGGGATGGAATGATGAAATTGAAAAACTACACAAGTTGACGGCTGGCGCAGTGTAATGCCCGAGCAAGGGAGGGGGTTGTGTTAGCTGCAGCCAGCGCCATAAGTCATACAATGTGCGTTATCCTTGGCGTCTGCCAGGATATTGTGTCCTAGCCGCGCCTTCGAGCACAGCAGAGCAGCTCATTCAATATGCAAATGCTGCTCAATTGCGCTTGTCTTTCATTTTTATGCGCCGCTCGGCTTCAAATCCTTTAAAGTCACCACCCAGTTGGAGGGGTAGAGTGAGGCAGCTCATCAAAGAACTTTGGAAATCTTCTAGACACCAACACTTCTTCTCTAAAGACTTCCCGTTGCCATCAATTTTTATGCGTTTTCTATCGCTGGCCATTTTGACCGACTTCATAAAAAAGTTTACGATATCAACAAATTTTTTGAGTAAAAACTATAAATACACACCACACATCGACTCGATGGACTCTTGTCGTCCTTAAGTTCTCGCTCTCTCTCTTTATTTCCCTGGCAACTGTAAACTGGCCCCAAGTGTTGATGACATGGACATGCTGACAGTTAGATGGTAAAACGTATTTTAAATTGATTATTTATGTCAGATGGATCCATATATGATGTACTTATTGTTTTCATGACGCTGTGGGATGTAATGATAATCATATTAAGCTATACAGATTATTATTGTCATAAATAACAATATCTGTCGGAGTCGGTTGAGTTTATGAGAATCGCATAGAAAGGCGATACAAAGGAAAGAGAAGACAAAATTGTATGAGCTCTGGTTAGAAAGGGTGAGAGAGAACGAGAGAGAGAGAGAGAGAGAGAGAGAGAGAGAAAGAGAGAGTGTCAGCGAGAGAGAAAGAGAGAGAAAGAGACAGAGAGTGTAAAGAAAGCTCAAATCAAAGATAAACCAAAAAAGGGATCAAGTCAGAAAGATGGAGATTAAAAGAGAGCGATAAGAGAGGACGTGTAAATGGACGTGAGATAGACGGAGAGAAAATCCGAGTCGGTTGAGTTTATGAAAATCGCTTAGAAAGGCGATAATTGAGGTGGGGCAAGGGAAAGAGAAGGAAAAAAGGTTAAACTCTAGTCAGAAAGGATTAAAGGGAGACATAGAAGGAGACTAGTTAGGAAAAATATTTAAACTGTCAGATAGATGGAGATTAAGAGAGAGCATTGAAAAAGCGAATGGATTGTTGGTGGGAGTAAGCGAGACACAGAGAAAAGGCGAAAAAATTATAATATCAAATATTAATTATACATATGTATTTGTTTCGTGAATTTCAAGATAAACGTACAACACATTTTTTGTATTTTTGTATCTTTAAAGCATGTCGATGAAAGAATGTGTTTGTAGGTTATGTGTGCCCGTCAAGGTCACATACTAACCTGATCCGCAATTCAATCATACGACACGCTGGCATTTACGAAGCATTAATACATATATGCCCCTTTCTTGACAGAGCCCGCGGCACTTGCCACACGCTAGAGCTGGGCACATGCATGCCTCCCCCATGGACTCAGATTCCGGCATGACTCCAGCCCAACGGACTGACCAGCTTGTGACCAGGGCGGGGCCCGGCATGGAGCTGAGTCTGTGTCTGGCTTTGGACCTGGGCCTGGGCAACCAACTGTGCGGCAATCGGGCCGAGCTCTGATTGAATAATCGTGCGCCATGTCGGCAGTGGAACAAATCGTGTCTAATAGACTGATTAATATCGCAAGATTTCCAGTTCAAGTCCAGCGAGCAGCCGCCCGAACTCTGCACCCCTGCCCCCCAGCTCCGTCCCCCAACCCAGACTTTTTGCCCAGCTCAATCTGCTCTGCCGCATGTAACATGATTCATGTGGATTAAATGTGCTCAAATTGATTGATTGCTCAAATGATGTATGGTCATTAGATGGTTCTTTTTTTCTTCTCATAGTCAAGCACCTGTCACCTCTTCCCTTTTCACTCTCGCACTCTCCCTCTCCCTCTCTCTCCCATTGAGCAATTGCCTAGCCGCACTTTTAATTAGTTTCAGCTAAGCGAAAAACTCAATTTTCAGTATTTTCTTCGTCTTTTCTCCCATTTCTTTTTCTTTGTTACGCATCAAATTGATTTCTAGCGATGCAGAAATAAATTCTGGCCGTTCCAGTTAATATGGCTTCGCTAAAAGCTGCATAAAAATTATAAATAAAATGATATATATTCGCGGATATCCGCCTGTGCACAACCCCAACAAACCGAAGAAAGACGCACAAAAGTATGCACAAGTTTTTCTTATACTTTATTATCATATCCAACCCCTTCCCTAAGTATCTCTGTCCCTTTTATGGATACACCTTCTGAGTGGAGTACGGCGGATGCGTAGTCGGTTATAAAGAAGAAATATTACACATTACGCCAAATTGTGGAGACTGTCAGGCGACAATAATAACGTTTAGAGTTAAGTGTACGTATGTGCGGGTTGCTAGAGAGGGGCGCGGGGGTTGCAGGGGAGGGGCTACAGACAATAGACAGACAGTTTTATTGTAGCCGGGCTGTAAAGTGTACGAAAATATACGCTCCACACTCGAGGGGAGCTTGAGGGGCGGGATAGATTCTAGCCAAAGTGCAACAGCTCATTGATAAGAGAATGATCCAAAGTGCATTTAAGATATGCGTTGATAGGAGGAGGGGGGACGGCTGGGGCAAGGCGAAGTGCAAAAGTTTTCACACTCGGAAAAAAAGGGAAAAAGAATTTGTAGATTACGAAAAGTATTTGAGAATGTTTATGCTCTTTTCCTACTAAATGTAATAACAAAATTAATAATAGTAAAATTATAATTATTTAATACTTTTTTTTCAAATAATTTATTTCCCTTTCTTAATTAAAAAATGCCTCAAACACGAATTCCGCTTTAGATTACAAGAGGTATTTGAGAATTTTTGTGTTCTTTTCTGCTTCTTTAATGAAAACTTTTTTATTTTTAACTAATTTATTTAATTTTTTTCTTCTAAATTTATAAAATGCCAATAGCATAAAAAGTATAAGTAATTAAAACTTTTTCTTCCAACTAATTTATTTTTAAGTTTTTCATCCTTTAAATTTATAAAATGTCAATAGCATGTACTGCGACCCTTGGGCCCTTTGTAGTCCATTGAGGCATAATATAATTTATTCTTATATGAATGGAGCCAGGCCCCCGAATGTCGGACAGTGCGCCATTAGGTAAGTCCGCTAAATGGCCGATTTAAGTCGAGGAGCAGCTGAGGGAGTCGAGGAGTTGGGAGTCCGTACAGGCAAATAAATATTTATTGCGCGCTCAAGAGCAAGAAATCAAAGTGCCGGGCAAAAGGCAAAGGCATGCAGAAAACTTGGCCCGAAAGACCCCCCCTCTCTCTCTCTCTATACAAATGGGTGAAGGTAGACGGAAGGATGTGGCGCCTGGGTGCTCAGCGAGTCGCACAGCTAAGGACACTAATAAAATATTGAACGGGCCATCGATAAGCGAAGGAGTTGGCCCCAAACTCAAAAGCGAACGGAAGATGGGAGGGAGAAGGGAGGAGGGAGGACGTCAACGAACCTTGCGGACGAAATATCTCCAAGTGGGGAAGCGCTTACGTAGGATGGCAAAGATGACGATTAAAACAAATTTCCACGACAACCTGGCGCCGTTTAGCCAAAGCGGAAGGAAGCGAAATTGTTAAACGCAAAACTTGCTAAAATGCCAGCGGGAGATGGAAGGAGGCGGGAAGCGAGAGGGGTACGGGGGGTGGCACACTCAGAAGCGGAAGCAAGGACTTTACGATTGCACCTTCTACGTGTGTGTGAGTGTGGAAAGGGGGAGAGGGTGGGGTGGGGGGCGACTTGGCAACTTGCAGACAAGTTTTAAATGAATGAGCAGCGCTTCCGTTCAATGCGTTTCACTGTGTCCAGCGTGTCCTTTGTGTGTGTGTGTGTGTGCGCGTGTGTTCCTCCGTGTGTGTGTCCTGCTCCTGCCAAGCATGACAATGCCGATGGCGATGTCGAGTGGCGGCCACTTGCCAATTGCGATTATGGTTTATGTACAGTGCGCGATAAAGGTCGTCAATAGGTCGCCGGGCGCACACACAACATCCTTTTTGGCATCCTTTCGGATCCTTTCTGGACGAGCAAGGAGCAAGTTTCTTGTATCGCTTACAGTTGCGAACTTTGTTTGACCAATCGAGCGCCATTTTCAATGGCTCAATTATTTTTGGACAATTTGCGAATAAAGCAAAGTTTGCCGGGACATCGTAAGGACACCCCGCATCCTGCCCGTAGCAGAAGCTTGTGCCACATTCAAGCTCGCGTGTTATTAGCCTAATTGAGTTGCCGGCCAATTATGCCAGACGATGGCTTAAAGCGGGCTATGTAGGAATTCCTCGGGGATTCCTGGGAATTCGTTGTCGTTGCATTTAATGCACAGTTTCGTGCCTCGTCCTGTTCTTGAAAATTGCATTTTCTTCATTTATTTGCTATGCAAATTTATTTATTGACTGCATGTCGAACGGGGAAATGGCCAAAATGGCATTGACATGGCCCGGCCTGGCCAAACAGTCAGGAGGACATGCAACAAGGCTGCGACTACAAATCGATTGTCTGACCCCCTCCCCCTCACACACTCTCCCTCCCCATTCCCACACACACACACGTGCATGCATGTGGCACGTATCGTTGCATCCTTCAATGAACTGGAGGCGGGCGGGCGAAATCAGGACTTCATTCTGAGTTTCAATTCGAAATGAGATTTTACAAATTTGCTCAATGAAAATTCTGGCGAAGTGAAATTATGAGCTGCAGCTGCAATTGGCTTTAATCAATGCAACAATTGCGTCAAGTCCAAAAATAAATGCAATTCCTAGGAAGAGCAGCTGTGGAATTTATTTATGGACTCGACATACAACCTATTGGACCTGCAAAGAAGCTATGTATAGAAGTCGGATGTCCGATATGGAAAGATATCAAAGTTGGGAACGTAATGAACATGCAGGAAAATCCTCCGAGTCGACGGGGAAGGCATCTTCTAAAGACCTATAAAATTGGAGTATTGCGAAGGAGGAAGTCTCATTAAATCAATTTCTCAAATCGACAGACAGTTGGATGTCCGGATCAAATATAGATATAGCCCGTTCCCAGTTCTGAATTGCCTTAACAAGCTTTCTTAACTATTCCCATCCCCAAAACTCGGCAAAAACTCAACCTTATGCTCAAAAGCGGAAAATGGTACCCTCAAACATGGGCCGAAGTCTCCCACTCCTTCTAGATCAATTTGGCACATAGGTGCGGACAAATCTCATCCAATTTTCATGGTTTGACATCTATTTGGCATCTAAATATGGTAACATTATTCTTGGTCAAAATAGACCTCAGCTATCCTATATAGACATAGGTCATTCATGCATTCATTCATTTATTCCTCGCGAGGTCCTTTTTGGTGACGTGCTCAACTGACCCGCTCAGCCACAGTGAGACTCAATCCTGGCAATACCCTGCAAAACACTTTAACCACGCGGCGAAACAAATGTCAAAACATGAAATTAACCCGCAAACAGGCAAACAAAAATAAATTCCGCCCTACCCTAATCCCACCTCCACCCCCCACACTCCTCGCACTTACCTCCGACAGGGCAATAAAAAACAATGCAACTCAATTGGAGCACGCGGCCAAATGCCGTCGCTGACGAATGGCAACCCTGCCAGAGTCTGTTACCCCGCCCCCGCCCCCACACCCAGGCTCCCCCACCCCCTTCGAGCTGCTGCTACCCTCTAGTTCGAGGAATGCAAAAGCCAAAATTTACTGTGTGAATTCGGGCGTTCAGTGGCACATGCAAAATGAAAGTGGAAATGGAAAAGGAAGTGGAAAAGGAAGTGGAAATGGTTGTGGAAATGGCGCCTGAAAATATGCAGCGCGGCGAGGCCAAAACCACAATGAGCCCCAAAATTGCCAACATAATTTATGTGCATGTGCATGTCTATGTGTGTGTGTGCGTGTGTTTGGACTTTGCCATTGCTAATTAGCGGCATAATTTAATTCCCAATTGGCAATTGGCAACGCAGCGCAGAGCTGAGCGTCGTCTCCAGGCAGACTTCCAATTGGAAGCCGGCGCTGGCACTGGCTACAAACATTTTAAATGAGCGGCCTGTTGCGCCCAACACACACACACAGACACACACACACACATACACTGATATGTGCACTCAGAGAAAAATAGATTCTACTTTCTAGTATAAGCGGAAAATGATTAACTGCTCTTGATTTAAAAATTAATCAATTATGTTATTAAACAAAAACCATTTTTAATATTTTTACTGCAAAAATCTACATAGACATATTGCTCGAGAAGAGTTCCTAAGTTCAGAATTAATACAAAATTCAAAATAAAAAACTTTTATTGAGTAAAAAATTCTTAAATCAAGTATTAACTGCTCTTGATTTCAAAATTAAACATTATTGTTCAAAATTAATAAAAATTGATATTAAAAGTTAAATTTAAAATTATAAAAAGAAATAAGTAGAAAAATCTTAAAACAAGGGCTTGCTTAAAATACAAAATATACTTTATCATTTTGAGACTGAAAAAGTTTTTTAAATATGAACTTTGTACCTTCGACCTTAACTTGGTTTTTGCCAACGTTTGCACTTGATTTAAACAAGTATTTTCTCAAAGTGTATGCAAAGCAATATGTTTGCCTCATGTGCTGGCACACGGCGACAAACAAATTTTTTTTTTGGCTGCGAGCGTGTTCTGCATGGGAAATGACGCCCCGAGCCAGGGCCAGAGCCCCATTCGGAGGCGTCTCCAGCTGCTGCAACAACGGTTTAAAGCCAAGCAAAAATCGCTGACGAGTGAGGCCGAAGGGAAATCGAATTAAATTAAAATTGCAACTGACACACACACAGATACACACACACACACTCACACATATGTGCGCCCGCCATGCGTGGGGCATTACACTAACAAATGATGTTGACCGCCCGTGGGTCGAGCTGTTAATTAATCTTGATTTTCAGGCGAGAGTGCGAGTCGCTTGCGTCAAAGTGACAATTAAATTAATCATGATGGCAAACGATTATGTCAACAGGAGGAGCTGGACATGGAGCAGGACATGCAGCAGGACATGGAGCAGGACGCCCGCAGCGCGCCGACGACTAGGAAGCAAGGCTCTCGGATTTGGGTCCGACACTTGCCCCAGAATCTCATTATGTCTGCTATAAAACTTATAATTAACATTTTGACCGCAACAAAATTTGCAACATTTCCCACATTCCGTGCAAACTAGGCAAGAGTTATGGGAGCTTCAACGAAAAAAGTGTATAAAGATATAAAAAACTGGATTTGACCGCAAGCAAGTGTGAACTTTATGCTAGAATTATTTTTAATTAGTTTTGCGGTTTTACATTCCATGCTCTCAATTTAAAGGAATATAGAAAAGGCATTCAAATTGATGCTTTAAAGATCTGTAATAAATGCCAATTAATGTTTTTCTTAAACATTGCAATATGTTAAAACAAATTAATCAACACTCAGAACTAGCGATGACACGAACCCAAACGGCACGCATCTCTACACACTTTTGTGGACTGTTTTTTATTTTGTCTAATTTTGTAGGACAGCCGCTGAAAACTTATTATTATTATTATTATTATTTTGATTGAAATTTCCAACATTTGATTTCCATACAACATTTTAAAATACATCAAATTCCATTGATGTCAAATCAGAAAAAAGGCGCGCGCCGAACTCTACACAAAACTCGAAATCATTGACAAGAACAACAAGCATTACATATGAGTATAGCCAATACACACACCAACGCGTTTGCTGTCATGCAATGAATTTGTTTCGTTCAGTTTTACGTTCGGTGTGAAATGTGTCGGTCAGTCGATTAATAACACTGTAGCAACTTGTAGTGTTGAAAAAACCAAAAAAGAAACACTCGCACGAGGCTACAAAGCAAAATTAAATATATATCAGTTAATTGAAACAAAAAGGCAAAATAGTATGGCGGAAACAGAGCCAGAGGTTGAGGTCAATGGCACCGAGGTCGAGGAGGATGGCCAGGACGAGGACATCAAGCAAAAGAAGCAAACGCGTCACGACGGCGGCGCCGCGGACCTAGAACGTGTAACAGACTACGCGGAGGAGAAGGAAATCTCAGCCGCAAATATATCGAGCGTAAGCAGCAGTCAAATATTAATGATAAAGATACTAATTTCAATGAAAATGTTTAACTTGCAGGCTGTTGAACAGTTTGGCAATCAGCGCAGCAAAGAAAACGAGCTACGCGTGGCCAAGGAGAAGGAGCTGCAAAAGGTGCAGGTGAAGAAGGAGGACATCGAACTGATCGTGAGTAAAGACCATGTCCCACTTACCCATGTAAAGATCCAACCAAACATGCCCTTCTCCTGCAGATGAACGAGCTGCTGGTGAGCAAGGCCCAGGCCGAGAAGGTGCTGCGGGAACAGAGCGGCGACGTGGTGGCCGCCCTGGAGGCCATCATCAGCAACTGAGCCGCCGGCTGACCCAGCCCTGGACACACGCCGTCTGTTTCCTTTACTTAGCATAACACTGCTTTATTTGTACATTTATAACTAGTAAAGAAAAAACAAAAAGAAATCCTATTTTTAAAGCGTCTTTCCGACCAGAATTTGTCATCTTCAAGATGTCATCCGGAAATAGTTTGATTTTAAACTAATTTCCGGGCTCTTAATTTGTGCTCTAGATAATTAGATAATTTCAATGCTCGATTCAGCTACTTTTCTATCATTCATGCTGCTTCACAGACGCCTTTTAAAGGGTTCCATTAAAAAGGTTTTATATATTTTGTTTATTATATTTAAAGTATTTATTTAGAGCATTATCCATTGTTTCCTTCTCTCTCTGGTCTTGGTAAAACCTTTGCAAATTTGACTAACGTTACAGCGTGTACAGTGAAAGCTCTCTAAACGGACAGCTTCACTTCGGAGAGTTTTCACCGTAAGCCTTTCAATATTGTTTATGAATTAAAATTATTTTAGCCAGCAAAACCCGAAATTGACATTTGGATATTGCTTTAGGTAAAAGATTTTCAGATGCACATTTTCAGCAGATATTTCCTAAAGCGTCTCATTCTCATTAAATCTATGCATAAATATGTTTAGTTTGATTTGATGTGGTGTCTCGTGTAAAAAAAGAGGCATAAACTATAACAAACTATTTTAAAACAAAACTCATTTTATAACAACTAGGCAGACACAAAAACTAGAACCAAAACGAAAAAATGGTTAAATCACGTTTAAATTTCATTGCGAGCGTATTGCGGATATTCAAATCATGTGATCAAATACTTTTGCAGATTCTCGCACGACGGCGTATTAATGTTCTGAGCCTTTCGATACAGATCCCGGTCACCAAACGTGCGAGCCTTGGCCAGCATGGAGTCGCCTGCAAAGCAGAGATTTAAGATTAAAAATTCAATGTATAAAAGGTAAAGGGATGGAATAGAGATAATTACGATAGTTTCGCTCTCGACTGCAAGAGTGCTTCAAATGATTGATAAAATCTTCCTCCACCGATTCCTCTAGACGTGCCACCGAGCCCTGATATTCCGAATAGAAATTGTCCTTGACATAGTACGGAATCTTCAGGCCGTTTGTTTCGCGTTTCACAGAGTATTTACTAGCAAATAAATTCAGTTAAGCCCAGATAAATAGATCAACTAACTAGAACTCACTGCGAGGGCGTCAGACTGTACATGGGATCCGATATGAAGAAGGAGGACATCATGGACAAGCCGATGAGCAGTAAAATGGGCAGCAAGTTGATCAAGGCAGAGGAATTGTTGGTCTGCAAGCAGGGATTTAAATGTAGTTTAAAAATTGTTGATTTATTCATTAACATTTCTTACGTCGCGCTCCTCGCGTGCATGCTGACGTCGTCGCTGCTGGCGCATGTAGACATTCTGCTGCGAGAAGCCGCCGTTGAAGAACATGTTGAAGAGTTCCTCGGGACTGATGTCGGCCTGGAAGCCGCCGTAATCATTGTAGTGCTGACCATGTCCATGGTGTCCGCCTCGATTGCCGTGTCCGCTTTGCGACTCATTAATGCCATATAGATCGTAATTCTTTCGCTTTTCCACATCGGTCAAAACGCCAGCCGCATTGCTCAGAGTTTTGAATGCCTCGACAGCACCGGGCGCCTTGTTCTTGTCCGGATGCAACTGCAGGGCGAGCTTCTTGTACGCCTTCTTAATCTCCGAATCAGTGGCCGCCTTGGTCACGCCCAGCACTTCATAGTAGTCCTTGCACCTGCGGAAGGGATTATTATATTGGGAAAATCAAATTGTATAAAGACTGGCGTACACACTTTTTAACCTTTCGCACCGACTCCAGCTGATCGTTGGTGTACTCTGGTGCATGGCTCCTGGAATCCGAGTTGACACGCTTTCGCGGACCAGTGTCATTATCTGCGCCAGCAGCGGGACGCTCTTTGCCATTGCCGCCATATCCAGGCGAGCTCTTCACCTTCGTCAGCAGCTCTGCAAAAGTTTGTCAATTTACAAAGTGATTGCGAAAAAGTTGCTTTACTCACGCTTTGCCTTCTCCGTGGGGTAAAGTCTTTCCGCTTTTAGGAGCAGCTTTTCCGCCTTTTCGGTCCTGCCCTCGGCATAAGCCTGCTCAGCCATACCGATGCATCGCTGCGCCTCATCCTTGTTGCCCTCCATGGCTGATGTACCTTTTCGCTGCCGCTGTGAATGTTGCTCTAACTAGTCGACACGTAAATACGTGGTCAAGGGGCACTATGCAGGTGCAATAAACAGTTGCGCGTGTATGGGTATACTACACCACACGACGATTTTTGGAGCTCACTCTGATACACACACATACACAGCCTGCCGTGGTCTTTAGCAGTTTTTATTTGCCACTAATTATTTGTTTAATCTAAGAGTGCACATGAGCTGCCTGGCCACTTACTAACCCAGTTTTTCTTTTCTTAATATATTAACTAGACGGCCAGCTCAGCTCTCTAATTTAATTGATTTTACTGCGTTTCGTTGACTTTTTCATCACTTTGCAAAAGGATTTATCGACCTATCGCCTTGCCACCATAATCTATCGGCCGGGACGAGAGGTGAAAGCGCTGTGTTAAGCAAACTGACTGGAAATGATTTTATTGCGAAAATTCGAAAATTGCTGGGCACATTTCGTGTATGTGCCCTTGCTGATAAATTGATAATCTTAATGTGCATAAACGTTAGTTATTGATTCGATAACTTCTAATTGCCTTTGACAGCTGGTTTCAGGGTTGCTTTTAGCAGTAGTGCTGCCAGATCGCTGCGGAGCGCCCACTCACATTTACATTTGCCGTAAGTAAGTGTGTGCGTGTGTGTGTGTTTGTGAGCGCCGCAGCATGGAATGAAAAGCGCAGCGCGTTCGCTGGCTTAATTCGTCTCGTATTTATTTATAATAATAAAAATAATAATAGAAGGCGCACAGAATCTGCGATGCAATAATCCCAAATACCGCGTAGCAAGAATATAGTCAAGTGCAGTGCAATAACCGATGCATTTCGGCCCATCGTCGTCGTTGTCGTTGTCATCGAACGTGTGTGTGCGTGTGTGGCGCAGTTTATACAAGTTGGCCTGAAAAAAAGTGAAAGAAGCAATATCGCCATATTGTGTTGTGTACTAAAATCCATATAATTTTGTCAACAAAACAAATGCTCAGCTAATTTTCGTACTGCGTCGACTTATGTAAATCGAATTGACGGTACGCAATCAAGAAAAATAACTATCTACAAAGGTGCGTATGTGTGACTCTTTGGGTGTATTATTGCATACATGTGCATATATACGTGTGGGCAAATCTACTACTACACAATTGCATGCCAACGCGCGTGTGTGTGTGTTTTCGGAAAATGCAGGAATCCAATCTTTGTCTCCATAAATTAATGTCCCCCTTGTCTGATGCACGGGTTGATTGTTTATATTATTTCAATATATATCGAGCACAAAATTGGAAAATACAATTTAATCGATATCAATAAAAATATATCGATAGCTGCTGCCTATCAATGCAATGTCCGGCAAACTGTTTACATTTTCACCGTTTCGTTTCATACCGAATATATTTTACTGTGTTTAAATGTATAATGCATGAAAGGTGACATTAGCTAAAATTTTACTCTTTAATATATAACTGCAATGGGAACTTTGGCTGTTAACTCTGCTGTTAGGAAACGCTTTAAAAATCAAAAATTTCATTAATCCCAGTTCTTAGACCCACCGAAAATATTACCTTTTAAATTAGATATATATAATATTTATTATTTATTTATATTTTTTGTCTCTTTAGTTATTGTTTTTAAGAGTTTTGGTCATCTGAAACTTTGTAATGGGTATTTTGTGTGAGCATTATCGACTCTTGCGTATTTTCGGCTGATTTACTTTTGGTTTTTTTTTTAAATTCCGAGGGGAATGAATGCAATACACACGCATACACACACACACAAAGGGAACAACAACAGCGGTAAAAAGTCAAAGACCGATTTGCGCATTTTTAATTCGTTAATTTTGTATTTTTATGCAAAAGCAAAGTAAATGCACGCGTCGTATACGATGGAAAGCTCTTGCAATGGCTTTTTCCATTTCAGTCGATGTGCACTTCTGCTCGGTATTAAAATGAATATCTATTCCTAATTGATTCGTACCTATTTAATTTGCTTACAGACTCCGATCGCTGTTGGCTTTGTTCTGGTTGCTGCTTACACAACAATCTACATACAAATTGGGTTGCTCGGTTTCTGGACAGCGCTGGCTGTCAACAGTTAAAGAAGGTGAGTTATCTGATACCTGGAAAAGGAAATAGTATAAAAATAGCATAGTTTTAATGTTTGTTTAATTGCGCCGGCTATCGATTTCTTTCGCGGCCGGCTTAATGAGTTGTCCGCCCAAGGGAGGTTTTACTGTAGTTTATTTTTGCGCCGAGCTACATTTTAGATGCCTTCCTATATTAAGCCTCGATATGGGTGGACCTTGAGTTCCTTCATCTCAAATCTAAGCACTTTTCCAACTATAACATAATCCTTTCTCCTCCTTTTTGGAGAAGTTCTCGATACGCGGCGACAGCTGAGAGCGAAAACATAAAAAAGCTCAAGCGCAAAGACAAATAAAGACAAAGGCAAAAGCAAAGGTAGCGGCAACAATGAACAACACACACACGCGCGCACACACACTGCCAGCCAAAAAGCCAAGAAAAAAGCTCCCTCAGTCGTCAGCTGCTGCGCGTAGCGTGAAGTTTATGTGCTTTCCTCTCGCTGCTGTCTCGCAGAACGCGTCTAACCCAGTCGAAACAATTTTGCTAAATACTAGAAACTAAAAACTACAACTGATACAAACTGATATCGGTGTGCCCAGGTGTGTAAAGGTCGGGCGTCGCTTAACGTTTTCCAATCAACTTGTAACTGCCGGCCATAGCGTGACCCGAACGCGTGTGCTTTACCATTGCTGTTTAACTGTGACCTTAATTTAAACAAATAATATCAGAAGCCAAATACAAGCAAGCTTCAAACAAGAAACACGCGCAATTAAACACACAAAAAGCAAACTAGCAGAGAGCTTTACAAAAACAACAACAACAACAACAAGAGCACTATGAGAACTACATAGATAACTTCCTCAATCTGGCAACGACCACTTTGCAGTACTCTTGAATTTTTGGTCGTTTGAGGTCATTCTTCAAGTACGCACCACAGGCAACAAAACAACAATAAAATAACAACAACAACAATTGATGCTTGGCTATATCAAATTTATTACCTCATTGGAGACAAGCGGCTTTAACGAATCGCACTCAAGAGTAATTTCTTGCTCTCTTCTAATCTCAGTGACGCAAATGAACAGTTTCATTCTTATAGAAATATTGCTAACAAAAATTAATGTACAAAATTCCGCCTCATCAAAGTTGTTTGTTTAGAAGCGTTGCCAGGTTTGTGCAAATTGTTTAACAAAATAAAATAAATGCTTGCCAACAGTAATAGCCGCTGCTGCAGTCAGCATTGAAATTCTCGAGCTGGTTCTCTCTCTCTCTTAATATATATGTGTGTATGTTCTTGCGTATGTATGTACGTATGTACGTGCGTAAATATGTATTAGTCTATTCGTCTCACTCGCACACACAACACATGTTTTGATTTTGCCTTGCTGGCCGAGCAAAGTAAAATGCAATTAAAAACATGTGCGCCACTATTTTGTTTATTGTTTATAAATGAGCGCACTTATCGAAGCTCAGCTGCGTGCTCTCACTCACTAATTCACTCGCTCGTTTGCGCTCTCCCACTTTGCACTATTTCTCTCGCTGAGGTCATGCTCAGCGCTCAATAGTCGAAACAGACGAAACACCCACCGCTATTTACTGCTATTAAACGACCCTCGCCGGTGCAGGTTTTTTGCCTCGTTGCTCGTGAGCAAGTGAGTGAGCGAGAGAGTGTGAGTGCGAGTGAGCGGGTGGCGGCAGAGTGAGCGAGTGAGCGCTTGAGTTTCTGTGCAAAGTCAAAAGTAAACGCAAGCTTTTTATTGCTGCGCAGGTTTTTGGCTTTTCGTTGTGCTTTAGCTTTTTTTGTATACACTCGTACACACGTACGTACGCTACATATGTGTATATAGACACAAACACAAACACACACACACACACATTGAAGTCAATTCGACTGATATAGGAAGAACCTTGTGTACTCTCATGACTATGGAATGGAATTTAGTTAGTAGTTTTTTCCTCTCTTCTCGTTTGCACTTCTCAATGCTGCCCGCTGTGGCCGTTGTTGTTTTTGTTTCTGCTGTGATTACTACACACTCGCACTCACACTCACATTCACACTCACATTCGCATTCACATAACGTTTTGTTTGGGTGCACAGTGCACTTATTCCAAAGTCGCATGCAAAGATGCCCAAAAGACCTTACAATCGTCCCTTTCCTGGCCCATGGGGGTAATGTGAAGGTGCTCATCTGTACATTTGCTCATCTGGCCTGGGTGTCAATGTTGACCTCGCTGTGCCCGGTGCACAGTTATTGATTTTCTTTGTATGCCCTTGCAAGAGGTATCAACTTTTTTTTACCAATTGTGTAACGCGGAGGATACATCTCCTACTCTATAGAGTATATACAATCAACAACAGTTGAAATAAACGAAAATTGATTTCTTGCACTGTTTGTTATACGTTTGTATAACGGTATATTTTACCGCACATCTGATAGACGTCAGCAAGGGTATTCAAGCTTTGGCATCCCAAAGTTTTGTTGTTCCTTGTTTATTTTTTTCGTTTTGCTTTGGAGGCTTTTCGCAATCCCTTTGCCGGGCCATGTGCACATGAACAAACCGAGGGGGAGGGGCCAGCACAGTAGAGTCAGCAATTTTTTCTGCTGCCATTGCTGCGGCTGTTGTTCTTGTTCTTGTTGTTGCCGTTGTTCTTGTTGTTGCTGTGGCCGTTACCGTTGCCTTTGTTTAATTTCGTTGCTTATCACACAATGCTGATAAGTTCGCTCGCTTCTTTTTTTTCGAATCATATTTTGCTGTTGTTTTTGCTTTTTTTTTTTGTCGATGGCATTGAACATTGCTTTCTGGTTTCTTCACCCTTCTTTTATACATATATACATATACATATACATACATATACATATTTATATTCATATGCGTATGTGTATTTGTTATGTGTGCTTTTTTGCTGCTGCTGCTTTGGCTTTGGCTTTTTGCTTTTTGCTTTGTTGCTTTTGACAATTTCACGCACAAATATCACGTAGCCGGGAGTATCAGCTTGTCTTTAATATGGTGACACACGTACTCTCCGAATGGACTGTGATAAATTTGATGTGTGCTTTTTTCACTTTTACTCCCCTTTGTCTTTGTTGTTGTTGTTATGATTGTTATTTGATCAAAGCTTTTCCGCTAAAGCGTTCTCTAAGGCTTCATGTGCATATATTTCCCTCTGTGTATATATGTTTGTTCAGCATGAATATGACGCTCACTTGAAACACAAACAAATAAACATAAAAAACAAAGACGACGTCTAAATTGAAAACCAGCAAAATTGGCAGCAAATTGGCAAGAATTTAACTTTGAAAATTCCACATAATATTAAATAGTGCAGTGAACTACAAATTTATAAATAAATTACCAAATCTGACGCAACAAGTTTTGGATTTGTTTTTTGTGCTGGGCGCTGGTCAAAGAAAATCTTTCAAAGTGGATGCAATTGCGCTGCCTCTCGGAGGGCTTTCTCATGTTAGAATGGCCTTAGCCAGGTAAGATAACGGACATGCAGGAGCATGTTAACTATAAAAACTATTCCCGAAATACATAAAGAATATATTTGTACTTGAATACTTTTTAAATTGTGTTTTATCGCTTGAATCTAATAGGAAACATATATTTACACATGTATGTACATATGTGTGTGTGTACGCGAATCTAATAGGAAACATATATTTACACATGTATGTATGTGTGTGTGTGTGTGTACTCGAATTCAGGGCCAATGCCGTGCCTAGACGTAATTACCGTTATGCTCTAGCGTAACAAACACAACAACTACAAAAGCGCATATGACAGATAAATACATATTTAAATACTACTGACCCCGCTATGGGGCTATGGCTGATCGTTATCATGAAAAAAAATAAAATGAAATTTCCTTGCCATGAAAACTCATTGCAACTATTGTAATTCTAATTGCAACCTTAGCGAGATTGGGACAGGGCGAGAGCGAGAGAGGGAGGCGCGATCGATACACATGATACACGTATAATCTGTAGATATCGGGGTTACATTTTCCTATAGGGACAAACGACTCTCTCCTGGCTTCGAGGTGAGCGGCGAACCGCGTCACTTTCACGCCTTGCGATCTGTATTTGTATTTGCATTGAATTAGTGCCTGGAACTCGATTTCAACTATTTATAGAGAGAAAGTAGACAGCAGCAGCAGTAGCAGAGCGAGCACTCGCTCACAATAACATTCACAGCGGAAGAGAGAAAAAGAGAGAGAGAGATGTGCAGAAGGCTCGAGTCGATTGATTGAACGAAGGTGAGAGGCTGCCAGTGGCAGTGGGCGTGGCTGCAAGTGATGTTGGTGGGGGAGGGGAAGTCTGTTAGTGAGTGAAAATGTTGTGCGAAGGATGGCGCCACATTTGACGTCGACAGCGGCAAAGAGATGCAAAGAGACAATGATTGTTGCTGATATTTATAATGCTGCCGCTCTTTGTGAATGTGTGTGTGTGTGCGTGTGTGTGCACTAGGAAGTAAGCAAGCTTTTGTAATTGTGTGCAAATGTGTTGCTGTTGTTGTTGTTGCCATTGCTAAGGTTTTTGTAATTACAAATACACGAACATACTTGAACATATGCATGTGTGTTTGTATGTACATACATATGTACATTTATATAGATACCTAGACATCAGCACGTGTTCACGTCTCTGCTGTAATCATAGGTTACAAATGCGCGTTATGTTATTGTTGTACATGAAGTTAATTTATACGATAAGGCCGTTTTGCTCTACGGTTTTGCGTAATTTGCCTTTGATAATTTTCAATGAGATTTAAGTGCACAGCATACATACATACATACACCATGAATTTATATACTATGAACGAAAGAAAGTAAACATGCATAGTTTAAATATTTTGTATAATCTACGTATGAACTACGAGTTAAGTCTCACACTTTTACTATTTCCTTATTTAACATTCTGAGGTCTTCAAGTGTAGCAATATCTCAAGGTATGACTTGCATTATCAGATTTCCAGGGCATTGTGAACTACATACGTTCAGCTTATCGCTGTGACACCTCTCAGCGTGTATTGTCCAAGGTTGCTTCAGCTGTCACCTATTGACACGTTGAAAACTTTTAGGGTATCTGCTGTGTAGGCAGGTCTATAAATAGCGGTGGTTATCACAACGGGCCAATGACGAGATAGCTAGGCTGAATTATGCCCCCTTCCCCCTTCCGCCTAACAGCAACTGTTTGTAAGCGTGCGTGTATCGATTGTGATTTGTGATTGGGTATTTGACCTCTCTCGTATATTTACATACACTTAACGAAAAGCGTTAAACGCAAACACAATTACAGTTAGAACTTGGTTGGAAGGCAACAAGTTGAAACATTAATTTAAATGCAACCAGCCACAAAACGGCGCGCAAACAACAAATGCTAAATAAAATAATACTGTAAAACAATGCATTGCGAAAAAGGAGGTGGAGGCTAAAAGCAGACAGCGCGACAAAACGCAGCCGCAGCAGCAGCAGCAGCAGCAGCAACGACAAAAATGCAGGCGACTGCGACGTCGGCTGCGCCGTGACAGAGGCGTTGGCGTTGGCGGTGCCGTGCCGTGAACATAACATAATGCTGCTGCGCTGCGCTCGCTTAGCCTCGTTACAAGCGGCGGTCGCGTCAGCCGCGCCCTCGGCAACGCCAACGCTAAACGTAGAGGCGGCAGCAGCAGCGGCAGCGGCAGCTCAGTTGCCCTCCATGCGGCCACAAATCTTGGCGGCGAATTCGTCACCAGGTGGCAACTTACAGCTGACGTCGATGCCAACGTCGACGCAAGCAGCGTGTACTACTTTTGTTTTCATTGAAAACGTTTTCTGTAATATGTTTGTGGTATGCTGACGTCGGCGTCGCTGCTCGCTGCTCGCTGCTCACATGGTCACTGAGCTTTGCTGAGCAACGGCTGACACTTATTTAAACAGCAGAGGCAGCGGCAGAGGCAGCCGCCACCTCTGTACGTAGGTGTGTATGTGTGTGTGTGTGTGTGAGCTGGGGGAGCTTGCACGACAACGTCAGCGTTACGTTTGGCACGCTGCTTCGCTCTGCGCTGCGCTGCGTTGCGTTGTGTTGTGTTGCGTTGCGTTACGTTGCCACGCTCGTTTGTTTTGGGTTGTATTGACCTTCTTCAAAAGTAGGTAACCTCATTTCTCATTTATCGTATACAACTTACATGCTGCTGCCGCTGTCTGCCCCATACGCAGGCGGGGAGGCGTGTTCGATTGCTTGGCAATTGTCTGTCATTCAAGTCGTACGCACAGTGCGCGTCATTGTTTGACCAAAGCATTTGTAATTTTCACACTCCCGGCGAGAGTTAAAGGTAATGTAATTTGTCATGCAGTCCGACAGGGCAACGAATGAGGGAAGGAGAGAGAGACGGAGAGACAGACGGAGAGAGAGACGGAGAGAGAGAGAGGGAGTGAGTGCCAGGCAATGGAATTGAAAGACAACTCGGATACAATTCGATTCGATTTGATTTGACTCCAACTTATTTATATTTATTACTAGATCTTGCATAAATAAATACTGGATCACACTTACTTGTTTTCAGGCTAATCGAACGCTAATTAAACTTTCGCCTTTACAACTTGAGATATAAATAGTTATCGATTTACAAATCGAGTTTTCAGTTTGCACTTCAATGAATTTAAGTAATAAATGTTTAGTTTGAAGTCGCGTGGTTGGAAAACATAAAGTGTCATTCTCCATATTTTTCACGTTTGCGCGTGGAATTATCTAGTTTCGCCCTTACAACTTTACGATATTAATAGTTATCTATTCACAAATGGAGTTTTCAGTTCCCACTTAAACGAATTTAAACATTAAACCTTTAAACATTAGTTTGTAGTCATGCAGTTGCAAAGCAAATAGATTCATTCCACATATTTTCCGCGTTTTCGCGTGGAATCGCCTTATTTTTAAGCTAATTAAACTTTCGCCTTGCAACTTAAGCTTTTAATAGTTATCTATTTACAAATGGACTTTTCGCAATTAAGCAATAAATCTTTAAAGATTAGTTTGAAGTGGCGCGTGCAATCACCTAAAACAAAATCACAAATTGTGAAAAATTCAACTTTCTAGTTTCAACTTAGTAGGACTATATTGTTTTATAGGTATTTGGACATATCAGACATCTATGTAAATTAAGGTGTGAACTCACGGCAGCCGCTTCCTGGTTTAGAGCTGACGTCACACGCCTTGGCGAGGTGCTGTGCTCCGTGTTTCTCTTGGTCCACATAAACATTTGTACGTTAATTGTTGCACTTGGAAATTGTGCCTCGGCTTGCCCCTGCCCCGTGCCCCGCGCAGCCCAAGCCATGTTTGCTTTGTGCGTGCATAAACATTCAACATTTTTCGTTCGTCAGCTGCTGCGTCGCTGTCAGCGTCGCTGTTGGCGTCGCTGTCGGCATCGTCGTCGTGAGTCTCGTTTACTATTGACACCATTAATGCTGCCATGCTGCCCCAATGTAGGTCAATTGCGCGCTAATTGCCCCGCACTCGGCTAGATGAGGGGCAACTGAGAGGGGGAGGGTGTAGTCTCTCAATGTTGCCGCTGAATGATTGACGCTGCCGACGTCGACGTCAGCGCTGCCAGCAGCAGCAGCAGCTTGACCTTTTGGGCAGCAGCTGCGTTTCAAAGAAATTGCGCATATTACGCATACGCCAAGTGCGCCAAAAAATGTGCCCAACGAGCAGCTTGTTATAATTCCTCTTCCCTCACACCGCCCCGCCTTCCCTCTGCACCCCTCTATTGTTAATGCTGTTGCTGTTGGTGCCTATTGTTGTTTTTTTTTTTTTTGACAGGCTGGCAACTCTGACCCAGTTTCCGCTTTTTAGGCACCGCAATTCAAAACTCAAAAACTTGGCTTTACTTTGCATGTCGTGTCTCCAGGGAGACCCCCTCGTCTCCTCTCTTCCTCTTCTATATATACATATATAGTTTTGCATATTTTATGATTTAATCAAAGATATTATACACACACACAGGGCCATTCCAGCGGGAGTGCCCGACTGCCCCTCTACCCTCCTCCCTACGCAGTTGAGGGCAATAAAACAGAAACTTGACCCAATTCTGCCAGCGGCAATCGCCTGGCATGAAAACAGCTCGAACCACAGAAATATTGAAAATCTGTGTGCGATGCTGGGGCACAACTCGAGTACGGAGTGGGGCGTGGCAAAAGGGGGGCTGTGTGAGTGTGTGTTGAGAATGTTTAAAATTATGGCATTTATTCAATATACAATTGGCTATTTTGGGTCGTTTCGATTGCCAAATCCATGGACAAACATAACTCGAGTGAATCCTTGGGGCCCTTATTACTCAATTAGAAAACGTATTTATGAGCACAGAGTTGCACTGGATAACCAGGTTGCCAGATGTCTTGAGGAACACTTTAGGAACAAGAAGAGAAATTCGGAGCACAGACTTAGCAAGCAATTTCTGCGGCAAGTTAACCGACATATTATAAATAAATTGTAGGGTAACAGCGAGTACTAAGCAGGAATCCTTTCCAAGTCTTAACCGAATATAGATTCCGAATTCTCGAGGAACATCTGATTCAACATTAAAGCTTACATATTATCTATTATTAATAGATTAGGGATTCATCATCGGGTATCAGCGAGTACCAAGAAGGAATCCTTCTCAAGTCTTATCCGGAAATAGCTTCGGAATTCTCAAAAAAACATCTGATTCGACTGGCAAACATATAAACCCTTTACCCTTTTACTGTTCATCATCTGTTATCACGCCTAATCCGGAAATATATGCAGAATTCTCGGAAAATATCTAATTAAAGTGGCAAACATGTAACCCCTGTAATTTCCTCTAACTCGTAGGTTATGCTTTGACACAGATCTTGTAGGTCGCAGTACAGTAGAGCCCCATTTAGCGCGACATATGTACATATGTATGTACTTGCCGCATGCCGTTCACAATCTATAAAATTTCATTGACAATTCCGAAACCTTGCCTCTTCTTCTTGTTGTTGTTGTTGTTGCTCTCAAGTCCGTTCGCACAGGGTTATTACTGTCCGTATTCCCTGCACCGCCGGACCCTTGCAGTTCCCCCTCGTCAATCACTTAATGCAGTCATTCGCCTAGGGCCAGGGCCACACACACACAAACACACACACACACACACACACAGATACATACCCTACCTCTGGCCGGTTTCTATTCTATTTCGTGTCATTCCATTTCGTTTCTGGGTGTTGGGTAAATTGTGCCCCTATTTGATTATGATTGCTATTATTAAATATTTTCATTAGCTAGTTGAACGCTTGTTGCTAACCGAAGCCCTCCCACTCAACCCCTCCCCCCCTTCCCTCTCCTCTCGGGCAATGTCTCTGGTTATTCTGGCTTGTAATTGCAGCGCTTCGAATACTTTTTGCCTCGTATGGTTGCCTGTTGTTCGTTCTGCTCGCAACCTTGTAGCAACTATTTATTGTTGTTGTAGTTTTTGTTGCCTTTAACCTTTGCTGCGAAGTCGACTGCGACGTCAGCGTATCCTTGAAAGCGTCTACTGTCTGAGGGTCATCAACAACAATTTTATTGTCGTCGTTGTTGTTGTTGTTGTTGTTGCCAGTTATAGTTACATATCGTATATATACAGCATATATATCATTTGTTATTTCATGGCCAAGCGAATCGGGACTATTTGAAAAGAGGAAGCCAGCCCCAGCCGCGAGTCCACGAGGTGTGCCCAGTGTGACATGTGTGCGTATTTGTGCGCGTGTGTGTGTGTGTGTGTGTATCTGGCTGATGGTACGCATTAATGATAATTATAAGCGATAGCTGGCGGAGTAAGCGACCCATTATCAGTAATTGCCTTTGTCCAATATCGATTTTCATAGCTAAAATGCTTTGCATGTTTGTGCCCATGCCCATAACTATAACAAAAATCAACATATATATATATATATATATATATATATATATATGTATGTATACCTGCAAACATTCGTGTATACCCCGTAGCCAAAGCAAATAAAGCGGCCTTTCAGGTCAGGGCTTTAAAGTGCGCGCACACACACATATACACACACACACGCAGAGAGTTACACATAGCTACATAAATAAATAAAAATACTCGCACTGCTTGATAATTATCTGACAATGAGCTGCGGACAGTGCTCATTGAAATGAGCAAGCAAAATCCGAAAAAGAAAAAAAAATTAAGAGCAGAGGCCAAAGCGAAAATCTCTGTGTGTATGCTCCCAGAGCTAGAGAAAAGTAAATGCCATACATGTGCGCAAAAATACTTGCATTTAGTTTATAAATGAAAACTAAAAACTGGAAACTGGGTTATAATTGAAGTCAATGGCAGACGGCGGACGTCGGACGGACGTCGGACTGAAAGCCGACAGCGCGTTGACTTGAATTTCAACATAAACAATGCATGTGGCCAAGAGAGGAGACCCGTAATAACAATGATTTATGAGAGCCGCCAAAAGACGCTGCGCCGACGCATGACGCTTCCAGCTTATAGCTTGTAGCTTGTAGCTTCTTCTTGCCGTGTTCCATTCCATTTTGGTTGCATTTTGGGTTTGCAATGCTTTAAATTGAATTCAAGTGGCAGACGGCGGCCAGGAGGAGCCTTCAAAAGGCGATGTGCGTGACAAAAATGATGACAGGCTGTAAAGCAGCGGCTGCTTTTCTTTTTAAATACCCTGTAAAACACCTGAGTAAAACCGGGTATATTGATTCGCAAACCCAAAAAGTATATAGCTATACCCATTGAAAATGAATAAAACCGGGTATATTGATCTGACAACCCGAAAAGTATATAGCCTTTGTCAAGACAACAAATTGATTCGATTTCGGTACCCATTGAAGATGAGTGAATAGGGTATATTGATCTGCTACCTCAAAAATTAAATAGCTATACCCATTAAGAATGAGTAAAACAGGGTATATTGATCTGCAAAACCAAAAGGTGTATAGCTTTTATCAAGGAGACAAATTGAATTGATTTTCCTTTTATATCCTGTACCAATTGATAATAAATAAAACCGGGTATATTGATCTGCAAAACCAAAAGGGGTTTAACAAGGCGACAAATTGTCTCGATTTCTGTATGTATATTTCTCTTCCTATTTCCTCAATCGTTCCGAATCGAATAACGAATACTTATTTCTCATTATCAAAATGAGGGGCGAAAGGTGAACTCTACAGGGTATCTGCCTGTTGGACTCGCTCGACTTGGACACTCTTTCTTGTTATTCTCGAGGCCCGCTGCTTTGCATAAGTTGCCCGGTTTGGCCCGCTGGCCCGTTGACTCGCTGCTGGCTGCCTGATTTCTCAAGGGTAGCCTCGTTTGTTTCAATTCCAATATGTTCCAATGCTCCAATATGTTCCGCTGCCAGAAGAGTTGGCGACGCCCCGTTGACCATGAGGCCGTCTACCTTCGACTGCGGCTGCCACTTCCACTTACACTCGACCAGACATGCTCTTTAAGCTCTTTTAATCATTTTCATGCTGCCTTCTGCTCTGCTCTGCTTCTGTGTGTTTATTTATTGCCCTCCACTCGACAACAAGAACAACAACAACAACAACAATAACGTTGGCGTCGTGTTCGCTTAGGCCTCAATCTCAATGTCTACCTCTTGTAATTTGTATCTTTAAGATACGGCAAATGTGGCCGCATCTCTCCGCACACATCTACATCTGTAGATCTTCGCATTAAATATTTATTATGTAGCCAAAGAGTTGGCTCGCTGTCCGTTGGTCTGGCCCCCCTCCCTCCCTCCCTCCCTCCATTCTTTGTTGTAGTATCTTCTTCTTCTGTTGTTTGTGGTCGGCCGTGTTTCCGCTTCGTGTCCAAAAGTATCTCAAGAGCAATAACTACATATGCTCTGCTCTGCTATGGCTGCTTCGCTGCTGCGGTTTGTATCTGTATCTGCCAGCACGCAGCTACCTAATGCCAGGCGCCTCTCTCTCTCTTTACCCCTCACGCTCTCTCTCGCACTCAGACGCGCACCCTACGCTTGCGTAGAATATTTCGCTTTTGTCATGCAGTTTGGCAGCGCCTTAAGAGAAGGCAAGGTACAATTAAGCAAGATTCTCTAGAGATTCCCTGACACTGTATTTTCTCACTCTTTCTCTTTTTCTTCCGCTTTCTTGCACCCTACGCTCTCGTAGGGTATTACACTCTTCTCATGCTGTAAGCAGTACGCCTCTGTATTTTTCTCACGCTGCACTTTGTCAAGTCTGTAAGCGTATTCAGTTGTCGTTGCAGCCTACTTTTCCTCTGCCTTGTTAATAAGTAATCTCTGGCGATATTCACTTCAACGTGCCCGTCGTCGTCATCGTCATCGTCATCTGCTTTTTTCAGATTTATTTTTATTTGTTATTTTTTTATTGTTGTTAATCGCTTCTATTATATCGCATTTGCTTGCCTGCTTTTTCAGCTATCTGCACATTTTGATCTCGTTCGGCTCGTCATTTTCCAGCCCCCTTTTCTTACTAATTACAGCTAATCATTTCACAAAGGTTTTTCCTACGCTGTGACTTTGTCTTCTTTTTTTTTTAGTCTCCCTTCCAAGTGGTTGGCTTTTAATTTGCATAGTAAATCAGTTCTTGTTGTCTGTAAATTGTGTTGTGTATGTTTTTTTTTTTGGTTTGTTGCCTCTTCGCCGGAAAAGCGTGAAAATTATGGCAGCTAATCGCAGCTTTCACCGAATTCTCGTTAAGCCTATCGCTTTATTTACATCGTTTGCCAAGAACTTAACACTCACTTTCTGAAATTTGAGCGTCGCTAGAAAGTACAGAGTTAAGGCAGAGGGGAACTTGAGGGGGGAGGGGGCTTAAGAGTAGGGTAACTAAAGATGAAATGTCTAGCTCTTGTTTTTAGCTAGTTAATTAACTCTGCGAATAGATGTTATCAAAATTCTAGTATGAATTTCCAGTGACAGTTCCATTTTATTTTACGAATTTCGGAAACATTTCGTTCCATAATTAGGGCTAAAATGTATTTGATACGAAGTTACGTAAATAATAAAAGCAGGCCAAAAGCCCAAAAGTACTTATAAGAATAATAAGACACTTAAAACGAGTAAAAATCGTTTCAATCAATGTTCAGAATTTGTTAAAGTATATATATATTATTATATATTAAAAAAAAATGTTGATTCAGAATTTCTTCAATTTTTATTTTTAATATATTAAAAGATAAAATCATTAGAAATTTTTTTTAAGAAATTTTGAATATAACTGGATTTTGACAATTTTCATCTTAAGTTTTTATTTTATTTAAATTTCAATGTGCTTACAATTTAAAAAAATATATATTTTTCTCCTTGGAGATTAAAATGTAGCTTTTTCGTTGTGGAAGCGACCAATTGAAAAATGTTTTCAATTGTTTTGTATATAAACTACCTCGTTTATTCTCTCAGTGCAGGCGACGACAAGAAAATACAGTTTATTTTTCTTCAGAAATTAGAAGCATGGCCATAAAATGCTGAGGTCCTAAGCAGAGTATCGTTTCGTTTTAGTCGCGCACTTAAGGAAATTTTATACACATTATTTCTGTGAATTGTGAGCGCAGCTGTTAAAAAAGGCAAAACCTCTCATTACAAGCGAAAAAAAAGATACCACAGTAAACTCTGGTCGTGTTTTAAATACAAGTAAAAGCGGGCTCACTTCCTGTTAGCCTGAGATGGAGAGAGAGACAGAGAGAGGGAGAGAGATAGACACAAATAATTAGCCAAAATATTTGTTGGCTATTGGAAAGCCGCTTAAATTGAAATTGGTCCTTTTCACTGTTAAATAAAAATGAAATGAAAACGGCTAAAATTGAAAACGAGCCAAGATTATGGCCAAGAGGGTGGCGAGTGGCGGCGGGGGGGCTTTTGGCGCATGCTGGGCGCCAGTCAGCGCGTGTATCTTTCACTCAAATGAAAGTAATGAAAGTACTGCAGAAAGGCAGAGGCAGGCAGAGGCTGGCAGAAAGACTGACTGACTCGGAGAAACGAAATCAAATGAAGAAATGAAATTTGCTTTCAAAGAGCTCTGAAGCGGCAGCCCCAAATGCCTCAGCTGCCAATTGTGACGCCAGCAGCGACGTCAACGTCGACAGCGACTGCAGCTGAGCTTGTGACTGCGGCAAATGAAAGCTTTTGGCTTGGCATTGGCCGACGACAGCTGCAGCTCTCAAGGTGGCAACTGTCAGCAAATGCTGCTGCTGCTGCTGCTGCTGGTGCTGCGTCCTCAGCTTAACTTGACACCTTGCTGCTTGAAATTGAAATTTATGAAGTGAGAGCGAGTGCGAGTCAGAGAGAAGTCCGAGTTCGAGTCCACAGCTCAACTCCCGTCCATCTCGCTGTGTATCTTGCATTACTTTCTCTTCCTGTTGGCGCTAAATGATGGATATCATAAAGAGAGCTCTGGGGCAGCAGTTGGTGCCACATGTGGGTGCCTCGCCTGCCTCACCTGGGCGCAGCTGAGTCTGACCAAAGACAATAACAAACGAGCAAGAAGGGCTAACTTCGGCACGCCGACAGTTTAATACCCTTGCAGACCCAGCCCTATTATGATGATGATCTAAGAAGCATGGGGAAAATAATTAATATCGAGTTTGGTTAAGATATCTTGAAAAACAGAAAGGTTTTCATGCAATTACCTCATTCTCGACCGATCGTTCCTACGGAAGCTATATGTGGTCCGATATAGATAAGATTTTGCATATATATGAGGAGCATAATAAAACGAATAAATGCCAAGTTTCGTCAACATATCTTGGAAAACAAAAAACTTTTTCATACAACAACTTAATTTTCGACCGATCGTTCCTATGGCAGCTATATGATATAGTGGTCAGATGTTCATAAAATTTTACATATACATGCGAAGCATAGTAATACTAATAAATGCCGAGTTTGGTTAAGACATCTTGATAAACAAAAAAGTTTTTCATAAAACAGTGGTCCGATCCTGCCGATTCCGAAACAGAGAAGCGGACGGGCGGACATAGCTACGTCGACTCGGCTGTTGTTACTGATCAAGAATATATATACTTACGGAGATGTCTCCTTCTACACATGTCGTGACATGATTATAATACCCTCTGCTAGGGTATAATGACAGCTGTCGTTTGTCACCCGTATCCAGCCCAGGGTGCAATTTTGTCTCAATTGCCCAAGCACAGCTGGCTTTTTGTGGCATTCTCCAGACTCTGAGCATTTCTCTTTGTTGGTTCCATTTGGAAAAAAAAACACCCACATTTGGAAATCCAACAATTGGTACCCGGCGCTGAAAGCGAACCTCTCATATACACCTAAGTCTGTTTTTACACGGTCTTTTTTTTACACGGTTTTGATATAACACGGTTTGAAAATTGAATATTTTTAATTTTTTTACACGATTTTATTCCATTTAGCACGATTTGAAATTTTATGTACTTAAATTTTTTTTGTCAAATTTAATTTTTGCGAAGTATGTTCATATCACAAAAAAGTATTTATGAAAGAAAAAAGTCTGAAACCATCGATAGTATCGATAGTGCTATCTTTTTTGTATTTGTATTTTGTATACGATCATGTCTTTTTTTACACGGTTTTTTTTTACACGGCTTCTTCTGGAACCAATCTACCGTGTAAAAACAGACTTAGGTGTATATGTAAGTTGTGTAAATTATATAAAAAGGCTAAGGCTAAGCTTCAAATCATTTTCATGTAATGTAATTTATACATTTTCCATTTTTAGAAATTATCTCATATAAATAAATAAATAACATTTTATTAACATATATTATTAACATTTGGTACTTTTTCTGGGAAATATATTTGTGGTTTTTAGAAAGTATTTGTTAATATTTAAAATTTGGTCCCCTAGTTTTAAAACTTGCTGCCAAATTGAGTTCTGGAGCGAAAAACTGCACCGAGGACTTTCTTTACATCATATAGATTATATATATTATATATAAACCATATATAGAGTATTATTTGATAAAGGGTATTTAAACTGCGGCACTTGAAAGTCAACTGTTTTCTCTTATTCTTTTGGCAAACTGAAATTTGCATTTGTAAATTATTTGCGGCTGTTGGTTTATTGCGCAATTGGACAACATGTTAAATGCTTTTAACCATAAGCTGTGCGCACCGTGGGGCAAAAGCAATAGAAACTGTCACAATGTGTAACTGAATTAAATATCAATGTTTAAATAAAATGTGTAACTGAATTAAATGTCTCAGTTGGAAGTCTTAGAACAACAGTTGACATCATAACATATCGTTAAAAGCCACTGTGCGAGCTCTTCAAAAAGCCAACGCCTCTTGTCGCCCCCTCCTGTTGCCCCCCTTCCCCTCTCTTCTTCTCATCCACCTTCTACTCCTGCGATAAGTTGCGCTTTATGGCTGCGCCAGTTCATTAAATTTAGTTTACCAGACAGCGACAACAATGTCTGCACAGACCTTCCCCTTCCCCTCGCCCCCTCCCCTTATGCTCAGCTTCGTCTGCTGCTGATTGCAGCTCGCCGCACAGTTGCTCGGTTCAACTCTAGCTTCAGACTCCGGAACGGTTTCGAGTAGCTTTAAAACGGGCAGCAGAAAAAAAAGACAACACATACAAACAAATACACAGACGTACACAAATGCATACACATGCACACACATGCACATGCACGTACTCACATGCACACGCATATGCACATATGCAATTGCTGTAAACCGCAGACACCGTCCCGTTTGCTGCCCTCCCCCTCCCCCGCTGGGCATCCAGCTCCATGTGAGTCTCTCTATCTCTCTCTCTCTCTCTGTCTCTCTCTCTCTGTATCTCTCTCTCTGTATCTCTCTCTCTCTGTCTCTCTCGCACACAGTAGTCTGTGCAAAGTAGTAAATTTAATGTCAGTTGCATTTAAATTGAAATGAGTGAGGGGCAGGGGGAAGGACGGCAACTAGTGGCTAAAGGGAGCTGCTTCGCTGCGCTCTGCTCTTGTCCTCGCCCGCGTCCTCGTCCTCGTCAGTTGTGTGACGTTCTCTGGCCTGTCGACAGTTTGAGTTAATTTCGTAGCCACCGCCTTTTCCACACATTTAGCGCGCACACACACACACACACACACAGTCATACACATATGTATATACATATATATGTATACACGTGTTTGTGTGTGTGCATCTTGTATCTTTTGCATCTGGCATGCAACATTGCCCGTCCTTCTGCTCCCTTTTTCCAGTGCCAATCTCAAGCCCTAGCCCAACACCAATCCCAATCCCAATCCCTTTTTATGGCCTCTGTCTGTACACCCGTCCCTCCCTCCATTCGTCTCTCCCTCTCCGTCCCTCTCTCCTCCGTTCCTCACAAATTTAAAGTTGAGCAACAACGAGTAAAAGTTGGCCCCTTGTGTCGTTATTGTTGTTGTTGTAGTTGTTGTAGTAGTAGTTGTTGTTGTTGTTGTTAGTGTTATTGTTGTTGTATTGCCTTAACGCGCTCCACTGAAAGATACAAATTGTTATGCAAAATGGTGAAAAGTTTCATTTGGCATCCTCAGCGACCGACATTATTGTTGTTGTTGTTGTTGTTGCTGTTTTTGTTTCACAGCCGCTTGGTTCGCTTTTTATGCAAAATTTTTTTACATTTTGATTTATTTTCATTTTATGTTGATCTGCTTTCCGCCGCTGTCTCTGTCTGCGCTTTTATTTAATTTTTTTTTTGTTGCCTTTACTTTTCGTCTGGCATTGTGCACAACTTCAATTGACTTTATTTGACTTGATGGGCTTATGTTAGGTCTGTTCGCTGTCGCTTTTTGTCAACGTTAAGAAAATGAAAAGAGATCCCTTTGCGACAAGCCTCCTCCCCCCCACCCCTCGCGATGCTATCTTGATCGCGACGAGGCTGTTAAATTGCTGCACAATATGTAATTTATAATGTTTAATAAGCGCTTTTGAGTTATTGTACTTATCTCAGGCATATTTATGCTATTTGTCTGCATATAAAACGCTTGGAATGGCACAGCAAGTCAAGCTAGCAGCGAAGGTTGGGCATGTAAACATTGGAATGGAACATTGTTCGCATTAGTGAGATTTACTGATTTTTGCATTGATTGTCTTTGTATATTTTATTATTTATTGATATTTATGATGTAAGTCTGCTGCTGAAACGTTGAGAATGAAAAAGCAAGTCAAGTTAGCAGCGAGGTTTGGCATGAAAACTTTGGAATGGAACATTATTCGCATTAGTCAGATTTAAATAAATGTTTTTTCATCAGTTATGATTGTTAATTTAATTTTTATTGAGACTTATGTTATTAATATGCTGCTGAAACGATGAGAATGAAACAGGAAGCCAAGCTAGCAGCTCTGCTTATGGCTTGAAACGTTTTGAATGGAATGTTGGGATTAGTTCGATTTAAATCGAGGTGTTTCTTCCAGAGATTTTGCTGCCTTCTTTCGTATCATGCCACAATTATCTCGCAAAAATATGCAAATTTTCGGCACTTAAAAATTCAGCATGATTTTATTGTTGGCCGCCGCCGCTTTCGTGTACAAAATTCTCTCAAAATTCTGCTCAAGGCCAGCGGTAAAAGAACCCGCTTTGCCTCGGGCCATACCAAAATGTTGTTGCCCAAAAATCGCCCTAAACCTTGAGAGCTCATCGCACGTTTAATGCCCCGGACGGTCACTCAGACAGATAGGCAAACACATACAGATATATATTTATATATATATATATGCTTGAAAGACTTTGGCTTCTAACGTTCGTAATTACTGGGCACACAGACACGCAGCTCGTTAATTATGCCGTCGAAATTATGACAAATTTCAATAAGGCCAAAATACATACGGCGAGCAGAGAGTCAAATAAGTTCAAATAGTCCGCCCATTTAAATAAACAAAGCAAAACGTGAGCCAAAAAGTCAGAGAGAAGACGCGTTAAACGAACGAAAACTACGGCCCGTCTTTTGGGCATGCCCCAAAAACACATCCACACACACATTCTCTGTCAAACATTGCCCGAAACCGAAACCAAAAACCCGAAAAGCCCGAAGCGTACGGCATTTGAAACTTATGATGGGTTCAGGGTCAGAAGCAACCTGAGTTCGTGAATACAATGAAAAAGCACAAAGAATTTCGGCACTTTAAAGTTTTTGGCGCACTATAAGAAGAAAAAAGTCCCGCCTTCAGGTAGAATACAATTATAGATCAGAAGACTGCAGCAATACCTAAACCTTTGTACTTATATATTTACATAGATTTCAAGTCTAGAGTAGAGTAAGAGCAAATTGCCAAAGTAAATACTCGGAACATTTAAACGAGCTGCAGGGCTTTTACAAATTTGAATGCCCTCGCCTATTTCTAACACTTGGGTGACAAATTATGAAGAATTTCTAAAAATATCTCAACACGGGACAATTCTAATGCGAACAAATTGCGAGCATCTAACAAAATGTTTGCTTTTAACGTTGTGAGAGAAAAATGGCGTCTTACAACACTTAAAAAAAGTCACTTCAAGTTCAAAATGTGTATATGTAAATACAAAATTACTTTTACTACTTTTATTTAAATGGAATTTCTTTAAAAAAAATATACATAAAATAAAATAACAAATTCAGATTTGATTTGGAAATTTCAAAATTTAAGCAAACTCGCAGAACTAATTAAAACACGTTCCAACACTTAATTGGCACTTTTACAACACTTGCAAGAAATGCGCGCTCAGAGGCAAGTCTGAGCATTTTCATCTGCAAACTATTTCAATGTTGACATGTATTTTCTTTTATGCCGTGCAAATTCTCATTTTCTTAAATGTTCCGAGCGCCCCTGAAAAATAACTTGCAAGGTTGCCTGCAATGGCAATGATAGCGACTATTCGTTGCAGTTGTGATTGCTGCACTTACTCGGCAATGTTCACTGCGATTTGTGGCATGCCCGAACCCAAGGTGTTTCCTCAATTCTAAATCCATGCTCTGCCCATGTGAAGGGTTTTACAATTTTGTCATCAATTATGTAACACATGGATGCAAACCTATCCGATGCCATAAATATTATATATTCTTAAAGTCATCGTAATGAAATTTTGCTTAGACTCGTCCTTCTATATCTTTCATATATCTGGCAATACCCTATAGTTCTATCTAGCTTCGATAGGAACGCTCGGTCAATTATAGCCTAATTCCTCTGTCAACATTTCTTACGAATGTTAAATTTTTGTGACAAATGTTGACTGTACGTTTTCCTATTAGAAACAACATTTTTCACATTTGCAACATGATTGCCATTCACATGTTATCGACAACTGACACATGTCAATGGAATCGCAGAATGGGATATTATTTAACATATTTTAATCATAGTAGAATCAGGCTAAGAGTTGAAGTTATGAGTTCTAACAAGAAGCTTGCTAACAAGTCAAATTCAATCAATCTCTAACACAAAATAGTTAGATGGGAATTATGAGCCACAAGCCAATTGTCTAAAAGGGTATTTAATATTCGTTGTGCCCAAGATAGACGTTCTTTCTGAAACATAGTTTAACGTGTTCTCACGTGGCTGAGTGGCCCGTTTTGGATTGTGGGGCTGGGTTCCGTGCCCACTTACGGCTCGACCTCAGTTCTTTAGCATTTACGTTGATCTTTCGGTTTGCCGAGATGCCGCAGACCCAATTAGGGCACATAATGAACGCCAAATTGTGGCCCGTTTGTAATTTGCAGCCGCCCTTTGCATGAAACCTTAAATGTAGCCCGTTCTTTTTATACTTTTTTTTTGTCGGTATCTGTGTCTGCATCTGTATGTTTGACCTACTTCTGGCAGTTGTAAAAATTCAATAACAAAAACGGAAAATTAACTGAAAAAGAGTCGCAAGAGCCAGAGCCGGAGCCGGAGCATTGATAAGACACCCAAAGCGAAACTGAACCAAGGCCTGCAGCTCGGCACGATTTCTACTTTGGATGCCCTTCGTTTGGCTCAGCTCGCAGAAACAGAAACAGAAACAGAAACCAAAACCCAAGAGCTGAGAGCCAAGGAGGAGACACGCTACGGATTGCACCCATTTCCATGCCATTTCCCATTTACGTGGTCGCATATTCGAAACGTGAGTGCGCCCCCTCCCCTCCTCACACCCGCCTCCCACCGCCCTCGGAAGAGAAGGCGACCGTCGATGACACCAGCGATGCGTGTGCGTACGTGATGCAATCAAAATGTTATTAATAACGCAATAAAGTAACCATAATTTCGAACATTAAAATGCACACATTTTGCGCTACGTGCCGCCATAAAAAAAGCCAAACCGTAACCGAAAACCCAACAGAGCCAACAACATTTTGAACCTAAACTTGGCCAAAGACACACAAAAAAAAAAAAAAAAGAAAGAAGCACTGCGGCTTAATGTCATGTTCAAGTTTATGGCAACAATTTTCGCCTACAGTAGTTGCAACACGCTGCCACGCCCACTTTAAGCCACGCCCCATAATCCCAAGTTGTGTACTGGATTGACAAGAAAAAATATCTTTAAAAAATGTCCGCATTTGAATGAAGCATCAGTCTAGAAGTCATTAACAATGGGTAAATAGGGCAGAAGGAAGCATTTCCTATAAAGTATATTTATTATTGATCATCAATAGTCGAGTCGATCTAGCCATGTATAACTGTCCTTCTGTATGTATGAACGCAAGGATCTCAGAACCTATGGGAGCTAGAGACTTGAAATTTGGAATGTAGATCGTCCTAGTGTCCGCGCAGTACGAGTTTGTTTCCGATAATCGATAACTTGCCACGTCTCCAAGTAATCGATAAGAATCGATATCGAAATCCGGTTTTTTGAGCAAATCTCGTAAGTTATAAGAGCTAGAGTCCCCAAACTTAACATATAGCTTCTTGTGTAGTATATATATATATATAGTATCTACACAACATAGTTATTAATCAACGAAAAATAGCACCAATTTGAGCTTATGATACTTTTCCCAAAAAGTCCACTAATAATATATACTTCTCAGATACAGAGTCAATCGGGAGGTCTTATAATTGTCAATATGCCAGCTAGCATACAGGTATTTAAGGTTTCGAAAGAGTTTAAACTCTGGAAAGGGCATTTACTAGGAGCTCGAAAAAGTTACGGGAGTAAACTAACCGAAAAGAGTTGAAGTTCGGGCATTGATATAAATAGACGAAACACACAAATGCATTAGACAACTCGATAAAAGCGTCGGAAGTGCTGGAAAAGAAGAAAACTAAAACAAAAACCGAGGCGTGAGCTTTAATTGACTGTGTATCTAAGAGATACACGTTTCGGTGTATAGTGAGAGGGAGGGAGAGGGGTAGAGAGATATCGAAAAGCGGCAACAAAAGTAAAACGAAATTTGTTTAAAGGAGAAATCATTAAAAACGAGGGCTCCAGCGACTCGCAGATGGCGACTGTCTGTGAATTGTGGCATTGCGACGATATCACCAAAAACCCAAACCCAAACCAAGATACATTTACTCCTACAGCAACAACAACAAAGCTCAATTGAGCTCGAGTTATATTTATGACAGTTGTCCGTAGTAGTTGTTGTTGTTGTTGTTGCTTTGAGTTTCGCTGTTGCTTTCCCATTTGCATCTTGAAGAAAAAATTGTGACTGTCGCTTGGTCGGCAAATGCAAATTTGTGCAGCGATGCGTTTTGCCAGCGTTTAAAGTCGCGCGCGTGAAAGTCGCGCTCAGCGAACAGCAGCTGCGCTGCCAAAAAAAAGAACTGGCCAAACATTTTGCAACCAACAGAGAATTGGAAGCTGGCAGATGCTGACGTTGGCTCAGGATCTCTTTGACAAACATAAAAGATTTGACTCATATGCGTAATAATAATAACAAAATAATAATGATAGCAGGCAAAAGTTTTGCAAAAATAATTATAAAATATTCAAATAATTTTGTGAAAGATTAAGGGGTTTTTTGCTAAAAATTTAAATATATTTTATTATTAAATTATTATTAAAATTATTTATTATTAAACGTATTCCTGAATGCTTCTCTATAGCTTAGCCCATGCTTTCCATGCGCACATTTTCCCTCTGCAGTTGTTGCCAAGCGGCGCAGAAATCATTTTCAAATTGTGATTGTTGTTTTTGTTGTTTTAGTTGTTTTAGTTGTTGTTGTTGTGCGTTGCTGTGCGGCCATTGCCGTGAAATTTGTGTGAATCAAAGCGACATTAACAACAAAAACAACAAAAACGACGTGAATAGCACTTGACAAGGTAAAGCGAGCCGGCTTTTCACTTCGAGCTCTGCAAAATATGCCTATATTAAGGCGCGGGGCTCTATGGGAGTGGAGCGGGGGGCTGGCCGTGAAACGAGCAGAGGCAGCGGCAGCGGCAGAGGCTGTTAGAGACAGCATCACATGGGCATTGCCTTCAGCTCGGCAATGGACAAATATGCGTGCCTTTTGTATTTATTTATTGTTTCAGCTCGCGAGCTGTTTGATATTTGTGCTCGGCAACGAGCCGAAGAGCTGGCTCATTGCCAGCAGCTAGCCAGCCAGCAGCTGGGCGTGGCTTCCTGAGGTTGACCCCAACAACAACACATGGGATCACATGGAGCAGACCGCTCTGCCTAAGCAGTAGGCCCAGTTCCAGGGCAAGTCTAACCATGTCCCATGTCAACTCTTGACGTGACGACCCGTTGCCAGTTGCCAGTTTGATTTATGGCGGGATTAATATCACAGCTAACCTCGCACACACACAGACAGTCACACACACACTCACGCACACACACACTCCCATGTTAACACGCACTTTTTTGATGCCTTATAAAGATTTCGAAATGGATTTCAAACTTTGTTCCAATTTCACTTTTTGTCGTACAATACTTATAGCTGCCCGAGAGAGAAGAAATGTGTTTGATTTTTCAACATTTTGTATTTCATATAAAGGGCATCAAAATTGAATGATGGACAATGCTCCTTTTGACGGATTTATCGCATGTTCAGAGAGACATTAAGCAGCAAGACCTATTTTATAGATCGTTAAGATCAGCAGCGTGAAGAGGCGAGAGAGGGGAGAGGGGCATGGCATGCTTTTAATCGTCTTTTGGGGTTTTGGGCATTGTTTAATTGGCCACAAAGGGAGACTTTTATAACCTGATCAATACTCTGAAAATGGGTATAAATTGTATAATTTGTATAATAGTTTTGGGCAAATGTTTGTGACAAACAGGAGAAGGCAGCTCCGACTCCATAAAGTATAGATATATCCTTGACTAGGACAACAGGGTGAGTTGATCCAGCCATGTCCATCTGTCTACCCGTCTTTGTGAATGCTTCGATCTGCCATATTTAGAGTTAAAAATTGAAATAAGATCGGACAATAAATACCGAAGTTAATGAAGAATGCAATCCACATAGAATGGGGCTAGAAGAAGAAGAAGCACAGCCCTTAAACTCTGTAAAATGAAGTTAGAAGGAAGCTAGAGTAGTTGTAAAGGAGGCTGGGATTAGGGTATCTCCCAGCCAGGCACGCCCTACTAGAGCATTTGCTACTCCAAAACCTGCGTCGCATTAGTCTAGCTTTCAGATCTTATTTCCTCTGTATTTGTAATTGTAAAGTGTAATTAATTAATGTTTTCCCCCTTTTCTTTGCAGGTATGTAAAAAGAAAAAAAACACCTTTTAAGGCTTTCACAAAAAAGCCCACTTAAAGGGCAGCTGAAATTGTTGGCCAAAATACCGAACGCTTCTGCGCGTGAGTAATTATAATTTATTTAAATTGATAAAAAACTTGAAAACTTGATCAGCTCCAAATCGTTGCGATCCGATCGGATCGATCGACCCATTTAAGAGGCTGTTGCAATTATTCATTTAAATCGACACCAAGGAAAATCAATAAAAACCCAAAACCCAAACCCGAATCCCAAGCCAAACCAGTTTGTTTCCTGTCGCTAAAAATATTTTGACAAATTCTTAGCAAATACTTAATACCCTACAAGTGCCACGGGGGGCGTAGCCAAGAGCCCAAACGTATCTGTTTCGTATTTTATATAATTGAACATCTCGATGATATCATGCTTCCGGTTTCGGATCGAATCAAACTTGACGCAAAACTGGTTGAAACAGTTGTAAATTAGATTTGCCTTTAAAATATAAAATATGATGAACAAGTTTAGATATTTAGATATTAGATTGAGACCTGTTTCAACAATTGCTGGGTATCTGTTAGTCGTTCACGTAAATTATGGTTGTTTTCAAAATACAATATATGTTGAAATTGTATTTGTAGATGCGAACAAGTTAGACATTAGATGAATAACTGTACAGCTGTAAACAATTACTGAAATTACTGAGTATCTCTTAGTCGTTCACGTAAATAAGGTTTGCCTTTAAAATACAAAATATGACGAAATTGTTTGTATAGATGCGAACAAGTTAGACATTAGATGGATATCTTTTCAGTTGTATACAATTACTGAGTATCTCTTAGTCGTTCACTCTAATTAATTCGTTTTTGTGTTCGCCGCGTGCGTGCCCCAAATACCAATGAGGGCTGTGCGAGGGGCGTGTGAAATGTGGAAAGAAAGGGAGGGGGCAGGGGGAGGGGTAGCTGGCCCATTGGGCTGGGTCAGTAATGGATTGGAGTTGGCGATAGCGCCATCTATTGTCCGACTGCTTCACTTAAAATGAGGTCACTCTTAAAAAAAAAAACGCGCCTCTAATTTGGCTGCGTTTTGCCGGCGTTTTAAGCCGCGGTCAGCTTTTTAATTGCGGATGCGCAGACTTTCGATTTCGTTTCATTGTTATTGTTGTTGTTGCTATTGTTGTTACTTTTGTTGTTGGTATTGTTGCTGTTGAGGCCTACGCTCTGCAGCGGCAGCAGCAGCAGCTTCATGAAGCGTCGAGTTTTGCGGCTTTCCAAAAAAAATGAAGAAAAAAACAATTTCAAAAAGTTGCTGCACAGTTTCACTTGAGGGAAATCGCAGCTCCCGGTGTCGCGACTTCGTTGTGGCTATGACATAACTGACGACGCTGCCGCTGCCGACGTCGACTGCAGCTGCGACTGCGACTGTGGAAAGTTGAACGCAAATTGTCGCTTGGCTTTTGCTTGAATTTTCAACTTTTGCAACTGCTTCCAATTTGACGTGAAAAGTGATTTTCGGCCGACCCAGAAAAATATGTTACCATTTGAATTGTGCAATCCGAATTTGAAAGTATCTGTCAGATACGTATTGAAGCACAGATAAGATGGCGGCAGCTTTCATTCAAATGAGGCGCTAACAATGTGATCTGTGAGTAGCCTAATCACAGATGATAATAATAATCACTTAATTTGAACTCTAATTGGTGGCCCGGGCCTTTGGGGGGCATTCACTTAATGACTTTCTCAACAGCGTGAAAAACGAAAGGTGATCTCCTTTTTTTTTTTTTTTTTTTTTTCGTTTTCGTCTTTTCTCTTTCATTGAACTTATGCAAAACAATGAGCACTTTTTGTCCAGCTCTCCCCTCGGCTGCAGAAATTTGAATTCCAATTGTAAAAGTTCATTTTCATTTGTTCGTTGTGCTCGGCTTAACGGCGGGGCAATTGGAAAGGTAAAGATAAAGGTCTGGACCAGGAGAAACACACGCAACTGTTACCAAAGCGGGCCCCTTTAGTGGGTGGCGGGGCAGGTACATATACATGGATTGCATGACTCTTGGAATCATGGATATGCATATTTATTTGCCAACTCTTATTATTGTTAATCATAGTATTTTACTTGTGGCACGCATTAGAGCTAACTACTTTGGGTAACTGTACAACAGATTAGGTAAAGTATAACACTATATTTTCAGTATAGCAGTATATATACATTATAACAGGTATAGTATAACAGTATATATACAGTATAACAGTCAGGTATAACAGGCCTAGGATCTGCATTTCGAATTCAAAATAATAATGTACCGCTTAGTGTTTTTGTATAACAGTTTGATAAGTCGCACAGTCGATACCTATCTATCTTGTTTAATAGTTAGCTTTCTTGATAAGTTGTCCATATCACCCCAGCTGCATATAACAGTTACTGAGGGGCTAAAAAGTTCTAAAACAGCATTCATTTCAGAGGTCACTAAGTATAACAGTTACCTTGGTGTAATTCTCTACTTCTGCCGTGTATAACAGTTAACATGTAATTTCCAATTAGATGCATATAACAGCATTTCACGTTGAGCGTAAAGAACATTTGGCATTTAGGCAGAACGAGTTAATTTATATACCTCAAAACTCGTATAGAACTGATGACATTTAAAAAAAGTGGCCCATATTAAGCCCACGTGCATATAACACTTACTTATGTTAGTATTCTATTGTGTATAACATTTGTTTTTCATAGTTGTGTTTTAATAATGAAATGTTGGCAAACAAAAATGTCGCCCATATCAAGCCCATCTGTTTTGGGTACTCTTCTATTGTGTATAACAGTTGGCATTAGAAAAGCCTGGCCATATTAAGCCCACCTGCACATAACACTTACTTCGGATACTCTCCCATTGTGTATAACAGTTGGCATTCATATTTTTGTTTTAATAATGAACCATCAACACGAACCGCTGCACCGTTCCCCTTCTGGGCTCAACTTTGTTCATCATATCCCATCTCCTCTCCATTTCAAATTCAATTTCCTTTCGTTTTGCCAATCAATTTAAATCCCGCCTGCGCATCCAGCTGGCTGGGCAAATCCGAATCCAACAATGCCGGAACTATGCGCGACCCAAAGCAAACACCCAAAAATAAAAGAGATACATGATGGAAACGAAAAAAAAAAAAAAAAAAGATTCATGCACTTTTTACCTTTTACGGTTGCGGGGCGATTTCACTTGAATTCGTAACACCCAAAAGAGAGTTGCAAAATTTGTCGAGTTCGAGATTTGTGTTAAAACAAAAGACAAAACGAAACCACCCGCGTTTTTTTTTTTTTTTTTTTTTTTTTTTGATTATGTGTACACACACGTAAAATCTCACCCGCTATCACATGAGGCAAACTCTCTTTTCTGCTGCTGCTAGCCGATTATCTACACCTTTCACCTTTCACGCCAACAACAACAATAACAACAACAACATCAAGTGAAGCCACAGCTGACGTTGGCTCTGCCTTTGTTTTCATTTTGATCTGCAAATTTGCAGCCCCTTTCTAATTTCAATTGTGTTGTGCAATCTGAACTTAATTGCCAAGGATTGGGCTGAGTTTTCGGCTCTGTGACATTTGTACAACAATGTGTGGCAGCGCCCACGAGCTGCAGCAGCTAAATCCATGACAAATATGTATTACATAAACACACTCTCGGAGGGATTTCCACACCAGCAGCAACTGCAACAACAACAACAGCAACAACTGCAACAGCAACAACAACTGCAACAGCTAACAAGTCAAACAGCCACACACTCCCAAACAAATACCAAAACACACAGAAAAAAAAAAAACCAAAAAAAAAAAAATAAAGAAAAAAATTAGTTTCACCTCTTTTTCATGCCGTGCGCTTAAAAAGCGCAGCAAATTATAAACAAGCGCGACTGAGCACTGGCAACAGAGAGCAAAAGAGAGAGAGCGAGCGAAAGAGAGAGCGAGAGAGAGAGAGACGGCTTGCAGCGCCCACAGTTTGCCGCTGCAGTTGCAGTTACAGTTGTTGTTTTTTTGGTAACTGCTTTTTGGCAACACCGAAATTTGGAATACACGAAAAAAAAATGAATAAATAAAAATAAATAAATAAAAGAAAACGTCTACAACAAATGACAAAACGCAGTCGACGTCGGCGTCGCAGTCGCCTCGTTGGGTACTATTACATAACAAGCGCGACACGTTTTTGTGCAAGCGAAGACGACGGCGACGCGACGTTGGTAGCGACGGCGGCGTCGACAGCGACAGCGACGTCACATGGCCAAAAAAAAAGGGGGCACGACTGCGCGCCACAAACGTCGTCGGCGCAGGCGACGTAATAAGCGAAACAACAAAAACAACACTCGTCTTGGTTTAGTTGCCGCCGCTGATTGAACTCCAAAAATTTGCCATCGCTTAGTGGCTTTCGTTTTTATACACACACACAAACACATACACACACACATATATTAATATCCACATATACATAACATACATTGTACATATCTCCCTCGACAAAACAAAAAAAAAAAACATTTTCAAAAACTGTAACTCCAGCAATTGAGAACAAAATAAGCAAATAGCCGACTTGAATATATCCTGTTAACTTTCAAGCTCGAAGCAAAGCCGATTGATTCGAGTAATTCCGAAAGATTAATATTAGGTCTAAAAGGATTTATTTATTTACCTCTTATTGTTTTAACTTTTGATATTTCTATGCTTTTAAAGTTGATTTAAACACTTTAAACGGAAACAAACGTATATACCCACAGCTGTGCAGGGTATATGAAAAATGGTTTTAAATACGTTTCGACTGGTGCTGCCATCTTGCGGCCAACTGTTTGGCGTGCGCCTTTTGGGCCGCCCTAATTTCGCTTAATTACACACACGCACACACTCGCACACAGACTGTCAGACACACACACACACACACAGACGCACGCACGCACTCACACACATTTGAACAGAGAGATAACAGCTTTACAAGTTGTGCGTAACAGCAGCAAAGTCGCCCGCATTTTTATTTCTTTAATTTTTGTGTTTTGGTTATTTTTTTTTCTTTTTTTTCAGTCTTCATCTGTCTGGGCCATAATTTTTTTTCTGTTTCGCTCTTCATTTATTTTTTTCAGTTTTTTATTTTGATGTAATTCGGGGCTTTTTGGTTTTGTGGCACTTTTGAATTTAATTTTATGACATTTTTCGGACTACCGCCAAATGTTTGTCCGCGCAGTTTTCACTCTTTCATTTTTAAGAAATTTACGCTTTATTTACAATAAGTCTTCATTTGGGGCGCGCTCAGTTTTCGGGTTTCGGGGCCAACTCTTTCCGAGTCCGAATTCGAATCCGAATCCCAGTCCGAATCTTTCAACTGGGCCTTGACGCTCGGTTTCTTCGTGTCTTCGCTTATTTGCCTGTTCAGTTTGGGAGGTCTTATATGGTAAATACATATAATTTGGCCCCTGCCTGATTAGCAGCTCGTTTGAAAGTTTGCTTATTTAATAAGTAGAAACAACTTACTTTTTCAAATAACTGCACCTTTATATATATACATAAAACTGTTTGTCTTGACTGACATATAGATGTAAGTCAAAATTTCCCACCCCCATAACTCGGTCAGATCTCATTAGATTTTCATGAGGTTTGGGTTTTTGTGCATGGTTTAGCCTCTAGATCAATTTGGCATCTTAATCTGGGAACAATATTTTTGGCCGAATTTCATGTAAAAATGTTACCCTCAAATATCCGATACAGACATAGGTCAAATTTTCCCAGCCCCATAACTCGGTCAAATATCATCAGATTTTCATGAGGTTTGGCTTTTTGTTCATGTTTTGACATCTAGATCAATTTGGCATCAAAAACTGGCAACATTATTTTTTGTCAAAATTCATGTCAAAATTGTACCCCCAAATATCCTATATAGACATAGGTCCAAATTTCCCAGCCCCATAACTCGGTCAAATATTATCAGATTTTCATGAGGTTTGGCTTTTTGTTCATGTTTTGGCCTCTTGATCAATTTGGCATCAAAAACTGGCAACATTATTTTTTGTCAAAATTCATGTCCCATGTCACCCTCAAATATCCTACATAGACATATGTCAACATTTTCCACGCCCATAACTCGGTCAAATCTCACCCGATTTTCACGAGGTTTGGGTTTTTGTGCATGGCTTAGCCTCTAGATCAATTTGGCATCTTAATCTGGGAACAATATTTTTGGCCGAATTTCATGTAAAAATGTTACCCTCAAATATCCGATACAGACATAGGTCCAAATTTCCCAGCCCCATAACTTGGTCAAATATTATCAGATTTTCATGAGGTTTGGCTTTTTGTTCATGTTTTGACATCTAGATCAATTTGGCATCAAAAACTGGCAACATTATTTTTGGTCAAAATTCATGTCAAAATTGTACCCCCAAATATCCTATATAGGCATAGGTAAAAATTTCCCACCCCCATAACTTGGTCAAATCTCATTCGATTTTCACGAGGTTTGGCTTTTTGTTCATGTTTTGGCCTCTTGATCAATTTGGCATCAAAAACTGGCAACATTATTTTTTGTCAAAATTCATGTCAAAATTGTACCCTCAAATATCCTACATAGACATATGTCAACATTTTCCACGCCCATAACTCGGTCAAATCTCATCCGATTTTCACGAGGTTTGGGTTTTTGTGCTTGGTTTAGCCTCTAGATCAATTTGGCATCTTAATCTGGGAACAATATTTTTGGCCGAATTTCATGTGAAAATGTTACCCTCAAATATCCGATACAGACATAGGTCCAATTTTCCCAGCCCCATAACTCGGTCAAATATCATCAGATTTTCATGAGGTTTGGCTTTTTGTTCCTGTTTTGACATCTAGATCAGTTTCGCATCAAAAACTAGCAACATTATTTTTGGTCAAAATTCATGTCAAAATTGTACCCCCAAATATCCTATATAGACATAGGTAAAAATGTCACATCCCCATAACTTGGTCAAATCTCATTCGATTTTCATGAGGTTTGGCTTTTTGTTCATGTTTTGGCCTCTTGATCAATTTGGCATCAAAAACTGGCAACATTATTTTTTGTCAAAATTCATGTCAAAATTGTACCCTCAAATATCCTACATAGACATATGTCAACATTTTCCACGCCCATAACTCGGTCAAATCTCATCCGATTTTCACGAGGTTTGGGTTTTTGTGCTTGGTTTAGCCTCTAGATCAATTTGGCATCTTAATCTGGGAACAATATTTTTGGCCGAATTTCATGTGAAAATGTTACCCTCAAATATCCGATACAGACATAGGTCCAATTTTCCCAGCCCCATAACTCGGTCAAATATCATCAGATTTTCATGAGGTTTGGCTTTTTGTTCCTGTTTTGACATCTAGATCAGTTTCGCATCAAAAACTAGCAACATTATTTTTGGTCAAAATTCATGTCAAAATTGTACCCCCAAATATCCTATATAGACATAGGTAAAAATGTCACATCCCCATAACTTGGTCAAATCTCATTCGATTTTCATGAGGTTTGGCTTTTTGTTCATGTTTTGGCCTCTTGATCAATTTGGCATCAAAAACTGGCAACATTATTTTTTGTCAAAATTCATGTCAAAATTGTACCCTCAAATATCCTACATAGACATATGTCAACATTTTCCACGCCCATAACTCGGTCAAATCTCATCCGATTTTCACGAGGTTTGGGTTTTTGTGCTTGGTTTAGCCTCTAGATCAATTTGGCATCTTAATCTGGGAACAATATTTTTGGCCGAATTTCATGTGAAAATGTTACCCTCAAATATCCGATACAGACATAGGTCCAAATTTCCCAGCCCCATAACTCGGTCAAATATCATCAGATTTTCATGAGGTTTGGCTTTTTGTTCATGTTTTGACATCTAGATCAGTTTCGCATCAAAAACTGGCAATATTATTTTTGGTCAAAATTCATGTCAAAATTGTAACCCCAAATATCGTATATAGACATAGGTCCAAATTTCCCAGCCCCATAACTCGGTCAAATATTATCAGATTTTCATGAGGTTTGGCTTTTTGTTCATGTTTTGACATCTAGATCAATTTGGCATCAAAAACTGGCAACATTATTTTTGGTCAAAATTCATGTCAAAATTGTACCCCCAAATATCCTATATAGACATAGGTAAAAATTTCCCACCCCCATAACTTGGTCAATTCCCATTCGATTTTCATGAGGTTTGGCTTTTTGTTCATGGTTTAGCCTCTAGATCAATTTGGCATCATAATCTGGGAACAATATGTTTGGCCGAATTTCATGTGAAAATGTTACCCTCAAATATCCGATACAGACATAGGTCCAATTTTCCCAGCCCCATAAATCGGTCAAATATCATCAGATTTTCATGAGGTTTGGCTTTTTGTTCCTGTTTTGACATCTAGATCAGTTTCGCATCAAAAACTGGCAATATTATTTTTGGTCAAAATTCATGTCAAAATTGTACCCCCAAATATCGTATATAGACATAGGTCCAAATTTCCCAGCCCCATAACTCGGTCAAATATCATCAGATTTTCATGAGGTTTGGCTTTTTGTTCAATTTTTGACATCTAGATCATTTTTGGTCATATCCCATTCGATTTTCATGAAGTTTGGCTTTTTGTTCATGGTTTAGCCTCTAGATCAATTTGGCATCATAATCTGGGAACAATATGTTTGGCCGAATTTCATGTGAAAATGTTACCCTCAAATATCCGATACAGACATAGGTCCAATTTTCCCAGCCCCATAACTCGGTCAAATATCATCAGATTTTCATGAGGTTTGGCTTTTTGTTCATGTTTTGACATCTAGATCAATTTGGCATCAAAAACTAGCAACATTATTTTTTGTCAAAATTCATGTCAAAATTGTACCCCCAAATATCCTATATAGGCATAGGTAAAAATTTCCCACCCCCATAACTTGGTCAAATCTCATTCGATTTTCACGAGGTTTGGCTTTTTGTTCATGTTTTGGCCTCTTGATCAATTTGGCATCAAAAACTGGCAACATTATTTTTTGTCAAAATTCATGTCAAAATTGTACCCTCAAATATCCTACATAGACATATGTCAACATTTTCCACGGCCCTAACTCGGTCAAATCTCATCCGATTTTCACGGGGTTTGGGTTTTTGTGCATGGTTTAGCCTCCAGATCAATTTGGCATCTTAATCTGGGAACAATATTTTTGGCCGAATTTCATGTGAAAATGTTACCCTCAAATATCCGATACAGACATAGGTCCAATTTTCCCAGCCCCATAACTCGGTCAAATATCATCAGATTTTCATGTGGTTTGGCTTTTTGTTCATGTTTTGGCCTCTTGATCAATTTGGCATCAAAAACTGGCAACATTATTTTTTGTCAAAATTCATGTCAAAATTGTACCCTCAAATATCCTACATAGACATATGTCAACATTTTCCACGGCCCTAACTCGGTCAAATCTCATCCGATTTTCACGGGGTTTGGGTTTTTGTGCATGGTTTAGCCTCCAGATCAATTTGGCATCTTAATCTGGGAACAATATTTTTGGCCGAATTTCATGTGAAAATGTTACCCTCAAATATCCGATACAGACATAGGTCCAATTTTCCCAGCCCCATAACTCGGTCAAATATCATCAGATTTTCATGAGGTTTGGCTTTTTGTTCCTGTTTTGACATCTAGATCAGTTTCGCATCAAAAACTAGCAACATTATTTTTGGTCAAAATTCATGTCAAAATTGTACCCCCAAATATCCTATATAGACATAGGTAAAAATGTCACATCCCCATAACTTGGTCAAATCTCATTCGATTTTCATGAGGTTTGGCTTTTTGTTCATGTTTTGGCCTCTTGATCAATTTGGCATCAAAAACTGGCAACATTATTTTTTGTCAAAATTCATGTCAAAATTGTACCCTCAAATATCCTACATAGACATATGTCAACATTTTCCACGCCCATAACTCGGTCAAATCTCATCCGATTTTCACGAGGTTTGGGTTTTTGTGCTTGGTTTAGCCTCTAGATCAATTTGGCATCTTAATCTGGGAACAATATTTTTGGCCGAATTTCATGTGAAAATGTTACCCTCAAATATCCGATACAGACATAGGTCCAAATTTCCCAGCCCCATAACTCGGTCAAATATCATCAGATTTTCATGAGGTTTGGCTTTTTGTTCATGTTTTGACATCTAGATCAGTTTCGCATCAAAAACTGGCAATATTATTTTTGGTCAAAATTCATGTCAAAATTGTAACCCCAAATATCGTATATAGACATAGGTCCAAATTTCCCAGCCCCATAACTCGGTCAAATATTATCAGATTTTCATGAGGTTTGGCTTTTTGTTCATGTTTTGACATCTAGATCAATTTGGCATCAAAAACTGGCAACATTATTTTTGGTCAAAATTCATGTCAAAATTGTACCCCCAAATATCCTATATAGACATAGGTAAAAATTTCCCACCCCCATAACTTGGTCAATTCCCATTCGATTTTCATGAGGTTTGGCTTTTTGTTCATGGTTTAGCCTCTAGATCAATTTGGCATCATAATCTGGGAACAATATGTTTGGCCGAATTTCATGTGAAAATGTTACCCTCAAATATCCGATACAGACATAGGTCCAATTTTCCCAGCCCCATAAATCGGTCAAATATCATCAGATTTTCATGAGGTTTGGCTTTTTGTTCCTGTTTTGACATCTAGATCAGTTTCGCATCAAAAACTGGCAATATTATTTTTGGTCAAAATTCATGTCAAAATTGTACCCCCAAATATCGTATATAGACATAGGTCCAAATTTCCCAGCCCCATAACTCGGTCAAATATCATCAGATTTTCATGAGGTTTGGCTTTTTGTTCAATTTTTGACATCTAGATCATTTTTGGTCATATCCCATTCGATTTTCATGAAGTTTGGCTTTTTGTTCATGGTTTAGCCTCTAGATCAATTTGGCATCATAATCTGGGAACAATATGTTTGGCCGAATTTCATGTGAAAATGTTACCCTCAAATATCCGATACAGACATAGGTCCAATTTTCCCAGCCCCATAACTCGGTCAAATATCATCAGATTTTCATGAGGTTTGGCTTTTTGTTCATGTTTTGACATCTAGATCAATTTGGCATCAAAAACTAGCAACATTATTTTTTGTCAAAATTCATGTCAAAATTGTACCCCCAAATATCCTATATAGACATAGGTAAAAATTTCACATCCCCATAACTTGGTCAAATCTCATTCGATTTTCATGAGGTTTGGCTTTTTGTTCATGTTTTGGCCTCTTGATCAATTTGGCATCAAAAACTGGCAACATTATTTTTTGTCAAAATTCATGTCAAAATTGTACCCTCAAATATCCTACATAGACATATGTCAACATTTTCCACGCCCATAACTCGGTCAAATCTCATCCGATTTTCACGAGGTTTGGGTTTTTGTGCTTGGTTTAGCCTCTAGATCAATTTGGCATCTTAATCTGGGAACAATATTTTTGGCCGAATTTCATGTGAAAATGTTACCCTCAAATATCCGATACAGACATAGGTCCAATTTTCCCAGCCCCATAACTCGGTCAAATATCATCAGATTTTCATGAGGTTTGGCTTTTTGTTCCTGTTTTGACATCTAGATCAGTTTCGCATCAAAAACTAGCAACATTATTTTTGGTCAAAATTCATGTCAAAATTGTACCCCCAAATATCCTATATAGACATAGGTAAAAATTTCACATCCCCATAACTTGGTCAAATCTCATTCGATTTTCATGAGGTTTGGCTTTTTGTTCATGTTTTGGCCTCTTGATCAATTTGGCATCAAAAACTGGCAACATTATTTTTTGTCAAAATTCATGTCAAAATTGTACCCTCAAATATCCTACATAGACATATGTCAACATTTTCCACGCCCATAACTCGGTCAAATCTCATCCGATTTTCACGAGGTTTGGGTTTTTGTGCATGGTTTAGCCTCTAGATTAATTTGGCATCTTAATCTGGGAACAATATTTTTGGCCGAATTTCATGTAAAAATGTTACCCTCAAATATCCGATACAGACATAGGTCCAAATTTCCCAGCCCCATAACTCGGTCAAATATCCTCAGATTTTCATGAGGTTTGGCTTTTTGTTCCTGTATTGAAATCTAGATCAATTTGGCATCAAAAACTGGCAACATTATTTTTGGTCAAAATTCATGTCAAAATTGTACCCCCAAATATCGTATATAGACATAGGTCCAAATTTCCCAGCCCCATAACTCGGTCAAATATTATCAGATTTGCATGTGGTTTGGCTTTTTGTTCATGTTTTGGCCTCTTGATCAATTTGGCATCAAAAACTGGCAACATTATTTTTGGTCAAAATTCATGTCAAAATTGTACCCTCAAATATCCTACATAGACATATGTCAACATTTTCCACGCCCATAACTCGGTCAAATCTCATCCGATTTTCACGAGGTTTGGGTTTTTGTGCATGGTTTAGCCTCTAGATCAATTTGGCATCTTAATCTGGGAACAATATTTTTGGCCGAATTTCATGTGAAAATGTTACCCTCAAATATCCGATACAGACATAGGTCCAATTTTCCCAGACCCATAACTCGGTCAAATCGGGTTGGCTTTTTGTTCATGTTTTGACATCTAGATCAATTTGGCATCAAAAACTGGCAACATTATTTTTTGTCAAAATTCATGTCAAAATTGTACCCCCAAATATCCTATATAGACATAGGTAAAAATTTCCCACCCCCATAACTTGGTCAAATCTCATTCGATTTTCATGAGGTTTGGCTTTTTGTTCATGGTTTAGCCTCTAGATCAATTTGGCATCAAAAACTGGCAACATTATTTTTGGTCAAAATTCATGTCAAAATTGTACCCCCAAATATCGTATATAGACATAGGTCCAATTTTCCCAGCCCCATAACTCGGTCAAATATCATCAGATTTTCATGAGGTTTGGCTTTTTGTTCATGTTTTGGCCTCTAGATCAATTTGGCATCAAAAACTGACAACATTATTTTTGGTCAAAATTCATGTCAAAATTGTACCCTTAAATATCCTACATAGACGTATGTCAACATTTTCCACGCCCATAACTTGGTCAAATCTCATCCGATTTTCACGAGGTTTGGGGTTTAGTGCATGGTTTAGCCTCTAGATCAATTTGGCATCAAAAACTGGCAACAACAATTTTTTTGATCAAAATTCATGTCAAAATTGTACCCCCAAATATATAGACATAGGTAAAAATTTCCGACCCCCCTAACTTGGTAAAATCTCATTAGATTTTCCCGAGGTTTGGCTTTTGGTTCATGTTTTGGCCTCTGAACCTTTGACACAAAAAAATTTGAATAAAATTGAATTTATGACAGTCCCTCATTTGCTCTCCCTTAAAGAGACCTTTGATTAATTGCAGGTAAATGTAAGCCATTCGTTAAGTACACACATTCTTAAACACGCGTAAATCAACCTCAAATCATGGACAAGCCTCATCAACAACCTGTGGCTGTTGGTTCCACAACTAATTACCAGATAAGAATCCATAGAAAACAATTTTTATGGCTCCTCGACTTACCCCAACCCCCCTTGTTGTTGGCACTCGCAGAGTCAAAGGTCACATTGGGCGAGGGCCAGACAAAGAAAGTTAAATAAGAACTAAAGCCAAGCCGAGATGCGACTGCGAAAGGGCCTGTGTTTTGATGGGGGAGGAGCGAAACCAACGCTGACAGCCGAAAGCAATTAAGCCAGAACAGCAAAGGCCATCAAATTGTTGCCCAAAAACTAATAAGAGTAAGCTAGTCGGAGGGTGCTCGACCAAGAGATACCCTGCAACATACAGACGTGATTTGTTTGTTTTTCTTCCATCAGCTCCAAGCTTAGAAATGATTCCTTTAACTTGAAACTAACTTCTTTGTAAGGGAGACCTAATCAAGGGTGCCCGACTACGAAATACCCTACAGGCAACATACAAACAATAATTAGAGCCTCTTTTGCTGAGCTTCTTCTTTCCCCGAGTACCACACTTAGAAAAGATTCCTTAAACTTGAAACTAACTTTTTTGTATAATAATATCCGATTGTTATAAAATTTTTCGTCCCTAAAGAGAGGGTATTGAATAGTATATGAACAGTATATATTGAATATACATATATCAAAAAGCACAGCCTAAGCTCTTGATAAGTAAGTTTCGGGCGGATTTGGTGTGAACATTGAATCGAAATTTGGTGTCGTTAGCACATTCGAAATGTGCCGAAGAAATAGGAACTACAAATCGATATTTATCGATTATCGGAAAGTGACAGCTACAACTATTATTCACCCTTTCGTTTAATACTAGCAATGAAAAGAATAAAATCAAGTGGGAGAAATATTCTGTTTCTCTTTGGTTTACTGTTGCGACTTCTGTTTCTTCCTCCTTCGTCTTGCCTAGTTCCGGAATGTGTTCGCATAATCGAAACTAGGAATCGATATTTATCGATACAACTAGTCATACTTTTTTTTAAATATTTGCAATGGATGCTAGACATGAAAGAAAACAAAGTGAATTGGGAGAAATATTCTGCCTCCCTTTCGGTTTACTGTTGCGACTGACTTCTGTTTCTTTCTTCCCCCTTCCTTTGCCCCTTGTTCTTGGCAGCGACGTCGCGACGCGTCGGCCACCAACGCTGCTGCTGCTCGAAAAAAAAAAAATAAGAAAATAAGAAGAAGAAGAAACAAATTCGTGTGTGGCTCCTCCACTCATCGCTCTGCTGGCATCGCCAGCGTCGCCGAGGCCGAGGTCGACTCTCATGACTCTATGAGTGTGTGCGTGTGTGTGTTTGTGATTGTTTAGGCTCTGCGTCTGCGCTTGACACACACACACACACACATACACACACGCACACGCTCACACACGAAGCCGCACAACTTTGGTGGCATTTAGCTGTTCCTTTTTTTCTCTCTCTTTATTTAAATTATTAAAGAAACAAAAAGATGTATTATAACTGGCAAGGGGTTTCCTTTTCGGTCTGCATCCTATGCGAGATCGGGAAAAGGCGCAGCACCAACAGCTCCCGAGCTCTGCTCTCACAGGTACCTGGCCCGCCAGGGCCACACACAAAGCCCCGCACACACACGCACATCAAATTAGCCTAGCCGCAGCTACAAATGCCAAAGACCCAAATGTGTGCGTGTGTGTGTTCTTTGCATGTTGCTCCAGCTCTCACACATCTCCTCCTCGTGGTCATCCATCAGAGGAGCATCCATCACAATGGCAGAGAGTCGTCAAAAGAGCAAAGCGCAGATTGAATTATTTGCCATTGAGTCGTAATTGTTAGAAAAGTGTAGATACACTCAAAAAAAAAGATTTGATTGGGATAAAATTCTGTGAAATTATTGAAAAACTCTTTTGTTTATCAAAAAATCTTAATCAAACTCGGCATTTATTAGTTTAACTATGCTCCTCATATATATGCAAAATCGAATCTATATCGGTCCACTATATCATATAGCTGCCATAGGAACGATCGGTCGCAAAGGAGGTTCTTGTATGCAAAACTTTAGTTTATAATTTTATTAAAATTGTTTTTGAGCATAGAATTCTTGGTTTTTTCTCCGAGTGTGGATAAGAGGCAAAGACGACCACATAAGATCGGGCCACACACGCAGAGATCCGTGTGTGCAGGTGCCCGGCTGCACCTTTTAACGTTTAATGAGCGTAAACAAACGCCGTGGGAAGTCTATTGCCGCCTGCCCCTTCGGCTCTTATCCTATTCTGTTGGACTGTGGTTTTGCCTGCCAGCGGGAAGAAGCCTCAGCAATTGCATTTCAAATTGATGCTGGATTTTTAACAATCAAATTGCGTCCTGCGATGTCCGTTTGCCACTTGCCCACCCAGGGACGAGGCGAGCGATGGGCAGGATACGAAAAGGACTCGCAGCAATCATATTAAGGCTTGTTGTTTTGACATTGTCGGTCGCTCGAGATAAGATCGACAAAGCCTGCTTGGGTGTTCCTTTGTCTTTGGTTCCTTTACAGATGGGTTGAATCCTGACTCAGGACTCGCTTTGACAAATTGTCTATAGCTCGAGCTGTAAAATGTTGCAGTTGGATTTGTGCACAAAGGACCTACAATTGTATGGAACGTATCGAGCAGCGCGATCTGATTTTACAGATTGAATTGTTAAACAATAGATAGAAAATGTTGTAAGCACCAAAGAAAATGAATATACCAAACCCAAAGATAACAAGAAAGAAAATGAATCTTAAGGCTGTCGAAGATTAAACACACTTTCTTCTATGCTTAGACGCAAACTAAAACTCAATTGAGATGAACTCGGCTTAAGAGTTTGTAATTTTAGGGTTCGTAGATATCTCTCAAGCGTAACATCTTTTCCGACAAACCTTAAAAGCCCTTTCGCAAGGGTTTAAAAAAAAAAAAAGAAACCAACGAATGTTGAATAATCGTCGAAAGCAGCAAAAGCCCAAGCCCATGCCAAGGCCAAGTCGTCAGACTCGACACGCGTTTTTTCGACACTTTTCCCGCACTGGCCAGCCTAAAACCCCGAGCTACGACAAACCTGATTACGCAAAGCGTAAAAAAAGCGAGAAGAAAAAAATCGAATCAAAATAATAAACTGTTTATGAATTATCGTTGAACTAGTTTTAATGGGCGCGTGACAGATACAATAAAAAACAGAAAAAAAAAAAAAAAAAAAACAGAAAAAAAGCATTACCAAACTTTATGTGTATGCTAAACGGCAAATGGAAATCGAAAATTGGGAGCTCGAAATGTGTCAGTGTTGGAAAGTTGAGATTTGTCATTGATGACGACAACAAAATGTGGGCGAAACAAAACCAAGACAAATATTTCAATGTGTATGTATGTGTATGTGTGCGTGTATGCGTGTGAATGCGGAAAATGGCGCTGGCTGCGCGCTGCTCCAATCGCTCACAAAATGTTACATGGGCCACGAAAGATTATGAAAATTTAAAATGTAAATTAAGCGCAGCGCCAAATAGAAAACGCCGAGCAGAAACAGAAACAAAAACGAAACAAAACAAAAACGATGATGAAGAAGAAGAAGAAGAGTAAAAGACTGCAACCGAAACGGCAATTGCTGTGCAGAGTGATTACGAAAAAGTCTCAAAGTTTCACTCGATTCACGCGGCGGCACGAGTGCGGAAGTTATCCCACGGCATTTGGGCAGCTCTCGTAGATGTGAAATGTGTGTGCATGTATTTCGCTCGCTTACAACTCCATTTGTGTATCTAACCGATCTCTCCCCTTCTCCACCACAAAAACCGCCTGGCAACATTTACTCTCAGCTATTCGTGTGTTCGTTGAGATTGTATTTGGAATAGTTTTTTTGTAGACGCGTCGATCAGCAGTTAAAGCAGCTCTCGCAGCCAATAAAATCAATTAACACTTTCGTCAGCGGCGCCGCAGCCCACGCACTGCAGGCGTCGACGTCAGCCGCCAGTCAAAGTTATTAGCAGAGGGGGGACAGAGGGGGAGCGCCCAAAAGCGCTCAAACATTTGCTTTAGTTTTAATTTTGTCAAATGTAGAGAAGGTAACAATGCGATTGAGAATGAGAATGAGAAGGCGAATGAGATGACGTCGCGGTCGCTGTAAGCGTCGCTGCCTGCCTTGGTCGTCAACGCGTTGCGCTGTCCACACACATATGTGTGTGCATGTATGTGTGCACGAATATTTTGCTTTGTTGCTAGTGAAAATTGGGTTATTGTCAGAGAGCCATCCATTCATTGAAGCGTCAGCAGTGGGGAAGCGGGCGGGGGGAGGGGCATCGTTTTTATTGAACTTTTTGTTTTATTTATGGAAATTAGTGTCAAGTAAATCATGTGCATGCGCTTTTGCCATACAATAAATAAACACACTCACACACACATGCACAACGCTAGGAATTTCTATTAACAGCTTATTGTAAATCGATTAACTGTGCACTAAGCTCGGCTCTTCAGTGTTGTGAAAGTCGTTAGATATTCAAGGAGTTTGCTGCGAACTGCGAACCAAAACAATTTGAAAGGTGAACCAGTTGTTATTCCGTTATTTCCGCTATTGAAGGAAGTGGTCAAAGGCCAATGGACGTGAAATGGCCTTTGATATCAAATACATATGAATAATCAACACGAACTTGAGTCTCTCGCTCTCGCTGCCCAATTACGGTGCGTTTGGTGTGGGAAGTATTGGATCGTTAGTTCCGATGAAGATGAGAATATCGACACTTAATTCCCTTTCTTATTGGGAACTTATGTTATGTTAAAAGACTTAAAAAACTGTAAGGGAAATTTGAAGCTAGGGAATTTTTTTAAATTCCCCGACAGTTTAAGCAGGCAATTTCGCCAGTCTCTCTCTCCCAGCGATAACTCAACTGAACGCAATCGAAACTCTCGCCCAGCTTTCAACACGTTTCGGTGTTTGCAACTTCAAAGTGAACGACGACGCATTACTGTCAAATTTTCACACATTCAAGTGATGCCCAGACGCAGCTGTGGGCCCGACTAATGGCCAACAGATTGGCTGCCGTTGCAGATACAGTAGCTGCGGCTGTTGCTGATGTGTGGCCCGGGCCAAAGGACACGGACACACACGAAGACCCTACGGCCGATGCTAATTTGCACGCCATAAATGAAACGAATGTGTTGAGTGGCCAACCAGAGAGACAGAAAGAGAGAGAGGGAGAGAGCGAGCGAGAGAGAGAAGGAGGCTTCAAATGGAGTAAAGTGAAGAGCCGGCTGCTTCTGCTGCTGCTGCTGCCAGTTGGGTGGGCCAAGACAACGACAACGACGACGGCGACGACAACGGCGGCTGCAGACGACGTGACATGCGTTGCCGACAACGCCCCTGGGTTGATACATAGTTACGAATACATATGTACATATGCCTATGTATGTATGTATATACACACTGAGCAAAAACTAAGAATTTTGTGCTCACATCGAGTCAAGCTCCAAAAACTTAACGAAGTTTCTATTTGAAGCACTGTCAAAAACTAAACTCAATTTATGTGTGATGTATGCCAACTCTTGAAGCTGTTATTTTTAAGTAACTCAAGACTTTTGAGTGATTCGGTTCCGCCCAATTATGAGTGGACAATGTCTGTGAGAGCATAACCGATATGTGCAATCGAAGTTGAAGCCGTCGCGCACTTTGATGTAAAGTAGGAAGCGCCGATAAGCCAGCCGCAACAGCAGCAGCAGCAGCAGCGGCGGCAGCAGCGGGCAGCGGTAGCAGCGCAAGGCCGCCGCGGCGGCTCAATTGAAGAGCTGCCTCTGTGACTAAATGATTAAGGCTTATCTGCTCGAAGGACCTCCGGCTTGGCCAGGCCGTTCCAACAGCCATCATCATGCCATGCCATGGCCTCGTTCGCCTCGCCCTCGTCAGCCACACACACACATACAGACGCACTTGAATACATACAATTATCAGCTGCCGTTGGCCCTCAGCGAGCTCTCTCTCTTGCTTGCGCGCGCTCACTGGCGCACTCTCTCCGCAGTTGCGCTCAGTGGTTTTTCAGTGTCGCCGCTGTCGATTTTGCTTCCTTTCCCATACGCTAGTCGACCTCACACAAAGCGCCCCACCAACGCCTCTCACTTGACTAACCGTGGAGAGTGTAGGTGTAGGTGTGCTCTGTGCTACGAGTCTAGTCGAGTGTCGAGTGTGTGTGTGTGTGTGTGCGTTTAACGTTTCGCCATAGTACGTACTGCAGCGTCGACTTTGTTACATAGTGAAACGAAACGAAAACTGAAACGCTGCGAGCAGCGCTGCTGGCGTCGACACCGAAATTCGCCGAGCATTGAAATCGGACAGCCAGCCGCTCACTCAGCAGCAACAGCAGCAGGCAGCGTCGTCGTCGTAGTTGTAGTCGTCGTCGTCGTCGTCGGCATCAGTCGCCCGACCCGTTGCTCAGTTGGCTACACTTTGTTTAGTTCTCCGCAAACTTTCAAGCGAAGCGGTTGTGGTTCGTTCTCAGTTTTTATGCGCCCACTAAACAAAAAAAAAGCTGACGGCCAAATTAGCAGCTGCTACAGCAACAACAACAACAGCTTTAATAAACGGCATGGAGCGTTGCAGGGTTTCAATAAAAGTTTTCCAATAATAATAACAATATTTCTTTTGTGGAATTTTGTAAATCTAAATTGTATCCATTAATTGCAAACGCGTTGAACGGTTTAAACCAAAAAAAAAAACAACAACAATAAACATACAAAAAAAAGCTAAAGAAAATTTTAATAATTTTATAAATGTGCTTTTGTGTGTAAATGTGTGCAATAAGCCAATCGCTTAATACATAAGTTTATCAAATTAAATACAAATACAAATAAAAGAGAAATAAAAAAAGGAAATACAACAGCAACAATAAGAGAGCAAATTTATTCAGTTATAAAATGTTTGAGCCGTATGTGAAAATCAAAAAAAAGCGAAACGTGCACGAAATCTATCAAAATGAGAATGTTGTCGATGTGAATTTGGAGCAACAGCAGCAACAGCAGCAACAGTCGTCGCAGCCGCAGTCGCAGCAAGCGTCGCAGCAGCAGCAGCAAGCGTCTAGTGATAATTGTTGCTGCCAAAGTGGCCCGCGAAATGTTGCTCTGAGCAGCGCGTTGGCTGAGACGCCAGCAGCGAGCAGCAGCAGCGGCAGCAACTGCAGTCGCCTGCAGCAATTGATATCAACGCCTCCAGTATTACTGCGCAGATCGTCGCTGTCGACGCCAGCGTCTGCGTCAACGTCGACGTCAACGTTGCCGCAACACCCACACACTGTTGCTGTTAGCACGCCATCGCCGCCGCCGCCGTCGCAGCAGCAGCAGCAGCAACAAGCGGCAGCGCCTTCAGTTTTGCAACAACATTTGGGTCACCTGAATTACGAAAGTGGAGCAACTGCAGCAGCAGCAGCAGCGGCAGCAACGAGAAGTGGCACAGCAACACTGGCGCAACATTTGGCAACACCCAGCAGCATATTGCAGGCAGCTTTCAACAACAACAACAACAACAGCAGCGGGAACAGCAGCAGCAACAGCAACTTACAAAACATTTTGACGCGCGCACAAAGTTCCTCCACAGCCTCTGCCGCCGCCGCTGGCTCCTCGAACAACTGCAGCAGCGCCTGTGCCGGCAACAGGCATTACAACGGCGGCAACAACAACAGCAACAATAACAGCAACAGTAACAGTAACAGCATCATTGCCAGCCGCCTATTTGGGCCCACCTTATCCACCGCCAGCTCCAGTTCGTCCTCCTCCTCCAGCTCGTCCGCCTCCTCGACTCACCTGTCGCCGCATCATCATCTGCATAGCCATCATTCCGCGCTGACCAATTCAATAACGAATCGCATTAATCAGTCGATACGGCGGCATCTCAACCAGCAGCAGCATCAACAACATCAACATAACAGCGCCTCATCCTCAGCGAGCACCAGCTCCAGCTCCTCCTCTGCCTCGGCCGCAGCGTCTGCCTCCTCGTCACACTATCAACAGCAGCCGCAGCAGCAGCACTTTAATTGCGCTCATCCTGCACAGCAGCAACATCAGAGCCACAGCCATCATCATCACCAGCACCACCACAGCAACAACTACAACAACAACAACAACCACCACAACAACAACAACAACAATCAACAACAGCAACAATCTCCTCTGTGCCTAGTATTATTAGTTAAATGCCCCAATTCGAAGGAGTTTTGTAACGCCGCTGCAAATTTCTGTGATAAAAGGTAAATAACATTACAGTCGTGTCCATAAATATATATACGCTGTGAGAGAATGACGCAGTTTATTTACATCTGGTTTAATTAAATCCAATGTACATATGTCTGTACTTTTCGTGCTGTAGTCTAACAGTTCTTTTCTTAACATAACATAACATAATCTGTTGCTAACATGGGAGTTGCTGCCTGCTGCCCTTCTGTTAATACGGGCCATTGATAATGTGACGTCACTATCCGACTACAATACATATACGTAAATGAACCGCTACAAATGGAAATGAAAATGGAAATGGAAATGGAACGCCGTTGGGCAACTATTTTTCTATAAATTTTCATTTATTTGAACGCGCTGCGAACTTCGCTTCCTCGTGAACAAAGTCGAGCACGGCGCAGCCAAGGAAAAATTTTCTGTTCAAATTCGTTCAGCTTAATACAGTTAAAGCTTTACAAACAGACTGAAAAATTTTTGTAGTCCCAATCTCTTAACTTACCTTCTTTAACTAATGTATTTAGTCGCAATATTGCACCTCATTGGGCGAATTTTTTATTACCGGAAGTCCAAAAACTGCTTTTTTGTACACAATATACAAAGGCTAGTAAAAGTTTCAATAATAATTTGTTAACAGAGATTTCCCTTTGTTTTCGACATTTCTTCAACATCTCTTTTATGCGGACAAAATCCATGGTTGTCCGCTCAAGAGAGCTTTAACTGTAGTTGTCCAACACTAACCAGCCAAGGTACAAAATATAAAAAGGCTAGCACAAGTTTCAGTAATAATTTGTTAACATAGATTTATTTTTGTTATTGACATTTCTTCAACATCTCTTAAAAATTCCCGTGATTGTCCGCTCAAGAGAGCTTTCACTGTAGTTGTTCAACACTTACCAGTCAAGGCGCATCCTTGACGACGGCAACAAACCGCACCATATTTGGTTTAATTTTAATGCATTTACCAACATTATTCGCTGTGTTAATTTGGATGACTTGTCGTTTTGCTCTGGCATTCACTCGTTCTTCACACACACACACACACACACATACATACAAAACAATGTGTGTGCATGCATGTGTGTGTGCTAGGTTATGTGCTAGTTCGGTTCGCAACCTCGGCGTAACCCACTTTTAATTGGTGGCTTTGTAGATGGGTGACCTTAGTGTTGAGCGAGAGATTGAGGCTGCCAGCCAGTGTTGGTAAGTGCATGTTACTCGACCTCATAGAATAGGGCTGGGGGCAAAACAGCTGTAACAGTTGCTTCTTTAGCAAATTGCACAATTGTTTTCTTTAGTTTTATGGCAATTGGATTTTGTATTGAAAAGATAATTTTTTGAATGCTTTTTGCACTTGTTGCTTTTATTAATTAGCCTTGGGACGTCGGATCGTCTGATAGGCCCCAAAGCGATAGCCTCTTTCTTGCGATTGTATTTACTTTCTTTATTCATGTGATTCATTTAGGAAGTCATAGAGAAAAAGAGAGAGAGAAAGGGAGGGAGAGAGAGCGACATGTACCTACCTGTAATGTATATTATGCTGCTTTTTTTTCGATGTCTCTGCTTTTGTTCTTGTAAATTTGTTGTTTTTTTTTTTGCACGCCCTCTGCGCAAACGGAACGGGAAGTTTGCTTCAGTGCCCCTGCCACAAGGGTCAGAAATCAGACCTCATCCGCATGAGCCCCTGTCAATGTTAAGCCCATGTTAAGTTACTGTGAATGTTAAAGCTTATGTAATTGCTTAACGCATTCGTGGGCTAATGTCATAGAGTAACAAACAGACAAAGAGCGGAAGATTCGCTCCGAGCTTTTATTACCGTTTTAATTCTGAAGCCAGGTCGTTAAGGTTGGTCCTGTTTATTACTCTATGGGCTAATGTTAATGTCAGAACTCAGGCCTCATCCGCATGAGCCCCTGTCAATGTAAGGCCCATGTTATGCTAATGTTAATGTTAATGCTTATGCTTATGTAATTGCTTAACGCATTCGTGGGCTAATGTTAATGCGTATGTAATTGCGTTGTCCTCTCGACTTTTCAACGCCAAAGTGAAATGTTGCAGCAACAAGTTGCATATGAAATATGAATTCAAAACGAAATGCGTTCATCTTTTGCAACTTTCTCATTTTAATATCAATAAGTAAGCGTACATAGTTAATAAATTATTTAAAAGCCAATGTGTGTGTGTGTGTGTGTGTAGAGTTTGGCGCAAAACTTTCAAAAATTAAATTAATTAACAGCGGCAGACATCGATTGCTGCAGCTGCGGCAACATGTTGCCAGCCGCGCTGCGGCTGAGTGATTCGAGTTGCTTGAACTCTGCTCTGCTCCAATCAATGAAATCATTGCTACAGATATTTTTTTTTCGGTTTTCACTTTGCTTAACGCATTTCACCCAATAATCATAAAAGCAACAACAACAACAACAACTAAAGCAACCAGAAGCAAAAGGCGCCTCTTTCACTCGGGCCCACATTTTGAATTTAGAACAAATCTCTACACAAATTTCTAAGCCAATAAAAAGAGAGAGGGAGAGAGAGAGAGGGAGAGAGAGAAATCCGGCAACAATATCAGCAACAGCAACAACAACAAAAATGAAAGCACGACAAAAACAAAATGTGAAAACGCATGAAAGCCAATTTCTTGTCGTCGTCGTTTCCTTCGCTTCGTCGCAGTCGCCGCACAATTTGTTTAGAAAGTGCAGAGAAATGGTAAAAGCGGCAAAATGCAAACAAGCCAACAACTACAACAACAACAACAACAACAACAATAGTCGGCCAAGTTTGGCCTCTTGTGCACTGTAAAAATTGGGCACAAAATGTTTATTAATTTATTGATTTCATTTCATGCCTCAACACGATAATGAAGCAAGTTAATGACGTATGCTTAATGATAATTAAACATTCGTTTGAGGTTTTTACTATTATACAATACACACGCCACGCGCTAAGCCACAACGTGCTCACAAACCGCAGAGAGAGAGAGAGAGAGAGAGAGAGAGCAGCAGAACGACAGAGATAGAGAGCGAGTGAGTGAAGGAGGCCGCGTGTAAGCTGAGCTTTGCTGCGCTACGTCATCAAACAAGTTTTATTCGCCGCGCTTTGCACGCTGTTTTGTTGTTGTTGTTGTTGTTGTTCGCTTACGATTACATAAAGCGTTGTCGCTTCGTTATTCGTGCCTAACAGCGATTTGCTCTCGTTTTACGTCGCCTGGCTTCGGTTACACTGCGGTCGGGTGAAATTCGCTGCCGCTGCCGCAGCCGCGGCCGCTGTCAGCGTGTCGCTGACGCCTACGCGCCTGCGCATACAGTACACGCCACACAAATAAATACAGGCCAGCGACGGCGCGCAGTCGACGGCTCATTTCAATGCTGCTTGTAATGCTTATGTAACGAAATATGTTTTCCCTTTGTCATTATTTGTTATTAACGCGAAACTAGTGTAAACTTTCATTTATGTTGCAATGCTGCCAGTTAAAGTGTCAAAAATTGGGCAAGACCCTGCCCCTGCAAGGTCTGCCTCTTTCCACTTCCTATGTCCATATTTTCTTTGCCTTTGTCTTGGAATTTAAAAATAAGCAATAAAACGCTTCTATAAAAACGAACAGCATAGTTTATGTTGAAAGTAGAACGCAGTACTTTTTGTGCATTATAAAGTTGTATAAAACACAACGTTTAACTGTTAAATATGTAAACTTTGCAATCGTTTGCAAAAAGTTTGCAACAAAATAATAAAAATGTAAAAATGTACAAATTTCACTCTACTTAAATGATTTTATACATTTTATATAACAAACGCAACAAAAACAACAGTAGCCGCAGCAGCTTCACAGTCGGCAGCGACTTTCACGAAAACTGCAAGTAAAACTGCAGAGAGCGAAAGAGAGAGAGAGAGAGATATATAGATATGCTGAGGAGCTTTCTCCTTATGGGTCGGCCTTTGCCTCGACTGCGCTGCCCCGCAAAGGCAAATGGACGCAGCGAATTGACGACTGACTTCACCGAAAGACGAGGCAGATAAAACAACAGCAGCAGCAGCAATAACAACAACAACAACAACAACAGCTACAGTAAATATAATAAACGTAGCGAAGCAAACCCTAACGACAAAACGAAACTTGAGCGTGGGAGCTTACAAAATTAATATGCGTTCAAGTGTTGACATCGCCCCAAAATACATACATACATACATACATGCATACTTGTGTATATGCATGTATGACGACGACGAAGAGCAAGGGCAAGGCATAGACGAAGAGAAATTGCATGAACGATGGGTGGGTGGCTATTGTTTTTGTTGTTGTTGTTGCTGCATTTAGTAGCGGAAGTGAAGAGATGAGCAGGCGCTAAGAGTAGTTTCTCTTTTGAAATCATTTTCATTTGGCATGCAAGATCACATTATTTAAATTAAATTGCCAGGCCGTTTCTGGTCTGTTGTTAAATTTATCTTTGCATCGCCTTTATATAAGTTTGCATATGTGTGTGCTAGTGTGTGTGTCGGTGTGTGTGTGTATGTAAAATGAAAAGCATTTCCTTTTCTTCAAAACGTTTTTCACTCGACTCTGTTGTTGTTTTTGTTGTTGGACGTGGAGTGAAAGGAGTATTTTTGCCGCTTCTCTTGTTGTTGTTTTTTATGTTGGTGAAAACGCCAGCAACAACAACAACAACAACCACAAGCGAGTGAAAACTCATGCGATAATTTGTTGTAAAAATGAAAATTTTCACCATTTTTATTATTGGCTTGCCTTTTGTTGTCGACATTCGTCTGTTAACGGGGAGGCCTTTTTTCTATCAAATTTCATTTAAATGCTAATGAAAAGTTGCCGGAAGTGTGTGTGAAAAACAACAACGCGAGAGTCGACTTCAATTATATAACAAACAACTTTTTGGCGGAAAATTGGTGAAAAGTTGTAAGTGTTTTGTTGCCCAATTTGGCGCGATTTTCTTTTGCAGCTGCCTGCAGCAGACCCCAACATTTGTTTGCCTCTCTCTTTTGTCTCCTCTTCCTCCATCTCCTCCTCCTCCTCCTCCTCCTCCTCCTGCTCGACAGCTATGCGCATCTTAACACGTGCTGCTCTTTGTCATAAATTCTATTTGCTTTGTTGACCTGGTGCTCTCTCTCTCTCTCTCTCTGCCTACCCTCCTCTCTCCCCTACTCCTCTCATTCAAGGTGCCGTTCTTCCTAGGCAGCATGTCCGTGAGCAAATGCATTCGATTCAGCTGCCAGTGGCGGCTGCGGCTGCGACTGCGACTGCGCTGCCGGTTTGCACAGTTAGATAAAAGGCACGAAAAGGCTGGTCCTTAAAACAAAGCTGCTGAACCCTGTCTGTACAGGCCACTGTGGCCACTCGATATCGTGAGGCCTCGACGCTGGGTTATGGCTACTTTCACTGCTTTGCAAGCCTTAACTATCTTCACTGTTATTTAAGCCAATCATATTTAAATTAAACAGCTTCAAAAACAACTATTTTACTTCGCATTTAGAGTGTCATATCTGTCTGCTCAACTTTCCAGCCATCAAACTTTTTGGGTCCAGCCTAATCAGCTCGCGTGCTGAGTCATTGCTCGCGTTGGGAGTTCTCGACGATTGCTGTAACTCATTAATCATCATGAGCTTAACTGTTCACCGAGGCTGCCCAAAATCACTTTAGTTTAGCGTCCCCCCTCCCCCTTGGCTCGTTTAACCTCAACTGCAGACTTGTGCGCCATGGGCTTTACCTTGCGACGCCGCCAAAGCATGTTTGAGGTAAATGTTTCCAATGTCATAACAAACAAAAGTTTCGGCTCTGGCCCTTCGTAGCTGCAAAAAAAAAAAAAGAGAGCGCCAAGCGTGAGAGAGACGGCAGCTTGTGCTTGTGCAGGTGTAGCTTTTAGTATGCATGTGTGTGCCTGTGTGTGTGTGTGTCGCTCAATGCCAAATCAATGTCATTAACATTAAAGCACACTCACTAAAATTGAATAAAGCTACTTGAAGGTACTAAACCCGACGACTCAGCGGTCGCCAGCCCCGCATGATTGACGTCGCCGTTGGCGTCGGCGTTGACTGCGCTGCTGCACGCTGACTTCGTTTTTGCGTTATTATTGTGCCTGCTGCTGCGATGGCGACTGCGACTGCGACTGCGGCTGTTTCCGATGCTGTTTTACGGTTTGTTCACCTTGATAAAATTCGCGTCAGCCTTTTAACACACGCACGCGCTGTCACACACAGGCGCATTGAAGGTCCTTTTCAAGCGTTTGATGGCCACTGCGCACGGCTCAGCAGCAGATGCGACCAGGCTAAGAAAACTCCTAGAAAATCTCAGCGTTGTTGTTGTTTCAGCCTTGTATAGATGTTTCCAAGTTTTTCTATTCTTAATTGTATATAAAAATGTTGCTGCTGCTCTGTTGTGCATCTGCGGCAGCGAGTAACTCGCATTGTTGTTGCTGTTGCTGTAGCAGATCCTCTCGCTCGCTGCCGCGTCGCTGTCGCCGTCGTCGTCTCGCCCATTGTTTGTCAATTTTCCACTCTTGGCTACATTTTTGGCTATTGTTTGCTGTCATCTGCAGGCTCTGCTGCTGCCTGAATTATCCTTGTCTCCGCATCCTGTGACGCATCTTGGCCGTTTCAGATTCAGTTTCAGATTCAGATTTTACAGGCCCACACAACGGTGCAGTGTTCAGTTATCATTTGCCGCTTCAGCAGGACGGTCGTGCCTTCGTTCAGTTTTTGCTCTCTCTCACTCACTCTCTCTCTCTCTCTCGCACAGTCAAGCCATAGCCAGCCTAGACAATCTGTGCTCAAAAGCTCACTCGCTCTCTCTCGGTGCTCAGTTGTGATCTCTCACTCAAATATCGCACAATAACGGTTAACGCACAGCTTTCGCTCATTTTGCGATATTTGCGCGCCTTTCTCTCTCTCGCAATTATGCGCGCTGCACATTTTGGCGCATTCCGTTTTGTGATTTCCGTGTGCCTGTGTCTCTGTCTCCGTGTCTGTCTCGTCTCCGTCTTGTTTTAAACTGTTCAAAGTGTGTCTTTATTTTATTGTTAACAAAATTTAAACATTTTTGCGCGTTCAAGCTGGAGAACTCTCTGCTCCTAAAGCTGCTCAATCTTCTGGCCCGGCATTCCAGTTCCAACAGCAACTTTGTCAAGATTGAGTTCGAGCGCAGCATCATGGATCTTCTGCACGAGCCAAGGTGCTCATCCAGCTACTTACATATAAATACATGATTATATATAAATAAAACACATTTTCATTCCATTCCGATTCGATCTAACCACACTTTTTGCACCTCTTACCTTTGCAGATTGCCGGTAAACGAATGTCAGGCAAGCCAAACAGCTAGAGTCACCTCGAACCTGCACGCATCCAGTAGCACAATGGCGGTCAGCCGTGTACCCTCGCCGCCCCTGCCGGAAGTTAATACGCCAGTTGCTGAGAACTGGTGTTATACGCAGGTAAGACACGCTTCCCCGCCAAATCCCTTGTCCTCCCGCCTGCAAAGGATTAAATTTCCAATGCACACCCAAGACACAGTCCAGGACCTGAACACATTCCTATGGATTTGCCGCTGCTTCTGCTAGAATTTCATTCGATGTAAACTGAATCCATTTCGTGGTTATGTGTGCGTATTTGCACTCCCAGCCAAATGCATTTCCGTTCGTCCAACTGAATTTTACCTTACGCAGGTGTGCGCCGAGCACAAAATGAAACTGAAACTGAAACCAAATCTATTTTGAGAATAGTTAAAGAGAGGCTAAATCTGTTACAAAGATTTGCAATCGACGTGCGTGAGACTGACTAATCTGACTGATTGATTGATTGACTGACTGATTGACTAATCGATTGACTGACGCCTGACTGATTGATTGATGACTGATTGATTACTGACTGACTGATTGATTGACTGACTGACTGGACTGACTGACTATGTGACTGACTGATTAATTGATTGACTGATTGATTGAATTATCAATCAACGTGTAGCCCGAACCGTTAGAGCTGGAATGCCATAAACGTAAAAGGGCTGTTGTAATACCGGGCAAAGCCGGGTGCTGCCCGCCTTTAGATTAACAATTATTTTATTTCCCTTTATTAATCTCTATTATACTTGCAGGTCAAAGTGGTTAAATTTAGTTATATGTGGACCATAAATAACTTTAGTTTTTGTCGGGAAGAAATGGGTGAAGTACTCAAATCGTCCACATTCTCAGCAGGTGCTAATGACAAACTAAAATGGTGAGTACAAAAAAATATATAACGGTTAACTAAATGCTAATGCCATGGTCATTATCTTTGGGCAGGTGTTTACGGGTGAATCCCAAGGGTCTGGATGAGGAGAGCAAGGATTACTTATCATTATATTTACTGTTAGTTTCGTGTAACAAATCTGAAGTCAGAGCCAAGTTCAAATTTTCCATACTAAATGCAAAACGTGAGGAAACCAAAGCAATGGAATCCCAGCGGTAAGTGCGGAAATAACTGGAGATAAACCCAAATTAAGAATCATTTATTCCATTTGCAGAGCTTACCGTTTCGTGCAGGGCAAAGATTGGGGCTTCAAGAAGTTCATACGCCGCGACTTTCTGCTCGACGAGGCCAACGGCCTTCTACCCGAGGACAAGCTCACGATTTTCTGTGAGGTCAGCGTCGTGGCGGACAGCGTTAACATCTCCGGACAATCCAACATAGTGCAGTTCAAAGTGCCCGAGTGCAAGCTCTCCGAGGATCTCGGCAATCTCTTCGATAACGAGAAATTCAGCGATGTGACGCTCTCGGTGGGCGGCCGTGAGTTCCAGGCGCACAAGGCCATCCTAGCAGGTAGGACAACTAGATCCTACCAGGTCTGGCAATTGCTAATCCCTCTCTCCCACTCTCTCTCAGCGCGCAGTGATGTCTTTGCGGCCATGTTCGAGCACGAGATGGAGGAGCGCAAGCTGAATCGTGTCGCCATTACCGATGTGGATCATGAGGTTCTCAAAGAAATGCTCCGATTCATATACACGGGCAAGGCGTCCAACCTAGAAAAAATGGCTGATGATCTCTTAGCGGCTGCTGATAAAGTAAGTCCCCCAGCTTCAGCTCTATTTGATTGCTCAGACTGATCAATTGAATGTTATCTGAGACTTGTTTTTTGCCAAATGGTGAAATTCGAATTGTATTTTACCGTGCGGAAAATGGGTGAATTTGTAATGAAAAAGGCGGAAAAGAGAAACCACAATACCTGCCATTGCATGTTGAAATTTGTGTAACTAATTTTTGTTCTCTTCTCTCAACTACAGTACGCACTCGAAAAGCTGAAAGTGATGTGCGAGGAGGCGCTGTGCGTCAATCTCTCAGTTGAAACAGCAGCCGAAACGTTAATATTAGCTGATCTCCACAGTGCGGATCAATTGAAAGCACAAACGATAGATTTCATTAATACGTGAGTACAGACTGAGCTTTTCATTAAATAAAATAACTAACGTTTTTTTAATTGTTTACAGTCATGCCACCGATGTGATGGAAACTACGGGCTGGCAAAATATGATCACAACACATTCACATTTGATAGCGGAGGCATTTCGTGCGCTCGCAACACAACAAATCCCACCAATTGGACCACCAAGGAAACGCGTGAAAATGAGCTGAAACCACAAAGCAACAGCAACAACAACAACAACAGCAGCAGCAACAAGCAACAACAGCAGAAACAACAACAACAACAACAATACCTACAACAGCAACAATAATATTAACAACAACAAGAACAACAATTGTAACATACATTTTAACAGTTGCATGCAAATTGATTATTTGAACAACAAACAACAACAACAACAACAGCAACAACAAGGGCAACTATTAATAATATTATCAATAACAACAACAAGAAGAACAACACCAACAACACCAACAACAACTGGCCTAAGCCGCAGCCGTTTATTGTTTCGATATCGAGTAATTTAATTTTGAAACACTTGATAAATGTAATAATATTTTTATTTTGTTGATTTATGATTACGATTAATGCTTAATTTTAAGATGAAATTGAAACAAGAGAAAACACAAAAAATGCTTAAAAACCGCAATTTGAAAACTAATAAAAATAAAAAGTAAACAACAAAATACAAATCAATAAGCGTAAAGTTCATAAGTTCGTAACGCAAGGCATAAAATATAAAAACATATAAACATAAACAAGTAAAATGCGTAACTATTATAATTATTATTATTATTATTAACTATATTATTATGATTACCGCGTATAATTACAAAGCGTACACTTTGATTGTGATGTATATTCGATGAGTATGACTAATGCATAATGATACGGATATGATAATGAAGTTGATTTATATATTGTGTATATGTAAACTCTGCTAATTGAATTCAAGAGAGAACGAGAGAGCATTAAAGGTTTTATTTTTGTATTTACCGAAAAACTATTCACCCACCCTCCCCTCCACCCTTCACCCTCTACACACACACACAACAATCCCCGCCGTAACACACACAACAAACTCCCCTTTTCAATAGAACAGTCGAGGATTCAATTGTATACATTAGATTTCTTCTCTTTTTCGTTAAAAATAAACTTGAATGTTTTTTGTTTTTAAGTATTTAATGCCAACTTCTTTATTTCTTGTACAAAACAAACAAACAAACTAAAAAGAAACACACAACATCAAAAGATTGTCGAAATAAAAGCAAAATTTAGCACTCTGTGTAAAGTAAGCAAAAAAAAACAAGTCTTTCTTATAAACGAGGCCCCTTTTTTAGTGGCAAAAAATATCCAACAAATTGGGACAGATTTGAGGCTGAGCTAGAGGCTTGTTTACATATTTTCCATTTAGCCCAACTTATTTGAAAATATAAATAAATATAGAGACGAGACAACCGAGAAACGAATAAAGTAAAAGTGATAATCCAACTAAAAAAAATATTCAACTTTGTATAAGATCAAATTGTTTAAACTTAACATAATTTGTGTATGACTTGAGATTCAGGTATTCATGCACATAGAATTTTGCAATCGAAAACTAGATGGAATTAAGCAAATCAAAGGAGAAAGTTTTTGCTTGAGTGTAAATATATATAGAGCAATAGATTTTTTGATTCCGTTCTCGTATGATATAATTCAAATGCACAAGAAATATAAGCTAAACGGGGCGTTTGCACAGCTCGAGAAGGGCCAGGAATTCAGACATAAATTAAGTGCTATTGGGCATATTTTATTTGTATGCTTTTTAAAAAACGATTGTTTGTGCGTTTCATTCCAATTGACCAAATGCAAGCAATTAAGTGCGAGGGCTGTGCGAATGCCGCCAGGAAACTGAAAATGGTTAATATCAAAAGCAAACATATTTAAGCTAATAGGAGACATTTTTATGCATGCCAATCTAAATGTGTAGAAAACAATAAGGGAGCTGGAGAACTTTATAGTGAAAACTGGGGAAATGCGAAATGCGAAATACGAAAGAAAAAACAAGCAACACGGGAAACCTTTTTAAAAACAAACGCAAATTGTAATTGTATTTAACAAATTAGATAATAAATTAATATGTTCTAAACGAGCGTAGCGACTATTTTTTCTCCTGCTCATCGAGAAACTGTTGCAAAAGCGCCGCATCAATTGGAATGTTCAGCTGCTCGGAGCCATCCACGCTGCGCTTCGACTTGACCAGTTTGTGATCGAGGAACTCGGTCAGCTGGGCACGCAGCGCCAGGTCGGAGCTAACCAGAAAGGCCTCACGACAGCTCCAGTACAAGTCCTTGAAGGGCATGCCCTGATAGTTGGCATTGCCCTTGTTCTTCAGCTGAAACTTGACAATCAGCATGTAAATGCCACGCGAATTGGTTGTCAGCGAAGAGAAGACGCTGCGCAGCGAAGAGAGCGCCAGTTCGCCGGAATTCTGCACCAGCAGCGAGTTCTCGAAGGCCGTTTCATCCGTGTACGGCAGCATGGTGGTGCAATCCCACCAGGAGAAGTTATAGTTGCTCAGCTTGTTCTGGTCCCAAACTAAATCCATATTCAAAAAGAAAAACATCAGGAATATTCAAAAATATGGCCTTATGGATACCTACGCAAGGGCGTATTGATGTGGTCTATGGAGGCCAGCAGATGAATGTTGGGAACGCGCGCCAGCCGGGATAGGATGGCCTGAGATTTGACATTGCGCAGCATGGCGCCGTCCAAATTGTGCACAATCAGGTAGAGATGTGTTTCGGGTATTAGGGCAAACTCCTCCTCAATCATGTCCACGGCCTCATGTGCATTGGCAGAGCTCGGACCAGCATCCAGAATCTCGCTGGTGATGCTGTCCAACACGTCTTTGAGCGTCAGACTGGGAAAGAATCCGTTGATGACCAAAACCGTTTGCTGGCTGAGAATCTCGCGATGAAAGGATTGCAGCAGCTGCCGCTTCGAGCCGAGTCCATAGAGCAGAATGTTAAAGCCCTCGTTCAGGATGCACATCCATTTAGCGAAGTACGAGCGATACTCCTCCATTATGGCATTGATGGCTGTCTCGTGCTCGGCCGATGCCTTCATATCGGCCAACAGGCTGAACAAACGATCTGCGGCCAGTCGTGGATTCTTCAGCCGATCCAGTGTGTGATCCGATGTAAGGATCTTGCTGCTGGCGTGCGAGTGAAAGTAGCCGTCGCTCTCTGGCACAAATTCGTTCGATCTCTTCACGCGCGCCGACTGTCGCTGACGCGCCGCCGACGGCGTCTTGGGCAGCACAGGCACCACAATGGCCCGCCGTGCCTTGCAAGGCGTCTTCGACTCATCGTCGGCGGCGTCGTTGTCGGAGCCGGCACCGTTACTGCTGCTGCTGCTACTGCTGCTTGAGGATGAGTTGCCGTCGCTGGGGCGAAAGTCGCTGTCATCCGCCGAGAAGTCCTCATCAGAGTCGGCCACTATTTTAGCTATCTCTGCAAGAGAGTGGAGTATTTAATATATTGATTGCAGCTTTGATTGAATGACATTTACGTTGTTTAACGCGTGTCCGGACATGGGCCGGGGTTTTAGGTTGATCTGCCTTTTTGCGTTTCGTATCTGGGGTCTTTACGCCCAATCGCGGAGTCTTTGGTGTCTTTGGAGTGCAGGGAGTCGCATTGAGCGCAGCCAGTGCCATGGCATCCCTCTTCTTGGGCGTATTGAAGCCAAACAAACTGGCGCCCGCCACATTGTAGTCGGCCTGTATGAGCTGTAGATCCCGTGTGCTCGGCTTTGCTGCACCAACGCCGATCTCCGCAGCATGATTTTGTTCAGCTTCGGACTGGGACTCATCTTCATCCGTGCACTCAACATAATTGACAACAACGTGCTGCTCACCGACTTTGGCCCTATAATCTTGATACTTCTTAGTGGGACTCGGTTTGCGGGCTGAGCGACGTGTGCGTGGTCGCTCCTCGATCTCAGCGGCACTTGATTCATCCGAGTTTGTTAAATTCTCAATAGATTTTAGACTGGCCGATTTTGGACGCCGGGTCGTTTCTTTTTGTTTCTTTGGCGTTTTGTACTCGGACGCAGCCAACTGTGTTTTTGACGGAGTCGCACTCATTTTAAATGTTGATTACGCGCTATAAACAAAAATAAGGATGCTTCGTAATTAAAATAAAAAACAAAAATAGCTTTTGTTATTTTGCCGCGGTTTTCTGAACTTTATATCGAGTATATCGAATTAGTTCTTTCCGCATCGTGTTATCGATTATTTTACAAGCAATTAATATACAACACTACATAGTTAATCAAACGCATTATCCAGCACTCCTACATTCTGTATGTCGATAAGGAAGACAAACATGTTTGCCGCTAACTGACAATTTAAATAATATTCGCATTAACTAAAATTGAAATAATATAAACAGGATCTTACGAATATGGTTATTTATCAATTAACCATTTTTTAAGCTCTCACACTTTTTATTAGTAGAGAAAGACAGTTGCTAGAACTAACCCCACACATTTCATAAACTAATTACATTGAGCGCAAATATTCGATTATTAGTTATCGATAGAGTGAGAAAAAATACATCACTAACTGTGAGTCAGGCGGTTTAGCGTGCGGCGATTTTTCACTGAAAGCAGTAGCAGTGCGTATTTAGATTGTTTGAAATATTTATTAAAAGTCGCACAACACAGCCAAAAAATGTCGACAATGGCAAGTCCCTTATCCATCGCTGGAACACGGCAGTCCGGCGCTTCTGTGCGCACACAGAACGGTAAGAATTCGCTGCTTTCAGCAACAGCTGCAGCTCTTCAAGTTGCCGGGGAGAAGCACGTTGCCAATCAGACCCCCAGATGGTGGTGACGAATCTTCTCGAACAAATCGCTCAAAACGTCTCTTTTTTCTAAAACTTGCATTTGTAAAAGTAAAATAACAAAGTAAATGAGAATTAAATAAAACAATGTCTAGCAATAAAAGTGAGGTTATGACGTCTAGCGTCCAGAGCACTTTATCATCTCGGGCTGTATTCTCATCTGGTTCTCTCTTGCAGTTATGGCCGCGCTCTCCATATCGAACATTGTCAAGAGCTCTCTGGGCCCCGTCGGCTTGGACAAAATGTTGGTGGATGATATTGGTGATGTGACCATTACCAACGATGGCGCGACCATTCTTCGCCTGCTTGAGGTGGAACACCCAGCGGCAAAGTAAGTTTAGCAACAGATTTTGTGATTTTTAGTAGATTATCCAATCTTCCACTTCAGGGTGCTTGTGGAGCTGGCCCAGCTGCAGGATGAGGAGGTTGGCGATGGCACCACATCCGTCGTCATTTTGGCCGCTGAGTTGCTAAAGAACGCCGACGAGCTGGTCAAGCAGAAGATTCATCCGACTTCAATTATCTCGGGCTACCGTATTGCCTGCAAAGAGGCGTGCAAGTACATTTCAGAGCACCTGACTGCACCAGTGGACGAGCTCAGCCGTGACTCACTGATCAACATCGCAAAGACCTCAATGAGCTCCAAGATCATTGGCGCCGATGCCGATTTCTTTTCGACCATGGTTGTGGATGCCGCTCAAGCTGTGAAGATCACCGATCCCAAGGGACAGACAGCCTACTCGATCAAAGCCATAAATGTGCTGAAGGCGCATGGCAAGTCGGCACGCGAATCGGTGCTGATCCCAGGCTATGCCCTGAACTGCACCCTTGCCTCACAGCAAATGCCCAAGAAAATAGTGAACGCAAAAATTGCCTGCCTGGACTTCTCTCTGCAGAAGACCAAGATGAAAATGGGCGTACAGGTATTGATCAATGATCCCGACAAGCTGGAGGCCATACGTGCACGTGAATTGGACATCACCAAGGAGCGCATCAACATGATTCTGGGCACCGGCGTTAACGTTGTGCTCTCCAGCGGCGGTGTTGATGATTTGTGCATGAAGTACTTTGTCGAGGCCGGCGCCATGGCTGTGCGTCGCGTTAAGAAGAGTGACCTGAAGATCATTGCCAAGGCAACGGGCGCTGCATTCCTTACCTCGCTGACAAACATGGATGGCGAGGAGAGCTTCGATGCCTCGATGGTGGGCGAGGCAGCTGAGGTGGCACAGGAGCGCATCTGCGATGATGAACTCATTCTCATTAAGGGCACCAAAGCTCGGTAAGATGTCGCTTAGGTGAAGGGATAGAAATGTGACCATTTCTTATGATTATCTTTGTGCTTTTTTAGCGCTGCTGCATCTATCATTTTGCGTGGTCCCAACGACTTCTACTGTGATGAAATGGAGCGTTCCGTGCACGATGCTCTGTGCGTAGTGAAGCGTGTGCTGGAAAGCAAAAAAGTCGTTGCCGGCGGCGGCTGTGTGGAGGCCGCGCTCTCCATCTACCTGGAGAACTTTGCCACGTCGCTGTCGTCGCGCGAGCAGCTGGCCATAGCCGAGTTCGCCAAATCGATGTTGGTCATTCCCAAAACCTTATCTGTCAATGCAGCCAAGGATGCCACCGATTTGGTGGCCAAGCTGCGCTCCTACCACAACTCTAGCCAAACAAACTCCAAGCATGGCGAGCTCAAGTGGACAGGCCTGGATCTGATTGAGGGGGTGGTGCGTGACAACAAGAAGTCTGGCGTGCTGGAGCCGGCCATGTCCAAGATCAAATCGCTGAAGTTTGCCACGGAGGCGGCAATCACCATTTTGCGCATTGACGACATGATTAAACTGAATCCCGAGGACAAGAGCGGCAAGAGCTACGGCGATGCCTGTGCTGCCGGCGAGCTAGACGGTTAAAGCGAGCCTTGACCCTTGCTCTTGGCATTTCTAAAACTTGTTTAGGCACTTAATCTTATGTTAAACTCACTGCAAACTTTCGCTCCCATTTAATTGTAATAACAATTTAATTGTTTTCTGCTAACTGCGATTTGTATTAATCCCCCCGCGCATCATTTATAAGCCCGCCTCATTTCACGTAACATACATAATAAATGAAACTTCAGAATATGCTGCGGCGTATGCAAAACTAAATCGGAAACTGAATGTTTATTATTTTGAGTAGAGTATATAGAGAATTATGCGAGAGAGCGCAGCACGGAGAGCCCGAGAGTCCAAAAAGAGGCTATATATAGAACATGCATCTATTTTGTCTATAAATACTAAAAGAAAAAAACAATATGCCAGAGCAAACGCAAAAGCAGCGCGAACCGTGTGAATATTTTTCTAATTATTTAGAAAAATTTACAAAAATATGTCTGCAAACATTTCGGAAAACGCGGTTGACGGCGATGTGAACAACAATGAAGCAGCATCAGCCGCTGCCTGTGGACAGGAGGAGCAGCCGGCGGCGCAGCCCCAAAACGAGCTGCTCGACATGGTGTTCACATTGGAGAGCGAAAAGCAAGCGTTGCTCGAGGAGTCCCGCAAACGAATTGGTGCGCTGCGCAAAGATTTTGAGGTTAGTTTTGGATGAACCATTTCTCCGAGCAGTTTAATTTGCTTGGCAACCCATTTGACTAGGATTCGCGTTGCGAGAACGAGCGTTTGCAGAAGCGAGTGGCCAATTTGGAGCAGTCTCTGAAGCAGTCGGTGATGCTGGGCGGCACAGATGCGCCCAAATCACGGCAGGAGCAGGAGGAGCTGCTGCTTAAGGCCAAAACGTTGCTCTTTGAAAAGACCAAAGTCAACAAGCAGCAGGAACAACAGATTGCCGTGCTCAAGAATCAGGTGGACTCCATAAAGGATGTGCTTCAGGTGACCAAAGACATGCTGCAGCTAAAGACCACAGAGTGCGAGCACACCCAGGCGCGCCTGGAGAAGAGTCAACTGTGGATCAAGGCCGAGCAGGACAAGTGCGCGCTCACCGAAAAGAAACTGGCCATATCAAAGTCCGTCTACGACAAGCTGCGTGCAGAATATGACACACAGTCCAAGATCTTCAAGGCGAGTACAGATTGGAAATATGATGAAGAATAACTTAATAACAAACAAATTTGCAGGACTTGAAGGCAGCCTATGAGCAAAAGTTGCAGGTGCTGAGTGTAGCATTGGCCGAGGCCAAAAAGTAGTTGAACAATTTAATAAACTACATATGTCAATTAAATGCACAAATTCTTTATAAGTTCAATAATTTAATCCTCATCTTTGTTCTGCGACCCATCGACTAGGCGCTCTGCTTGCCCTGCTGCTGCTGTTGTTGTTGTTGCTGGATCATTTTTGCGGCGGCCGCTTGCTTCATCTCCAGCACGCCCATCACAGAGTTGAGGAAACGCGTCTTTTGCAAGTGGATCTTTTCGATTTTCTCGATCTGTTCCTGCACATACTCTACGCGTCGCTTAAAGTAGTCCTTGGAGCCATCCAGATCCTGTTCAACCAAACAAACAAATGAAGTAAGCGCAGCAAAATAATTAAAAGCAGTTCGAGTTACCTTTTCGATGTAGTAGCCGGTGCCGATGTCTATGATGAAATTATTCAGATCCTTGATGCGACCCGGCACATACATACTGCTGGTCAGCGGCACGAGTATTTGACGGTTCTCCCAATCTGGCTGGAAGGCTTCTAGGGCGTCTTTCGAGCCAGCGTATTTCGCTTTGCAGCCGTGTAAAGTAGACAGCGAGTCCTGTATGTTGGTCATCTCCTAAACAGGCCGCATATAAAATCAAATTGTTAACATGTGCCATATTAGCGTGCAACTGCGCCCCGCGTTCCCCCCCGGGCGAATTGATGAGCAGCAACACCCACACGCGACTGGCACTCACCTGCTCGAACTCTTGCTTGATTTGCATCAGTTGGTCCGGACTGAGCTTGGTGAGATCAATCATCTCGGTCTTTGCGGCAGCATTTGCGGTTCCAGCCATATTTTGTGCTTAAACTTATAACTTAAAAAAGTAATTTTTATTCTTAATAGTCACACGCAAATATTATAGTGTTGTATTATATCTTTTGGAATAAGTTCAATTGAATGACTCACGAAACTGAACAACTAGTTCCTCACGCCCCTGTTAACATATGTTATGGCCATTTTACCAATAACATTAACATAAAATTTTGATGTACTGTTATTTAACATAACAGAGACGGCCGTATAAATAGAGCTGTCCATCGAAGCCGAGCTTCAGTTGAAGCTGCGCGGCGGTCCGGTACATATGGTGTGGTAGTATGTATGTGCTTGTATGAGTGTGTAAAAATATAAAAGCGTGTCATGAATGTAGGCGCTGGCAGTACAAATAAGGCTGCCTACTGAAGCTGCGCGGCTGTCCGGTACAGATGGTATAAAACCTTGGTATGCTGACTAATTTTTTTTGTAAGCAAAAATTAACATTGTTAACAATGTTGTCTAACATTGCAGAGCCAGCCGTATAAATAGAGCTGCCCATCGAAGCTGAGCTTCAGTTGAAGCTGCGAGGAGGCCCATTGCAGATGATGTGAATGCTATGTTGTATGAAAGGACAGTTGACCCTGCGCAATTTGAATGTGATATACGAAAGAAGAAGAGCAAGCAGTATAAACAGAGATGACAACGAAGATGCGGTCTCAGTTCGACCTGTTGGCTGTTCAATGAGGTTTGCCAGGTGAGTTCACAAATCATTTTTTTAATTTAAAAAAAAAACATCGTATTTTATACTTTTATTTTATTTATTATATGCAATGTTATAATTCTGTGTTTTGTCAGTCATTCTGTATTTGTATGCAATTTTATACCGTTTTTTCTTTCTCATAAATTATAAAATCTAACACAAAACAAAGCCATTTCATTAACAATCACTGCCGCTACATGTACAGACACGTACATACACGTTCATACACGTTACGATTTGTTATAATATAGGCGCAACCTGATCGCTGCGCAGCCATTACATGTTCATATACATATTCTTTGTCGTTATATACTGGGTACGTGTGTGTGTTTGTTTGGGTGTGTGTTAATTTCGTATATATATATTAGATAACAATGATATTAAGCCTAAATAGATATAAGTTTAAGTTGTATTGATACATTGTTTGCATTTCATTCGCATTTACCTTTTCCTACAATCATTCAACTATTACATGCTTTAACTAAGTTACCGTTACCGTTACTGTTACATGTTACTCATTAAACTAACTGTACTTGCCTTGCCCCTTATCATTTAGGTTTATCATACATAACATTATTCTTTAATCAATTGGTAGTTGTATTTGTTGTATCTAATATATTGTTATTAAACAACTTATTAAGTTTTATTTGCATGGCGCGTAGAATTCTCAATAGGTTGACGTTTTTTTTGGGTTTTCGTTTTTGGGTGCACTTTTAATAATCGCAAGGCAAAATTTGAGTTTTGAAATGAATAAACTTTGTGGTTTAGTTTAAATGCAGAGTTTTCCTTGTGCAGCATTAACATTGTGAGAGGATACATACATATATATATATATATAGAAATTTGTTGTAGCCATTGGAGAGTGGTACATACATATATTTAAGTGGGAATGTTTAATTTGTTATCAACAGCATTTTAATTTGTTATGAATTAGTTATCAAATCGAAGGGACGAAATACATAATAATAATTCATTAATTACAATCGTTTACAATATATTGTATATGTGTGTATGTATATGTTGTATAGATGTACATTTATAAAGAGTAGAGTATATATATATGTATATATGTAAGTAGGGTTGCCTTTGTATATATATGTACGTGTGTATATGTATGTATATATATGTGCATTGTATAGTGTTGTAAATGTCCTAAGTGTGTTTTCGCTAGTTTGTCGTGTAGTATTTCGTTTGTATACAAGTTGAGGTTCTCAATAACTCAAAAATGTATCCAAAAAATTTGGAAATTCTATAAATGTTTAATAGAAGTCAAATGTACATTTATGTAAATATACATATATATATTAATTTGTAATTTAAAGCAAATTTAGGCGAAATTCAATGAAAAATTTATTCAGCTAGTTCAAGTGTTGTAACTGTGTGTGTGTGTGTGTGTGCGTGTATACCTCCAATATATATATAGATATATGAGTACGTGTGTATATGTAAGATTGAATATATATTAAAAAAAATGTTTATAAAAATTTGGTATACAAATAGCAGCAGAATTAAATAAAGCCTTCCAAATTGATATATATGTAATTACAAATGATTGAATTTTAATCTGTGTGTGTGTAGGTGTGCTTGTCTGTGTATTGGTAGTTTGCCTTATTGTTAGTTGCTGCTGCTGCTGATTGCGTATACGTCACGTAAGCCGTCGAAAAATATGCACAAAGCGGCTCTAATACTGTAAAATTGTTGCTTGTTTCCGTTAACGTTTACCGTTTACCGTTACCTTTTCAGCTGTAAAGTAATTCTGCTCACATATGTAAAAAAGCTAGGTAGGTTCGCTTCAGTGTGTGTGTGTGTGTGTGTCTGTGTGTACGTGTGTATGTGTGTGTGTGTTGGTGTCTTTTGAATTGATATGTCCGAGTTCATATTGCATAGGAGAAATCTATGACAATATATAGTCTCAAATACATATACATATATTTAAAGTATATATGTTGGGCTTGTTTTTTTTTTTTTTTTTTTAGGAATTAAATTGTTTAAATCAATAATTATTAATTAATATGTGGCATATTTTGTTTTGCTGCACGCAAACAAAGAAATTGCGTTTACATTGAATTCAACTAAATTGCAAATTGTGTTCCTCTTCAATTAACTTATTCAATAAACAATCTTTGCATTTGTCATTAACATTATTATTATTAATAATAATTAAATCTTACGCACCACATTTTGTCAGTTTACACGCTGCTTGTCGAACTTTATATATATATATGTATTTTTAATAATAATATTATTTTTGTAAATTACGTTTACATCGAATTTCGCTAAATTGTGTAAATTCTAGTTTATATATTTTGCAGTTTAGGTTTTGTTTAATAGGCCGCGCTTAGCTAACACTTGCTCATGCTTCAATATTTAATAGCGATATATTATACACAATTATTTGATTGGCTAGTGGCATCATTTATTATAACATAATGATATATGCTTGTGTGTGTGTGAGTGTGTGTATATATATGTATATATATATATATATATATATATGCTGTGATTTCTTTTTTTTTTTAGCAAGTCTTGAGTTTGAAGCAATAATTACTTAGGCATATTTTGTTTGCTGAATTTTATTTTTTTTTGTTAATTTTTTTTGCTTGTAACTAGTTTGAATACCTTTAAAACTTAATGCGTATGCAGCTAAAATATTGTGTGTTTATTTATGTGGAATGTCCTTTGCCTTAACAAACGAATCCGTGCGGGCTTTGCTTATTATCCTTCCGTCATTTGTACACTTTGTCAATGCGTGTGTCTAGTTAATTAACGCCATGAGATTGCTAAATAAATATATATATATATATATTTTATTTGTTGTGTTTTTGTTTCTTTGCATGCGTTTAAGTATAAATGAAGTAAAGTACTTGGTTTTCCGTGTGTGTGTGTGTCTCTGGGTTCAACTGGATCACCTGGATCACCTGTCGTATTGCTAATTTGACGCTGTTTGTTTGTAGCTGGCGTTGGCGGCGCTTCTTCTTCTTACACATACCACTCCTTGACATCCTTGGAGTCGCGCTTCTTGGCCTTCGGCTGCACCAGGCCCGCCATCTGCGGTCGCCCGTCGCTGCCGTAGCCGAGCGATCCGCTGCCGCTGGACATCATGCCGCCGCCTACGCCTCCTCCTCCTCCTCCTCCATTGATATTGTGATGCTGCTGCTGCTGCTGTTGCTGCTGGTGCTGACCATGAAGTTGTCCTGGCAGCCCGGCTGCCTGATGATGCTGTCGCTGCTGATGGTAGGAGCCATTGGTGCTGGTGTTGCCCAGGAGCGCGGCATTCGGATTATGCGAGCCGTAGGCGGCGGCCTTTTCGCTCTCCGTCTTGTAGCCGCGATCGCCGTTCGACTTGAGCCACAGCACGAGCAGAATAACCAAGATTACGGCAATTAAAATGCCCGCCACAATGCCTATGATCATGGCGGTGCGCTCCTCCTCAATGGAATTGATGCGTCCACCCTTGCCGCCCTTGGGCCGATAGCTGTTCACATTGCTGTTGTACGTGGTGCCGCCGTAAGGCCCGTATGGCGGCGGATCTGGCTGCGGTGGCAGCGGCGGCGGCATGGGCGGCATGGGCTGGTGCTCATCGGGCAGCTGCATGCGCTCATGATCCCGGTTACCGCTGCCGCCAGATGCACCTCCTCCGCCTCCGCCGCCTATTGCCACGTAGATATCGTGCGTGGTTTCGCGCTCCGTGACTGTGGTGCGCAACTCCGGCTGTGCTGTTGTCGTGCTCGTCGTGGTTGATGTCGTCGTCGTCGAGGTTGTTGTCGTGCTGCTGGTGCTGCTGCTGCTCGGCTGGCTGCTGCGCTGCGTGCTGGTGCCCGCGCTGCTGGACGTGCTGCTCGGCTGGCTGCTGGACGTGCTGCTTCCGGCGCTGGACATTGTGGTCATATAGGTGGAGGTGCTGCTGCCCAATCCGCTGCTGCTGCTGCCATGTTGCTGCTGCTCGGTGGTGAGATCGCTGCGTCCTGTGGTGGATGCGGTCACCAGCTCGTTATTGGACTCTGCAAGTGGAGCACCGGTTTTTAGTGTCTTATTTGGAATACTGAGCTGTGCTGCTTGTGCTGTGTGCTGTGTGCTCTGTGCTGTGCCAGTGCGTGTGTACCCCGCCCCAAAGAGAGAGTATATTTATCTGCCGTTCGACTTTAGTTTTCATAATTTATTGAACGTAAACTTAAGAGAGCGTAGTTCGATATTGATATTGAGATAGAGAGAGAGATATGCTGGCTGATATGTACAATTGAAAGAGAGAACTAAACGTACATTTGGGTACTTATGCAGCTAAGCTAATTTCGTATGTTAGTATGTAAATTAATTATGCAAAAATACTTTACTTTCCATCAATCACACTTCTCGCTACGGGTATATACATACATTTACATATGGACATACATACGGTTGTTTTTTTTTTAATATATGTACGTATACTGTGCCATTTAATTACACGTTTTTTTCTGCGAACCTTTTTCGATGCACTGGGCACTCAAATAAAAATAATTTGTAAGAAAAAAAAAATATATTTTTTTAATTTAGGAAATTTGTAATTAAAGTAATGTTTTTAATAAGTAGAAAAAACAATTTTTTTAAAAAGTTCAAATCATTTTGAAAAAAAATTAAAATGTATATTTTTTAATTTAAGAAAATTTGTAATGAAAGAATTTAATGGAACAGTTTTTTCAAAAGTATTCCCTTCAAATATCTTCAAACATTTTAAAAAGCAATATTTTTTACTTGAAGAAATTTGTAATGAAAGAATTATATTTTTTTTAAATATGATCCTCAATACATCAATAAAGTTCGATAGTGTTAATATCCCCCTGATCCTTGAACCCAGCCCATACGCCTTTTTTCATGTGTTGTTTTAATAGTTGTAGGATTAATTGGAGTTGTTGTTGTTGTTCGATATCTTGTTGCTGTTGTTGGTGGTATTGCTCAGATACATATAATACATATATGCTAAATATATTGTATATATATAAATATATATATATATATATATATATATATATATATATATAGGTATATAAGTAGTTAGACACTGTCTAAGTATTTAGGCGCTTAGCCCATGTGCATTGCTTTGTATTTGCGTATCGCATTTCGATTTGTTTTAGTTTCAGTTAAATTTACAGAGTATCCAAGGCGCGATCACAGTCAGAAATATGAAGACGTGTTCACATTCTGAAAGAGACACATAAGGCGTACTCATTGTCAGTTCAAATTAGAAGCATCATCAACAACAAAGTGGATGAAGTGGGCGACGTTTTGTTTGGCGCTGAAGCTGAACTGAACTGAGGCTGAACTGAGGATGACACGAGTTGAGTGAGACTGAGCTGAGTATTGATTTTGAGAGTTGAGTTTTGAGATATTGAATTGAATTGAACCTCTAAACATAGAACATATAGACTGGACAACTAGAGTTAAAGAATGGGAGCGCGCATGCACACACGCACATTAAAACGATCCCTTAACATAAAGAGAGAGCACTGATAGTAAGTGAGAGCGAGTTAAAATACAGCGATGCAGTTCTAGCGCATAAATCATACGTATTTCTTACACATACACGCACACACACATTTAAACGATGCCTAAACATAAAGAGAGAGCACTGAGAGTAAGTGAGAGCGAGATTAAAGACAGTGATGCCGTTAAACCACACAAATTATATGTATTTCTTACGCATTCACACGCACACCCACACACACACACACATTTAAATGATGCCTAAACATAAAGAGAGAACCCTGAAAGTAAGTGAGAGCGATGCCGTTCTACTACACAAATGTATTTCTTACTCTCTTTGCAGTCTGAGCATGCTCGAGCGTGTCTCGAAGCCAAACAACGGGCGAAGGCGACAAAAATGTGCGTCGTCCCATTCTTTCTCTCTAGAGTTGTCCAGCCTACATACATATATAGTTTGTATGTTTAGTTATTGAACTGAGCTTAAACTGAGCAATGTGTTTGTGTGTGATATACATGTCTGTGTGTGTGTGTCTGTATGTTTTTTGTAAGCGTTTAAAAGCGTAGCATAGTTCAAGGCGCACAAAAACCCAGAGTACAACATCTTTAACTGAAAAGCGGCTTAACTAGAAGTTATATATATGTGTGTCTACTAGGCATTAAAAAACGAACCACGCTCTACTTATATACATCTGTATATATATATAGTTATATATATGTATATTATATGTACTCGAACAATACAGTTTTGGCTAGCTAATAATTGTGTCTGATGATGATGTGTGATGCAAATGTCAATGACAAAATGACACCACACTGGCAGAAAATTGAAGAAAAAAAAAAATAAGGAGAACTTCATCTCACCTGCAGCCTTGGCCGTGCTGGTCGACGTGAACTGTTCCGTTGTCTCTCCATAATCCCCGGAACCGTGCACACAGTCCTCATCATCGCAGGCGCGCTCCGTGCCATTGTTGTTCGTGTTGTTGTTGTTGTTGCGATCGGAGCCCGGATTGTTGTTGCCCTGCTGTGTGGTCGTCGTCTGCTTGGTGGGCGGCACATAGACGGGCGTTATGAGGTCATCCCCGCTGCCCGACTCGAAGGGCGGCGTGCATTCGTCCTCGTCGTCGCCGCGACATCCGGACCCGGCGCCGGAGAAGATCAGATCGTCTATGGCGCCCGGATAGCCGCTCGCAGGCGTCTGTCGAGTAGAGTTCAAAGTCTAAATTTACTTCAGTTGATCTGGCGCCGACCTGGCCAAGCGGTTATATTGTATGTTTTAGTGATTGTTACTTGAGTTACGAGTAGGTGCATTATATGTTTATGTACGTGTGATATGTACACTCAGAGAAAAAATCCATACATAATATAGCTGTGGTAGATATAAAACAATTTCGTTTGTAATATTTCAAGCACATTTTCACTTTCTTAGATTAAGTGCGAGGTATCTTTGACCTCAAAATTAAATAAATGTAATAAATTTAGTAAACTTTTTTTTTAATCTTTTTTAGTTCCTCGACAATTTTGTGCTTAATCAAATATAAGAAAAATAAATTATTTAACTTGATAAATCTTGGCATTAAAATAATTTTCTTGAGATAGAAAGTTATATAAAAGTAAAATATTCACGGAACGTTTTTTGATCTTTTTTAGTTTTTGTTCACTTCTGGGCTTAATAAAATATTTAAATAAACTTTTAATGAAATCTTGAATCTTGTTTTTTGGAATCTCGGCATTAACAAAAACTTTTTTGAGATACAATTTTCGCCTGTGAACTTGAATTTAAGATTTTTTCTCAGAATGAAGGCAGAAAATACGCTTAAATTAGCCGCAAACATTTTTAAATAAAAGTACAAATTTTATAGAATTATTAAAATATAAAAAAGGACTTTAAATTAAAGCAAAATATAGTAAAATATTTAACATAATGAGTCTTGTATTTTAGAACTTTGAAAAACTTTTTTGACATACAATTTGATTAATGATTTTTTCTCCGAGTATGCGTACTATTTGCAACTGTGTGAATGGATGTGTTGGCTCATGTATTATGTAGTGCAGTGTATTTGAGTACTTTGTGCTGGTTATGTATAGAGTCATGCAGCATTTGTGCGTTAAAACTGGCTTCAAAACGAGAAGATTTACAGTGCAAACAAAATTATGAATCTATCTGAATATGGCGTAAATGTATATCTATAGATGTGAGTACTTTTATAGGTATTATACATAATACATATATATGGTTTAATATATATATGCATTGATAATTGCAAAAAACTGAAGTTAGTGGCAATTTCTTGGGGATTATTTGCTGGTGCTGGTTACATAAAGCGTTACGTTAAGATTAATGTGGAAGACTTAAAGCGCATCGCTGACAGAAACAAGGGAAATTAATATATATAAAATATATATTCATAATATATACGGAAATCAAATATGGCATTTACACTAGCTTAGACATTTAGTAGCTAATACGTTAGTTTTAGTTTAAGTTTTAGTTTTCAGTGTGGAACCGAATTTCCCCCAGCATCACATTTAAGGCTCAATCCAAGGATTGATTCTTGAAGTATGTGTATTTCAGGCAGGAAATTAGGTTCACACAACGAATAAAGCTGATTAATTGACAATATTTCGATTTAATTATAGTTTTTGTTTTGGTTTTTGGTTGATTAAAGAAAGAATTTTGAATAAACTTGAGATGAGAGAAATACTTTGGAAAGTTGAGAGGAATTGAAATAAAATTTCAAATAAATTCCCTAACCTGCTGCATTCTCTGCAGATCATTTCTATCTAATACTCCAGTTACCAATTGAACATCTCCACGTATGGTGATATGCGGATCGCGCTCGACGGCCAGATCCAGGATGCGCAGCTTGTTCACCGACAAGCCGGCGATGACGCCCGCAAACGGACGCTCGATCCGGGTGCGACCGTTGCGGCTAAATTTGCCGCCCACCTGGATATTCGACATGGTATTGAAAACGGTCGAGTGGTGTCCTGTCGGAAAGAGATCCATGATTATCAGAGAGATCTGCCAAGAGGAACTCCTCCTCAATCTTACCCTGCGGCGTGAGCGCCTGCACATTGTAGTCGTCCAGCTGAAGCGTCGCGTTGCCGCCCTTGCGGGAGAAGCGCACGACATGGTAGGCATTGTCGTTGACCTTGGTGCCGATCTCGCCCAGCGGTAGATCGACACTGCCGATGTTGTACACCATAAAGATATTGCCCTCGACTATCTCCAGCTCCATGTAATCCTGCGTGGTGGCGCTCTCAATGCGCAGCAGCACGGCATCCGGCTTGGTGGTAATGAAGCCCAGCGCAATGTTGTCCTCCTCGGTGTCCGCCTGTGCACTCTCCGGAAAGCTGTACTGCACCATGCCCTTGCTGTTGCCGAACTCATACGCAATGGATTCTACAAGATACATCAATTGGGAATTAATTGCAACAATCTCTAAAAGAGAACCCACCGTCATAGCAGGTCGGACCCGTGTACGAGGTCATGTCGCACTCGCAGGCATAGGCATTCCATTGCTGGACACAGACGCCGCGATTGGCGCACGCATTCTGGCTGCACTTGGTCGGTCCCTCGCAGCCGGTGACCACCAGCGAGCTGGGCACAACCGCATCGCTGGTCAGCGACGGCGAGCTATCGCCCAGATCCAGCGAAGCCAGGCAACCTTCGAAGCCGGAGCGCGAGGATATTGAGCCCGGCAGCTTCGAGTACATGTCCTTGAATACGCCGCCAATATAGAGGATGCCCGCCAGCTCGAGATGCATATTGTTGCCGGTCAATGTGATTATCTCAAAGGAATCGTCCACGGTCAAGGTGTGCGTCTTGGGTCCGGGCCGCCGGATGCTGACCTGATGCCAGCGATTGTCGTTCATGTGTATCCGCGACTTGTCCCGCATCGTCACGGGCCCATCACCCAGATCGAATGTGTAGTGTATGTGCCCGTTGACCAGCTCCACGGCGACGAAATCATTGCGTCGTCCGCCATTGAAGACCAACAGACCGTTCGGCTCCACGGTCTTGAAGCGAAAGTCTATGGAGATGCTGGTGTAGGCCTTGAGCATGGCCAGACCTATGTACGAGTGCTTGGAGCGAAAGGTGGCCGCATGATACGGCTGTCCCGCCGGCGAGTTGACAAAGCGTGCCGTCAGCTTGAACGTGGCGCTGGGCAGCGCCGACAGCTCCGGTCCCAGCGATTTGACTATGTCCAGGTAGCTAATAAAGGAGCCAATGGATTTAGGTGCTTCTTCTCGTTTAAAAGTCAGAACAGAATTCCTTTGCTTACCGCTGACCATTGAATATGAAGCCCTGCATCTGGCCCACAAAGTTCGGCATCGTCGAGGTCATCTGTATCTCCTCCTCGGCGTGGAACAGCCCGCCCAGGTGTATCGAACGTATCTCCATGGTGCTGTGCCTGCCCAGTATTGTCTCAGCTGTGCAAAGAATACGGCAAAGATTGATAAACCTCGGGCTAGTACGGGCTAGCTGGGGCTTGCTCTAGTTGTTTAGTTAGACTAGTACCGTTAACATTTGGTATAGGCATACAAACATGTATGTGTACTGTACTACATAGTATACATGTATACGATATATGGATATTATGGAGTATAATAGTTATTGTTGTTGTTGTTGTTGTTGGTGACAAACGAATGTTTTAGTTACAAGAAGCACATACGCATTTGTATTCAAAACGGAGTAAGTAGTACATAGTAGGAGTAGTATTTAGTAGTAGCAGAGTCAAAGACAATATAAACACTGAGAAGAGTAACGGCATACCGCAAAATGCTAAAATTGAGAACGAAATCCACATCAGTTTCGTTGCGCTCACACAGCTGCAAGAGAGCGTAAATGCTAAAAATAGAATTTAAGCTCAGCTTCGGCTGTTATGTTATGTTTGTATGTGCGTTCATATACATACATATGTACATAACGGCATAATTGAATGTGTTGTTATTCGCTGCACTGGCTTTTACATTTACAAACGCAAAATCAAACACAATCTGTTTATTGATCAATGGGCTTTGGCTGACAACAAAAATAAATTTTTCAAATTTCAAATGTATGGGCGTTAACTCAACTTAGTGTTTTTTATTGTCTTTGGTAGAGTATATAGTGGAGTATATAGATGTATATGCATTTAGTAGACATAGAGCTAAATTTGATTCAAAATCGTTTCAAGCAGTTGAGTATTTAGTTAGGTGTCACTCGACAGTCGCAGCTTTTGGGTACATACTAAAGAAAGGTGCAGTTACGGATAGTTATCATATATATGGTATATATATATATATATATATATATATATGTAGATACGAGTATACGAACATACGTATACACAAGTGTGTGTGAACTGATAAATATAGAGAAAAATTAAGATAAACGCTGCAGCTTTAAACCATGAAAAATCGTTAGACTAGTGTAGTTAGGTAAATAAGTATATATAGTTAGTTTAGTTAGTTGGGTGCGCTTGCTGATATACATACATATATATCTAACCACATACATACATAGTGGGTATATATGTATATGCCTTTTTAAGGTTCTTATTTTTAGGTGTGTGAGATACAATTTCATTACGATTACTTTTTACGTAGCGGTGACATTTTTATTCATTAGGTGCATTGCTTGAAAGAATATTAACCAAAGATTAAGGAACGGAACAGAAACAGAGTTGAAAAGAATTTATTTTTATTGGTTTTTGTTTCCTTCTTTCACCTAAACCAAACTCGAAAATAATCAAAGATATTCCTATATTAAAAAAAAAAAGAAAAGAAAACGCAATAATATTGTGAATTTTGCTTCATTTTGAACGACATTGAAACTAAACATCGATTGGCAATTTATACTCAAATTTTGTATAGTTTGTATAAATAGGTTATGTTGTGTATGTGTGTGTGTGTTGGTGTGTGCGTGTCACCTACGTCTAGCTAATAACGGTGCATTTGCCTCAACGGGCAGCGACCACAATGCGCATACGACGCGTGGGCCACGCGTGAGAATGATTGATATCTGGACATGCAAATGACTGCCGAAAGCGATAACTGTTTAACAACAGAGAGACTGAGAGAGAGAGAGATAGAAAGTGATGGAGAGAAATGAAATGGACTAAAACTAGGTGAAATGCAAAGTGGTTCACAATTGTTGCAGCCATATAATTAGCCGCATTTGAATTGTGACAGTTATTTTATTAAGTACTCGACAAAAAGAGAAATATGAGAGAGATATAGATACATATATATCGGGCATATCGTAGAGCGTGGCATGTACAGCAAGTCATGCGATTTTTGGTTATTATTTATTCAAAGTTATTAATTTTGCTTCCTATTTTTTGTTCTCATTTATTTCAGGTGCGCACATGCAAACGCTGACGTGTGTGGTGTGTGCAAAGTTATTGGTGTGCGTGCGTGTGTGTACATAACAACCGAGGTGCAGCAAATATTCGCGTGTGCTAGTGTGCGCGTGCGTGCGTCTGTGTGTGTGCGTGCGCGAGTATGTGTGCAACGCCTAAAGCTGGCCAGGGCGAGCAGCCAGGCGCGTCCACAGGAGCCGGCCTGGTTGCAGACGCCGGCGTCGCTTTGTGGCGAATTTGCGCACATTTACAACACTTACACAAAGAGAAACTAGTTTGGACACGCTTATTAAGTAGTAGTTATTAACTAGTACATAAGTAGTTTACTTAACACAAAGCTAATTACATATTAAATGGTGCAAAATTACAGCCCTGGGTGCTTCCAAACATTGTTTTGCCTTCTCGTCTCGAATAAGTCGCAGATCGCGTGCGCTCGGACACCATTTTCTTTTTCATTTACAGTTTCTCTTTTTCGCATTTTCATTTTCATTTGTCGTCACGCTCGCATCCTTGACGCGACTTTTATCGAGCGATTTGGCAAAAAAATGCTTCACCGAGTTCTTGCGTGTCGATTTTTTTTTTTTGCTCTCGCCTAAAAGAATTGAAATTGCAATTGAAATATTTTCCGTTGGTTTTTTTTCTTTACTTTCTTTTCATTGTTGCTGTTTGCATTTTGAAATAGAAAAGGTCGTTAAGATCACATTTGTGATTAGAAAATTGCATTTGCATTCGACATTAGTTGCTGTTGTTGCTGCTGCTGCTGCTGCTGCTGCTGTTGTTATGCTTTTATATATGTATATAGAAACACATATGTATAAGTGTATGTATTTTAATTACACACTCCTGAAACAATCTGTTCACATACCACACGTGTCGTTTAATTATTAACTGGCAGTTATTTAAACACACTTTCTTTGTTTAGCTTATACTAGTTATGCCTGTAAGTACAAATCTTTGATATTTACATGGAAACAATAGCAAAATCAAATAAAAAATCATAAATTATAATCCATTTACAATGCTTGGTGTTGAGTCTGGCCAATCAAACAATGCAATTTTGTGACGTCACATTATCAAAGGCCTGCATTAACAGAAGTGCACACGGTCACTCTGGCAGCAGGTGCCATGTATGTAACAGATTATGTTAAGCGTTAATGTTAAGAGCAGTCTGCCGATTTCAGAAACACATTTGATTTAATAAACCCAGATATAAAGAGACTTTATCAGTCTCTTACAATTCTTATATATTTATGAAATTAATTTAGATACTTGAAAAGCCATCAACTCAACATCAAGACAGTAATGATGATAATTGAAATGTAACCCAAAGATGAATAATATTCATGTTCATCTATAAGTACTCAATATGATAATATTTTCAAGGACATAACAATTTACAAGACAATCAATTTCATATGGATATGTATAACATTCAATGCGATTTTGGCAGCTGTACACCTGGACTTGTCTTTTAAAACGAACTCTATTTTTGGTTGTTTTTTTTTTTTTTGTTTTAATGTATTCTTATTTATACATAAGAGAATATACATACATAGTTTTATGTATGTTATGTAAATTCATTGAAATGCTAGTTTGGGTATTCGTATTGGCAATCATATAGTCGAAAATCAAACAAAATACTTATATGGCAGAGTAGAGGTATCGCAAATGAAAACACAACATCAAGATGTTTGAAAAAGTCTCAAAAATAACTAACGAGAGTCAAATAAATGATTATGAACGAGTATTCAAAATGGAATCAACATCTGGTTCTTCTTCTTCGTTTTGGATTCAAAATCAATTCAAATACAACGTAAACGGAGTGTGGATAGTAAAGGTTGTTACGTAATTACGTGAAAGAGACGTGAAATGTATTGGTGTAACGGTAAATGTGAGAATATGTATGCAAATGTCCAAATGCCGTTAGGAAATGAGAAATGAAAAATTAGAAATGAGCAACAAAGAAATGTTGGTAAAGCAAACGTAACGTATATATATGAGATATATTTTTAAGGTTTTCCTTATGTTATTTCCTTAGCAATATCCATTTTTTTCATTGTGTGTGTGTGTGTATGTGTGTGTTTATTGTTGTGCACGTGTGTGTGTGTGTAGAAGTTAAAAAAATAAAAAATCTCTCAAAGTAAAAATTGAAGTTTCGAAAAACCGAAAAAACCGCTGCTGACTGCACTTTTTGAACTGAAATCCTAGCACCTTCACACACCTTTACGCAAAAGGGGGCGGGGTTTATAACTGTATATTGTGGCATTTGGCTATAACTGTCAATATAATGCACAGGTCGGTTGGAGCTGGGGCTTGAACTTGTTCTGCTTCAGATTGGAAACTAACAATCGATTGGGAGTTGCTTATGGATATAGCGGGAGACTCGAGATTTGGGAGTTTCCTTTCAAAAAAACGACACGGCACGACACGTAGTAGGGCAATAGATGTGCTGTTGATACATACATAACATACCCCTGACGGGGGGAGCCCCGTCAACTTGTAGACGCAGATTGGACGCTCTGCGCGAGAAGCGTATGGTGTGCCAATTATTGTCATTGAGCACCGATTGGCCAGCGAGAAGGTTCTGCAGAATATGGAAACATGGTTACATTAGTTACTCAGTTGGCGATCTGAGATGGGAACTGACCTTCTCCCGATCGCTGAGCCGCACGCTGGCGCGTATGCGACCCGCTACGAGCGCGATCTCTAGTCGATCCGGCGAATTGGATTCGGCGCTGGTTAGGAGCAGCAGACCGGCCGGTCGCGAGGTCTTGAAGCGTATGACCAGCTCCTCCGTTTGCGTCTTGGTGCCCTGGCCATTGGCCAGCCAAATGGTCATGTGCTGGCTGCCATTGAAGGCCAACGTGGCCAGCTCCCGGCCGCAGGTAGGTCCGCCGTACAGGGTTGCCGAGCAGTCGCAGATGGGTCGGTTCCAGCCCTCCAGACAGGTGCCGCCATTCAGGCAGGGATTGCCGCCACACACATTGCCCTGCACATGGCACGAGGGCTTGACAGAAGCTGCAGAAAATGGGGCACAATAACAAACAGTCCTTGTTTCCCATATACCAAATGGCACTCACCGGAATCCTGCACGCGTGCAAAGGCAGCTATATCGATCGCCTTGCCGCTGAGCACCAGGTCACGCAAGCAGCCCACAAATCCTTGACGCAGCGTCGCCGTCCAAATGGCCGCCGGCCAGGCAACGCTGTTGTAGGCCGGCCCAACGCCGCCCACATACATGTGTCCGTCTAGCTCGAGTATGGTGCCGTCGCCGGGCGTGCGGAAATCGTTCCAGACACCGTCCACGCTCACCTTGGCATCGCGCCCGTTGCGGCGCAATATGAGATCGTGCCAGTCGCCGTCGTCCACGCGACGCCGCGAGGCGCGTATCTTCGAGGCGCCCGATCCCAGATCCAGATGTATATAGATGTGTCCGTTGAGCAGCTCAATGGCAATCAGCACGGGCTGGAAAATATGAAGGATTAGCAGAGGGAGCAGAAGTACAACCAAGGTCTTACATTCTTGGCCCTTGGCTGCTTGGAGCCCGTAGCTAATATGATGATGCCGTTGGGTTCCTTAGTCCGGAACTTAAAGCTTATCGAGCTCTGCTTGCCAGTCTCCCAGGGGGGTAATACCTGAACGGATCGGGGGTAGGGATTAAGCTTTAACAGAAATAACTTACCGGGTAACTTACCAAATGGGATTCGCGCGTGGTGAATGTGACCGGGTCCTGGGGATCGCCGCTGGGGCACTGGTATTCCACGTTGCCCGCCACCTGTATTAGCTTGGAGCCACTTTTGGCCAGATCGATGAGATTTAGGTTCAATGTGTCCGCCGAGAACTCAACCTTGCGCAGGCAGCCCACGAAGTTGTTGTGCACGCGAGCGCCGAGCAGAGCACGAGGATTGACAGCGCCGCCGACGTAGACGCGCGAGGAGGAGAGCATAGTGAACTTGCCGGCGATGTGCGAGTGATCCGTGTAAACGTCATCCACCACCGTGACGAGCTGTGGAAACAGCGCCTATCAGATCTTGGCCCTTGAACATCGTGTGGAATTAAATACGCACCCGACAGAAGCTGGTTATGGACGATATTTCCTGAATGCGGCGATGGACGGTCACCTTGTGCCACTGATGATCATCGAAACGCACCTTGGCGGGCTTTATGTGCATCTCCTGCTTGCCGTTGGCCAGGCCCATGGTTAGCGAGACGCCGCCGTCGCGCAGCGCTAGGTTCAAATAGTCAGTGCCGTGGCCCGTGTAGAAGAGCAGCCCGTTCGGCTGCCGGGTGCGAAAATAGAAGGAGATGGCATCCTGGGCACTGACAATGGGCTCGGCGCCCGTCTGGCCCAAATCGTACGAGAGGAACTGTGTACCGCGGAACGTTGCTTCTGATGGCGCCTTCTCCTTCTCACAATACTGGCCATCGTACTCCAGATTACGGCACTCGCATATTGGCCCCGAATCCGTCGATATGCATATGCCGCCATGCTGGCAGGGATCGTTGCGCTCACAGGCGTCGGTTGTGTTGCCGCGAACGCCCTACAACAATTAAACGCAAGTCAGGAATGGATGCAAAATAAGGATTTAAAGGAAGATTGCACTTTGATGCATTCTTAACTGCTCCAAAAAACTGATTTTAAATTGCAATAATCCCATTTCGGTATACTTTTTCAGGCTATACATAAAAAACTGTCTTCAATAACGGTTTTAACTATTGATGACAGCGACGCAACGAGAATCTGCACCTCCTATCGATAACTTTCTCAATTATCGCACAATACTTAACGTGCGATAACTAAAAAGAGAGTGTTAGACCATTATAGAAAGTCTCAGTCGTTGACAAAGAAACGAGTAAAGATGTGTTTTTACTTTGCGGACATTAAGAGACTCGGATTGTAACGGCTTCTACAATATGTTGGGTAATTCATTGCCTCGCTACCAAAATATGGACGATGCAACCTTTTATGTTTGTAACTTAGGGTTCAAATAGTACGCGTAAGTTTTAATTTTCACACGGGCGGGAAATTAATGAAAAAGAGACGGCTAAGAAAATTATTTGGACCAGCAAAGGTCGGGTCGGGCAATATCTTAATATACTAGCTGGAATTTACCGGCCTTGCCCGGTCCTAGATTTTCTCTTAATTTGTAGATATCTATTACACATTTACTTATTCTTATCCTTAGCTTTAACCCCACATACATATATGTTATATTTTACATTGATATTCGGACATGAGTTAGAAGTCCATCGAATTAAGAACCGAACGTTGCAATCAACGTTTTTCGCCCATTTTTGTCTCGTGTTGAGAATCTTGAAGCCAATTTCCACCGGGATGCTTCGAAAACACAAATAAAGATCCTTGGAAATAATGTGATCATGGAAAATGAGATTGAGGCTGATCGAAAATGTTTGAAACAAGCGTTTTTCGCTCTTTTTCCACACTTGCGAGTGGAACTGCCCAAAAGCCCGTATTAGTGTGCAGCTTCTTACAGCTTTGGATGTCTGCCGATTACCAATCAGTCAGTCAGTCCGTCAGTCAGTCCGTCAGTCAGTCCGTCAGTCAGTCAGTCAGTCAGTCAGTCAGTCAGTCAGTCAGTCAGTCAGTCAGTCAGTCAGTCAGTCAGTCAGTCAGTCAGTCAGTCAGTCAGTCAGTCCGTCAGTCAGACCGTCAGTCAGTCCATCCGTCAATCAGTCCGTCAGTCAGTCCGCCAGTCAGTCAGTCAGTCAGAATCAGTCAGTCAGTCAATCGGTCAGTCATTCATTAAATCAGTCAATCATTCAATCAGTCCGTCAATCAGTCAGTTTTTTCTATAGAGAATAATAAGTACTCGAGTATAATCAAAAAAGTTTTAGACACTTACCCTCATTCCTCTTTCGCGGGGAGGCATCTCGCCATGGTCACAGGGCGCGTCGCCGCATTTGATGTCGCGCGGCTGCTTCATTTCCTGCCGCCTGGTGATGCCGCCCGGCTGATCGGCATAGACGAGATTGCGAATGGCGCCACGGAAGCGCGGCTCAAAGATGACGCTGGGCAAGGCCAACAATGCGAGCTTGCTGCTGTACCAGTTGGGCATGCCGCCCACATACACATCCGAGTTGCTGGCGAATTTGCCGAACTGGAACTCCTTGCCCTTGGTGGAGCGCTGCTGAGAGACGCCGTCGACGATCAGCGAGGTCTGATCATCGTTGCGCAGCACCTGCACCTTGTGCCAGTGTCCGTCGTGCAGCTCGCGTCCCACCGTGATGATCTGGGCACCGCCGCCCAGATTATAGCGCAGACGCAGTGCACCCTCGACCAGCTTGAGCTCGAAGAAATCGTAGGTGCCGCCGTCGTCCGTGTAGAGCACCAGGCCGTTGGGCTGCTCCGTCTTGAACTCCAGCTCCAGCGTGCCATTCAGACCCGTATACCATTTGCGAAAGGTGTAGAACGAGCTCTGCGACCCGTCCAGCTGGAAGCCAGCACTGATCGTAATAAAACTGGCCACCAGGCTGACCAGAAGCGCCGTCACAATCAGCACCCGATATGAGCGACGGTATTCCACCACGATGGCTGGCCGGGGGCAAGAACGAGCACGACTATGACGCTGCAGACGCGACGGCTGCGGGCGAGTCTCGGCGAGAACTCTTCGCCGGCGGCGCGCCTTATTGAACAGCAAGTCGGAGGAGGAGGAGCAGGCCTTAGTGGGCGCTGGGCACTCGTCCGGCTCGGGCAGTAGACGGGCGCCGTGATTATTATTTTCATTCTCGGACAGCAGCTCGTCCATTTTGTGGGCGTTCTCAATGCTGTGGGCTGTCATTGCCGCAAGTGCATAGTCTGTGTCCGGATCTTTTGTGTATATAATATATCAAGCTGTTTAACTCAGATATGTTGCACTTGGCGCGCGCTCATTCACACACACGCACGCAGGCACCAATACAAGCATACGTAGTTGCGCGCGTAAAACGTAAATGTCGCCTGCGTATTCGTATTCCTATTCCTATTCGTATTTGTAATCGTATTCGTATTCGTATTCCAGTCCTTGACGGGCAGCTTTCCGTTTCTGGCGCGTGTCCTTGTATTGGTGTCTACTATTACTACACGCGAGCGAAACACTTTGGAATTTTATCCGCGCGTGTAACTTTCATTGAACTTTTCTTTGTGTAGTCGTGTGTGAGAGCGTCAATCGAAAGACAGAGAGTGAGTGGGAGAGCGAGAGAGCAAGAGAGTGGGAGAGTAAAGCTCGTCGTACGCAAAGTTGGCTGCGGCTGTTGTTACGCTGTTACGCTGTTACCGTTACTTATTTCTTTTGTTTTTTTTTTTTTTTTTGCTTTAGCACAAATCACTTAAATTGTTGCTAATGTTGCCTGGTTTTCCACTTTCGATTGCAATGTTCTTTGAGTTTTTGGCATTTTGTAGACTTGATTTGCATATTGCTTGACAAATTGCTCACGAGCGTGCACATTTTTTTTTCTTCACAATTTATTCGTGTTTGCAAACCGTTAGCAGCCGAATATGTGGCTTGGTGTAGGGGTGGCAAAAGCTCGCCGGACGCCCCCTCCACCCGATGCTACAGCGGCGCCCACAAGCGCCTCAACGTACATGTACATACTAAAAATCGGAAAATTTTCACTGTACGTAGGCGAAAATTTTTAATGCCACATCAGAGTTAATATTTCCACGTATGAAATAAACAATTTCCTTGTTAGTTTAAGCACATCCTATTAATTGAACTATTGATTTCACCTCAGAGTTCAAGCACTCGATTTGCTTACACAACTGTTCAACTTGATTTTTAGCACACTTTTTTGTATTTGTAACAATTTTGATTATCTTTTGTAAAGGAATTCGAAGCTAATGATTTGTGTGCATGAAAATTTTTAGAGAATTTCTACCCAAATGGGGATACAAAAATTAAATGTCGAATTTTTTCAAAGCGCCTCCCGCTGCTCCAGGTTTTAATATCGATCTGCGCTGCATTCACGACAAGACTGAACTGCAATTTCAAACTCAATTTCTTCGCAGCGTTTCCAATGGATAACGAAAGCTCCGACAGCGTTTTCACAGAGGGCCAAAGCAGGCGGCTTAGGCGACACAGCCTAGACGCTACACTGACTACAAATTGTACACGAATAACAATCGTTAACACTGTGCAACAATGTAGTATGTTAATACTTAAACAATTTCTGCTTGCTTGGGTGAAACTGCTTTCGGTTGTGCTCTTGTTCGCGCCTGGGTGTATGCTACGCATAAGCCCGACTGCTGTGTGTAGGGCATCAGAATGCCAAAAATTAAAAGCTCCCTTACTTCGACGAGCCATGCATATGCGTACTACTAACATACATATACGCATACACACACACAGAAGCACACTCACACACATGCGTAATGAGCGCAGAACACGCAGGTTCATAACCTGCACCACTCGAAGCGTATTAGAAGGGACAGAATATATGTACATACACTTATACAGGGACGTCTAGGACGACCCGTGTAAATGCCTTGACATTTATTACACACTTCACAACTTCGACAGCTCAGCGTCAAATTCGATTTGCATTTGCTGCCTGTAAGTGTGTGTGTGTGTGTGTGTGTGTATGAGTTAATGTGTGTGGGCAGTGTGTGTGGGCTATTTGTGGGTTGCTTGACCACATGCGTTTCTGTAACGGGAACTCTTGGGTTAATCGCGTATAGTATGCAATTTTGCACGAATCTTGGAAGGCCGACACGATTCTATTTGATGTACATATGTACATGTATTAACGTCACACTCTGCACATATTCTTCAGCATTGAAATCACGCACCAGCCATTACCGACTATTTGCAGAATGCATTTTAAATGTTATAATAATTTATAATTTATAATTTTAATAAATTCGCGCTGTCCTTTCGGACGCTCAAAAAGACTGCTGCAATAAGCTGCAGCAACTGAGTATCTCATAGCAAGCAGCTTTTCAACGTGTGCAGACAGGGTGATTCGGGCGAGTGGCTACAGCTGAGTGCGGCTCCTTTAACAACTTGCTATAAAAAGTTATAATTATGGCAATTTTATTTACAATGTATGGCATACGTATATAAAATCATTGCATATTCGTGTGATGTGCAATAATTAATTATATTAATTCCAATTCAAGGTGAAACTTTTAAATTAATGTTCTCTTCTTGGCGTACATATTTGGGCATTAAAATTGGGTCAAATAGAATAGTCATGAAACGGCCAAGATCCGCCAGGCCTTGTCCGAATTGTGGGTCAGTTCTTATAGTTATTTATTTAATTTTTACAAATATAACGAAGGCAAGAAGTTAAATGTGGCAGTGCACACTTGTGAACATAATTAAAAAATTTGCAATATTTGAAAAAAAATAATTATCAGTGTTAATAACAGTTCAACTATATTCTTAGTTATCGGACCAGTGTTGTAAAGCTCTACGCAGCAAGAGCGGAAAATAACAAACAAAACGCAGAAAAGCTTGCCGGAGGGGAGTTTCCGCTGCCCGCGCCAAAGTTTACAGCTGGGCGATTCATCAGAGCGCTTATCGAGCACTTTACAAGGCACCTGTGTGCGCACCTGTGTATGTGTGTTTACACAAACAAGAATGAAAACGCGCTAATTTAAAGTGCACTCGAAGCGGGCAATTTGACTAAAGTTTCTTTTGTTAATACCAGCTCCTTACGTAATGCTCTCCGGCACTCGACTGAGCCGTCTGGCGGCGGGTCGTCTATTGCCCGGATTTGTTAGACGTGCCCACACGGAGCGCAAGGTGCAGGTCAAAGATGCCGGCGACCTGCACATTGTCGAATGCGGCAGCGGATCGCGTAGTTTGTTGCTGATGCCCGGCGCTCTGGGCTCCGCCTGGACGGACTTTAAGCCACAAATAGAGCAGCTGCCCAAGCTGCTGCCAGACCACACGATAATCGCCTGGGATCCGCCGGGCTATGGCAAATCGGTGCCGCCGCAGCGCAAGTTCGGGCTGGACTTCTTCCGCGAGGATGCGGAGGCAGCCGTTAATCTGATGCGTGCCCTGAACAGACCCCGGTTCTCGGTGCTGGGCTGGAGCGACGGCGGCATCACGGCCCTAATACTCGCCGGACGACATGCCGATGCCGTCGAGAAGCTGGCCATTTGGGGCGCTGGCGCTTATCTGAATGCGGACGAGGTGAAGGCGCTGAAGGCGATCCGGGACGTGGCCAAGTGGTCGCCACGCATGCGTGAGCCCATGGAACAGGTGTATGGCGCCGAGCGCTTCGCCCAGCTGTGGGCGGAGTGGGTGGACGCCGCCTGCGATTTCTACGCGCAGCGCGACGGCGACTTTTGCCGCATGGAAGTGGGCCAAGTGAAGGCGCCAACATTTATACTGCACGGCAAAAAGGATCCCATGATTGCCGCCGAGCACGTGCCCTGGCTGAGGCAGCGTTTGCCCCAGGCGCGCTACCACGAATTCCCCGACGGCAAGCACAACATCCACCTGCGCTATGCCCAGGAGTTCAACCAGCTCGTGGCGGACTTCTTTGCGGGAAAATAACAAAGGGCAAATATAGTCCGGCGGGTTTTTGCTTATGGAAAATTTATTGCTTTATGACTTTGGAACAGAGTGTTTATTTGATGTGGGCGCGAATGGTGGGCACATAGTCGTCGTACTGTGCCTGGAAGAAGTTGCCGGCAACGGGCGTGCCGAAGCTGTATTTGGCCACGTAGTCGCGGATCTTCACGTTGAGGCGGCCCTCCAGGGTGCTAGAAGGGGGGAAAAAAGAGAATTACTTGAGAAATTGGTATATATTTAAGGGAGCACCCACGTCTTGTTGATGAACTTGTCGCTGGTGATCTTGTCGCCCTGCTTGAACACGAAGAAGACGTAGCGATGCAGGCCGCTGCCCTCGGCCGGGCCGGCGCCGACGTATTCGGCCAAGACCTGGCCATCGGCGACCTTGTTGCCGGGAATGTTGATGACGGCCCAGTGGAGCACCTCGCGCATCTTGGGATCGGTGCGGCTGGGCGCATCGGGATCGACCATGAGCAGTGTGTACAAAGCGCCAGCCTCGGCATCCCAGCTAACGGTGGGCTCATCCTTCACCTGTGTGGGCGTCAGCTCCTTGCCCAGATCCACCTGTGCGCCGGACGGATAGGTAACCGTTGCCCGCGCCTTGGGCTTCTCGTCAACAATGTCGGGAATAATGCCGCTGGTGTCCATGATGTTCTCTGTCTGGCGTTGAGGCAGTGACTCTGACTTCGTTGTCGGGCCGTGCGCTATTTATCGATCCGCCGGACGGCGCCGGCCGGCGCTTCCACTGCCAAGTCATCGTTGGCCCTAATCAGTTTCGTGCACTTTTGGCTAGATAAAGATAAAGATACAGATAACTAAGACACCCCAGCTGATAGCCGGGCCCGTTTGACTTTATTGGCCAGAAAAATGACTACAGTATATTGCATAAATTTTGAAGTCCAGGTTAGCCGGTTATCTCCTTGTTCCGTATGGGCACATAGTCATCGTATTGCGCCTCATAGAAGTTGCCGGCAATGGGCTGGCCCAATCCGTGCTTGGCCGCAAACTGGCGGGCACTGAAGTTGAGGCGACCCGCGCGAGTGCTGCAATGGGGCACCAGAAGATCAGTAAAACCCGGAGCAGGAGCAATATCTTACCCACCGTTTGTCTATGTGCAGCGACTCCTCAATCCTTTCGGCTTGGCGGTACAGCAGGAATATATAGCGATGCAGTCCGGTGCCCTCGGGCGGACCTGAGCCCACGTACTCCGCCAGAGTTTGACCCTCGCCCAACCGGTTGCCCGGTATATTGACAACGGCCCAGTGCAAGATCTCACGGTACTTGGGCTCCGCGCGACTCGGCGCATCGGGATCCACCATCAGCAGCGTATGGAGAGCGTCTTCCTCGGCCTCCCATTCCACAAGCGGCTCCTCCTTCACCTGGGTGGGCGTCAGCTCGTTGCCCTCCTCCACGGCGAGCTCGCCCGCATAGCTGACCTTCAGCTTGTTGTTGGGCGGCGCCTCATCGAGCACATCGGGCACAAGAGCATTCATTATTTCAGCTCGTCTTTTTACTGTCCAGGCGACGTGTAAAATAAAATCTCAGCCGGGGCCGATATCGATTTTCGTTATCGCCGTGGTAATTTCGTAATTCGATATGATGATTCAGACAAATGATAAGGCAAAAGGCGGACAGCTCCTCCTCCTCCTCCTCCTCCTCCTCCTCCTGAGTATATACATACATATATATATGTTTATTTATGTATAATATAATTCCAATTAATTAATATCCAAACAAAATTGCCAGGCCTGGTGACAACTATCGACGTCTTTATAAATCAAAAATGAACTTTGATCCGCGCCAGTTTTCCAGATAGTAGCGCATGCACACGGCCACAGTCTAATATTTTATAGGTCTTTCAAAGATATCTTTATACATATGTATATGTATAAACCTCTCCAAACGCAGACAAATTCATTCCATATTTAACTGTGTGCATTTATCATTTGATTCCTAATTAACTTTAGCCGGGCCATAGTCTATAGGTATATAGATATTTTTTTATAAAACCCCGTTGACACACATCTCAACTAGCAACTATTTTGATATCCATTACAAATTGGTAAAAGGGGTATAATGTACTTGTGCAAATGTATATAACAGGCAAATGTATATATAGATTCTTGATCAGCATCAAAAGCCGAGTCGATCTTGCCCTGTTCGTCTTCCCGTCCGTCTGAACTCAAGGATTTCAGAACCTATAAGTAGAGACCTGATATTTTAGCTGTAGCTCCTCCTAGTGCCCGCGCAGATAGAGCTCGCGATAGAGCTTGCCCCGTTACCAAATAATCGATATCGAAATCCGGTTTTTTAAGCAAATCTCGTAAGCTATTAGAGCTAGAGCCACCAAATTTGACATGTAGCTTCTAGAATAGTTTATACATATAGATCAAGTATCTTTCATTTTATAGCTATCACTATTTTTCGCATTAAGACTCAATTGTCGAGTTCAGTGTTAAGAGGGTTCAGGGTATCCCCTAGTCGCGAGCTCCCGACAAGCAGCTCTTACTATTTAATTCTTGCTCATTTTAACAGGCGCGCGCTTTATTTATTTGAGTATATGCATATCTTGCTATTTATTTATTAAACAATTCGATTAACACTTTGAATATCAATATTATTAGCGCGCTTTGACAGAGTTTTCTATGAATACATCCATGGGGGAAACATTTAATATAATAATACATAAATCATAATTAGGTGTAAAAAGTGAGATTTGAGACGCGCGTAGTCTAATAAAATTACATAATATAATATTGTAAATAATAATATAATATAATGGTATGTTTAATATGTGCCTATATATGCATATATAGGTTAGAGGATGGGCCAACTATAATATGTATAGATGTATAGATGTATATATATATATATATATATATATATATTTAAAGCCCGAACTAAATTTGGAATAGTCGACAACATTTGTTCAATTTGATTGAGAGAAATTCCAATAACATTAAATATTGGCAAAAGCTTTCAATTATCCTTCTTTTGTCGTCCATGTGGATACACTTGCTCGATTGCTTCCGGGAGGCCTGGATCGTCCGCTTTAACAGCGCGTTTCGTAGAGACCGCTGCGTCCGATGTAACGCACCCATTTGACCACATCGTGATCGGAGTAGTTGAGCTTGGGCTCGAACACTTTCAGGTAACGCACCTTGAAGCCGGATGGTGCAAATGGCACCTCGAAGTTCATGGATATGGGCGGGCGCGTCCATTTCTTTTTGGTGTCCGTTTCGAGCAGTTCGATTTCGGCGGAGAGTTGGGTTTCCTTCATGCCCGCCATCCGTTTGATTTTCCACACAATCGCATTCTCCGAGGCCTTGTACTTGGCCTTGCCTTTCAGGCAAATCAACTGCACGCCCGAGGTGTTGAGCGGCGTGGGTATCTTCACCTCGATCTTCTGGCCCAGCAGCGAGGGCTTAAAGTTCGACTTGAGCACAACCTTGGCCTCCATCTTGGTGCGGCCCACCTCGCGCACCAGAGGTATCACACGGAACGGCAGCGATATGTCCTTGGTTGTACGGTAGCGCATCAGCTCGAATTCTCCGTCCGGCGGTATGAAGCTAATCGAATGCTCCGTCTCAAATTTGCTCAGCTTGACGCATTGATGGAACTGGCAATCGTCAATGACAACAACCGGCTTGCCGGAGCGCGATGTCTCCGCCTCGGAATTGCCCGAGAGGCCTCGGCCCTTGGATTCCATGACGATTTTATCGTTGATTCCAAACTTGCATTCGGGCATGCCTGAAAAACAAATTCCATTAATTATGGCAATGATCGACGGATCAAGGATCGGCGCTCACCTGACAAATACGACTTCATGACCACCTTGCCGGCCACGTGAGCCGACAGCACCTGGCCCTGGGGGCTCATCAGCAGATTAACATACTCGAGCACATCGAGGAACAGTTCGTTGCGTCGATATTTGATGCCCTCGCGTCGCCAGCCAATCTGGCCGGTAACCTGTGAGGTTATTTGCATTTGCTCCTCCTTGGTGGCCGACTTAATGCCCTGCTGCGTGATGAACGTCTTCAGTGTACCCGAGTCGGTATTCTGCGGATAACCAAAGTCCAAGATCTCGTCCAGCAGCTCATAGATGAGCACAAAGTTATTCTTGATGTTCTCCTCGGAGATCTTGCCAAAGTACGACTGCATGACCTCAATAATCTTGAGCAAGAACTCAAATACCATCGCAGCATTCACATTTTGCTTGGTGACCGCCGCCAGCCAAATGTTGGCACGCTAAAAGAAGAGCCGGAGAGGGGAGCGCGGGGGGGATTAGAGGCTGGGCGGACATCCGGTTGACGTGGCACGTACCTTTATGTGGAAAAAGCTGGTTCTGGCAATGTTGGTCACCGGCGAGCGCACCTGCTGCCTGGCATGGATGACGTTGACTCGGAAAGCGTCCACGGCGTTGCGTCCGATGTCATCGCGATAAACTCGGGAGATTAAAACCTCGCCCTTGTGGTTGTAAACAAACAAGCCACCAATCATTTTTGCGCTTTCTAGCTAGCCTGGCGAAAATTCGTATTCTACACGATTAGCACTAGGCGGAAAACCAATAATTTTCCACAAATTTGGGGCCTCTTATCACTTTTCCACAAAAAAAATCAATTGCTCTCGCACTCCCCTTTTTTTCGATAAGCATCTATGCATCGCTACTATCGATAACAAATTGTTGAGTTTTTCAACACTGTTAAAAGCATCGCAGCCAACTTTAACTTGTACATGACTCTGCGGCTTTGACAAAAACATATTTCATATTTCATCTTCACTCGGAAATAATTTCCCTGTTTGATTTAATCGAGACGTAAAGTTAAAACAAAAACATGCCTGCCGAAAACCTTGAGGAGCAGGGTCTGGAGAAGAACCCCAACCTGGAGCTGGCACAGACAAAGTTCCTATTGACGCTTGCGGAGCACAAACAAGATGTAGCACTCAAGACCAAGCTGCTGGATGCAATACGCGCGGATAATATGGCTCCATGGTACGAGCATATCTGCACGGAGCTAAACTGGAATGTGGATAAGGATTTGCTGGCACGTATGCGCGAACAAAATCGCATTGCAGTCGAACAGTTGGACGCTGCCATCGAGGATGCCGAGAAGAACCTCGGCGAGATGGAGGTGCGCGAGGCGAATCTTAAGAAATCGGAGTACTTGTGCCGCATTGGCGACAAGGCAGCCGCCGAGACGGCCTTTCGCAAGACGTATGAGAAGACCGTGTCGCTAGGCCACCGCCTGGACATTGTCTTTCATTTAATTCGTCTGGGCCTGTTCTATTTGGATCATGATTTGATAACACGCAACATCGACAAGGCCAAGTATCTGATCGAGGAGGGCGGCGACTGGGATCGTCGCAACCGCCTCAAGGTATACCAGGGTATCTATTCGGTTGCCATACGCGACTTCAAGGCGGCGGCCACCTTCTTCCTGGACACCGTCAGCACCTTCACTTCCTACGAGCTCATGGACTATCCGACATTCGTGCGCTACACCGTGTACGTGGCCATGATTGCGCTGCCACGCAATGAGCTCCGCGAAAAGGTCGTCAAAGGCTCGGAGATTCAAGAAGTGCTGCACGGCCTGCCCGATGTCAAGCAGTTCCTCTTCTCGCTCTTCAACTGCCAGTACGAGCAGTTCTACGTCTATCTGGCGCAGGTAGAGAAGCAGCTGCGTGCGGATTACCTGGTGCATCCGCATTATCGCTATTATGTGCGCGAGATGCGCATTCTGGGCTATACGCAGCTGCTGGAGTCGTATCGCTCGCTCACGCTCCAGTATATGGCCGACTCGTTTGGCGTGACCGTCGACTACATCGATCAGGAGCTGGCACGTTTTATTGCGGCGGGACGCTTGCATGCCAAGGTGGATCGCGTCGGGGGGATTGTGGAGACGAATCGGCCGGACAACAAGAACTGGCAGTATCAGGCGACTATTAAGCAGGGCGATCTGCTGCTCAATCGCATACAGAAGCTCAGCCGTGTTATAAATATTTAATTACTTCATTCTGCTGTAGCATAGTTATACTCATACACACCCAAGAACATATAAATTTTATTAAAAAATTCAAGTTATTACAATGTAAAACTATAATTAATCTGAAATGATACGACTTAATGTAGACAGCAGAAAATGTTGTTTTCTTAAATTCGCTAATCAAATGTGAGAACATTTGCATTTATTTATTAGCTAAACTCTTTGGAATTTGTTTGGTATCGCTCTTTTTTTTATTTTTTATTTGAGTATTATTGCATGCTTTCCGTTTGTACTTAATTTGGTCTTTAAATGTATATTTAAACCTCCTCAGCGAAAATACGCCAGGTGGCGTTTTGCTTATCGAAATTTGCTGCCCTTGTTATCGGCAAATTGCAACGCTGAGTTCGCGCGATTTAATCATTTTAAATGAACGATATCAGTGCACATCGGCCCCTTCATTTTTGCACTTCCAATCGTGCTCTTTAGTTAGATCATTGCCAATATTGTCATTATCTGTTTGTTTGTTGTTGCTAATGCAACTACGCGCCATGTCCTCCAGCGCAGCAGAGTTTCGAATACCGCAGTCGAGCGGCTCATCGCTTTCGTATTTAAGCGCCTCATTTGCCCGCTGCTGCTGCTGATTGGCTTCTGCCGATGCCTTGGCCAGATCATGCAGATTCTGCACTACCTCATCTATTATAGGGGAGCCCGGAGTTAGCGCGCCTGGTACCATGGCTATGGGTGGCAGAGCACTCAGCCCGGCCGGATTGTGACGTCGCATTGCGGCCAAATGATTCGTGCTCAAATTGATCAACGCATTCATCATGACCTTGTTGCGTTGATAGTCCTTGCGCAAATGCTGCCGTATCTCCGTGTGGCAATGTTCGTTGTTAGTTACTATGATCTCGCCCGTGTCGGTTGTGGTCACTCGGGCCTTGCAATTAAATTTGCGCGACAAATTGCACTGCCAGTATTTTTTATCCTTACGCACGTACTGAATGCCAAAAGTGTGACCGTCGTGGACCAGCAACGGTTTGCCGCGCTGACTCAGCATAAACTCGAGCTTGCCTTGAAACCAGTGTTCGCCGGGTGCGACTACAATATACACAAGATTGGCAGGATTGAACGCATGTACATGTGTGTGTGTGTGTGTATCGAGATGTGTATGAGTGTAGGTTATGTTTGATGGCTGGACATTCACAAATGAGCCCCGTTATTATTATTGTCTCATGCAGACCCCATGATGTAAGACTTACCTGCTAACCGGCTAACGCTACATTTAGGCCCGTTTTTCTCAATGTCAAGTTACGGTGTTTTCTCATAATAAAGAGTTTTTGATTAAAAAATTGCGTTTTAAATAATGACGTCACGTAACAGAAGTTTAAAGAGACAATTTTTGATACTTTCCAACACAATCAAAAAAAGTGTGCCCAACTGGCAGTAGTTAAATTGCCATTGAAAAATCCAAAAGCCGGCACTTTACCAGGCCAATAACTGGACATTGGGAAAACGCGCCAAGTTTGAGAGAAAAGTTCAGATCGGATGTGAAAAGCGATCGCAATTGGTATGTATGTTTCATTTGCATTTGCATTTGCATTTTACATTCGATATACATGCCCGCAGGTAGTACTATATACATAGATGTACATACAATCAAATTGAATTTCGTCTATAAAAACACTAACTAAGCGGCTCCAGCCGCAATAAATTATCGTTGTCTTATTAACTAGAAACGGCGCCCTCAGATGTTCTCGATCTTAAAATTGTGACTGGCACTGCCGGGCGATATCGTTATGGAGTCGATGACGTGCGCTGCCGCGCCCGCAGCGCTCTCCGCCGATCCGTCCGCGCTCGCATTGATGTCCACATGCCGCTGCTCAGCTGCATCCACATGGCCAGCGGGTGGCTGTGGCGGCGGCGGGCTCTTCATGCCTAGCGGCGACTCGATCGCATGCATCGAGTGGCTGCTCCTGTTCGACTGCGGACTCTGCTGCTGCAGCTGCGCTGGCGAAAGAGGTAGCAGCGATGACCCCGGCCCCACGCCCAGTTCCAGGTGGTGGGGCGAATGTTGCTGTTGCTGCTGCTGGTGATGTTGTGTGTGCGACTGGGCCTGCATGGGCAAATGCATCAGATTCGGATTGTGCATTATGTTTTGTATGACGCTATTGGACGGTGGAGGTGGCGGCGGCGGCGGCTGCGGCGGACCATTGCCCATGCCATGCTGCTCCATGCTGACGTGCGACGAGTTATGATGCTGCACGAGCAGATTGGGCAGCGCCTGTGCCAGATGTTGATGATGATGATGGTGATGCTGATGTGCCCCGGCTGGCGATGCTGGCGTCTGGTTAGCGAATATGTTGGCGCCCAGGCGACCGCCGGATCCATGGCTCATTTCCACGACGGCTGCTGCCGGTGCAGGCGTCACATGACTGCCCTCGGAAACGTTGTAGCCTGCCTGGCCGGGATTAGGATTGGGCGTAACCGTCACTGAGCTACTGCCACTGGGCGTGCCGGCATTGCCAGCACTTCCGGCGCCTCCGCGCATATGGGGCATGTGATTGTGAACGCCGGTGGCGGATATAATCCGACCCAGATGCGTGATGCAGCGCGCCCGACACATGCTGATGCGATAGGACTTGCACAGCCAGTAGGTCTTCATGCCCTGCTGCGTGGCGACCGTGTTGTTACGATTGAAAACGCAATTGCCGTGCAGCAAGGATGTGGTGGACAGCATGACCATGTTGCTGCCATCTGATCCATCCAAATGGGTGCAGCGTCCGCAACAAATATACGTACAATTGTGGAAGATTAGTGGGGCAAATCTTGCGGGTTAACCAAACAAATGCTTAACGCATAGACGGAGGATGTTATGTACAAGGAGAGGCTACGAAAATTCGTTTTGGGTATAATTTTATTGGCGGTGGGGCAAAGCATGTCCAGGCAGCGAGCTGTGCAAATAACGCTGGTTAATCCAGAGATGGAAACCACGTGCGCACGTGAAATAGAAGTGAATTTAGTTATGATAAGTTCTTATTTAGTTTAAATATGACAAGTATCGTCGGGTTGGCTTTAAGCCCGGTTTCCATCCCTGTTTAAAGCCAATCTTAATACTATGGGTTAGTAATAAGAGATGAAAACCACGCGCGCACGTGAAAAACAAGTGAATTCAAATGTGATAATTTCCTATTCGGTTTATATATGACAAGTATCGTCGGGGTGGCTTAAAGCCCGGTTTCCATCCCTGTTTTAATCAAATCTTAACAAGATATCTTATCAATAAGAGATGGAAACCACGTGCTCTTGTGAAATACAAGTGAATTTAAATGTGATAAGTTCCTATTTGGTTTATATCGTCGAATTGGCTTAAAGCCCGGTTTCCATCCCTGTTTTAAGCCAAAATTAACACGGTGGATTAGTAGCAATAAGTGGACATGGGTAAATCGTGATGGGTGAGCGGGTGAACCAAAGAGTTATAAACTAAAATCGAAAACGCATGCAACAGAGAGACAGACAGAGAGAGAGAGAGAGGGAGAGAGAGATGTGTGGAAACATAGATGGTTAGTTGGAAATGCGTCACCTACTTGATGGTATGTCCATGTGATTAGCAAAGTTCTTGGAGTAGTCGCTGGGCATATACAAATCATTTGGATATTCGGTGGCGGGGCCAACATTGACATTGACGCCCAGGCTGCCGCCGCTGCTGCCGGTCCCGCTGCCATTGTTGTTGCCCATGCCGACGCCCACGCCGGACACATTGCTGGAGCTGCTGGCGCCGCTGCTGTTGCCCGCCTTGTAGAAGTTATTGTAGTCCAGATTGAAGGCCGGAGCAAATGGATTGCGCAGCGAGCCGGCAGCTGTCGAAGGACCAGAACTGCCGCTCGGTCCGGCCTGATGATGACTCTCCGCCTCGCGCTTCAGGCTGCCCATATCGTAGCGCGGCTCCACCATGGAGATGTGCGGTATGGGCGGCAGAAAGAACTCCTCGGCGCTCAAGGGATTTTCCATGCCGCCGCCGCCGCTGTCTGCATTCTCAATGCCCTCACCCGGCTGCTCTGTCAGGGATCTGCGCAGCTGCTTGCGCGAGTAAATGGACAGGGAATCGCTGCTGAATTCTGCCGGCGCCGGGCGCTTGCTCTGCATATACAAGGGCAAACCCGCATCCGCTCGACTGCCGCTCGGCGAGGTCGTCGGCGTGCGCGAGTTGCCCTTCGGCTCAGCCTGATCCGCATCCGTCTTGCTGTGGTTTTGGCTGCTGGCGCTGCTGCTGCTGTTGGGCTCGTCGCCGCCGGCGGCATTTGTTACCTGGCTGGTGGACTTCTCGGAGGCACTGGAGCCTGGCGGGCTGTTCGAGTTGGTCGCCAGTCCCTTGATCTGCAGCAGTTGGCCAATCTTCATGAAGGACTGCAGCTCCGTGTGCTTGACATTCACGACGCCCTGGTACATGAACTCCAGCAGCTCGCACATGATATTGAAGCTTACATCTTTGAGTATGACTGAAAAAGGGGACGCAGAAAATGATCAGAAATTATAAATAAACATTTAGAAATTTAAATAGAAATAGAAATTAAAATAGAAATAATTGGAAATTTGAAATTGAAATCGAAATAATTGGAAATTAGAAATTGAAGTTGCAATAGAAATAATTGGAAATTAGAAATTGAAATAATCAGAAGTAATTGGAAATTATAAACTGAAATAGAAATAATTTAGAAATTGAAATAGAAATAATTGGAAATTCGAATAAAAAAAATCTCAACATGATTTTATTATTTTTCGGCATTGGGTTTTAGAAATTGAAATTGAATTGAATTGAAAAATAAATAATTGGATATAAGGAATTGAAATAGAAATAATTGGAAATTGAAATAGAAATAATTGGAAATTAGAAATTCAAATAGAAATAATTAGAAATTAGAAAAAAAAATCTCAACGGGAGTTTGTTATTTTCGGCATTGAGTTTTTTTAATTCCAATTACGTTCTATATTTAAATATATTTGTTGATGCGACGAAAACATCATCATCAGCTTGAAAGGAGGTCACATTCATAGTGGAGATGTTATCATCGAAGCGCTCAAATACTAAATCAATACATAAAAAAAAAACACGCAGCTACGATAAGAAATCTGAAAAAAACTTAAATATAAAAAACTCAACAACAACGGCAATAATTATTAAATAAGTAGCATGTCATATCATCGCCGGCAACTGGCAACTGGCAACTGGCAAATGCCTGGCGCTGCCTTTCGACACGGCCTATGGAACTGTCCGACTATTTTCTGTTTCTGCTGCTCTGGAGCTGATCTCGGCACAGTGGTCCACATAGCTTGACCCGGAGGGCAGCAGCAAGTATGCTAATTAGAATCTAATATCATTTCAGTTAAAGCTCTTTTACGCTCCTAAGGAAAGCTTTCTTTTCCAGAGAAAGTGTGCTTTAATTGAGAATATCGTAAGAATTAACATTTATTTTTCAACATATCAATATGAATATCATATCAAAAGGTTGACCAGGAGGACAGCTAATTAGAATCGTATAGCATATCAGTAAAAGCTCTTTTAAGCTCATGAAGAAAGCTTTATTTTTCAAGAAAAATTCGATTTAATTGAGAATAGCATTTCATATATTTAGTACCCAGTTAAAGCTCTTTTAAGCTCCCAAGGAAAGCTTTATTATCACGAAAAATAAGCTTTAATCCAGAATTAGCTGGATAAAGAACCAATAATAATCGAGAAACCCAATCGAACTCTTTTTTACTAAATTACTTTTATTTTTTTTAAATATGCTAATTAGAATATCATTTCATATAAATGTTAATGTTTAATGTTTTTCAAAGATATGCTTTAAACGAAAATATACTTTGAATATTTATTTTTCAACATATCAAACTGAATATCAAGCCAAAAGGTTGACCCGGCTTTCATATATTTAGTGATCAGTAAAAGCTCATTAAAGCTCCTAAGGAAAGCTTTCCTTTTCAAGGAAAGTATGCTTTAAACTGAAATAAACTGAATAAAGAACCAGCTGACAAATGGGAATCATGAAAGGCAATCTAATTCTTTTTTGAGCATTTATTTTTCAACATATTAAATATCAAATCACATGCTTATGATATAACTTGAAATAGTTGTTGATCTTTGTGAACCAAAGTTGATTATCAACAAAATGAGATAATGTCAGATTTTCAGGTTAAAGTTGAAATATGTGTGTATTCAAATTTAAATACAAAAGTGAAGGAGCTTCAACATTTGTTAATGAAGTCCATCTCTCATTTGCTTTGAACTAAATATAAGGGAAGCAATCGAGACACATTCGATCCACTATGCCGCATCTCAATAAGCTGGCATCAACATCTAGTTAAAATAAAAACAATATTATCACTTGTTCTCAATAACAATATTGTATATATGAAATCTCGAGCTCGACTGGTCAACTGTTGCTTAATCTCATCTGGGGCTCACGACGCCGTCATCCTATCCCGTGTGCCTATCTGCGACTCGTATCTGTGCGTCGCCACGTCCGTGTTTGCAAAGTATTGCAAAGATCAAAATCCGGGCAATACTACCTATATATACATATATATATATATACGGCTGGAGAGGGGCTGCAGCCTGTAACCCTCAACGATCTCGAAAGCCTGACGGCTGATCTCCCATAGATAGCTAATCATATATTGAAAACTTATTTTCAATAAAAATAAAATTTCTAATCAGCGATAAATGTAGAAATCCGTACAATATTTGTCGTACAGTACAGAGATACAAAATAAATATTGAGACGTGTTGTGGATAGGGACAAAGTGTCGCACAAAGAGATCCACAGACACAGCATGATCGAATCTTCGAGTCATATAAATACACTGAAACGAATTCTGTAGATAAACTTTTGTCTAAAGTTCACGGAGAACGTGATAAATACGCGTAGCATGCTGCGGCTGCTGCTGCTGTTGATAAGGAGAACATCCACCAAAAAATCTACAAGCACAATTCGGGCTGACGATCAACGATCAACGATCGTCAATTGTTGCCTCTAGCTGGGTTGTGTATGCTTAAAATATTATGTACATATGCATAAATATGTTATGTATGTACATATATGGCAGTCGGTTCTGTTTTCTGTTTTATGCCTGAACCCCGCTGATCTCTACTGATATCGCCCCACAGCTAAAGATCGACACAGCAGAAGGAGAAGCAATGCAGAGCACACAGATCGCCAGGACAGTTACGATACATATTTAAGTTGATCTGATCTCATCTCATCTCTACTGATCTCTACACGCTTCACAGCTATAGAGCAGAGCACACTGTCCATAAAGGACAGTTACGAAATATATTTAAGTTGATCTTAATCTGATCTGATCTCTACCCGCCCCACAACTATAGATCGCCACGCGGCGCTGCAGAGCACAGCTACAGATCGCCATACAGGATAGTCAGTCCTCGATATATGTATATTGAAGTTGATCTGATCTGATCTGATCTCTACTGATCTCAACCGACCTCTACTCGCCCCACAGCTAAAGATCGCCACGCGGAGCAGAGCTGCAGAGCACAGCATTCAGATCAACATACAGTATAGTCAGTCCTCGATATATATTCAAGTTGATCTGATCTGATCTCTCCAGCTATAGATTGCCACAGCAGGCGGAGCACAGCACGCAGCTCGCCCTACAGGAAAGTCAGTTACGATATACTTGATTTAAGTTCTATTTTTTTTTTGTGCCCACACCCATTGTGAAGAACACGCCCACTTGGAGCTGGCGACGACCAATAAGATTGCAGTCGATCGCTTTTGAAAGCAATTTTATTTTATGATTATGATAAATGTTTATCGAATCAGAACGCCAATTGGTTTGGTTTTTGTTTTTGTCGTCGCATGTGCCTTGTGCTGGAGTGGGCTGTCGCATTTCGACAATGTCGACTAACTGGCACTAACATTAATAAATAAATGTTATCTTGAAACGCCATATTAATCAGGTAGTCGTAGTGCTAGTGTTAGGCGTAGGGCTAGCCTACCACCTGAGTAAAGGTGAGGCGAGCGTTTCACCACAATATAACACTATCCCCCATCAAGGATATTTATACAACTAAAAAGCTAGTTGAACCTTTTAAACATATATATTTATATATATATATATGACTGATTGATTAAAGTAGAAATCGCTTCGTCAATAAAATCTTGGAAAGATGGAAAGTTTGTCGCAAACATTTTTTCTTAACACTTATTGGTTTATTATTGTTATTATTTATTACTTATTTTTTATTCTCTATTATCTATTATCCATTACTTATTATTTATTATTCATTATTCATTATTAATTATTTATTATTCATCATTCATTATTAATGATTCATTATACATTGTTCATTATTCATTATGCATTATGCATTATTCATTATTTATTTATTTATTATATATTTAATATTATCCATTATGTATTACTCATTATTTATTATTCATTATTTAATATTAAGTATTAATTATTTATTTATTTATCATTTACTCATTTATTGATTATTTATTATTATCTCCCGCACCTGGTTGAAAAATTGAGATGGAACGTTTAATTCCTTCAATCGGCTTCAAATTCTATTTCTCCCCTCTTCATATTTGTATGTCTATTCTTTCGTAGGACATGCTGGTTATTTCCAGTGTATGGGCTAATACCTAAGCTTGGGCATATTTGGGCTAAGGTGTTTCAACGTATTTGGGCCTTAGCCAAGGAATTAGCCGATAAGTAAATCTATTTGTTGCTACTGCCTTTTGACTCATAAATTACGAGTATTTGTCAACACAAGAGCTCCATAAAAACTAAAGAAATTTCATATGCTCAATGTCAAAGTCTGATATTATATGATACACTTATAAAATGTACTCCCGCTAAAATACGTAACAAACGACCAATGACAGCTAAAAGACAGAGGCGTACTTGGGAAGGGATAAGGCAAAAAAAAGAAGGGAATTTTAATGCAGAATGAGTAAAATAATACTCTTAATTGTCCTAAACTAAAACTTGAGGTATTTTTTTATTTTATTTCCTTTGCCGTTTATATTTATAAATTTAGGTAACCCCTATTTAGTACCCCTATTGAAGTTGACAGCTAAACGACAGTGGCGTACTTAAAAAGGGTTAGGCATAAAAAAGGGAAGGGAATCCTAATGCAGAATGAGTAAATTATAATACTCTTAATTGTCCCAAGCTGAACTTAGGGTATTTTTTAAATGATCTCCTTTTTATTTATAAATTTAGTTAGCCCCCTTTTACTGCCCCCCATTGAGGTTTTAGCGCTTCCTGAATACGCCGTCCCTGCTACTGGTTTCTGGGCCATAAAAATAACATTGAGTTTGATATTTACGACAAGTTCACCGGTCGATATTATATTATCTTCATTTATTGCGGCTAATATCAGCAACAGCCACAGCCAGAGCCAGAGCCCCAGAGCCCCAGCCCCCGATTCCTGGAGCACTTGAAGAGGAAACACTATGGTTCTCGTCTGGGTCTGTAATTGTATTTTGGGTTTATTAAGTGCCAATAGAAAACTTATCTCTGCCCAACTGGCCATAAGTCGAAAATCTTATTTTACGATTTAAAATTATACCAAAAAAAAAGGAACAAAAAACTGATAAACACTCGAGCTCATACTTATTGGTGTTTATGCCAATAATAAACAAGTAAGAATGCTCTAGTCGGGAGTGCTCGACTAGGGGATACCCTGAACCATCTCCTTCCTTAAAAGAAGCTACATGTCAAGTTTGGTGGCTCCGGCTCTTAATATTTACCAAAATTGCTAAAAAAACAGGATTTCGATATCGATTTTTAGCGATTACATAAAAACGGGGCAACTTATCGAATATCGGATTATCGGCGCTAGGAGGACCTATAGCTAAAATTTCAAGTCTCTAGCTATTAAAGGTTCTGAGATCCTTGAGTTCAGAAAGACGGACGAACGGACGGGAAGACGGACATGGCAAGATCGACTCCGTTAATGATGCTGATCAAGAATATATATACTTTATGGGGTCGGCGATGTTTCCTTCTGCCTGTTACATACATTTGCAGAAATACATTATACCCTTTTTACCCATTTTCAATGGGTTTGGAGTATAAAAAAATGGGAAATAGATAATATACGAGGATTAGCGTTGTACGGGGCCACAAAATGGCGTAGATATTGGAAGTGCCCACGTCTCTTTAAGTATTTTGTATATATCGATCGCAACACGGCAACAACTAGAACAACGACAACGGCTATATCAATATACAATATACAATACGGCAATTCATATCTCGCTCCGGTAACCAACTCGAGCTGCGGAGCACCCCTAATCAATATCTCGAAAAAGTCTTCAAGTGCCTGCGGACTAGAGATGGGCGCGTGTCGAAATATAATTCACAACTTATCTAAAAAAAAAAAATTTGCTTCCTATTTTTCAACTTAAAAGTTTCCTAAAGTTTCTGTGTGATCTCTCACGATGTTTGCACTTTTGACACGAACACGTCGTGTTGTTTAGACACGACTCGCACCCAGCTCTATTGTGGACACTCGGCGTGAACACAAAAAATAGTTTACGACTTATTGATAAAAAAGAAAAGCGTTGCATAGATAAATTAATTAATTTATTTTTGTTCGAGTAAACTGAAAATTGAAAACGTCGCGAACAACCAACATTTAAAGTTAGTGAATAATAAAATTGTGCCAAATAGTATCGAAATTGTTTTAAATGTTTTTTATTATGCAATTCTCTAATTTTTCATTTTGATATACATCTGCCTTTGGATTCTATTTAAAATTTTCTAACATTAATCTCCTTCTAATAATCCCAATTTCTGTTACTCTCGCGATTTTTGTTTTTCTGACACGAACACGTCGTGTTCATTAGATACGACACGACACGACACGACACGCGCCCAGCTCTAATTTGGACAGAAGTGCCGTTAGGTCCCGGGCAATCGGGCACCGGGCAACCAGTTGCTCAGTGTTGGGCAATAAATGATTGTTGGGCGCGATAAAAAGATAAAATGTTTGACTTTTGTTGTTGGACAAGTAGTTGCTGCTGCTGTTCGTTGTTGTTTGTTGTTATTTAAGTGTAACACGCAGGAGCAACAACAACAACAACTATAACAACAACAACAACAACAACATCATTTGGCTTGTTAGCACCTTAACTCATTGTTGTTGTTGTTGTATTATGACTTGGTTTATTTATAATTATTTTTACCCAAAAGCATTATTTATAGCCTATATTAATATTCTTTATCATTGAAAATAATACTTATGGTGCTGTTCCCTTCTTGTTAATATACCCTTTACCCACTAAATATGCCTAAACAATAAGGGTATCCTGGTTATGTCATTAAATATGTAACACACACAAAGGATGCCGATCCAGAAAAGTTTATTATATATATATATATAATTTATTTTTATTATATATGTATATATGTTCTTTTCGACATCAAGGTTCCCTAGAACAATACCTATTATTATTATCTCTGTATAAAAGCCTAGGAAAAATGCATTTCTCCTTGTTGGAAATGGGTGACAAAGATTTGCTGGGTGACGTTTCTCAAATCAATTGCTCAAATTTATATCCAAAGATCTATGCGAAAAATCATTTGAGACGCGTTTCACACCTTTCGCAAATCCAAGCTTTCTCGGTGGAAAATGAGATTCAAAGGTTATTTTTGGTGAACTTTTAAGTTTTTCCGATTTGCTTACTACTTATTTTCAAAGCATAACAAAAGAGCTTTGTTTCAGCAATTTGGCAAATTCCACCCGCAACAGTGGAAAATTGGCGGAAAACGTTTGAATGAAAGTGTTTTAGTTTACCGTACGATCGATTTCAAAATCATTTTCAAAGTTATTTGAGCGAATTTATTTGATACATGCTACGGGCAAGGTCAGGATATACCCACTTGATATATGTATATTAACATCCACATTTGCCAAGTCCAACAGACAAACAAACACAACAATTGTTCAAGAAATGCTTGTGCATATTTGTACATTTACAGGGTATCTGCTAGTTGGCCAACTGCTACTTCCTTTTGTTGCTTTTGTTGGTGTTGTTGTTTTTGTTGTTAGGTAGCACATTTCCACAGCTACTTGAAAGATAAAACATTGTTGTTTATTGCCGCTTGATCTGATAAAGCCACCGTGCAGCAGGCGAGGCGTGTAGAACAAGCCAACGACGAGGCAGCCGGGCAGGCCGGGTAGCCGGGCGGCCGGGCAGGCGATATCATATCCATGAACAATTCCAGAGTCCATGCCCAATATCTAGGTTGAGTTGAGCATTTGATGTGCATTTGATGAGGTCAGCAACGCACCCAACTTGAAGTGGAGCTAACCTTATCACAAGGGAGCACTTGGATGGGCATGGAGTGGGCCATGGATAGCTGCATCTGGAGACAACGTGGCGACGACTAACTAGCTCCATAGGCGATTATCAGCAATGATATTTGATTTATCACTGAACCCAAATAGATATATTACATACGCCTTAGACGGGGCGTTGGGTTCTTGTTAACTCTTAAATGTGACATCGAAATTTATGATATGGGCTTGATTTATATCGAGCACTGCACGGCGGGGCATCTGACAACTGACGGGCGTGCTTAGATAAAGTGACAGGTGGACAGGTGGACAGGACCGTGGACAGCGGGCGTATCAGTGATAAAATTTCAGCCTGTCGATAACTCGCGATCCGTATACGGTAAAAGCAACAACGTGGACAATTCTGGTTCAGGCAGACGTCCGCTTTAATGATGTCTATGAAGAAGGAACCGTGAGGAACTATCCGTAACAATTGAATACCCTTGCATATATATAATCTGTGAGATGATAAAGAGCTGAGACCGTAAGAATTTCAGACAACTCGAAAAATGTATTCCAGAGAACACTTGAGGTTTTAAAGATAATTCTTACGGTTTTAGAGATAATTCCAATTGATAAAAATCCTAGAATTTGCAGCAATATTTCCTATGGAAACTAAATTAAAGGGTAGCTCGATCCAGAAAATAATTCTCTTTATACAATATCGTGATTGTTTAAATTCCAGACTACACTTCATGTTCTACATATTATTCCAAAGGGTAGCTTACTTGATAATAATCCTAGAATTTGGAGCAATATTTCTTTAGGAAGCGTTTTTTTATACATAATCGTAAATTCCAGAGTACACTTATTGTTCTACAGATAATTCCCATGGGGACCTAATTTGTTAAAAATCCTAGAGTTTTGAGCTATGTTTTCTATGGAAGTTACATCAAAATGTAGCTCGATCCATAAGGATAAAATAATTCTTTTAATACAAATTGCGAATGTTTAAATTCCAGACAACACTTGATGATTATTCCAATTATTATTCCATTCATTCCTTCTACAGGGAATTTTTTCTGTACCAAGGGATCGTTTTTTAGAAAAAACTTTGGATAATTATTGGGACATTGGTCCGTCCGTTAGTAGACAGTTTACTGTACATTCAGGGCAAAGCTTGGCGCGCCGCCGCGTCAACATTTTAGGCAAACAAATGCTAAACAAATCGGAGCACACTCAAAAAAGAACTTGCGAAAAGAACGTGCCAATGATTAAATATCCACATACAGATACTATATTTACGGAGTGTGTGTGTGTACTTACTGATTGGATGCTGGCAGGGATTGGTGGTGAATATCTCCTGGAAGTACGGACTGCATATGGCCAGGACGATTTTGTGGGCCTGCAGCAGCTTGCCGTCGCAGGCCAGGGTGACGTCCACCAGGTCACCGCGGTCGTACAGATTCTGGAAGCCGCTCGCGATATTGTCCTGGAAATTTTTCCAGCATAGCTTGAACTCATCGTCCATGGCGGTCGCCGATTGTTGGCGGCGTTTCACGGCCAGCCAGCTGTATAGATTTGTATTTACTTAAAATACTTTTATTTGCCGTCGTTTTGCTGGCGACTCGACTTATTTGTAATTGTTGTCGGTTAAATGTGCAGAGAAATCTTGAGTCTCTGTTTTATTGCCGTTTTTTTTTAATGATTCTTGTTTATTTGCTTTTGGCCGTGATTTCTTGGCTCGTGCACTTTGTGGCTGACATTCACAACTGAGATGCCACAGAATGTCAGGTAGAACATAAACACAAAATATATATGTATATATATATATATGCAAAAAGCACGCTCACGAGAGCCAAACGCCGTCGCGAATGTAATTTGGTATTTTATTTTAAACAGATGCTGCAAAACAATTTTAGTTTTGTTGCCGTTCACGCGCACGAAACACGAACCGTCTGCGAGCACAGCCAGATTGACTTTGATTTCGGTTTTAATTAACACTTTTTGATTTAAAACATTTTTATCAGAAAAGCGTGAAATGGCAGCGGACGCTGTTTACGTTTCGGTTCGGTCGCCGTTTATGTCTGATAGAGAGAGCGAGAAAGAGAGAAACTAGAAATCATGCGCACAAGCAAAACAGCTGTTCAACGGGCAGTGCTGTAAAAGGCGAAAATGAAGATGGCGGGTCGGACTAAATTCAAATTGTGCCAAATGGCTTTTTCCTACCAGCATGCAATTTTTAGCATATTTTAACAGCGTGACAGTCTTCTTTACAATTATTTTCTTTTTTTTTGATTTGGGGAAAACCGTTGCGAGAACTGTCTATGGGGTTGGTCGTCACATGTATATGTTTACTATACGCTTCCTATAAGTAAAGTAATAATCGATTTATTCAATCGATATTCGATACATTTCGCTGAAAATATTTCCAGGCGCGGACTATAAAATTAAAAAGCGCCAGCAGCGCTGATTGATAAGCGCTTATCTAAATTTTGAAAACTCACCGACACAGTTCGGCTGAGGTCGACTTAGCGTGTGCGCTGAAATCGTAGAGCCAAAATAAAATCTTTCTAGGTAACCAATGCGACCGTCACAGTAGATAACGTGGCCGTGTATAACCCACTTTGTGTTTTAAACAAAAACAAAGAATTTCTTATCTGTGAATGGTTTGCACGTTAATTATATACACACCCAACCGCATATAGGTGGATACCAATGCCAATTGGTCACCGGTTTGATTTCTCTGATTTAGTGCTTTAAAAACGTTCAACTGCTTTGGAACAAACGATATTTGATTATCTTTCTATTATAATGGGTGGTTGTTGTAGTAAGCAAACAACGCAACATTAACAACGATTATTCAAATAATTAAATTTCCCATTAATTTCCTTCAGGCACTAGTAAATCGGTCGATTTGCCAACTGTGCCGCCAGCGCCAGCGAAACAGCGAGGCACCACCTTACCGGAATTCCCAAGTACCCTTTCGAACAATAATTCCGGCATTTCTACATTGGGAGGAGCCACGAACAGAGCACTTGAAGAAGATTAGCAAGGCTTACAACAATGCAACTAACAAAGAACATACAACAATTAATTTCGAGCAAATAATTGTTAAATATGCACCTAATTTGAATTAACATCAAATTTTCCTCTTAAAAATAAAACGTTTAAGTAATGTAGTTGATATTTTGTGAAATGTGCAGCTATAAATATTAATTATAGATTCAGTGTATTCAAAAGAGCGCCAAAGAGACTTTAACACTTTAAGCACAACTGCTGCTCAAGTGTACACATGACGAAAATACTGAAAAATACTGCTGTCAAATACTTGTACGCAATATGGAACTACACACAATAAGTGTTAAATATGCACCTAATTCGAATTAACATCACATTTTGCCTTAAAAAATAATACGTTTAGGCATTGCAGTGAATATTTTTTAAAATATGCTGCAATAAATAATAATTACAAATATTTTGTTCACATTTTATTTATTTGCAGTCTGCCTCATGACAATAATTATAGTGTATTTAAAATATTTTGCCAGAGCGCCAAATGACTTTTACAACACTCTCAGCACAACTGTTGCACATCACTTAAATCGCTACTAAAAAATACTTCTGTTAAATACTTGTACGTACTACACGTGCATGCGGCTCGTGTGTTTTATTTTTGTTAAGACTTTTATCAAATTTGGCGGATTTTATATGAAAACGCTGCCAGAGACATATAAAGATGGCAATACAAACGAATAAACGGAAAAGAAAACATGAAGCTGCGGCCGCAGACCAACCAGATGATGCCGAAATAGCGGTACCCAAAAAGCAGCACAAGGAGTCCCAAACGCCAAAGAGAAAAGCAAAAAAAGCAAAAGAACAGGTGAATAGTGAAGAACAGACGAATGAGGCAACAAATGAGGAGCAGTTGGACACTTCCGGCACTCCATCTAAAAGTAAAATGGAACAGGCAGCTGTAGATCAAAAAGATGAAAAAGTGGACGAAGCGGAAATCAGTCCCGACTCGGGCATCGAGCCGGAAGAGAAGCCTCTACGGTTTCCCAATGATTTCAAAATGATGCACTTCCGGAGCAAGCTGCTCGGCAACAACTTTATAACGGGTAAAGCTGAGATTGAGACTAAGATTCCCTTTTTATCAGTGTTTTTTTTCTCCGCCCAGAACTGCGTCACTTTCTGTACATGTGCGAAGTACGGCCCAGGATCGTGGCCAAGTATATTGAGAAGCGCGGCAAGCCGCTGGAGCTGGCCGAGGCCTTCAATCGCATCGACAAGACCAACATACTGCATGTGGGCTACCTATGCGAAGCGCTGCAGCGCATTATCATGGAGATACTCACGAATCAGAAGGGTCACATGGAGTCGGCGGCGCACGCGGGACGCTACTTTCTCAAGGTGCATGGCGCGCTGCTGGAGCAGCTGCTGCAGTCGGCACAGCCGAAGCATCGACGCAACGCGCTCAAATTGCTGACGGCGATTGTGTGCGTGGACTCGCAGCTGGGACGGCAGGTGCTCAGCTCCTACGATATACTCTCGAATGTGCGCACCATGAACGAAATGCTGTCGCACTCCAAGCACGATTACCAGAACGAGGACACGGTGCGCAAGGCATATATACACTTTGTCCTCGCCTTTCTGGTCGATGGCAATGCTCTGCTCATACGCAACATTATGGATCGCGCCCATCTGATCCGGGTGCTGGCCAAGGGTCTGATTTACGACGACCATGTGACCGCTTGCGTGGTGCTCAACACTCTGCGCCAATATGTGCTCGAGAATCCGAGCATATTGAAGACGAAAAAGGTGCACGTCTTCGATCTGGAATGCTGCAAATATCTGCGCCGCCTTTACGACTGGGAAGGACCCCAGGGCTTGGCCGTCTTCTATAAGGGACACAAGACGAAGAACTTTGTGCCGGAGGAACGCGAGGCCGTCGCCGCTGCCGCACATCAGTTTCTTCTGCTGCTCTTCACCTCGCGCAAGCATGGCATCAGCTTCGATGCGATGACCAACTATCGCCAGAAGCACAACAAGCTGCAGGGCAAGATCCTGGGCAGCCTATATCGACCATTCGCTGATCCGTATAAAAGGGAGCTTATATTGAAGACCCTGCAAGCCTGTCCCGATCTGGGCAGGCACACGGTGCGCAACTACGCCGCGTACGTGAATCCCATGCGAATGCCCGCGGATGATTTGCCGACAGCCATCGATTTGCTGGCCCAGATCATTGCAGCGGTACCGCCGAGCGCCCTGTCCTCGGCCATGGACAAAATGACGCTGACCGACTTCAGTTATTGGATCAAGGAGCTCTGCCTGCCCATCGAGGCGCTGCTGCACATCGTCGGCAAGTACATGCTCAAGCGCACCGATTTCCAGATACGCCTCGCCGTCAACCGGCTGCTGCTGGCCATGATGACGCAGTACAGCAACTATGTGGCCGCCGTGGCGCAGCGGGAGCAGTCGAAGCGTGCCGGGAACTCGTTGCGTAAATTTAAATTCGAGCTGCTCAATCATTTGCTGATCAACTTTCCGCCCATCGAGAGCGTACTGTTTTCGCTGTACATGAGCATAGAGGAACGCCAAAAGGATGGTGTCCATGTGCTGGAGCATCTGTCGGTCACCCTGGAGCTAATCCTCATCATGTGCAAGGAGAATCGGGCCTTTGTCAACAAAACCAGCCAGATTCTCGACTACTTGGATGTCTTGCGGCCTTTATACGAGACAAACTTCGACGAGCCGCTCGATCGGGAGCCCAATCCCCACGAGCTGGACAAGGTGCAAAAGATAAAGCTGGAGCTGAAATCGATTAAGACGATTTTGCTGCTGTTTCCGCGCTCGCTGCATCCGCAGGAGCAGCTCTTCGAGAAGGTGTTGCGCTCCTTCGTCAAGGCCTACATGCTGGAGGATGATCTGGCGGTCAAGTTGGAGGCCGGCGAGCTGCTGCACAGCCTGTTCCAGAACACGGGCATGTTTGACTCGTGCAGCTACGAGATCGACATCTGGCTGGAGGCATTGATCGGCTTCGATGCCCAAACCGTGGACAATGTGACGAGCATTCTGCTCAACATTCTCTCGCTGGACTTGTCCCAGGTGGAGCAGGAGCAGCAGGAGCAGGAGCAGCTGCCGTCCGCAACGACGTCCAGCAATGTGGAGAATCTGCGCAAGCTTTTCGCCCAAATCGAGCAGGGCCAAACGGTCCAGGCCTACGTGGAGACGCTGACGCTGAGCAAAATGTTGCCCCTGCTGCTGCAGGGCGTCGCCATCGAGCCGCCGCACGATGCCTACGTGGAACTCGTCTGCGTGCTGCTCTATCACTATCACACCAAACCGGAGCAGCTGCAGCAGCTCTACAGCTCGCAGCTGTCGCGGCACAAAGGCTACATGAAGATCGGGTCGGCTCCGCGTCAGCTGCCCACGCAGATTGCCAAACATTGGCCACAGCTGGCCCAGCTGCAGCGCCTGGTGCTGGAGGCTCCTGCGACGCAATCCTTTGAGGACATATTCCGGCCGACGCCGGAGCAGAGCGATCTGTTTGAGCTGCAGCTGGTGGATGGCAACAAGCTGCAACTGCATCTCAGCCTGCGCAATCCGCATCGCAACATGATCTACGCCCACGAGCTGCTCTTTTTGCTCGACCAGCTGGTGCGGAGCAAGCAACTGGGCGCCCAGCAAGCCCAACTGATAGCCGACTGCCTGATTAGGCTGCTGCAAACTGCGGCGCAGCTGGATGGCAACCAGCCGAGCACCCCGCTGGCTTATGAGGAGGAGCAGGGGGAAAGGGAGCTGAAGCAGGAGGAGACGCACACACAGCGCCTGCTGCACTACATCTACAGCATAAGGCTGAGCCAGCTGCGCGCGACTCACCTGCTCAGCGAGACAAGCGGGACGCAGCTGCACTACGTCAGCTGCCTGCGACGCCTGACGGAGCACTGTCGCCAACTACCCGGATTTGGCAGCTACACTGGCTACTACAGACAGCAGCTGGTCCTTGCGCTGGAGATAGCACTCGAGGATCGGGCAGCCTTGACGGCTGTCGAGCAGCCGGCGCAGCTGCTGGAGTGCGTTGCCCTGGTGGATGCCTTCGAGTTGAATGCCAGCGAATGCGCCCAAATGCTACAGTTGCTCACGGCAAAGCTGGAGGCGAGCGATTACCTGGCGGCGCCGCATTACTTTGAGCTGCAGTTGCGTCTGTTGCGGCGCCTGGCGCAGCTGCAGGAGCAGCCCGTCGACTGCAGCCAGGCCATGCTCCGGCTGCAAAGCTTTTACGCCGAATTTTGCGCCAGCTCCTTGCCCGCCGAGCAGCTGGAACAGCTGGAGACCGCGTTGCTGCAGTTCCTCAGCAGCCAGCATCATCATCTGGCCGGTTGCCACGCCCAGTTCTTTAGCAGTTTCTTTGCCACATCCAACCGGAAGCTGAGCAAATCCGCCGTAAAACTCGCCTGCCTGCTGCTGCAGCGCAACACGCAGCTGTCCGAGACATTTGTCGAGCTACTCCCGCAGCACCTGGAGCAGAAGGAGCTGATCTATCCGTTGCTGGATGTCGCATTCAGCCGAGGCTATCGGCTGGAGCAGTCCCTGCTGCAGCACTGCTATCAGAGCTACAAGGGGGGCATCCTCAAGAGCATCGAGAAGCCGCAAAAGGCGGCGCTCATCTATCGAGAGCACGCGGCGGCCAGTGCCGCGATCATTGGCCAGTGCATGCCCAAGTCCGAGTGCCTGGACTACTGCCAGAAGCAGCTCAAGTTCGATGCCGTCGGCCTGTTCCAAATGCGCGTGCTTCGCGAGATTTACTGCCAGGCCTTCGGCGCCAGCAAGGATGCACAGCAACAGGCGCAGATTTTTGTGAACTACGTCAATCTGAATGTCCAAATGCTGGCGCTCGATTTGAAGAAGCAAAGCGTGCAGCTGGAACAGCTCGAGCAGCTGGCCTTCAACTGTTACGACTGGTGGCAGCAGCAGAAGCTGGACTTGGAGGAGTCCAAGCCGGATTGGAGCCGTCTGCTGAGCGCCTCGCATTGGCTCAACTTTTGTCGCAGCTGCCTGAAGCAGGCGCTGCACATGGCCGAGCCGGAGTCAGACCCGGAGCAGAGGCAGATCAATGGGCTGCTGCTCAAGCTGCTGGCCTACCTTTGCGATCAGCTCTACGAGGATTACAGCGAGGAGCAGGCCGAGCAGCAGGCGGATGCCGCGTTGCTCTACGAGATGGCCTGCACGCACTCCTGCTGCTACGATCATCTGCTGGGCGAACCGAGCGCCGTAAAGACCTACCTGCTGCAGCTACTCGAGACGCTGGCAAGGAAGGCGCCATCGGCGCTGCACAGCGCCCACATACCCGTGCTCCTTGGCGCCTATCACGCGAGCCTGACACCCGCCGATCGCTACATCCTCGCCCTGCTGGAGCACTACGAGCGCTACGATGTGGGCCTGTCCGCGTATCGGCCCTTCGTCTGGGGCGAAAGCGCCGTCGCGCACTATGCGCTACGCGAGGCGGACGCGGATGAGCGCGCCAAGCTGCAGCAGCAGGAGACAAATGTCGCCCAGGTGCTCGCCTTGATTGTGCGCCAAACCTGCCAATACACGATTGAGAACTTTCCCATCTGGCGGACGCTGCACGCCAGCCAGCAGCTGCCGGAGCTGCAGTTTGTCGACCCGGCGACCAAATCCGTGAGATTCGGCGATAATCAGCTGGAGCAGCGCATCGAGCAGGGTAGCAGGCAATTCTCGCAGGATCAGCGCCGGCTGTGCCCGAAGCGCGACGAGCTTTACGAGCGCTGCTACGATCCGGCCTTTATGCTGCCGCTGATGATGCACTGCTTCGCGCCGGAGTCGGCGGTGCGTGCCCAGTGGCCCGTCCAGAATGGCCTGCTCTCTGTAAGCTTCTGTGCGCTGTCCTCGTTGGACAAGGACATGCGTTTGGCCGCCGCCTGCTGTCAGCAGCGTTATCGCAGCCATTTCGAGCTGTCCAAGTTTTACGAGAAGCCGCTCTGGACGCAGGCCTACGACAACATCCAGTCGGGTCTGGCCGAACTGCGCGATTCTTGGCTAGCGCAGCGCCGCACACATGGCGGCGTTCCACGTGTCCCACTGATCCCGGTGCTCTTCATCGCGCACAGCTTCAATCTGAGCACGGATCCAACGCATTTGCTGTACAAGCGCATGATGATGTATCTGCAGCTGAAGCAGAGCTTCAATTTTCAGACCATACCCGAATTCAATATATTCTTTTACTCCCAGGAGCCGGAGCACCAGCAATACCGCGAATTCATCGTCCAGCTGCTGAGCAATGGCATCAAATGCAGCGCCGATCTCTTCCTGCTGGTGTCCACCAACACGTTCAAGGTGCTGCTCAGCTTCTATAGCTCCCAACTGGCCACTCTGGACACCAATCTGCTGCTGCTCTCCGTGCTGTCCACGTGCGTTAAGATCCCAGGCGCTGTAAAGATCATGCTCGAACATGTGGGCATCTTGTCCTGGCTGGTGGGCGTCATACGTGACACCCAGTTCCATCAGTTCGACATCATCGAGGGCATCATTAGCATTGTCAACAATCTTTGGTATTCCGTCGCCGCCAGCCACTCGGAGCTGTCCGATTATGCGCATGTCCAGCTGCGCCTGCATCGGCTCGTGCTTCACCTGTTGCCGCTGCTCTCGCCGCGCGTCTCCACGCCCGGTCTGGCTCGGCTGCTGAATGTCCTCCAGAAGACCGCCTCCGCCGGCCAGTATCTGGCCCTGTCCGGACAGCAACTGGATATTTTACTGGACTGCGTGGCTCGCCACTGGCCGGAACAGATTGCCAGCGTCCGCTACATGCGCAGCTTTGGCGGCACCTACGCCTGCCCTCGCTCCGAATACTGCGAAGCACTAACCCGGGAGCATAACCTGGATACGCACTCTGTGCTCGCCCTCTCCAGCCTGCGGCAGTACGTGATCGACTGGTGGCAAGCGAATCACCAGGGAGCAGATCCCGATCTAGGCCAGAAAATAGCTGTGAGAGTGCATCCGCCAGAGGATGAGGTGTCCGCTTCTTAGGGCTGGCAATTCTTTTGTCCTGTTAATTTTAAAATAAAGAACTAAAACGTGTAATATATATTATATTTTTGCATGGAGCTCATGACTTAATTTCTTCCCTTAATTTTCCTGGATGGAATCTTGGAGCTACATTTTAATCCTATTCAAAAAATGCAATGTACTTTAATGGGGAGAATTGAAAAAGAAGAAGGAAATCTTCTAGGGAAAGGCTGGAACCGAGTTGCACAAGAGCTCAGGACAATTGGTTGACTGGGGGACAAACAGTTTAGGATATATGAAGATAAAATATAAATACAATTTATAGAAGGAAGTGCTCCCTAAATTTTCCTGGATGGAATCTTCAAGCTACATTTTAATCCTATTCAAGAAAATCCAATGTACTTTGAAGAATTGAAAAAGAAGGAACCTTTTGGGGAAAAGGATGGAACTGAGCTGCAGTAGAGGACAATCGGTTGACTGGGGGAAAAACAGTGAGATATATTAAAATAAAATATAAATACAATGGAAGGATTCTATAATTATTGTGTCGAAATGATGTTGCGCATTTGTCGGATGGCCGTTACGAGGCGTGGCTCGCAGCCGCTGCTCAGGTTGAGGTACTGGTCGGGTGCTGCTTTAAGCAGCGTGAGGATCTGGGCGAGCTGCAGGTTAATGGTGAGGCCCAGTTCCTCGAGCACGTTCGACAGGTACTCAATGTCTACGCTGAGCTGCGTGGCGGCGGAGGCGGGAAGCGACTTGATCTGCAATATCTGCGCCTGGTACAGAACACAGCACTGCTCCACGACGAGGGAAAGCAGCACGTCGGCGCAGGGCATCGGCTGCGTATACTTGATGTTGCACAGCTCCAAGGCCTGCTTGAGTAGCGCGGACGGCGCCAGCAGTAGCGGCTCCAGATGCTGCGGCAGCGTCAACAGATATTGGCCAATCTGTGTGATGCTTTCCTGCGGCGCAAAGCTGAACGCGGGCATGTTGATGCCCGCCGTTGGGTAAACCTCGACGGGCGGCCGGATGTGCGCCAAATGCGCCTCGATCGGCTGCAGCAGGATGTTCAGCGTAATGTCATGCGTCTCGGCCAGATAGCTCTTCAGCGTGACATAGACCTGCGGGAAGATGCCCAAGCTGTCCGCACTGGTGGCCGCTGTCGCATCGCTCCCCTTCTGCTGGTAATCCGCAATATTTGCGAGCAGCTGGGCGCGCAGCGGCGACTCACAGGTCTGATAGATGCTAATGGCGCCGCTGGCGGGCCGCTGCAGCCGGCTGGCGAGGGCGACCAAGCGCAAATGCAGCTGCTGCTCGAATTGATGCAGCTGCAGCTGAAAATCGGCCAGGCACTGCAGCTGGGACATGGTGTACTGCAGCAGGGACCAGTTTTCGCTGCGCGCCGTGCCCTCGCTGTTACCGCTGCCGAGACTTAGGCTCAGCTGGCGCTGTGTGCGACTGAAGTTCTCCAGCTGGCGCTTGAAGATGCCGCCGAGCACCGTGATCAGCTTGCATAGTGCCAGATCGTTAGTTATCGAGTCGCAGCGGGCACAGGCCTGCTGCAGCCACTCGTAGAGCTTGCGTGTGCTCTCCTCCAGATGACGCACTGCATCGCTGGGAGTGGCCTGATTGGACAACAAACGATCGACTTGCGTGGACAGCTGCGTCTCCTCCAGCCGTGGATACTGCTGTATAAACTTGTGAAAGTATTCAAAGATCGATTCGCCCAGCTGACGATGCAAATCGGCCGACAAAGTGATCTGCGACTGCTCCAGCGTTGAGTTCAGGTGCAGCACAAAGTTTTGATTGGCCTGAGCGTATTGGGCCAGTAGCTCGAGCCGCTCATTGGAGCTCTTCAGCAGCTGCAGTATATGGGCGTCCCGGGTGGGCTGCAGCGCCGGCAACAGCTCGGCGATGACCAGAAATGGCTGCGACTGCGCCATGTCCAGCGGCTCCGCGGCAAATAGTTGGACACACCATTTCAGCTGACGCTGGCAATGCTCCAGCAGCTGGTCGTAGTAGAGCGCAAGGAAGTGCTGCTGTGGCGACTCGCTGACCTGCAGCTCCAGCGTCTGCTTCCACTGCTGCTGCAGCACGTTCTTCTGCACGGCCCGATAATATTGCTGTAGTTGCGGCAATCGTTGAATGCTGCTGAAGATTTGCACATGCCGCTGAGCCTGTTCCAGATTCGACTCGGCGAAGCACTGTACCAGGCTGGGTGAGGCCATGGCCTCCAGCCGATTCTTGAAGTCTTCCACCTGCGTTTGGCGCTCGGCATGACCCGGCAGCTGTTCCTGCGCCTGCAGCGACTTCTGGAGCGCTGTCAGCTTATCGCAGACGCCCTGCAAACAGAAATTATATATATTTGTGCTAAGAATTCTCTATAGGAAGAGGCCACCTTCATGTCGTTGCGTTCAAAGCAGTCTTCCAGCTCGGCCAGCAGATTGCCCCAGCCGTCCGACTCCTGCAGCGATTCCTTGGCCGCCTGCAGCTTGGTTTGCAATGTATTCAGGCGCTCCAATGTGGCCATGCAGTCGCCCGTCTCCTCCTGCACGGCGGCCACCTCCTGACGCATCGCGCTCATCTTCTGCTGCAGCGCCGCCACATCGCACTGCAGCGTGGCCGCCTCCTTGGCGATGCGCGGCATGTTGGCCACGACCTGCTGGCTGGACTCCTCGACGGCATAGTTTACTTGCTGCACATACAGCTGCAGCTTGGCCACGTAGCTTTGTATGAACGCGGTGGCAGTTGCGCCCTCCTTTTTATTATTCTCTTCTGTATATTTTTTATAGTTTGCATTTATCCAATCGGCGGCAGAGAAACTTGGCTCTGATAGTGCCGAAATATCCATTTTTCAAAACGGATAAAGCACAAATTAAGAAATGATCTTAAAAGAAGTTCAGCCTTTCGAATGGCACAGCTGTTAGACGTGTAGTGTTGGAAAGTGTTGGGTAGTTGTTTGTCTTTTTTTCTTGTCTACTAATATTTGCTTAGAGTTTAGCACAGTTGTTAGACGTGAAGTGTTGAAAAATGTTGGGCAGTTGTTTTGCCTTCAATAACACAGCTGTTAGACTTGTAGTGCTCGAAAATGTTAGTTAGTTGTTTACTTTGTTTTTAATATCTACTGATTTTTGCTTAGAGTTTATGAATTTATAGCTAAATATAATCATATCTTAGCAATAAATCAAAATATCAAAATAAATATATAATCAAAAATTCGCGTGTCAATTTGTAGTGCATAATACGCGCACGGCCGCTCCAACAATATTAGTTCGTGCCAAGCAAAATCGGAGCACGCACTCATCTCTAGCACACGCACTGACAGATGTATTATTATGAGTCTCTGATACTTTGCCCGAACAACGACGATTTGCTTAAAAGCATACGCTGATGTATTTAGTAAGTGAAACATGTCAGTTTGCAAAGCCGATCCCTGGCAAGTGAAAAACAATAGCAATAAACCAGAAAACGGAAATACCGAAGTGATTGAAAAATTCGAAGATAATTTCAACCCCAATAAATCAGAGAGCAGACGCAAATCCGAAATCGGCGACAACAAAACGGAGAGTAATGCTTCAGGCTCACAACGCATCGAGCCGCTGCCAGATTCGGCAAACTATTTGCAATTGCTAGGTGCGTAGAAAAGAACTCTATATTTTTCGCTTGAATTTAATATCAATTTGCCACTTAGAGCGAAAACTGGAGAAAGTGCAAAAGGGCAACAAATTGTTGGACTCCCTGCAGGAGAAGAAACAGGATTGCATGCGCTCCCTCCTGGCCTCGAACGGTGTGCCAGAAACTACGCTCGAGCAGCTGCTCGATTTTGATACGCCCATCGAGAGCGGCCGGCTGCATCGTCACCTGCTGCCCGTGCAGGCGGTAACCGTGGGCGAAACATTGCAGATCGTGCAATACGACGCTCTCGGGGAACAGGCCGTAGAGCAAGTCGAGCAAGGGCAACAGGAGAAGCAGCAAGACGAGACGGAAAAAGAAATTAACTAATTATAATAATGGACTCTACGTTTGGCAATGTGTTCCTGTTCCTGACCGATTTGGCTTGGAAGAGTCGCTTGACAATACCCTTGCTGGTCACAACGGCTTTCCTGGTCATGGACATACGCTTGCAGATCGAGATTAACATCCAGACGGGACAAGTGGTAGCTGAACCCCCTGCTCCTCCCTACCATTAAATCCAGAACTAATGTCTCTATTACTACAACTGCAGAATGCCAGCGACCTTGATGAGCCCGATGACGCTTTCGAGGATCAGTTGGCGCACGGCGCAGCGTTTGCAATGGAAGAGGAGAGCGACGTCTATACGGATGATCTCGAGGAGTATAACAGCGAGTATACCAACGGAGATGGTAACAGTAGCGACACGTCACGCTACAGCGTGGATATCGACGATGACCTGGGCTCCGAGTACGACGTTGAGAACGATCTCGATGCTTACTATGCGAGCGAGATTCACTTCTAGCCAGACTTCGAATATAAATTTTAAGAGTATAATATGTACATGTTAGATGGTAATTTCTGTAGATTGTAGATGTATATGCACATATAGCCCCCAATATTACGTATTTGTATATTTCGGTGTAATCACAATTCTGAAACCATTTCAAGCCAAAATGCTTGTCTTTTAGTTTTATTGGCCTTACATATACAATTTGATCAATTCGTCACTGACCGCCGATGGCGTCAGTATGCCCAAATCGGTGAAGAGCAACGTGATATATGCGGGCGGCGTGTAGTCGACCAGTGGATGCACCTTAGACACATCATTTAAATGCTTGCGAGAGTACTGGAAACAAATGTAAAAAATTCAGAATTAGCGCAAATCATTGTTACGGCGTTGCCAACTTTCTCGGAAAACCTAATAAGACACGAATTAGCTTTCTTTTTAGTGCTAATTGGATTAAACAGAGTTGTTAGCACTTATTGAATTGCCAATAAGTGCTGTGCTCTGAAAACTGTTAATTGAATTGACAGCCCTGCGTGCACGACATCTTGCCTACCTTGTACTCGTTGGACAAATCTCTTTGATTCAAAGGATATAGGCGAGAAAACTTGAAACTTTCAGACAGCACATAGAAGGGCTTCTTCATTTCGCGCGCACACAAGCCCATTGTGTAGGAGCCAATGCGATTGATAATGCCGCCGCTCTCCACCACCGCCTCGGCGCCTACCATAACAAAGTCAACCGATTCCATTACATAGCCGGTGGCAGCGTCTAGTATAAGCGTACAATCTATATCCGCGGCCTGCAGCTCCTGCACCATCTCCTCCCTAACGAGAGACATAGTGTTATCCAAAAGATAACATTTAAGTGTTTATTAATACTTGCCCAGGGTTACCGATGCCGCCCTGCGTCACAAATACATGGAAGGTCTTCTTGTTTTGCGATGCGGCTATCAGCGCCTGGAGGACCACGCGAGAGCGGGAGTGGGTAAGGATTCGACAGCCATCGCTGATAAAACGTTGTGCCTGCTGTGAAATAACCTGACGCGAATTAAGTAACTTGGTTAGAAAGATTTTGCCCCGATTCAACATGATCTGCCGGCATTCCTCCATGTGTTTGTCATCCAAACTGAGTGTTATAAAACGACAGAAGAGCTCGCCAGCCGACACGATGGCTGCTATGGACAGGTCCGTATTGCGCATTGCTGCCACAGCCTCGCGCATTGTGGTGTGCAAAATATGTATTGTGCCAACTGAGAGTTTGTTATTATTATTACTAATAGTTTTTAAAAACAAATATATGCTTACATTGTTTCTTCTCTAAGATCATCAGCAACGTCTTAATTGCCGCTATGCCAGAGGACATGTCCTTGTCATCGTCGAGCAGCTGTAGAAAGAACTTGACCACGTCTAAGAAATAGTGTGTTAACATTAAACAATTTAATGACATTTTACGGCCACTTACCAAACTCTTCGCTCGTTTTTGTAACTTGTGGCATCTTAAAAGTATGTTTTAGTCTGTTATTTCTCGCCGTCAACAATTGCGATATAAACAGCTGTTTTGTTGCGCGGGGTCGTTACACGTAACGACAGGCTATGGAGATTGGGAATGAATAAAATTAAGTATTCGATTAGCAAACCAATAAGTAAGCTGAAAGCAGATAATTTTTATTGTATAGCAGATATCAAAACACCTTACATTTATATCAATAATGCAGCAAATGGCATATTGAAATGTTTATTGCGTGATGACGTGCATGCCAGTGTTGTTTCGCGTGCACATTTTTAATTTCACCAACACTGAGTGCCGGGGCAAAAAAGTAAACAATTGAATAGTGTGGCAAATGTTATTTTGTTTTTATTTAATGTTTCGGCATATGATCGTAACAAAATTAACGAAATGTGCATTAAATTAGAGAAGGAAACGTTGATTTAACTTGGGAACCCACTTGAGCTTTGGTTAATGCGCTTTGCCAACGTTTAGTCGTGGACAGCGACAATGTTTAAGCTAGAGTCCTACATAACACCAATTTTGCTGAACTACGTGGCGAAATATGTTAACATTCGCGACGAAGATGCGCAGGTGTCGTTGTGGGAGGGCGAGGTATCGTTTCAGAATTTGGATCTGCGCCTGGACGTGCTCGAGGAGGAGCTGAATCTGCCCATTGAGCTCGTCTCCGGCCACATACACGAGCTGTCCATTCAAGTGCCCTGGACAAAGCTAACATCGGAGCCGGTGCGCATCGAGATAAATACGATTGAGTTTGTCGCCAAGCTACCCAACGAGGAGAGCAAACAGCGCCGCGCCGCCCTCTTCCAGGAACAGCGCCGCAAACGCGCCGCGGCCGAGGCCGAGGAGGAGCAGCAGCCCGCCACTAGCATTCCCGCCGTGGTCAACAAGATTATCAACAATATCAACCTGCAGTGCCACAACATCATTCTGAAATACGTCGACGATGACATTGTGGTCTCCATGAATGTGCAGTATTTGAACTTCAGCGCCGCCGACGAGAAGTGGCAGCCAGCCATGGTGGATGTGAATCCCGTGAACGTGTTTTTGCGCAAACTGCTGCAGGTATCCGATTTGACCATATGCCTGGACAAGCGCAACACGGCCGGTCGTATTGAGGTGTGCCAGGAGCCGGTCTTATACCGTTGCACACTGGAGCTGCGGGTGCTGCGGAAACACAACGTGAATACTATGAGCACCATGAGCACCACGCGGATTGGTGTCTTCACCAGATCGCTGGACATTAATGTGTCGTCGATGCAACTGCCCATGGTTATGAGGCTGGTTAAAATGCTGCTAGAGCTGAAGCCCGTGGAAATTGAGGAGGAAATCTTTAGCTTGGAGACGCCAGAGTCTCCCAATGTCAGCGGCGGCTCGAATCTGGTTTCCAGCGACGTGGTCACAACTTCATTATTTTCGCGAGCATGGAATTTATTACCCAGCTTCGAGACACCACCGACCTCGACATCTGTCGAGGATCCCGTTGGGCATGTCTTCGATGTGGGCGTCTATGCGGAGGAATTGAATTTTCAGCTCAAGAACTCGGAGCTAATCACCGACCAGGCCATGGGCGGCATCAAGCGCATACGCTACACCCCCATTCTGCGCATCAGCCTGGGCGGCATATACTATGAGCGGGCGCAGCTCAAGGAGAACGATTGGACGAATGTGCGGGCGGGCCTTTCCAGCATTTGCATGGAGCCCTTGGGCGTCTATCGCAGCGAAGATCCCATGGATCGCAGCCTGGTCAACACCAAGGAGGTAGCAGTCGATTTTCCACTCCATTCTCTTGATTCTAATTAGTTGTCCTTTTCCTTTTAGTTCCACAACGAGCGCGCGTTCATTGACAAGAGCCTGTTCGATGATCAGTACACATTCGCGGATCGCAGCTGGTCCAGCCACAATCACGACGATTATTTCGCACGCAACACCGACGAATATATGCTCTTTCGCAGTCCGGTGCTCGCCTTCGACATTGTCGAGTGCCGTGCGGCGCGCCCGGCCAAGGGCCATGCTTCGCCGGAGGCGCAGCTGCGAGATCTGGGCCTGCGCGTCAAATACCGGGTGCTGTCCGCGGGCATAACATTCCACTTTACGCAGTCGTTTCTACAGGTTAAAAATGTAATTAGTGATTTATTGCGTCCTTACGATTACACAGGATATCATGCAGAGACCGTAAACGACAACATCAACAGCCCTGTGAGCAGGCAAGAGGAGTACAAGAACCGGTACATGACCTTTGCCGATTTCGAGTACCTGATGGGCTTCATGCCCATGTGCAACTATAAGATCGAGTTGCGCGACATGACCGTCAAGTTCTATCCGCGTCAGCAGAGCGACGACAGCTCCTCGTCCGTTAATCAGCATCGCCTCAGCACCACGGTCAATCAATCTCTCCTGCCGTATCTCCAGCTGAAATTGGCCTTCGCTGAGGGCGTCATTTGCGGGCCGGCCAATCCGCAGCGTCTGGTGAAGCTGATCACTCATCTGGAGGACAAGCCGCGCGAAATAATCGAGTCCTGCTACAATGCGTACACGTTTAATGTCAAGAATATGTCGCTGATGGCCATCAATACCACGCCGGAGATGGGCACGGCCAAGATGCTGCATATACCCAGCATGCATGTGCAGTTCAAGAGTCTCCTGCTGCCCAATTATTGGCGCCAAAATGTGGCTGCTCTGGAGACGGCCGAGATACAATCGGAGCTGATTAACGTGGAGTTTTCCAAGCGCGAACTCGACCTGACCACACGCATCATACCCCTGATATTGGTATACAATGGCCCTGAGCTGGGCGCCCTGGCCAAGCTGGTGGCGCAGGCGAACAAATCCTCGGATGTGATCAAGCTGCAGACGCTCATCACCAAGGTGCGCCTCAACTATCGCAAGTACCACACGCACCTGGCCATGTTGTTCTCGTTGCGCAACCTGAGCACCGATGTTTACCACACGATGATGAACATCCGGAACGTGGTCTTGTCCACAAATAAAGGCGTCACCAACAAATGGCTCGAGCTGCAGCTGCAGCTTCCGCTTCAGGACTCGACGCCGGACAGCAACCTTATACCCGCCAATGCGGCGTGCCTCTGGATCGAAAGTTTTCGCATCACGCTGGACATCTATTTGCTGCAGTTTCTCAACTCTTTCGCCAACCCCGAGCCGTGCATTGATAATGGTGAGTCCCTTCTTCTCCTGGAATGTCGAAACCTACTCGACGGCCCTATGACTCCTACCCTCTACAAGGGTATTAAAATAACCCACGGCCAGCTTAATATTAGTATTTGAATTAAAAAAAAACAAAAAAACACAGTGTTATCAACAAATAACTTTAAAAATATTTGTTGGCTGGTCCGACATCTTTAATTGCAAGTGCTACATTAATTTTAAATTAGATACTTTTCTTGCATAATTTTAATACATTTTATCTTCTGCTTTCTTTTAGAAACGGAACCGGAGTTTGATTCGTACAGTCTGTCCGAAAAGCAACCGTCGAATTCGAACTTTTCGATGGCTTCGGTGCCAAAGTTGTCGCAAATGGAAGTGAATATGCGTCGCCTGAGCCGGACAAATAGCCGCAAAATCTCTGTACCCGCGGAGACGATACACGCGAGCTCCGAGCGCGACGAGAAGCCGGCAACGCACACGGAACCTGTAAAAATGGCGCCAAAAAGCGAATCAAGCGGCGACCAAACGATCGAATTGATCCAGTTGATGAAGCGCCTGAGCACCATGGTTGTGGTCATGGAGATGACAAAGGTGCGGATCGATGTGTGCGAGATGATGCTGCGCAGGGCCAACAAGGATCTGGACGTGGAGTACACATCGATTCGACTGGAGCGCATGAAGATCAAGTCGAGCCACGCCGACGAAGTGCTGCGCGGCAACATACGCACTGTCATCAATGTGACGAACAACGCGGAGCTCTGCAACTGGGTTATGGAGCTGAAAGATTTCGCCGTCTGCTATCGCCTGGGCGCCACAACCGAGATGATTGTGGCTCCGGTGAGGACAACAATCACGCTGGCCCTGTCCCACAAGATCCTCGAGAAGGAGACGCCGGGCTCCAAGTCAAAAAAACGGAAGGATTCGTTTGTAGAGGAGGCCCAAATTGGTGGCCAGACGAGCTCCAAGAAAGTCGAGTGGCGGGAGGGGACCCAATACGAGGCCGCGCTGTCGAGCACCTACTCGATAAATGTGCACGTGGACATGTCAGCTATCAATATCTTTGGACGTCATGTAGGTGATTCTCTTGGTCTTGGATCTTCTCCCTATAACCAGTTCTCCCTTTATCTCCTTTACAGCTAAAACTTTTGCATGATCATTACGAAATCCTCAATGCGGTCTATAGTTCCCTTCTCGCCTTGGGCGCCGGCTCGTGCCCAACGCATCGGAAAGATCACAGGCCCAGTCTGGAGATTTACACGGGCAGCGCACAGAACTATACCGTGCTGAAGGAGTTCCTCGAACTGGATCCCAACTTTAAGCCGCCCGCTAATAGCCCAGGTGAGATAGTCACAGTTTAACTTTCGACAATTTGGTTAAATTTCTTGTTTTTTTAGATCCCAAAGCGAAGGCCTCCTTGATATTATTTTGTCAGTGGACAATTCCGCGCATTTCCATGGAAGTCGAAGGCTTTTGTGATCAGAAGCACCGCAAGCTCTTGTTGAGCTTTGAGGATCTGCTGCTGAATGTGGACAGGCACGAGGACTTCACCAAGATCACCACCAAAGTGGAGAACTTCAGTCTCAACTACTACAAGGCGATCGCGCTCGACGAGTGGCGTCTCATGGACGACTTTCACATCAAAATGCTCGGAGATAATACGAATTTGCCGCTCATCAATGTCGTCGTCACGACAGTGAGCCTGCAAGACCTGCACTCGAAGATTGGGGCTCGCGATCTGCTCAACGAACGTCGCACAATATCCGAGCTGATCATCGAGGTGCAGCCCATCGAAATGATCTTGCACGTGGATCGCATCAGCGAGTTCTTGGTATGCCAATGCGATGTCTTCGAAATAATGCGCAGCGGCCCAACCAAAGAGGTCGCCGCGAGCCAACCGAAAGCGGTTAAGGATAGCATCACAACCGTGCAGGATCTGCCCATGGTGCACTTGAACAGCAAGGGCATCTTCATCTATCTGCCCGTCGAGTCGGAGAAGAAATGCTGCAGCGTGCTGCTGCTAAGGGTGAGTTTGTCTGGGTATGATTTTAAGGGGAAATCATTCCCTGATCATTTCTCTACCTCTCACAGATCGAGAGCATTAAGCTGACGCCGAGTGTGGAGAATCCACTGGTGCGTCAGCCCATTCGCCCGGATATCTACAACAAGGCGGCTGAACTGAATATGCTGAGCACGCCGGGCGCCCTGGTCGAGGATCGTCAGTACGAGCTGAGCGTGCGCAGGATTTCGCTCTCCTCGGGCAACTGGCAGCAGACGCAGAAATATCGCTCGGAGGCGACGCTGGCCAACAAGCACAGCAATCCGGCCCTGGAGTGGAACAATCAGACGCGTTCCACAGAGCTGGAGCACATGGACATATTCAAAGACTTTGACTTTATCACGGTTTACGCACCAGCCATCAGCTACGATCGGTTTTTGGTGTGCGGCGAAAGCGTCGAGTTCAATTGCGTGACGGATTTTGTGGCCACGCTGAATACGCATCAAATTCACCTGATCTCTTGCATCATAAATCGCGTGCAGCGGCTGCGCGGGTGGGTCTCATACGTTTCCTTTAAGAAAGTCAAATAACTTGTTTATATTTTTTAGCATTCTTGGCCAGAGCTGCCTGGAGGCATGCCCCAAATCCAGGCACCCTCCGATTTACGGCACCGTGAACGTCTCCCAAGAGAATGCGGAGCTCTTCCAGTCGATCTTGTCGCAGACGCATAAAAGTAAACTCTATAAGAACTGGACGAAGGCGAAGGCGCCTGCCTTCGGCAGCTTCAAGGATGCCCATAGCAGCGACACCCTGCTCCGGTCCTGCCAGAGCGACTCGGGCATTAATATACCCGAAAATACAATTGGTGTCCAGGTGCCGCGAAGTTATACGTTGGACGCGCAGAAGCTGCCCGGCACAAAACATAAGATGAGATATCCGCGCAGCGTCTCCTTTGTCGCAGGCATCTTTGCGTTCAAAGTCTACGATGTGCTCGAGGAGGAGGATCAGCTGAAGCTTCGACCGTTGCTGCTGGTGACCGTATCGCAGCCGAGTTTTATATCTACGCAAACGCCGCGTGCTGCCATTACACAGGCTTCCATTTTCGACTTCAACATACATTTGGCCAAGTCGGACACGGAGCGCGATTTCATCAGCTCTGATGAAGCTCTGGGCGGGCAGTTCAGCGAGCCCGTCTTCGTCACGCAGCCCGGCACGCTCGGAAGCTCCGGTATTCCGCCCCCGCTCTTCACCCTCAAGACTCAAGTCGATAGGAGGCAGCATGTGGACGTAGACATCGAGCTGCGCAAGCCCATGCAGCTGAGCCTGTGCGAGGGCAGTGTCAAGCTCCTCTCCAGCGATCTCATACGCATCTACTCCTTGCTCAGCCTTACTCCTTACTTCGCGCAGCGCAGCGAGAGGCCTGTTGTGCACACGACGCGCATGCGCCAGCTGAAGCTGCAGTGCTTCAATGCGGATCGACTGCATCTCGTTTGCGACCGTGTCACCGTCAAGTTCTACGATGAGGCGCAGAGCTACAGCTGCAGCGCCGTCTGCCTGGACTTCAATGCCAATGTCAAGTTCACGGATCGGCCGCAAAAGGCTTCCATCAAGTCGACGCTGGGCGCCTTCTTTGTGCAGACCGGCGACCAGATCCTGCTGCATCCGCTGCTAATACGTCTGTCCGCGGATCTGCTCAGTGAATCCTGGTGCGATCAGCTGCTGACCAGCATCACGCTCAAGCTCAATGTGCTGCACGTCGATGCGAGCATTCAGAACATTTTGCACCTGAGTCAGGCGCGCGACGGACTGGACAACATTAAGGCGCATGCTGACCAGGAGTGGCAGCAGTTTCTCCAACAGCGTCCAGCGCTGGGCCAGCCGCCGGCAAATCCGCCAACGGGACTGTTAAAGTACACGCCCTCACAGGCGGAGATTGTGCGCTCCAAGACGACGCAGAAAAGCAAGATTGAGTTCTACCAGGACGACCTGCGGTACGTTATTGAAAGATTATAATTTTATTGACTCATATTTAAATATCCCATTCCCCTTCTAGCGCGGGCGCCTTTCAGTTTGTCTATCTGAACACGGACACCATGCTGCCGATGCCCTACCAGGTGCAGATCATCAAGAAGAACTATGGCATCATTTGTTGGCGCTATCCGCAGCCGCGCCAGATGAGCCGCATACACATCTATCCTGTGCCAATGCCCGTAAGCACCTCAGCAAATGTTACCCTGATCTCTGCTTAATCTTGTTTTTCTCGCCCTGCAGGTAGAGAATCCCATCCACATCCAGTGTCGCATGGAATACTTCAGCGAGACGCACGAAACTTTCTTGCACTATTGCGATTTTGAGCTCTCGGAGATCGCCAGCAAACAGTTGACGCCGCCGGATCGCAACATTAGTGCCACAATTTGGCGCGTGGTGATCATGCAGTCGCTTATCTCCGTGAACGGCTCCTGCTTCGATCCGGAGGAGGACGAGGAGCTGCAAACGGTGAGCGTGTGCACATGCTTTTAAGCCGAATCTCCAATTCATTCGCTTTGCAGATCGAGAGCGGCCGCTTGGAGTTTGACTTTAGGAAATGTGACAACAACGATTTTATCCTGCATCCAAAGGTTTTGGTGGGCTGCATGCGCATTGATACCACCTTCCAGGCGGAGCTGGTGCCCAAGCTGCAGCTGCTCGTCTGCTGTCAGAATATTAAGCTGAACTTCCTGAACCAGCCGGACGCGTCGAATGTGCTGCCGCCGCCGCTCCAGAAATATTATTTGCGACGCATAACGAAAATAACGCAGACTTTTCTCACCGTGCACGTGGATGATTTGCGGCTGCACGCGTCCGTCTATACGCCGACTAATTACAGCGTTGAGACGGACCTTCGCAGTCGCATCAAGTGCCTGGACTACGGCTGCCTCAATGTGCTGGACATCATGGAGCCCATGGCCTTTCACAGCTATTTGAGATTTAACAGCGCGAAGAGCCTGCTGCAGGCCAACTTTTTGCTGGACAAGCTGCGCTTCAATTGTGGGCCCTGTGTGATACACACGCTGCTCTGCTCGAAGCAGCACTGGCAGGAGCTACTGCAGCAGCGCGACATCGTGCACACCCTGATGCCCAGGTGCGTGATCGTCAATCGCATGCAGACGCCCTTTGTCTTCGCCCAGACGGGCACAAGCGAACGGATCCCTGTCGCCTCACAAGAGCTGCGTCCCTACTATTTCTGCAGTGATAGTCACGGTCAGGAGCTGACGTTCCACATCGAAGATGCGGACACGCATCAGCTGGAGGTCAGCGAATCGGTGCCGATTGCTTTGAAGTTCGAGGACGAGCACCAAGTGCGTCATGTGCGCATCGGTCAGCGCTGGCTCACCATCAAGCTGAGCAAATTGTCCGCCACGCAGGTGTACATTCTGGTCAAGGGCCAGATTGAGCTGGTCAGCATGATGCCCTTTGAGCTGCTTACCGAATTTCGAACCGAGGGCAAGCCGCAGGACGAACCTCAGGCACATTTGCTGCCCGCCAAGGGACGCACTTCCTTCTACCAGGATGTGTCGCGAAATGCCGATATCAGCATGAGGTTCGTGAACCTGAAATATGTAGCAGACCCCTGGAACTGTCTCCAAGAGATTAACACTCCGGGGTCAAGTAATTCTTGCTCCATCCTTGTGAGACCTTCCCTTTTAGGGTATTATAATTATTATATTGAATACACTTTGTAATCGCCCCCTTTTATTTTTCCAGGCTCAAGCTGAGCTCGAGCCATGGCAAAGGACGCACTGGCGACATCCCGCTCAAGTCGAACAACAGCCTGCCCTGGCTGGTGAAGGTGCCGACCCAATTGCCGCAGCAGTTCATCAGCTTGTGGGTGCGCATTGTGCGCGAAGACATTCCGCTGGGATCTATCGATGATTTGTTGCCGCCGCAAAGAATACTCGTTAGCATTTGGCCCATATTCGAGATCTGCAATTTGCTCAGCTGCGAGCTGCCGGCAACGGAGAGCAGCACCGAGGAGCAGTTCATCATTGCCGCGGAGGGCGGTCGCCAATCTCTGAGCACGGCCACAACGCACTCCACGGAGCACTGTGTGAAGTTCGAATTCCCGTACGTTATTCTTGTAAATAATTTATAGTCCTTTTTCTAATCTTTCTCCTGTTGTTGATCAGTTGCGCCCTCGGCCCCGCCTCGCAAGGAGAATACACGTTCATGCTCAAGTCCATCGACTGGCACAAGTTCTTCCACTACGAGCCCGCGGATTGGCCCATTGAGCGCACGCTGGATCAGCTGGACAAGAATCTGAAGCCCAAATGGCCGCTGAACGATGCCGAGGAGCTGCGCGTGCATCGCCCTTGCAAGCTGCTCAGTCAGCTGGATGTCCAGTATCGTGCGCAGGCGACTCGCGAGTTCTCCTGCACCCTGGGCCTCGAAATTGCCGCCTGGGGCATGTTCATCAACGACACGGATCTGGATGTGAGCATCTGTTTGCCGGCGGCGGGCGCTCGCCATCTGGTCCGCGCCAACTGCCTGGAAATGCTGCCCGTGCTGAACGGCCACTTTACCATCGATGCGCCCATTGGGTCGAGTTGGATACCCTCGCTGCCCATTAGCCTGGAGAATCAGACGGGCCTGGGGCGTCATGTACTTCTGCGCGCCAATTCCTATGTGGACATCGTTCTGGTGCGCTGTGACGACGTGCTGCGTTTGCTGCTCGAGTTCAAGCTGGAGGATGGCCATCGGATCTTCAAGCTGCGCTCCAAGTTTGTGATTGCCAACTTCTCGGACGTCACACTGTCCGCCCTGCCGCTGACCATGGATCACAAGGAGACCGTATCGCGCTCGGAGGTTAATGCGCTGGATTTTCCAAGGAGCATACGAAATCTCCCATCCTTGCAGGCCAAACAGCATTCGTGAGTGCATCCAACGCGCCTGAATCGTATCTGACATTAATTTATCTCCCTTTTCCGCCTTTCTTTAGTAACATTGGCGTCTCCGTGGAGCTGTTCCACGATCTGAACGCACACAAGTCTAAGCACACCTGCGACACAGCCTTCGTCTACTTCATGTGCTTTGCCGTGCCCGGCAAACAGGACATTTCCATTCCCGTGCCGCTGACGCTGCCCTTTACGCGCCGCTGCTTCAATCTGCAGGATGGTAGCGATTCCATACCCCTAATGCTAAGCCTCATCGAGAAGGACAATGTGCTCTATCTGAACGTGTTCAGGGACACGTCGCCGGCCCTGATCATAAGTAACAATACGAATGTGAAGCTTTTCGTGGCCCAGACGAGCGCCTCGGGCAACAGCAATGTGACCTGCACCTCGCCCGAGCTAGCGGGCAAGCACTTCCAGTGGAATCAATTGATTTCCCCGTTTAGCAAATGCTACTATACGCCGCCCCAGATGTACGCCAACTTTCCCGACGTCGAGTTCACCATGTGCAACCTCTCCCTGGCCCTCTACAGCGGTGAGTCATGCGCTTCCAAAAAGATTCCGACTCAGCAATTAATTCTAATTGCAGATTTGGTTGCTTGTGGCAAGCACAAGATCAGCTGGTCGAAGCCGATTCGCACGGACAAGTCGTGGCAGAAGTTCATACACGTGCCCAACCATGGCGACATCAAGGTCGTCATCTGTGATAAGCATCGATCGATACGCTTCAACATCTACTACATAGCCCAGCAGCTGGAGTTCTCCGTCAAGGATCTGCGCTCGCGCCTGAAGCAACCCCAATTGCCGGAATTCGCCGAGGAGCAGCCAGCCCCAAAGCAGGCGGAACCCACCGGCTGCGAGCCGGAGCATCGAACCGTTGACTGCATCCACTTTAGCCAGGAGTGCGAGGCGCATCTGACGATCGCCGTGCGCTTCTTCATCAAGAGCTTCGTCTTCAGCCTGCACACAAACGATCGGGATCGGGATTCTCTTAAGACCGAAGTCTGCAACATATATGCGGACGATGTCATGTTGGCCTACGACGACGACGAGGACGGGCAGCGTGTGCTGCAGCTGCAGCTGCCCAATCTGCAGGTGGACAACCAACTGTACTCCAATGGCAAATATGATTTCCCGGTTCTGCTCTGCTCGCAGAAGCTTTACAAGCGCGACAGCTGCCTGCCCAAGGTGTACGATCTGGAGGAGCAGTATCGTAGCCAGGCGCTCGGCTCCATTTCGATGTTGACCTTTGTGCTGTACGAGGATGAGCTGCAGCTGCAGGCGGTGCGCTGTCGGCTGCAGCCGCTGCGCGTCTACATCGAGGATGCGTATCTCAACCAGCTGCTGGACACGCTGGTCGAGTGTGCGCCCTCCAATTGTGTCTATACGCCGCGCCTGGACACCAAGCGCGTCGTCCTGGACCCGGGCCAGATTTGGCTGCCGGAGCAGGTGGTCGCACAGGCGCGCTACATCGCCGAGCCGCTGCGTCTGAGCAGCTTCATTGTGGAGCCGCTCAGTCTGCTGCTCTCGGTGCACACATCCTCGCGTCTGTATATCGCCCTGGATCATTCGCCTTTGTCCTTCTCGCGCTACGAGCGCGAACAGATTCTGACCGTGCCGCTGCGCTTCGGCCAATCCCTGGGTCTGCACTATCTGAGCGGCGCCATTTTTGGCGCCGGCTGGGTCGTCGGTTCGCTAGAGATCCTGGGCAGTCCGAGTGGACTCGCCCGGTCGTTTACCACGGGCATGCGCGACTTCATTTCGATGCCCGTCCAGGGCCTGTTTCGCGGCCCGTGGGGCTTCCTTGTGGGCATCACCCAAGGCTCCGCTTCGCTGCTGCGCAATGTCACCGCGGGCACGGTTAACTCGGTGACCAAACTGGCCGGCTCGGTGGCGCGCAACATTGACCGACTTACGCTGGACTCGGAGCACATTGAGCTGACGGAGGCGCGACGACGCGCCCGACCCCAGGGCTTTGCGGATGGCCTGACCCTCGGCCTGACTGGGCTGGGCATCAGCCTGCTGGGCGCGGTCGGCGGATTGGCGCATCATACACTGGAGGCGCGCAGCTCCGTGGGCGTCCTGACCGGCTTGACCAAAGGCATTGTTGGCGCCCTAACTAAGCCCATAAGTGGAGCGGCCGAAATGCTGGCCCTGACGGGGCAGGGCGTGCTGCATACGGTCGGATTTAATGCCATGCCGCAGCAGGTGGAGCCGAGCGTGACGCGGAATGTGGCCTTGCATACCAGTTCCTATCGCATCTGGCGTTTCCTGCCGGCGCAGCTGAGCAGCGATCAGATCCTGTGTTTCCAGGAGATTACCCTGCTGCTTGGTGGCCAACTGCAGCCGGCTCTGCTATTCCTAACATCCGCCGTGCTGGTCATTATGGAGCTCAAGTGCGACGATCTGAAGTTCATTTCGCCTGTGCTCAAGGTGAAGCTGCTGGCGGATCGCGACGATCCCTCCAAGCTGTACCTGAGCCTCAAACCCGAGCAGCCAGACGACCTGGAGGGCGTAAGCACAGAATGGGCTCCTCTTTTATGGGTTTTCAATAATCCTTTCCCCTTTCCTTGCAGCAGATGAAGTTCACCAACGAGCGCATCATTAGCTTCCTGAACGCATCCCGTGCCCATGGCCCGACCAGCGATTCGCTGAGCGATCTGCTGCAGCTGCACGACCAGGACCAGGAGCAGGACCACGACCACGATGCTCGCCGCCAGACGCAGTGCATCTTCTACATAAGACCGAACCTCGGCGAGCATTTAATACACTACCTGAAGGTCATCAGCCAAACGCGAAGAACTCCCAGCTGAAGCTGAAGTGGGCGACCCTGTACAGAATGTATTGTTAACTAGATGCATATTTGTACATAATGATTATTCTAATATAGTCTACGTGCATCCGTGTTTCGCGCATCACATTCCCCCAAGTATTTCTGACTCCGACTCTGTACACTTTATACCAAAAAAAAAACATCTAAGACAATTTTGCAACCTATTTTTGTTACCTTTTTGACTGGTTGCCCTTTTGCAATAAACAATTAAATTTCTAAATAGTATTCTATTTGTAAACAAAAACTCTATGATCTTGTCGATGGCTCGTCCTTGAGCCTGGTTTTCATTTAAATCTTGTTCCGTCACATCTATTTTTTTAGTATTAAAAAATTATCTTCGTTTAATTTTGTTTTAGACAGAAATAATTTAAAAAAAAAATTCTTATTTATATTGAATTTATATATTATTTTAAAGAAGTGTGTTTATTTAATTTTTTTGGTGCATAAATATTTCTTTGAGCAAAGAAATTCTTATTTTATATTGCATTTATAAATTCAAGGACACATTTAAAACTTTACAAACAACTGAAAAGAAAAAAATGATATATTTTCATATTTGTCATATTTTCTTATATTAAAAAACTTTCTTCGTACATTTTTTTTGGTGTAGAATTATTTCTTAAAGCAAACAAATTCTTATTATATATTGCATTATAAATACAAGGACGAAACTTCTTTGTTCTACAAGAACATTCAAAAGCTTACAATTTTATTTAAAATATTTTCTTTTATTTAAAGTTAATATTCATTTCCTTTATTTTTATTTGAGCTCGTGGTACTTTAGCTCGGCTTCGTTACGATAAATGAATGTATTTACCAGCTCAATCAAGCTTGAAAAATATATTTATTAGCTCAATCAACTTGTCGATAAAGAAGTCTCTTCGTATATTATATAATTATTATGTATTATGTATGTAATTGCAAGCTTCAAATAACAACTAAATTGACCCTAATGTTCGGAATACTGATGTCAGATTTAACTTGTGCTTGTTTATGCTCGCATGTCGAACCGCGAGTTATTGAAAAGTTTCGAGCAAGATGTCCTCTTGGAATTTCCGGTCACGTGCGCCAAGGACAACGTTGTCCTGCCGTGGTACATTAAGCGTGCCGCAAAACTCAATTTAATCAAATTGATTTTAGCTTAGACCAGAACAACAAAACTATGCGGCCGACCAGCGCACAAATACCTACAAAATGGCCAGGACACGGGCGTACCCGGGATGCAAGTGCACTGCGAGGCCAAGAACTTCACTCGCCGCATCGTGAGTAGAGCTCAGAACAACAACTAAGCAAGAAGACTTTAAATTCGCCGCAGGTAGCCGACTAGGAGATACCAAAGACAATATAAAATTGAGAACGAAAACGAAATCAGTTTCGTTGCGCTCTCACAGCCGAAAGAGCGAAAATAAAATTTACTCCCAGCTTGGGCTCTCTCAAAGACAATATCAACACTCAGAAAAGTAACGGCATGCTACAAAATTGAGAACGAAAACGTAATCAGTTTCATTTGCGCTCTCACAGCCGAAAGAGCGAAAATAAAATTTACTCGCAGCTTCTATGCAGGCAGTGCAAGCAATTATGTTTGTATGTGTGTTCATATACATACATAACGGCATAATCGAATGTGTTGTGATTCGCTGGCTCTAACTTTTGTTCGCAAAGAAATCAATTTTGTATTCTGTATTTTTAAGTCGGTGCAAATATTTATATAATTTTTCACCTATCTTTCTATCCCTAAACGTTTCAAAATGGACGCTTTCACACAGATGGTCAGCAGTCGTTGTGGCTTACCATGGAAAGTCAATGTGTACAGGGTATACAACAATAACAACAAAAGCAACAAAACCATAAAATTTACTTGGCGCCAACCGCCGCAGCAAATTGCTTCGCATTTTTTCGCTTAAAATATAATTTGCTTGGTGGCTTCGCTGCAGCCACGCGTCTGCATAACCAAAGGATTCAATTATATCATGGCCCCCACCTGTCCAAAACCACAGCATCATGCTCTCATATGGCTGACTGTGTGCTTATGTGTGTGTTTGTGTTTGTGGGCATCTGCTGCATACATGCGGGCACATTATTCATACTAAAAAGTCTGCAATAAGCTGGCCTATTTAATATACTATAAATAAACTTTGCCTACAATAGAATCCTTATAGGGATATTAGATATATGAATTCCTGTGGCCGTCAATTGTTCTTAAAGAAATGTGCGCACTTTACGACTTGTTTTGGCTTTCGCAGCAAAGTTTTGCCTGTGTCTTCCGGTTCCGCCACAGCAAATGTATGTGTGTGTGTGCGTGCGTATGTATTGTGCACTTGGGCTGCGCTTAAAAGTAGGCAACGAATTGTGTCAGGCACAGACGGTTTCCTTTGCCTTTGACTGCGCTGAGGGCATGCGGTGAGTGGGTGTTGCTGCTCTTACCTTCGGATGCAGCACAACCCATGGACAGATCCGTTGAGCGTGGCAGCTTTATAAATGAATGTTTTTATTGAGGCATTTAAAGAGCTACATTTCAATCTATATCTTGTCCCAAACTTTATTTATTCGTCAGAATGAATTTTATTTATATTTGATATATATACTTTTATTTATACTTTCTTTAATGAGGTATTGAGGTATCCATGTCCGCTCTGCGATAGTTATCGAAAGTCTGACTATCGATAATTCCTTATTATTAATAATCAACCTGTGTCTTATACATCTATCTTATACTACTCTCCATCTGCCTTTCGACAGTCTATCTTATACTACTCTCCATCTGTCTTTTGACAATCTATCTTATACTACTCTTCATCTGCCTTTTTACAGTCTATCTTATACTACTCTCCACCTGTCTCTTGACAATCTATCTTATACTACTCTCCATCTGTCTCTTGACAATCTATCTTATACTACTGTCCATCTGTCTTTTGACAATCTATCTTATACTACTCTCCATCTGTCTTTTGACAATCTATCTTATACTACTCTCGATCTGTCTTTTGGTAATCTATCTAATACTACTCTCCATCTGTCTTTTGGTAATCTATCTTATACTACTCTCCATCTGCCTTTTGACAGTCTATCTTATCCTACTCTCCATCTGTCTCTTGACAATCTATCTTATACTACTCTCCATCTGTCTTTTGACAATCTATCTTATACTAGGCTGGGCTCTCCTTGAAGGACTTTCAATTTATTAAACAACTTTATGAACGATTAAAAGCAATTAGCTCTTGTTCTGCAATTGCAATATTTATTGCACAAGTTGAATTTCGAAATGTTCGATTTATGGGTCAACTAATGCATCTGTGAGTGCAAATGAAAATCACATCGAGCAGAAATTATAAACTTTATTATGCATTTAGTGTGCTTCCAGGCGAACGAGTTGCATAAACATAATTACCTCCGTGCTGTCAATCAATTATTTATGGCAGCTGGTTAACTGCTGTGACAGGCAGGATATACTCTAACATGGGCTTTAGAATCGTAGGGCATTTACAGCCCAAGGACATGAGAAATCGCCAAATGTTTGCTCGGCATAAGTGCATGATTTTTGCTCATATTTATTTAACTTTATACAAAAACGAAAAAGAAGGTCTATCTGCGGCACGCCGAACATTTAATACCCCTGCAGGCCGAACCCTTTCATAATGCTTTGCTCCTATCTAAGAAGCACAAGGAAAACAGTTAATGCCAAAAATGGTTAGGGTATCATGAAAAACAAAGAAGTTTTTCATACAAGACTCTACTTTTCGACCGATATTTCCTACGGCAGCTATATGATATAGTGGGGTCGGGGATATCTTCATCTTTGCGTCACACTTTTCACGACCAAATTATGATACCCTCTGCAAGGGTATAACTATACATACACATATATTTTTGCATGCGTGTATGTATTAGAGAAAGTAAATGGGGTACAGGCTGGAGTGGAGTGGAAATTCATGAGGGGGGCAACGCAGTATTTGGGTACATTGTGCACATCTATGCAAATATTAGTGGCACAGGCCTCAAGCGATTTAAAAGGCGCCCGATGCGAGATTTCCTGGAAGGCAGCCTGGGCACAGATGCTAAATTACTTTGACACACACACACAGCCTTACACCCTCACACACACACACACCCTTACACCCTCACACACACGCGCACATAAAGCAAATAAAGGCAAATGCAATTTTCTCAAAAATTGTAACTTATGAAAAATTGATACGGCAACAACACAAAATACGGCTCTAAGGTACGTAAATAAATGTATGTAATGAATGTATCTGTGCATGTATGTATATATGCATGCATGGATATATGCATGTATGTAAGCATGTATGAATGCATGTATGTAAGCATGTATGCATGTAAGCATGCATATATTCATTAATGTATGCATGCATGTGTGTATGTATGTATTTATTTACGTATGTATGTATGTATGTATCTATGTATTGATGTATTTATGTATGTATTCATGTATGAATGTATGTATGCATGTATGCATGTCTGTAAGCATGTATGTAAGCATGTATGCGCGTGTGCTGTCAGACTTTTCCTTGACATATGTATGCAACCTCGCCGATTTTCTCCTGCCACACTTCACGTCTAACACGGACGCCGCAGGGCAATCGGATTATATCTATTTGCATACAATTTTCCAGCTTTCCATCTTGCCCCGAAGCGCAGTTAATGGACAGGGATTTTTATCAATCTGTTGCTCCGGATCCGGTTGTTGAGTCTGAGTTTCAGATCTTTGTGTGCAAGTTTTTCCCTTCGTTGAATATTAAATGCTGGAAACGCTTTGGATTTTGAGTAAGACGCTTTATTCACAATTCACAGAGGCAGAGACATACTTAAATATATACATAAATACTTATATATATTTACACGATAATCTTTCACAAATCAAATCAACAAGAATATTTATTTTCGGTATGCCAATATATTTCTAGACTAGACACAAAATTGAAATTTTAACTGTGACTTTTGTAATTAGATTATGCTATATTAAATAGTTTTTCGACTTAGTTTTTCCGATAGTTTTTCGAGCTGGTTTTTGTGCTTGATTAATATACTATGACAACTCGGTTTTCATCCGTTTGATCTTATATAATAGAGCTTTATAATATATTTACCTAGGCAAAGCTTCACCAAGCAGACGTAGTTCGCCAGATCAAACAGAATAGAAATATGTATTTCTCTGGGAATTGTTACACATCGCGTGAATAAATCGTAATACCCTATTGAAGGTTACAATTCGTATAGATAAACATATACTTAAACTTATATACAAGGGGTACGGGGAAAAGTCTTCATATGCTTGAAATCGAAATCGAATTCGAATTCGAAAGATGACTTTGTAGCATGCGTACATACATACATATATGGTTACATACATCATATATTTGTATCATGCTTGCATACATATAGTTACATACATCATATATCATTTACACACATAGATGGCAAAGTTGTAACTAGTTTTATGTTATTTTAATTATTTTTATTTAACATTGGGTGACAATTTGCATTTAATGAAGCCGAACATTCGTAAGAGGATATGAAAATCCAGCAAATCCGAGGAGAAGTCCCAGACTCTAGAAAGTATTTTTCCAAATTTTTCAAATTTGCCATAAGCTGAATTTTCAAGCAAAGTAGAAGAAAACCTTGCTACAAAGGGAACATTTTCTTTAATACGAACAACGTTTATTTTATGACAAATGTGTAAAATGTAGGAATACATTTCGTTTGACTGAGATTCGAATAAACTTGAAGCTGAGACTCGAATCAACTCGAAGCTGAGACTTGAATCAAGTCGAAGCTGAGGCTCGAATCAACTTGCAGCTGAGACTTGAATCTTGAACTTGAAGTTAAGATATGAATCAATTTGGACTCGAATCAACTTGAAGCTGAGACTTGAATCAACTGAAGTTAAGATTTGAATCAACTTGGACTCGAACTTGAAGCTGAGATTCGAATCTACTCGAAGCTGAGACTCGAATCAACTTGTAACTCATACGCCCTGTTGACATATAGAAGCTAGTTGTAGGTCTATCTTTCTTTTTCTTTTACTTAGGCTAAATTCGAGATATAATGAGAAGATGAGAAAACCTACAGCCAGGTCTTGTCATCAGCTGCAGACGTGTTGATGCTTCGTCGATAGTCGTTGTTGGAGCTGCAGACGAGCTGCATCTGGAGCTCCACGCTCTCCGGGGCTGCGGCCTGTCAGGAGAGCAGCTGCGTGGTGCGACATTCCGATGTCGAGTTCAGGGAACTGCTCGACTTGTCGCCGTTCCAGCGTTCCTGCATTTCCTGCTGATACGGCGATCTCTGGCCACGCCGGCTGCTGCTCAGTTGCGACACGGGCAGCGACCGCGGCGGAACACCTGGATCGGAGGAGGAGTAGGAGAAAGCGTGGCTAAATGACAAATCTTTGCCAGGCGATGGCCAGGAAACCTTACCACAGTGCGAGACGCGATGCGACTTGGGCGAGCTGGGGCAGGCGTAGAGCATGGACTTCTGCGTGTCTGCAAGGCAACATTTAGTTGGTTAAAAGTGGAAGGATTAGCGATTACCAGGCATACCATTTCGTTTGATGCGATTGTGATCCGGCGAGCCGGAGCAGGAGTAGCGTGAGGTGAGATTCTCGCGACGGTTCAGCGATTCGGCGCCCACATGCACAAAGGGGCACCAGCGAAAAACCATTTTGAAGCCATAGCGGAAACTGGAAATTGAAATGGAAAATCGGAAAATGAAAAAGGGAAATATGAAAATTAAAACTGCAAAAGTCAACTTGTTCGGCAAGCCAACCAACTAGCTGCTCATTAAAAATGTTGACTTAAATTCATTTAACAATACTCAAATGAATTTTCTCGACAGCCTCTCTATGCAATTCTCATTTTAATTGGTAGCACATCGTAATCTGTAATGCATGCAACTCGGTTATGTCAGCTGCTTGACAGTCTGTCTTTTCTAATCCTATCGTTTTTCATACATTTTCAGTTGCCTTTTTCTCCTTTGTTACTCTGTATTTGTTCTCGATACCCTGTACACATGGAAGTTGGGCAGCAGCGGACATCTTCGACCAGGACAACAGTCGACCCCAGAGACTCTAAGCCTTCAGAAATACGCCAATAAATATGTACAATATATAAAAAAAGGAAGCTTGAATTCTGTGAAAAATGAGAAACACGAACATTTGAAATAGTGGGTTTGTTTACCAAAAATATTCCCTTAAAATTTTTTACATTTATTTCATTTAAGACATAACTTGAAAGGAAACCTTTGTTCGGACTCGTATCACTTAGTCGCATTACAGGGCATCAGCTAGTCGACTACTCTCGGTTTCATCAGTCTTATTTATTTTCTACGAACTATGCAAGCATTTTTCCACTCCACCCCCCACCCTCTGCCATGGCCAGAGAATCTTTGGCATATGAATGATTGGGTAGCTAACCAAGCCTCGAAACACGTCAAGCTGCTTGATTTATGTCTCAGTATTTCAGTTCGTCCGGGTCTTTATTTCGTATTCCTATGGATCGACATGGAACGACAACCCGTTAACGGCACCTGCAATAATAATAAAAAACACCTTCATAGCCGACATCATTTACATAAGGGCGTCGCCGGGCGAGGAAGGGCTCTGCTCCGGACGGGACGGGAACGGGGACGGGATGGACGGGGACGGGAACGGGAACTGGGCTGTAGTTTCACATGTCGGATTGTTGTACATGCACGTAGTACCCCATCCCCCCCCTGGTCGCTGGCAACAGTCATTGGCATGTTGACTGGGCGAAATTAATTGCAATCAGTTACGCTTCCCCTTTTGGCGGATGTGGCCCACGGACGCGACAACATCAACAGTCAATTTGTGCAAACGTAACGAACATAGTTCACTGTACATATGTCCATACATATGTCTACATATGTCTATATGTATATGTGTATATATGCGTATAAGTATGTGCATGCGTTACATGCGAGAGCGCAGGGCGGCGCGAGGCTGGTTCCATATATAAAAGTTTGTCTAACAGGTGTAGAGAAGCATGGAAAGCGTCGAAAGATATGATGAACTTTTCAACACATTCCAAAAAAAAACTTGAATTTTAATAAACAGTTTTAGTTGCATGCAGTTTTCTTTTATGTTGGGATAGGTTATGGTTGGCTGAGGTTAGGTCAGGTTAGGTTAGGTTTGGTTAGGTTAGGTGAGGTTAGGTAAGGTAAGGTTATAGTGAGGTAGTATGTCATATATGGGCATACGTCCGAAACATTGAACATACATATAATCAAAAGAATTTGAAGAATATATTTTTATTTATTTACTTTAGGTTAGGTAACCTAACCTTACCTAACCTAAAAAACGTGAGGTTAGGTGAGATTAAGTTTGGTCCGGTTCTGTCATACATAGGCATTCGTCCGATATTAATAAAAATATTTTGAGAATTTTTTTTTTGGTTATCTATTTTAGGTTATGTTATGGTTAGATTAGGTTAGGTTAGGTTAAGTTATGTTAAGCTACTTTAAGTTAGGTTATGTTGGGTTAGGTTCCGTTATGTTAAGTTAGGTTCGATTCTGTCATATATACCCATTCGTTTGATACACACAGCATGTATATAATTAAAAATATTTTAAGCATTTTGATAAGAACCGCCCTCGTATATGCTGTTGCGAAAGTTAATGCTAATGTCAATGGCGCGCATGATATTGATGTTAATCGCGACATTGATAATGATGATGATGGACGGCTTCATTTCCGGATAACAAGCTAAACGACCAACTGGCTAAGTGATGTACCAGAAGCCAGCTGCGAGGACTGCGTCAAAGGAACGACCCTCGACGCAAATTACATAATTTGTAGCGGTTGCGTTTGCGATTATGGTGAGGGGGCGTGTGTTGGGACTTATCGAGGAGCACTCACCGGGAATTCATCCAGCAGTATATAATCGGATTGTACATGGAATTGCTCATGGCCAGCCAGTAGATAACCAAATATAGCTCCTGAATGAACGGCGCCTCGGTAATAGCCGGATAACAGGACGTGACGATGAAGTACGTGTGAAAGGGCAGCCAGCAGAAGCCGAATATCAAAACGACCACAATCATCATCTTGACCACCTGAGCGGAAAATTGAAAGTCAAAATATGAAATATATTCACATAAAAAATTTGAGACAATGTTTGATAATAAGCAAATGATACGACGAGGATGAAAGAAAAAAAGAAAACTTAGCATTCTTTTAGGGGCAAAGTTCAAATTAATGCTGATGCAAGTTAATAAGACCCTGGACTCAGTCTTCGCACATTGGCAAATTGGAATTCATAATATGAAATATTTTCGCATAAAAAATTGACACTTCATGTTTAACAATAAGCACATGATGTGATGAGGTAGAAAACTTAGCATACTTTTTGGGGCCAAATTCAGAGGAAAAATACCTAGTATACATTTTGGGGTAATGTTAAAATTAATGCTTATGCAAGTTATTAAGAAAATTGAAATTCAAAATATGAAATGTATTCGCATAAAAATGTAATGCCCAATGTTAAACAATAAGCAAATTATGAGATGCGGCTATGCAGAAAAACTTAGCATACTTTTTGGGGCCAAATTCAAATTATCCCCTATGCATGTTATTAAGATTGTGGACTCACCCTTCGCTTGCTCCTCACATTCTCCGTTTGCCTGGGCGTGTACTCGCCAATTGTCTTGGAGCCCCACAGTTCGATGCCCACGCGCGAATAGGTGACCGTCATCGATATGATGGGCAGAAAGTAGGTGAGTATCAGGATGAGAATATTGTATCTAGATGGAAGACAGAGAATCAAAATAGGCCCATTATATATTAATAGAAAATAACCATTCACAAACTAGTCAAGGATTATTTTTAAGGAGTTTATTTTACCATACTTCAAGCTTACGAATATAAATCAACCTTTTTTATGGCTAAGGGACTCTATGGAATTCATGTCCTTATTGGAACAATATTTTTATTTATTTCATTTATTTTATATTTATCACAATCTACTGATGACCAGGTTAATTAATTTGTTATATCAATATAATATAAAAGTATTTTTTATTTTCATTTACTTCCAATCATAATGTCTTCAAATTAACAGTATTACACAGATGATGATGCATTGGTATACATATATTTGAGGCTAATAAGACGTTTGATTATTATTATTATATTGTTACAGGCAAAGGCAAAGTGCCTTCAGTTCTCATCGTTATGTACACAATGTTCTTTTCATTTTTATTGGACTACTGGATCCTGGTTTAATGGTCTCGCGTGCCCGAAAGCATTGAGGCGGGCAGTTACTTTTTGATTACCCATATTTGCTTTCAAATTTGTCATGCCAAGCGGCTGTAAAGAGCTGCATATGTCTTTTATGTGGACAGCCCCTGGACAGTTGTTGATGTACTGTCACTACTCAATCCTGAAAATGTGTTATAAGGGTATGATGAACGCATAAACAACTCGCCCCATTTCAATTGCGTATATAAGTTCTCGAATAGTATACACTGATCGAGAATAATCTACTTTTCCAATCTTTTCTCTGAGAAAACTCACGCAGCAAGGCATAGTTTTTGGTATTTACTTCACATTACTTTACATTACTTTGCATTACTTTACATTACTTAACATTACTTTACATTACTGCACATTACATTACATCAGCCTACATTACTTCACACTATTTTACATTAGCTTACATAACTTTACATTAGCTTACATTACTTTAAATTACTTTGCATTACTCTACATTGATCTCTGCGTATCACATTACTTTACATTACTTTACATTTACCATTCTAATGCTATATTTAAGTTTTCAAGTTCTTATCAGGATCGGAATATAAACTCCGAAGCTAATCAAGAAGGCATTTCCGATACTCTTAACACTGCCGTATGAATCTTTAGAGGCTATCTATTTTATTTGTAGGCGCAGTATCTGCTAGTCGGATACTCCCGACTCTTACTCGTTTTTATGTTCTTGGTTTAGTGACTGCTTTTATGACATAGATGCATTCCAAACCGAGTCCGACTCCGACTCCCCATGATAATCTGATAGCACAGATTGTCTCTGTCTCTGCGTATGCATCGCAGATTTCCTGATTTATGGCACGTTTACTTCAGCTTTTTTCCCGCTGACTGCACGCACACACACACACACACTCGCATACACACACACATTGATTTTCTCACTTACATGTGCTCCTGCTTGGAGTGATTCGTCTGTCCGTCGGGCCACTCGGGAAAGCAGACGATGCGTGTTTTGTTCTCCATGGTCACCGGCACCTTTGGGCATTGAAATAAAGTGTTCGCATATATTAAAGGGGAGCTGAGCAATTGGTATATTTTTCGGAAAAGGGGAGAAAGGGTCTACCTCCTCGGTCCTGAAGAAGAGCAGCATGGGGCAGGAGATGAGCGTAGAGGAGAGCCAAATGAGCGCGGCAATGGCCAAATTGCGTCGCTTGCTCATCCGCGGCTGCAACGGCTTCATGATTGCCACGTACCTGCAAAAGGGCCAAAGGACACGCCCACCATTATTATTAATGCTATCAAAGTGGCACCCGACCACGCCAAAAGTCAATTATATTCATACGCTCAACATTATGGACATGCCAACAAATTGTCAGTGCCAGAAGCTTCCCAAAGTAGGTGAGGTTTGAGCCAGCGCGATGGTTCGAACTTCGAAGGTTGGGCCTCCAGCTTAAAACTCTATACTATACTAACACTTATAAATGAAATATATGGTACAAATAATAATAGAGCATCTAGTTCAGGTTTGAGCCAGCACGATGGTTCGAGTCCCGAAACTTAGGCCTCCAGCTTATAACCCTACACTATACTAATATTAATGAATACAAATAAATGAAATATATAGTAAAAATAATAAAGGAGTAACTAGGTGAGTTTTGAGCCAGCGCGGTGGTTCGAATCGTGTAACTTGGGCCTCTAGATTAAAACAATACTCTTTATTAATATTAATTAATATAATTAAATGAAATATATAGTAAAAATAATAGAGTATCTGATAAACTCATTCTACTTTTCAGCCTGTCACTTTATCAACTTTTGTTTTTCGAACACATTTTTGTGACTCTCCTAAAATCAAATTAAGTCTGCAAATTTTAGTTACGCGTCAGCGAAAACTGAGCCTGGGCTAAAATCCTAGGTTACTAAAACGTTGATTGCCAGCATTTTGCTCTATTTAAGTTTGCATAGTTTTTGGCTGGAAAATTAGTTTATCTCTGGCCATTATTATTATCGATGAAAAGTAGAAAAGCATTTTATAAATTTTGCATGTATTTTCGATATATAAATTTGATGAATTGACGGTCAAATCGTGTCAAAATTGATGAGCTGCAAAAAATATTTGAAGTTTCGATTTTAGCAAATCCCAGTTGGCTTTAAATGAGGCTCTCGTTAATGGGGATGAATGATGGCCTACATACATGTTTGTTACCCCTTAAGTTTGACATATCGAGAGACGGGCATATGCATAATATTAAATTGAGCAGTTTTTCTTCTTTTAACTAGATTGATAAGGGTACCAAATCCCGCTGGCCCCCAAACTTGGCAAGCGGGCCACGCACATCTGCAATTTGTTGAGTATGTAACGACGTATGTTACGATGTATGTTCGTTCATCGTGATGAAGTGCGGGACATTAACTCACTCACCTGTCGATTGATATGGCCATCAGAGTGAACACCGACGCACAGATACTCAGCATGGCAATAAATTGCGATACCTTGCAGTATAACTCTCCGAATATCCAGTCGCTGTCTAGCATATAGTAATAGTTGAAGGTCACGTTCAGACTGGAGACCATCGCATCGGCTATGGAGAGGTTCACTGCGAAGAGTACACAAAAAGTGCGTTTATCAGTGAAAGTCCTCCAAAAATGAAGCAAACAGAACACGCGACAAAGCTAACAAATGAAAATCCAAATGGCAAATATGGAAGTGACAAAAAATGTATCCCAAGCCAAACAAGACAAATAACAGCTATCTTCGGTAAGCCGAAGACTGAATATCTTAATATTATCCAAACTGCTGTCACAATGTGGCTAATAATAATAATAATAGTAAAAATAATATTAATACTAATAATAACAATAATAATGATAATAACAATAATAATAACAATAATAATGATAATGATAATGATAATGATAATGATAATGATAATGATAATGATAATGATAATGATAATGATAATGATAATGATAATGATAATGATAATGATAATGATAATGATAATGATAATGATAATGATAATGATAATGATAATGATAATGATAATGATAATGATAATGATAATGATAATGATAATGATCATGATAATGATAATGATAATGATAATGATAATGATAATGATAATGATAATGATAATGATAATAATAATAATAATGATAATAATAATAATAATATTGATATTATTAATAACTATATGCTTTATACGATCGCAGCTGTCGCCCACAAGCCTTCACGTAATTCATGCAACAATTCGAATACCCTCTGTAGAAGGTAAAAAGGTAACCAAAAAGGCATTCCATTCTTTTTTATTCTCATATTTACTTAGTTTTGTTTGTTTATGCGTTGTACATTTATAATTAGTGAAAAAGCCAGTGCTATCGAATCTGGATGGAGTGGATGGGACTGGGACTTGAACTGGGACTTGGACTGGGACTGGGACTGGGCTGCGCATAATTAAATGGAAGCTGCAAATGGAAAGGCGGCCATTTGTCTGTCTGCCTGCCTGTCTGTATGTTGGCCATCATTTATTACTTGGCACATTTGTTATTGTATTTCGGTTTGTGAGTGTCTAACGATTTACATGCCAATGAATCACCAAAAACAATGCGGTCGACACCAGGGGGCAATAGCCCCAGCCCCCACAACATAAAGACAAAAATTATTATGGGATGCCTTTTCGCCATTGTTTACTTTTCATTATCTATGTAGATAAGCAGGGCCAGAAATAAGCATAAAAAGCAACACTCGCAACAACGCCCTCACGTGACAATAACAACAACAACATGAACAACAACAACAACAATAATAATAATGACAATAGTAAGTATGCTGCTATCGGGTACAACCGACTGCCTAATACTCGTTCATAGTATAATACACAGCTTAATAAGAGTTGAATACTGGCTATCAGCTAAATATTTATAAATATATATATTTTTTTTCCATTGCTATTTTCCAAAAAGTGCGAAACACCCCTCAAATGAATTTGAACACAGATCTTGGAAAATGAGTTTGTGGTTGATCGGATGGTAAACAAAAAAGTTTCATACAAAAGTTTTTCGCGATTTTTCCACACATGCGAGTGGAATTTCCCGAAAACCCCTACATCACATAAGGTAACTACAGGTTCCTAGCTCCTACGGTTTGGGCTGTGCGTCGATCATCAATCAGTCAATAAGTCAATCAGTCAGTCAATCAACCAGTCAGTCAGTCAGTCAGGACAAACAGTTTCATATATAGAGATATATGGTATAGATAGAATATATTCAATAATGTTTTACACCAGCCTCACAAAGCGAACCACCGAGTTAGTTGAAGCCCCGAACTGAATCGCTAAAACTTTTTTAAGCCTTTTAGAAGGCGCATTCTTCTTTATTTACACCTCGCTTTCATTCCAAATTAAAACTGACAAGGTATACATTTTCCTGACGTGAATATCCAGGAGTATATATCCCAAGATTCCAAATCTCTAACTTCAATCCAACAAAAGAGTCTCAACAAGTGGACCAGCCCCGGCGGACTCTCTTCTCTCATTCTGGGCGAGTATTGGGAATCTTCCTCTTGTCGCTTTCGACTGTGTGTAGCACTTGCCACGCCCACAAACGTGTCGATTTTGGGCAAACGACCTGGCCAAGAAGAAGCCAAGGCACGGCCCGGGCCTGTCAGTGCCACGTCGTTGATATCGATTGAGCATCGTCTTAATTAATCAGGACAGAAACACAATGCGAATGAACACAGACAGAAATAGGAATAAAAATCATAAAGCTGGCATATTATCAGCTTGTATCCGGCCGGGCACTTTTTCCGAGCAGTGGGCAAACTTTACTTGGTAAACTAATAATAATGGACCAGCGTGTATTTAGAAATGCAAATTTTTGTAATGGCTTCCAAAGCCGTTCGAGGCTTCAAGGCATTTAGTTTACATAATAATAATCATGGCGCTGAGATAACAGCTGCCCAGACGAGGCTCTTGGCTGACTGTGGACAGCATCCGTTCCGCCGTAAGTCAACTTTCCAGCTAGGTCAGGGGTGGGGGGAGAGAAGAAGGGGGGTCACAGGGGGTGAGTCTCAGAAGCTATTGTGCCTGACAGTGCAACTAGTTTGAATTTAGTTACCCTTTCCTGTTGTGCCTGCTGTTAAAGCTTGCTCAAGATAACTTTATCATATCGATGTATATATATCTTTATTATATTATTATATCTACATCATATTTATGTATGTATATATAACAAAAAACCTTAATGTCAGACACATGCAAAGCCTTTCAAATTGCTGTTAAATATTGTTAACAGTAAGCATTAAAGTAAACTTTTAAGAGTCAACAGCCGCAACATCCAGTGTTGGAAAGCAACAGTAGTATACGACATACCAGCATTCAGCATATGTATGATATATAGTATAGTATAGTATAGTATATCAGATATCACAATATAAGATGAACTTTAAAATATTTTATATACCCCACATATAATTTACATGCCTTGAAGGGTATACAAACTTCGAAAAGATCTCGACTTTTATGTTATTGTCAACTTGTGCATGCATAAGGCCTGCGGGCTTTTGCATGTGTGTGCGCGAGTGTGTGTGTGAGAGTGTGTGTATGACAATTGTCGGAAGGCAGTCAGCTGACAGCATCTGGCCAGGGTTAGTTGTTGTTGTGTGTTGCATTTTTATGCCCTTTGTTTTTAACGGTTTCGGCAATCCCAGTCGGACGGGGGGGACATGCGGACAGACATGCAAACATGCATACTTGAGCATGCAATATAAATGACTCGGCTGCAGGACAAAGACAAGGCGCAGTCACCAATCTTCCACTTAAAGACATTCGAAGGGAAAGAGCAATGTCGGAAATGTCATTATTATTAGACAGGCAGAAAAAAAGAGAAAGAGGCAGACAGCAGAGAGGAAGAAGGAGAGAGAGAGAGAGACAGAGAGCGAAAGACTTCCATTAGGTAACCTTAGTCATAAATTATCTCTCAAAATGCAATTACGATTCAAATAAAATTCTGCTCAAACGAAGTTAAACAGCAAATGCTGTAACCTTCGCCTAGTTAGCATTGAGTATGTCAAATGAAGGTATATTAGAATTTCACTTGAGATATTCACCGGCTTTGCCCGACACATATTTTATCCAAATTAAGAACTGCAAAACATTTCAAGAACTTTCCAAAGATGTAATTGAAAGTTAATTTGTGTGAAAACTTAAAAGTGAGACATTCGCCTTTAGGGATTAGCGGGCTTTGCCCGACACAAGCATATTTTATCCAAATTAAGAACCTTAAAGGGCTGCAAAATATTTCCAGAATTCTCTGAAGCAACAATCGAAAATTAGTTTAAGTGAAAACTTAAAAGTGAAACTTTTAACTTAAGCGCGCCTCAAATTTTCTAATTGAAATTTTCTATTCTTAATTGTAGGAAATTAAGCTGCGCATGTATCAATCAGTCCGTAAGTCAATCACTCAATCATTCAGTCAGTCAGTGCAAATACTTATATTTGAGCATATTTTATCCAAATTTAGCCTTTTGAGCCTTTTGGCGTATTTTCTTCAAATTTTCTGTAAGAAGTGAAGCTGTACATCCATCAACCAGTCCGTAAGTCAATCAGTCAATCAATCAGTCAGTCACTGCAAATACTTATAAAGATGAATGATGGCCGCATATTTATGATGTAATTGCCTTTTCAGGCTAAGTGTATGAAATACTTTAAATTAAATAAATACAAATCGAATATTGCAAAAGTCTTAAAAGCCTCGAGGGCATTGGAAACCACAAAGCCACAAAAATCATTTGCTGCAGAATCTTATAAAACAAATAATTTAATTAATTGTGCACTGGCACGTACCATGAATTTTCGGCTTTAATTGAGAGCATTTTGAAGGCAGCAAAAAAACAAAAACAAAATCACAACAAATTGTTTGTAAAGGGCCATCGTGGCGTATGCGCAATTTATGGCTCATACGCCTAGTTCCCATGGCCACGCACACACACAGGCACACACACACTCGCACACACACACACACACACACACACACACACACACACGCACATAGTGTATACTCACCTATGAAATAGTTGGTAACGGTGCGCATACGCTTGGTGGTCAGCACAATCCAGACGACAATTAGATTGCCGCCAGTTGCCACAATGACCATGCCCCCGAATAGAATGCTCCAGAGCACCTGGCGCCACCAGGGCACAACGAACGCAAAGCTGGCCACGGGCGCCGCCGCATCATCATCGACATCGGCAGCCGGAAGTCCTGTGATGCCCGTGGGCAAGCTGTAAAGGAGAGAGGGGGAGAGTTGGGTTATAAAACAATGGTGAATTAGTGGCATGAAGATTATGTGCGTTAAGCCGAACCAAGTGGGTGACAAGTGTGTGTCCTGTATGTGTATGTGTGTGTCCTGTGTGTGTCTGGGTGTGTGTGCGTGTGCGGCATATTAGGCGCATGTAATTGTGCATGCGTTAACAAATCCTTGTCTGTTGTTATTCATAAAACCTCAGGCTCAGACTGGGTTACGACTCCCCTACGTTTATTTAGAGCGTGCGTGTGTGTGTAACAGTGTTTAAATAGGCACACACACACACACACTAGCTCAAACACACGCCTGGAAAGCCTGAGATTTGGGGGCTTTGTCATACCCTGAACCCATTAAAACAGGGTAGAAAGGGTCAACCCGTCCATCTTAACTTAAATAGCCAGAGATTGGAAATTTGATACTGTAAAAATTGTCTAGGGTCGTCGTGTAAATTATATAAGAGGAGTGTACGCTTAGTAGAGGGAGGCTATGTGGATGTGATCTGTTAGATAATTATTTTAGAAATTTCGAAATTTTATATTGTGAAAGCTGTCTTGGTCAATTGTATAAATTAAGGTAGGGTATGGCTGTGATCTGCTATATAACTATTTTAGAAATTCTCAAATATGATACAGTATGCTAAATGTATGTCCGTTTAAGAGGAGTGTACGCTTATTAGAGGCAGAGTATGGGCGTGGTCTGTTATATTTTAGAACAAATTGTCCGCCCAAGCTTGATGTCCGCCATAAAGAAGTGTCCGTTAGGCGAGTTTTCACCAAATCAATTTATTTAACATTATTATTCGATAAGTTTAGTTAAGGGTATTCGCTAGTCGGTCACACCCGACCAAAAAACGCTGCTACTTGTTTTGAGAGTCTGCACAGGCTGTTGCTGGGCCTCGTCATCGTCTGTCAACGCTAATACGGCCGTAAATTGGGGCCCGGCTCGTTAGGAGCCCGGACATCAAGTAATTTAATATGCTGTGCCCCGTCTCTCTCTGTGTGTGTGCGTGCGTGTGTGTGTCTCTGTGTGAGTGTGTGCTGACATTTGAAGCCAGCTGGGCGTGGCAGCGCCCCAGTTAGTCAGCTGTTAGTCGTTAGCGGTTAGTCGGCCCTTCAAAGCAATTAAAAGCATGTATTATGATCGCTTCAGCATACCCTGTACACAATTTGCATAAGTCGCCTCCCTTGGTTGTTAAGAGGATTATTGATTTTTATGGACAGCTAGTTTCGTACAGAATACAACAAAAAATTAAAAAGAAAGCAATTTCGAGCAGCAGCCGCAGGCACACGAAAGAACGCCAAGTAAAAGGAAAAGCCTCGAGAGGCGGTTGTTGCACTAAAGGCTACCCTGTAAATGAGCTTGTGTCCTATACGAAGAAGAGAGATGACAGACTGACAGCAGAGGGTATTTTTTTATATTCACTTGAGTAAAAGGAAAAGGAAAAGCCTCAAGTGGAGACTGCTGCACTAAAGACTACCCTGTAAATGAGCTATTGTGTCGTGTAAGAACTCGATAGGTCCCCGACGGACAGCAGAGGGTATATTTTTATATTCACTTGAGTAAAAGGAAAAACTTTGAGTAAAGACTGCCGCACCAAAAGCTACCCTGTACGCGAGCTATTGTGTCTTTAAGAATTCGATAGCTGCCCGACTAACAGCAGAGGGTATTTTTTTATATTCACTTGAGACTTATGCCAATATCTTTGGCTCATGTAGTTTCTCGGGCATATTTTATGCCTTACAGCGACGTCCTCCTCTACTTTATGGGCAACCTTTTTTGCCAATTTTACGCGTGCCGGGAATAAAAATAAGAAAAAAATACATTTCGTGTTGTTAAATCTATTGTTGTTATTTTTCTTCAATTTTTTTTTTTTTTTGTGGCTTTTTCTTGTTTTGATTTTTTGCATTAAGCACGCCAACGCGCCGGCAAGCCAAACAAATAAACATTCTAAAGAGGGAAAATATTGTGAAAACCGCAGGAGCTGAAGCCAAAATTGTTGCAAAAGATACTTTTACTTAAGGATGTCATCCATCCTAGCTGAGGCAGAACGAAGACGAGGACGATTTGTGGACTGCCAAAAAGTATTTTGCGAAAGTCAAACGCAGCAATTATCTGTTCGGGCGGAACAGACCACATAAGACTCTATAATTCTGTGTGTGTGTGGGTGTGTGTGTGTGTGGGTGTGTGGAGGAGTAAACAAATGTATGCTGTAGTAAGCCGACTGTCGTTAAAAAAATATAAAATCTTAAATAAAAACACAGCTCGACTAGAAAATACTCTATGAGCTGTCGGGATTTCTTAATATCTAATGTAAATAAAGGTAAAATAATGCTGATAGAAAGTTATAAATGAGAAAAATGAACAAATTTCAAAACAATTTAATGTCAACAATTTGTAAAATAATTCGAAAAATAATATTAAAATGTGATGAGCCAAAATTGGTGCGAAACAGTTGTAGTGTGCATTTTAGAGGTTGAACTTTGGTCAAGGTTCAAAGCCAAGTGGAAGCAAAAGCACAGAGCGATCCGATCAGGCGAAAAGAAAATAATAAGTATATTGCAAACAGTGAACATTAATGTAAACTCTTAAAAGTCAACAGCCACTACAACCAGTGTTGGAAAGCAATAGTAGTAGAAGTATATATGCTAGTATATAGTATTCAAATATACTAGTATATCGTATATATATGCAATCATATAGTATATATATATACTAGTATATATGTATTTTTTGTAAATTGAAGTTGGGCACTCTTAAAAAAAGAAGAGAACATGAGAAAATAAAAAATAAAGAATAAAAATATAAAAAAAAGGAATATATAATATATTTGATAATACAAAATATGTCCTACCCTTCCGCTGGGAATGCTTTAAGTGCGCGGCAGAAGACATAAAGAAGTCACGAGCAGCACACTCACGCACACACACACACGCACACACACACGCACACGATTATAGATAAATGCGGAATGTGTTTTGTATATATTTGTATTTGTATTTGTATTTGTATTCCGCGTGGGCCATCAATGTAATGTATTTGAAACGGAAATAAAAGCCATGGCAAACGGAAATGCATGACTGATTGAAGTGAATGACTGATTGAGTGAGTGAATGACTGATTGAGTGAATGAATGAATGGCTGAATGATGTGTCATTAGATATGCATGGCCAGTACAGAAAACAAGAGGAGGAGGAGGAGGAGGAGCTCGCTCATCAGCCCAAATCCTGAGCTGTCCTAATACATTGCTCTAATGAGTCGGCGGCATGTGTCGTGCATTAATTCAATTTGTATCATAATTAGAGACATTCGGACTGGACGCTATTTCTTTTTTTTTCTCAGCTGCCTCTCTGTACTTACATCCTGCTCAGATTGTAGGCCAGACTGGGTCCGTACTCGGAGGAGAGGGGCGTCTGATTGGCCAGGACGCTATTCATAGCATTATAGAGCAGGGCGGGCGCATAAGTGCTCCAGTTGCTCCATGTGTTGTCCAGCAGCTCCTCGTTGTTCTCCATGACCTGGCCAGCTTCAGCTCCGTCCAGCATGATCTTTGGTAGAGAGAGGGGGAGGGGAGGGGGCAGCGGGGGGCTCCCTCGGCCTGGACTCCCCTTTGTTTGCCCGGACTAATGTTGCGTGTCCTTATTTGGATGGCATTTGTTTGCTTGTGCGCCTGCAAAAACGACAAACGGAAAGAATAATACATTTAACTAATTTCCTTTCTATTTCTTTTTTATTTTTAGCAGTGGGTCGAATAATTCTTAGATGTTGCTCCCTCTGCAAAAATGGGCACAGTAGTTTTTTTTTTTTGGGCTCAAAAGTTTGCAATTTCATATTCGACTTTTGGCTGGGCTCAGATTGATTTTCGCATTTGTATTTGTCGCCGGGTTGGGCTCATTTGCGGCTTGTTTGACGACTTTGTGACCAGAAAAAAAGGTTTTTACTTTGCGGTTTGTTTTGGTTGTCAAATAAAATGTATTTCCGCACAAAGCGCTTGAATAGGAGGCATATTAGGGCGCTTTTCAAATGTTAGAAAAAAAAAGAATAAAATTTAAATTTGAAAGAAAATCAAATAAGAGCATTCTAGTCGGGTGTGCCGGGTCAGAAGATACCCTAAACAAAAACATGCCATCTTTATTAATTATCTTCGGTGCTTATAGTCCGATTTTCTTGTAGTTTTCGTGGCTTAAAATATTTAATATGTTTATTCAAATGTAAATAGGTCTGCTTTTTAAATAAAATATTCAATTTATATTTTAATTTATATATAGCTTATAAATAAAAGTTATAGTATTGTAGTCGGGCGTGCCCGTTCTGCAGATACCCTACATTTAAACTCCTTTTTATATACGTTACATTCTCATTGAACAAATTTTTTATTATTTTTATAAATTACTTCAACTAATACACTATATTTAAAGATTATTTAATCTCCAACAATACGAGTTCTTTATTGCTTAAATTCGGTGCTTATAGTCCGATTTTCTTGTAATTTTCGGGTCTTTTCTTTAAAAATGCATTCAACCAGTTGTGAAATATCTTTAATTTGTAAATTATTATATAAAAATTTACCAAATTTGTTGTATACAGATATCAAAATTTTCCAACAATGCTCAAAAAGTCTCTAAAACGATTTTTAACGAATGATGATGGGGAAAATATATAAATATAAATATAATAATAATTTTATGTTGCATAGGGTATACGATAATATATATGTACCTCGTCTATATAGTCTATATAGACAAAATATAACATATTATATTATCATGTTTATGCTATTATATAAATCATATCATATTATATTATATTGTATTATTATATTTAGGTTTATTATTTATATTATATTTGGGCTATATTTTCGCACAAAATTGTCAAGCCCAATTTAACCAATTTCCAGATGGGTTTAACCTTTAAAAACCCCAATTTAAATTAAATGAACAAACTTTTAAATTAACACAAACTTTGTTACATCAAAGGCAATTAAAAAACTTGGCACATCGGAAATTAAACTGTATAGAAAATGGGCTAGAATGGGACTTAAAGCTCCGATAAATAACCTGAGCATATCATGCTAGAAAACCTTTTGTGGCCTGCAATTAGTAATTATATGTAGTTCAATTAGGTTGATATTTCCAATTAGGGTTTCCATTGAAATCCTCGTCCACTTATGTGAAGAGTTCCAAGTGCAACCACAACTAACACCTTAATTGCACATTATTTAAATTGCGTTAAATTAATGTTTGGCATTTAATAAACTTATTTATTGATTTTTACTAAACCAGAAGAGAGCAAAAGCTTTATTGAGTATCTAATCAAATCAAATGCATATCTTAACTGAGCAAAACACTTGAAAACAACTTGAGAAATAGTTCGAGAATATTTGCCGAGTGGTTGACTTTGAGATACCCATTGTTGAAGCACCTGATGCTCATTCAATTTAGGTTTTTCTTTCACTTTTTTGGTTATCAAACATTTTGCTCATTGACTTGAGAAACAGTTCGAGAATATTTGTCGAGTGATTGACTTTGAGATACCCATTGTTGAACCACCTAAAGCTCTTTCATGATTTCAATTTACATTTTTCATTCTTTTTTGGTAATCAAACATTTTGCCCTTTGACTAATGAAACAGTTTGAGAATATTTGTCGAGTGATTGACTTTGAGATACCCATTGTTGAAGCACCTAAAGCTCTTTCATGGATTCAATTTAGGCTTTTCTTTCTTTTTTGGTAATCAAACATTTTGCCCTTTGACTAATGAAGTAGTTCGAGAATATTTGTCGAGTGATTGACTTTGAGATACCCATTGTTGAAGCACCTAAAGCTCTTTCATGATTTCAATTTACATTTTTCATTCTTTTTTGGTAATCAAACATTTTGCCCTTTGACTAATGAAGTAGTTCGAGAATATTTGTCGAATGATTGACTTTGAGATACCCATTGTTGAAGCACCTAAAGCTCTTTCATGATTTCAATTTAGGCTTTTCTTTCTTTTTTGGTAATCAAACATTTTGCCCTTTGACTAATGAAACAGTTTGAGAATATTTGTCGAGTGATTGACATTGAGATACCCATTGTTGAAGCACCTAAAGCTCTTTCATGGATTCAATTTAGGCTTTTCTTTCTTTTTTGGTAATCAAACATTTTGCCCTTTGACTAATGAAGTAGTTCGAGAATATTTGTCGAGTGATTGACTTTGAGATACCCATTGTTGAAGCACCTGATGCTCATTCAATTTAGGTTTTTCTTTCCTTCAATTTTTTGGTTATCAAACATTTTGCTCTTTGACTTGGGAGACAGTTCGAGAACTTTGCAAGTGATTGACTTTGAGATACCCATTGTTGAAGCACCTGATGCTCATTCAATTTAGGTTTTTTCCTTCAATTTTTTGGTTATCAAACATTTTGCTCTTTGACTTGGGAAACAGTTCGAGAACTTTGCAAGTGATTGACTTTGAGATACCCATTGTTGAAGCACCTGATGCTCAGGTATTCAATTCAAACACTTTTCCCTTTGACTGGTGGAAAACAAAGAAGAGAAGAACTTTCGCAAGCTTAAAACCTCTCAAACTAATTCAATTCGAAACATTTGCACTCGAACGACTCCCCAGAGCTGGATTTAGTTACCTGTCGCTGCTTTCTTTGTATGTTTGTGACAAGGCAACGAAAATTTCTTTTGTTTTCCCCACCCCGATAGCCCTCTACTCTCTACCCCGCCCTGATAAAGTTTTTTGCCCATGATAAGAGGCGAGAGTTTGTCGACGTCCGGCGCTGACAGATTGAGACAATTGCGTCTTACCTCACCTGAGGCAGTTGCCACATGCCGCATGCCACATGCCACACTGTTCACTTAACGAAATGAAAGCAGCTGCCAGTCAATGGAATTTGACATATTTATATAAATTTACATCTATTTTTTTATACATTTACATAAATGCTGCTTGCATTTGCCCTAGATTTAATTTTCTATTTATATGTTTACAATTTTTTTAAATTAATTCACCACATTTAAATAATTAATTAAACTCCAAAAACACGAGTTCTTTATTGTTCAACTTCGGTGCTTATAGTCCGATTTTCTTGCAATTTTCGGGCCACAAAATACTCCTGCTTCAAAAGTGTAAACTTCTAGTTGTGTAATATTTCTATATTTCTATTTTTTATTTTTGATACATTTACTTAAATGTTGCCAAGGAAATTTATTTTCTTTATGCCCGGATTTGTTGGAAAAGCAGCTCATCAATTAATCGGACAAGACAAATATTGAGAAACTAGGCAAAAAAATCAATTAGCGGCGAGTTGTCTACTCTCTCACAATAATCAGTAATGTGTGTGCATACAAAACATATGGCTAAATTATATGGTGTGAGGGTGTGGCACAGGCAGAGAAGGGTGGGCGGAAGGAGGGGGTAGGGAGGGTATGTGGGGGGCGGGGCAGCGGGCTGCAATTGCGGCGACGACGCGCATTGTTGTCTTAATGAAATGTAAACAAACTTCAAAAGAATGTTAGCCATAATTGGCAGCTAGCCGGACGGACGCACGGACGGACAGTCCGGACTGCAATCGAGTGCTGGAGAGGGGGAGAGGGGGGGGCAGAGGGCGTTGCGGGGCGTGGCAGATGCAAGCCAGAGCGTCGTGCCGCGAAATAAACTGAAAATATTTCTTGCAAAAATATATACCCAAATTATTATTTTTTTTTTCTTCTATATTTTAACTCAAAATATTTGTCCAAAAATGTAAACACAAATTATTATTACTTTTTTGCATTCAAACTTCAAATATTTGTGGAAATATATAAACACAAATTTTCATGTTATTTCCTTTTTTTATAATGTATTTTAACTCAAAATATTTGAGCAAAAATCTAAACCTAAATTATCAAAATATTTGTGCAATAATATAAGCCCAAATAATTTGTTTTTTTTCCCATTTAAACTCAAAATGTTTGTGTAAAAATATTAGCCCAAATTGAAAAATTGCGGCTCGGCAAACAATTCCGGCTGTCCGGCAAACAACTCCGGCTGTCCGGCTCTGCCCCGCCCACTGTCCACACACGCCCCCATTGAGTGATGTTGCCATGAAAAATGCCACTTTTTTGTTTGCGTCGTTTCGCAATAATCGCACAAAAATTGAATTCCATTTTTGTTGCTTCTGTTCTACATTTTGCCGTGGACTTGGAAAAATGGGCAAAATGTCATGCGGACAGATAACGTATACGCCCCGTTGTACTAGAAGAATTTAATGTTTGTCTGCGTGTCATTAAAATGAATTTGTCTTCGGCCCGTCTGTAGTTCGAGCTTCTTTTTCGTTTTTTGTTAACAACTTTATCACAAAATTCACACGAGGCTAAACACATTTTGTAAATATATGTTGCCTCCTTTTAAAGAAGAGAGAAAAAAAAGAAAAACTCTGTAGCTTTAAGGCTCACGCACTAAAGTTTCTTGGCACGGTAAAATAAATTAGGAATGGGTCTAGACAGCTGTGTGAAATTGATGGAAAATGTTTGCATCAGCTTAAAACTCTTCTTTTTTTAGTAAACTTTTTACGCAAAAAGCACGCTCTTGTTGGAATTTCAGGCCTAAGGCAACTGTTGAGTGGAACTTTTTGTTTCTGGATCAATTAACTTCGACTTCATTCTACTAATAAGCCCTAGGCTAAAATGCACTATTCGGAGAAGATTTAAATCTTGACGTGTGGGCGGAAAATGGGTGAAAAACGGAGGCTTAAAATCACATTGCTAACCCGTGCAAAGCCGGACAATAACTATACCAATTATTTGCATGTATTTGAGTGTGTGGATATGTATGTTCTCTTGTACCTAAAGGGCAAACAGTTTCGCTGTAATGCAAGTTTAATAATTTCATTTTTTTACTTCGCCCTTCTATCCGATCCTCAAAAATGCAAGCATTTGTTCTCAAATATGCAGTACTATCAACTATTTCATATAATTATGTTGAGCATGAGCACAGAAAGCTTATTTAAGTCTCGCAATGACTGAATTTCATTGTTTTTTTTTTGTTGTTTGACAAGTCAAAAGTACAGGGTACAAAAAAATATATATATGAGAATAATAATCATAAAGGAGAGTTTTTTGGTATGCGTGGCAGTTGCGCCATTTTCTGTGTGTGTGCCTTGCGTGAGTAACTGTATATGTATGTATATATGTGCGTATGTATGTGTGTGTATGTGCGTATGTATGTGTGTATGTATGTGTGTATGTATGTATGTCAATAGGCAATGGGTTTCGTCGGGCACAAAGCGCCATGCTGGTCTACTTTTAGGCTCTTTGCCCCCCTTCCACCTGCCCCACTCTACCCTGTACATGGCCTGGTGAGTTCTAAAACAATTTAATGTTAAAATGCGCGCAGCCCACATTTGTGGGCGTGGCAGGGCGAGGAAAAACACTTTTGCTTTTCATTTAGATTCGGCTTTTGTTTGGCTTGTTCCACACAATGGAAACGAAATGAACTTGAATTGTAATTGCCAAGGCGAACATTTTTTAATTTGCCACACACACGTACACACGTACACACACACACATACACACGCACACACACACACAGAGAGGTACACTCATAATATATTTAAATAAAATTAATTTTAATGCCACGCTGCAAATTGGCCACATGCCTCAGCCTCAGCCTCAGCCGCAGCTACTGAGAGAGAGCGAGGGAGAAGGAGAGAGGGAGGGAGAGGGAGAGTGAGAGAGAAAGAGAGAGGTAGGGAAATCTTTTGCATAAAATTCATCAAAATGATTTTTTAATGAGCTGCGCGGGCCTTGTCGGGCAAATTTATTTATGGCTATGTGTTTGCTTTCGCACCTAACAAAAAGCAGCCAAAAGTTTAAACAATATCCGCAAATACCAATATAAATAAAAGGGGTGCAAAGCACACACACACACGCACACACGCACACATGCACACACATGTCTGTGGAGGCGAAAATCTGGCATGAAAAAGTCGCTGGCAATCTGTTTTTTTTTTTCGCTGTCTGCGTGGGCGCAAGATAAATTGTTTATGCGCTTTTAATTTGTTTGCGTGTGTATTAAAATATTTAAAATGAAAGCAATTACGCTCGACCCGGGCGAAGGCCTACTTAAACTCAATTTGCCAAAGCGATTTGACAAGATTTTCGCGCCCAAAATTGCGCTTGAAATTCTTAATTGTATCTCGAAATCAAGTCGAAGACACGTCGAGCTAAGCTGCAACAACTTTCCAAGTTTCTAAGTTTTTTAAATGGAACTGTTGAAAAGTCGAACTATCTCAGTTTCGAGTTTTCACAATGATATTAAATTAAATTGTTAGACACAAGCAAAGGAGGGTAATTAAGAAAATTCATTTAATTTGTAAGACATAGATCGAGTTATATGTAATTTCTTGTGTGTATTTTTGATACAATATAAAGAAATTACCTAAAAAAAAATGTGTAATTTGTGTCTTTTTTATGCATTTAAGTCTCTCAATTATTATATAAATTATAAGTGTAATTATCAATTTTTTTCATATTTATTCTAGAGATCAGAAGGAACTGATCAACAAAAATGAAATAAAATCAAAATAAAACATATTTAATTTAAAATAATGAGAATTATGAGAATGCAGATTTTTTTTTAACAGAATCGGGTCAGATTATCATAGAAACTATCTCAGGCTGAGTTCTGATAAAAAACAAAGTGTTGATTAATAAATAAATAAAAAAATATGATACAATTATACATATAAATAAATATAAAACTTAGTATAATAAACAAATATATATATATAAAATATGAATATGTGAAACACATTTAAATTCTGCTTTCGTATGCGCCTTCCATACTATAAACAAATTCTTATGAGCGTCGAAATATTATATTATTTCACAAAGTTAGCTTGGAAAAAATAAGAATGAAAATACTTCGCAAATCTGATTTATATCTGCAAGGGTATTTCAGCTTCCAACCCCCAGCACATGCGCACAGTTCCATAAATTTAATTCAATTATCCGTGACAATTATTCATCTGCAAGGGTATTTTAGCTTCCAGCTTGGAAATAACTTCTTTTTGTTTTTAATTTATGCCAACACATATGAATTTAATTTAATTAACTTGGACATTTTTCTCAGAAACCACAACCATGGCAGTTAAGGGATATAAATATAGTTAGAGCACGCATACGACCCGTTGTACATGAAATAAAAATGTCAGTTTAGATAAAGTCAAGCCAGTAGATCGGCTGCGCGTGACTCAGAGATACCCTAGAAATATTCAAGCTTTGTTAAGTAGTTGCACAGAATACACGGAAATGCATTCTTGCTTAAAATCGGTGCTTAGAGTCCGATCTTTTTACAAGTTTCAGGGCCCATATGCGGCAACCATTTGTACTCATGTCTCCAGCTATAAAAATTACTATTTATTCATATTAGAAGGATAGTCGAAAAGTTTAATAATTCAATCTATAAATACCCTACGAAAACCTAAAAAAGCAGTTTGGCTCATTTTGCTCAATTACGCTTTAAAAAAAAAAGACTCTCAAAATCTATATAGAAAAGAAAATGGTATGCGAGCTGCTGCCTTCCGTCTGACACATAAATTTCCACCAATTTTCAATGGGTTCAGTATATAAAAGGAAAGAAAAGCAGAGCCAGCCATGAGCATGACTTAAAAGCCATGGCCAAGAGGCCAGAAGCCAATGTTCTTGGCTGGCAGTAAATACGTTATCCTATCGCCTTTGAGTTTATCAAGCAGCCAGCAGATATTTATGCCCCTGTGTTGTGTATGGGAAACCTAACTCGACCCGGCGGGGGGAAACGGCGACAATCGACGGTTGCATTACTTTATATTTGTCTCTAGAATGGAGGAGTAGCTGCGTGTTGGGGGGATCACAATATATATATATATTTCGCCTGTTTGCCCTGCCCTTGTGTCAATTTATTGCAATTATGTGTAAATTGAGGAACAAAGCCAATCCAGACGTTCGCATTCATTCAATGAGATCTCAAGCAGCAAGTGTCAAAAGGCAGCCAACCGCCAGGCACTTGTCACCACACAGCGGGACGGGGTGGGAGGGGAATTTGAAGAGCTAAAAACTTAATAATCAAATAAAACGAGAAATAAGGCACGCCTCAGATTAAATACCCTTTTCATAATGTATCTAAGACGCACAGGGAAAATAGTTAAGATATCTTGAAAAACAAAACACTTTTCCATACAAGAATCTAGTTTTCGACACATCGTTCCCATGGCAGCTATTTGATATATTGATCCGATGTAAGCAAGATTTTGCATAAAATTAGGGAACTTAGTGAAACTTATAAATGCCCAGATTGGTTAAGATATCTTGAAAAACAAACAACTTTTCCATACAACAACTTAATTTTCGACCGATCGTTCGAATGACAGCTATATGATATAGTGGTCCGATGTAAATAAAATTTTGCACAGATGTAGGGAACCTAATGAAACTTTTAAATGGCGAGATTGGCAAGGATATCTTGAAAAACAAAAAACTTTTCTATACAATAACTTAATTTTCGACCGATCAGCTATATGATATTGTGGTCCGATCCAGCTGGCTACGACATATGTACTGCGTGCAACTCAAAGAAATTTTTCTGCAACTCGACTCGGCTGTCGATGCTGATCAAGAGTATATTTACTTTACAGGCTCAGAGATATCTCCTTCAATGCGTTACACATTTGACGACAAAATACTAATACCCTCTGCAAGGGTATAAAAAGAGGAACAAACTGAATTCGCAGAAATATGCGCATGATTTACAGAGTTGTTTAGAGCAAATGCCGTTGGCTTCATTTAAATTCATATAGTGCAGGATCGTAGTGTAGCAAGGATCCGGGTCCTGGCTAGCTTCAGTTCCAATTTAATTAAATGTTCTGATGCATGACAGGGCCAACAAAATATATGTGGGCGCAGACACAGACACAGCCCTCCGCACAGACTTCAATTCGTTTAAAGACCTTTTCGCTGAGTGAATTCGCAAAAAAGTATCTGAAAAGCGAGAATGTATCTCAGTGTGTAAATATATGCCAGCTATGTCTGGGCATATAAAATTTAACTAATGGCTGGCAAAACGCTTCGGACTATACCCTAATGTGTGGGGTCGAGGGCTCGCTAAAAGCAATTCGTGTTGAAAGGATTTCAGCTGGCTAAGCTGACCAGCGAGTGATGCTGGTGGTTTTTTATACCCTAAGTCCATTGAAAATGGGTGATGGGTCTATTGGTTTTGGCAAAAATGATGTGACAGACAGCAGTAGGAATCCCTGAACTCATAAAGTGTGTATAGCCTTTGTGAGATGTCAACTATGGAGCTGAAGACTTTCATTTTTCATTTAATTTAATTTAATTTTTATACCCTGAACTCATTGAAAATGGGTAAAAAGGGTATATTGTATTTGTGCAAAATGCAAATGTATGTAACAGGCAGAAGGAAGCATCTCCGACCCCATAAAGTATATATATTCTTGATCAGCATCAATAGCCGAGTCGAACTAGCCATGTCCGTCTGTCTGTCTGTCCGTCCGTCCGTCCGTCCGTCTGTCCGTATGTATGAACGCAAGGATCTCAGAACCTATAAGAGCCAGAGAGCTCAAATGTAGATGTAGGTGCTCCTAGTGCCTGCGCAGATCGAGTTTGTTTCCGATAATCGATAACTTGCCCCGTTTCCAAGTAATCGACAAAAATGTATATCGAAATCCCGATTTTTAAGCAATTTTGGTAAATAATAAGAGCTAGAGTCACCAAACTTGACATGTAGCTTCTAGAAAAGTATATATATATCGATTATCTTTCATTTTATACCTATCGCCACCTCCCCGCTACTCTCTATCTATAAGCGCGCGCTGCATTTGGTGTTGTATATTGTATTTGTGCAAAATGCAAATGTATGTAACAGGCAGAAGGAAGCATCTCCGACCCCATAAAGTATATATATTCTTGATCAGCATCAATAGCCGAGTCGAACTAGCCATGTCCGTCTGTCTGTCTGTCCGTCCGTCCGTCCGTCCGTCTGTCCGTATGTATGAACGCAAGGATCTCAGAACCTATAAGAGCCAGAGAGCTCAAATGTAGATGTAGGTGCTCCTAGTGCCTGCGCAGATCGAGTTTGTTTCCGATAATCGATAACTTGCCCCGTTTCCAAGTAATCGACAAAAATGTATATCGAAATCCCGATTTTTAAGCAATTTTGGTAAATAATAAGAGCTAGAGTCACCAAACTTGACATGTAGCTTCTAGAAAAGTATATATATATCGATTATCTTTCATTTTATACCTATCGCCACCTCCCCGCTACTCTCTATCTATAAGCGCGCGCTGCATTTGGTGTTGTATATTGTATTTGTGCAAAATGCAAATGTATGTAACAGGCAGAAGGAAGCATCTCCGACCCCATAAAGTATATATATTCTTGATCAGCATCAATAGCCGAGTCGAACTAGCCATGTCCGTCTGTCTGTCTGTCCGTCCGTCCGTCCGTCCGTCTGTCCGTATGTATGAACGCAAGGATCTCAGAACCTATAAGAGCCAGAGAGCTCAAATGTAGATGTAGGTGCTCCTAGTGCCTGCGCAGATCGAGTTTGTTTCCGATAATCGATAACTTGCCCCGTTGTATGTATATCGAAATCCCGATTTTTAAGCAATTTTGGTAAATAATAAGAGCTAGAGTCACCAAACTTGACATGTAGCTTCTTGAAAAGTATATATATATCGATTATCTTTCATTTTATACCTATCGCCACCTCCCCGCTACTCTCTATCTATAAGCGCGCGCTGCATTTGGTGTTGGAATATGAGGGTTCAGGGTATCCCCTAGTCGGGAGCTCCCGACTAGAACCTCTTACTTGTTCATTATATTAGCAGGCAGCTGGATTTGGCCTATTGGCCTGACCGCCAGATTGCGCAAATTAAGCCATAGTTCACGGCGCACGGCCACACTATTCCAATGGCCCATTGGCCAATTGGTCCATTGGGGTCCATTGGGGTCCATTGGTTACGTGGTTTCGTGGTTTCATGGTTTCGTGGTGTTTGGTGGTTTTAGTGTTCCCGGAATCAAAGCCTGACCGCAGCTGGCGCAGCTCACGACCAGCCGGATGACCCTCATTTTGGACATTAAATATTTAGTGCCAGACGGGCTAGTCGTTATCTGATGGATTTACGAGATTTGGCCACATTATGCTCCGGGACACACACACACACAGAGAGAGAGAGAGAGAGACACACAAATACAGGCACGTCGAAAATTGAGTTATATTCACAATTTGTTTTAAAATCAGTTTCCAGACAAGGCCACAAATTGTTGTACGAAAAGCGAATAAAAACTGAAATACGAGCAGGAAATTGTTTATCAACTATGCGGAAGGCAAAGGCGAAAAGTTGAGCAAAAATATTGTTTAACTATTTAAAATGGGAATTTTTTTCTAAATAACAAAATTCAAATTAAACTTAAACTCAGCTCAAATTTACTTACAAATATTGTGACAGTATTATTACAAATTTATTTTATTATTTTTATTTTTATTATTATTTTTTATTTATTATTTTTATTGTTCTTCCACTCTCGATTTCTCACTTTATTTATTATTTTATTGTCTTTCGACTCTCGATTTCTCACTTAATTGCACTCAATTAATGGCAGCCCACAACAGAAGAGAAGAGAAGACTCGATGGGGCGTGCTGAATATTTGATTCGAGCTTCAATTATTATTCACTCGATTTGAATTTGAACATGCAATGCTCAAATCGAGTGGAAGTACGAGACATCAAATTCAAATGGTGCTTAACTTGGTTATCTTCTGGCTTCACTGAGCTACCTTTTCGAATTTCGCACAAAGCCGTAATTAAATTAGCTTAACTGGGACGAAATACTGCAATTATTTCCGCGTCAAGTACGAGCAAAAAAAAAAAACAACATTTAAATATAAATGTTCTTGGCTTGGACAAAGTTTCTTGGACTTAAAAACAATACGTTTTTTTTGTAGATAAAATGGACATAATGTAAAAATTAAAACATTTTTAATTTTCGGTTTTCTTAAAACTTTGAGAAATACTTTACTAAAAAATTATTATAAATAAATTATAAAATGGACATAAAGTATGAATTTGTAGAACTTTAAAACATTTTTGAAATTTTTGGCAATTTTTTTAGGTTTCTTAGAACTTTGAGAAATACTTCACTTAAAAACTGATTATAAATAAATGCTAAATGGACATAATTTGAAATTTGTAGAAATTTAAATTATTTTCAAATTTTTGGCAATTTTTTTAGGTTTAGAAAAAAGTTAAATATTTGAAAAATGAAGGAACTGAGCTGCTTGAACGCGAAATAAGACTCAATTGACTGCGTTTAAATTTTGTTGTTTAGCTAAACAATTGCACAAGTTTGAAATATGATATTAGTTGGTCAATTGTTTACTTTATGGTGCATTATTAAGCACTTCCTGTTGCGCGCAGCAAATACTCGGAGAGCTCTCCGAATATTTGTCTCAAATAACAAGGGCTTTTAAGTGTAAAGCAAACCTTGCCGGAGGTTTCACTGTACAGTTTTTAATTATTTAAATTCCGGAAAAGTTAAAAAAACAAAAAATCTATTTTTTAAACTTACCGGGAAATTACTTTGCAGATTTTAAATGTGAGCTGCCGCACCGCGGGAAACAAAAGTCGGCAATAAAAAGCGATTTTTATTTATGGCTTGTTTTTTGTAAATATTTCTGGCATTCATTTAATTGAATTTTCACATTTTCTTTTTATTGTAAATTACGCGCACACACACTAGTTTATTGTTTAATGCTTTGTGTTTATTTAGCACAAATTTAATTTCGATTTCAATTGAATTACGATTCGAAAAATGTTGCCGCCGGCATTTTCCACGCTCAACATTTTCCGGAACAAAGTTTTCCAGCGACGCGACGCGACGCGCTTCTCCCGTCTTTTCGAACTGTTCGCGCGCGAGTTTCACGTCGAACTGTCGACGACATTCGCTGCCCCAAATGCTGCAACAGTGCCTCTGCTCAGTATGTACACACTCCGCCGCCTTCCGCCCGTCCGCCCCTCGCCTGTCTGAGGCTGTGATTGGGAGGTCGCAGCTGCTGCTGCTGCGCGTTTGCTACTATTTGCTGCCGCTTGTTGCTGCTGCTGCGTGCGATAAGAGAAATTAGTATGAAATAAGTCAAATTTCTATTTATCTACATTTTACATTTTGCCAACGATTTCAATTTAACAACAATTAATACAAAACTGTAAAGTGTTTAAATGAAAACGTACTGGTCCGCGTTTGGCCAGTGCTGTCGTGCTGCGTGCCAACCGCGTGCATATGTATATAATAAGCCAATTGGCCAGTGTTGTCGTGCTGCGTGCCGACTGCGCGCACTTTTGGTTTGCTGCTGCTATTTGTTATCGCTTGTTGCTGCTGCGTCCCTTAAGAGAAATTCGTATGAAATAAGTATGCAAACCATATTTAAAAATTCCGCTTAAAATTTCGATTAATGTAATTTTACATTTGGCCAGCGAGTTCCATTTACCAAGAATTGTAACAAAACTGTAAAGTGTTCAAATGAAAACGTACTTTGGCCAGTGTTGTCGTGCTGCTCGCCGACTGCGCGCACTTTTGGTTTGCGTCTGCGCTTTGCCCCGTTCGCCTCGCTTTTTGTGCTCTCTCTGTTTTCATACGCACATTCGTAAACAGAGCGGCCGCAATTGTCTGTGGCACGTGCAATTGGGCCCAAATTCAAATTGGCGGCCACACGCGGCGCTAGTTGTGTCTGACTGCGAGTGTGCCTCTGTTTGTGTGCGTGTGTTTGTTTGTTGCTTTTGCTAGCGGCAACAAATGTTTTGTCTCATTCGCATAACGCAGCTGCAGGTGCGCGTCTATAGTCAAAAATGCCTTAAATAAGCAACATTAAAGCATATGAGAAGCCGAAACTAAAACAAAAGTTTGCCAGTGCCCAAATAGGGTATACCCTGTATTCGTTCGTCTCAGCTAGTAGCTTCAATCAAGAATTTGGATTTGGAAATAATTCCTTCTGCCTGTTTACCCTGTTTACCCTGCATACCCTGTATACCATGTATACTCTGTATACCCTGCATACCCTTTATTAAACAGCCACCTGCCGTAACGCACATTCGACTCATTTCGTCGTTTTTATCAAGAAAAATGGATTTGGAAATGTTTCCTTCTCTCTGTATATCCTATATACCAAGTATACCCTGTATTAAAGAGCGAGTCAGCTCGTCGCTTCGATAGAGAATTTGGATTTGTATACCCTGTATTCATTCGTCTCAGCTGAATTCTGAAAAGTTTCCTTCTGCCTGTTACATACACATCGCACAGCTGCAACTCACCCATTCCGATTGCGTGCAGGGTATGTCAGAGCTTTATGTATGAATCTTCGAGTACCTCGTGTGATCACCATGCCTTAACTGAGAAGTAAAACTCAATGCAACTGAATTTGCGACGGCTTAGCCCTGATTTTTCGTTTATTATTATTATTGTGCGGATTGCAGGAGTCCAGATCTCATGGACACGGGTCAATCAATCATCATCATCATCAACACGGCTCGATGCCCATTTCCAGCACCTTGCCACGCCCAAGCACACGTGGCGTATACTTTATTAAAAGCCGTGTTAATGGGCCACGTTTAATCCGCATTAATTGCGCAGAGCTCGCTTCTGTTTTCTGGGCTCCCCACAAAAATGTGGCCTTAATGTTAATCTGTTTGTCAACCTCAACTTGCAAATTTTAAATTTATTTTTTTTCCGACAGGATTTTTTTGATTGATGGCCATCTCACATCGCCTTCTGCTCCTGTTGGGCTCCCCTTCTCACATACAAATAAATGAAGAATTTAATTTTCAACAGGATATCCTGTTGCACGTCCTGTTTTCAAGTTGGCAAAAAAAAAAGTCAACTACTTTGCATTAAGTTGACCAAAATGCAGCTGTAATTTAATACAGGATGTGCACAATTAAATTAAGTGTATTACACAGAAAGAAGTTACCCGGCGTTGCGCGTGTAAAAAATATGTTTGTAAATACGCAAGTCTGACTGAAATTTTGTTGTGTATTTAACGGCATTCCCCTGAAAATTAATGTTGGATTTGAACCAGCGATTTTATACAGATGCCGAAAGAAATAACCCGGCGTTGCGCGTGTAAAATGAATATTTGTATTTAAATTTAGTGTATAATATTTGTTAAATATGCTACAGAAATTTGTTTGTGTAATTTGCGGCATTTTCCCAAAAATTAATGTCGGATTTGAACCATGGTTTTGCCGTTTATCAGTCCGACGCTCAGATATTTTCAGCAGCGGGTTTTTGACATCACTTTTCCCAAGCAAATTTCTTTTAATATTTCTTTGTTTTTCCAATTAAGGCTTCGGCTTAAGATTTAGCTCAAAGCTGCTTTGGTTTTGCCAAGATTTGGTTACCCGGCAACAGGCCGCGTGCAAATATTCGAGCCGCCATCTGTTAGCTAGCAAGGTTTGAGATTCATTAAATTTCCAGGTATGCCTCTCAGGTGTTATTAGGAAACTCCGCAACAATTTGATTTACGGGCTAATAAACTGCAGGCATAAACATGGCCAAGGGAAACTTTATTAAAATATGCAACACGGTGTCAATAGTTGTTGTTGTTGTTGTTGTCGTTGTTGTTGTTGTCGTTTTTGTTGTTGCTGCAACTTCATTAGAAAAGGTTCAATTTCCATAAAACACAAAGTTTTCGTTCCTTTAAAGGGCGCATGCCAAATGCTCGTAAAAAGAAAAAGCTGCCAAAAAAAAGGGAGCCGCAAATCAACTACAAAAATTGGAGGCACAAAACTTTTGTGGAGCACGTGCAGGTGTGCGTGTGTGTGTGTGCAGGTGTTTGTGTGTGTGTGTGAGAAAAATTGAAGGTGTCACCTTATGTTGCTGTTAATTTCACAAAGCAAGCGCGTATGTTCAAATTAACCTGTTTGGGGGACAAGCCAGAAGCTAGCTGGGAGTTGGCTGAGAGGGAGGAAGGGTGGAGGAAAGGGTAGGCAGGGGTGGAAAAGGGGGAGAGGGGAGAAAAGGTCCTTTATCCCTGGCTGGCGCTCCTGTTAATTATGCGTCTACGTGACTTTTGTAGCCGAGGCAAAAGTGCGCTTGTTGCGTTTCGGTTGCAGCTCAAGACTTAAGCTCAACCTTGAACTCTTAAAACGACACGAGAAAGACACACACACACACACACACACAGTCAAACACACACACCTACATTTAATGTGTATTAAGTGTAACATGCGCCATTTATCAGCCGCCGCGCCGTCTAAGCATATCCAATCAAGCGAAGACTCAGATGCCAGCCGGTGGGAATCAATGCGAATTGCCGCATGACACAACAACCTGCAACTGTGACCAAGTGTGCCCGCCCCTCTCCCCCACCTCCCCCTCTCTATATCTTTCTGCTGTGGCAGCTGCCAGAGTTGCCGCTTATTATTTGCATGCACTCCAAATTGAAGTGCAAAGTTTCAGAAGCTCAAAACAAAATAAAATATGTGGCAAATGTTGTCTCTAGCCACAGCCGAAGTTTGAATACCCTGCACAGACAGGCTATAAATATCTCTATATCCTACTCTATCTCTATATACCCTACCCAACTTGAGTATCTGCGAGCTGCGAACTAAAATCAAGAAAATTAATATTATATAAGAATATTTCAAGGATTTTCCGATTTTAAAGCGTCTAGCTACCATAATCTCTGAGACATAGTTGTGAGTAGGGGCTTAGCTTGTCGGATAGGCCCATCAACTATCTCTTTATCCTCTCTACCTACTACTCAATAAATCTAGTATACATTTTTAGTTTGTCTCTATGGGAGGTGAATTATATAAAAGTCCAATTTTATTGCCAAGTTTTGTGGAGATATCTTAATAAAATTAAAGTTGCTTTTAAGAATAATTCAATTTTCCATCAGGTACGAAAGACAAGCTGGCATGGAAATGGAGATGGGCTGATTATTTAATTTGTCGAATGTCTTCATCCATGAGTTACAAGTTTTGTGAGAGAATTAATATACCCCACTGCAAGGGTATAACAAAGCTGAATACTTGACTGGAGAGCACATGAAATGTTGGCTCAGGTAAAACATGGTTTATGGTGCGAAAACTTTGATTTGAATTGTGAATAAAATGTTAAATATGACTGGCTGCAGTTTTGACAGTTGATTGTGGGACAGATTTATTAAAATACCTAAAGTTTCAGGTGTGCTGAAAATTGCTTTAAAAGCAACTTTCAACATTTTACAGCATTTACTTTGCCAGTTATTTGAGCAATCCCAAAAGGCTTTGACTTTGGGGGCACGTCCTGTTAAAGGTTACATTACGGGATTAGTTTCCAGGTGTAATCATGAGAAAAGTTGCCAGTTTTATGGCCAAGCTGCGGATGTGCCTGAGCCTATCGTATTCTAGACCCTTGACAAAGCTGCCTTTTGATGGGCAATTGGACAACCTCAGAGCTCTAAAATGGGCTGCCAAAGAGACCCTCTTAGCCTCCATCTAA